>JAQPZY010001618.1:495000-1212500 GCA_029931535.1 Margaritifera margaritifera
TGGTTGGTACACTGGCGCTGAGCAGGGATACACCTTCGCCAAATTTAATGTAGTAAGACAAACAATAAACATAACATTTCCATGCCGACGTTAATGATGTCCGAAACTCCACAAGTGCATGCCATTTTGTATTTGGTGTAATCGTACAAAACAATTTTGACACTGAGATAAATTACCAAAGTACATTCACTTGATGCTGCCGCAATATGGGCTTAACATATTTTAATTACACGCTATATTGTACCAATCTTGCCATCAATTTTGAAGAAAAGATTTAGTTGTTATTTCAAATGTCTTTCCCCAACTTAGAGTTGATTGGCTGGTTATTAACGGCACTTCCCTTAACAAACGACGTTCCCCTTTAGAAAAACTGCATGCCATTCACTACTTCCATGCCCAAAGTCACCCCTACTATATTGGCCTCCCTTGTAAGAGCTTTGCGAATTTTAACGAAGAAAAGTATATAGTAAAATAACGGTTAGTAGTAAACAAAAACTCAGTAATACAGAGCATCTTGAAGCTGTGTTTTCTGTCCATAAGAATATATATATATATATATATATATATATATATATATATATATATATAGAGAGAGAGAGAGAGAGAGAGAGAGAGAGAGAGAGAGAGAGAGAGAGAGAGAGAGAGGAAACAAACAGGATAAAGCACGGTGCAGCAATTCAGAGAAACTAGCCAAGCTCTTTCGAGATTTACGGATCCCTTTTTCAAGGCGAACAACACAGACAAATAAATAACAATACAAGTACACAGTACACACACACATATATATAAATATATATACCTACATACTCATAAAGGCATGATAAAGGTTTATGCACTTTATGCAGATCAATTGTCATCTAATTGTATATACGTTTGCAAGAACCAGTAAGGAAACAATAGTAGTATGTATTACTTGCGTCTCCCCCGTGACAACCAGATTAGAGTACAGGCCATACTAAAATACATACATTTACTTCGAAGTTTTAGAATATATTGCATCGTAATTAGACATACGTTCTTGCATTCACTTTTTGTCTACTAACAACTTATTTTCTAGCCCCGCCACTCTATCACTGTGAAAAAAAAGGTTTTCATTTTAACATGATCAGTTTTAATGTTAACATAAAATAAAAACTAACCTGGTGCGATACCGTCTAATAACATCCAGTCCTCATAAGCCCACAGAATAGTATAAACAGATTCCTGTAACCAGTCAACTAACGTATCGTTACGGTCCCGCAGTTTCCGAATGTTTCGCTTTGTGTGCTGTCTTCGGTGTTCTAGCGGCCCTGTGTGAAGGTATATATGAGTAAGTCATTACGAGCCCAGTTGTATTGATCCCATTACTTCCTCTCTATAAATAATCAATTTATTTTATGTATGGATAGCAGGATGAGATATTGGCAGCTGTTATTCCATTGCCATCAGAACGGACACTTGGTTCGGGCGTGTCTAATTTTGCTATATGATTAACGTTTGATGGAAAAGGGAATGTTTTACACCTAACTTAACTGATTGAAGCAGTCTGTCAATTGATATTTCAGCCAGGTAAAGCCATTGTAAGCGTACCATAATTGAATGAATAGGTATGTTCTCATACACATGATTTTTTATTGTTTTTTTTTTCTTCCCCTAGCTCCCAATTTTATATGAATGCATAATCAAATATCAACAGCTTAGTGAGTAAACAGGAGAGGGGTAAACATGTTACCTATGTCTACAAAGCGTTCATGCAGTGACACCGTACCTCTATCTATTAATCTATGAAGAAAAACTGACGCGGGATTTCATTTAGTCAGATATCCTTACCATGTTCTTCTTGAACGTTCTTCTTTTTTTATAATTTCCTTTCGTGTGAGTTTTCTCACTGATGTGTCCTATAGGGTATTTCTCTAAATCTTTTGCCCATATAATTGCTTAATTTCACGCATACATACATACATACATACATACATACATACATACATACATACATACATACATACATACATACATACATGCATGCATGCATTCATGCATGCATACACACATACATACATACACTGAACGCATGTACATGTCTTTGCATGCTCTAAATTTATTGAATGCGCATATTTGCTTCATGTTTGATATACGTTACTAGTTTATAATTATTCTATTTAACATCAAATATGTTATAATGCATACAATACTTATATGGCATGCTGTACAATTGTATCTAAATTTTTGGATGCTATACGAAAAAGTGTTTATTTGAAGATGAGACATATACTCTTGCATACATGATATCATATTAATTAAATTCAGGCAGGAAATATAATCTTAATGCAGAGGTCTAATGACATTCATTGTACTTTTCTTCCTATATCAACATGATTAGTGTGCTGTGTATTTATTAATGTCACTTTAACGTTTATACTGCTATTATGTAATAAGAAAAAAAACTGAATGTAATCTCTTTTAAAGAGGAAATTAAAAGGGCATACATATACATACATACATACATACATACATACATACATACATACATACATACATACATACATACATACATACATACATACATACATACATACATACATACATACATACATACATACATTTTAGCGAGTGATACTGAGTTCTTGTGCACCTCTAGTCCTTACCTTCAATTTTGTTCCATTCTTTCTGGGGATGACCGCATCGCCAAGGGAGTTAGGGCACTAGGTGATAAGCCCCGTTGTTCGCGTCACGGATATATTACTTAAAATTTTACTCTTTGTTTTCCTTGAGGTTTAATTTTCGTAGCTGTTTCGCTAATGAAATACTTTTTTTCTCATAATCAGTGAGAATTTCAGATGAACCTTAATTAAGGTTTAGTGAAGGAATCTTAGATTTTGTTTTATTTTGTCTTAGATGCCCTTTTATTAGCAAATGCTATACTTACACAGTCTTTATATTTACGAATTTACCTAAAGAAGTGTCCAGGGTTACCATATTTGAACTTTTGAAAAAGAGGACACTCTTATATATATATATATATATATATATATATATATATATATATATATATATATATATATATATATATATATGTATAAGGGACAAAAAGGAGATTTAAGGACCGAAAAGGAGGACATGTCATCAGAGAAAAGAGAATGTTTAGTAGCCCTAGAAGTGTTCCACATCAGCGAGAAGAGATGGAAGACGTTTTGTATGTCCCGCTGATTTCTTCTTATTTGCAAAAAAGTTGAATATTTTGACCAAAGTTAGCCACTGAAACAGCCTTCTAAGTTGATGATCGACATAGAAACTTGCAAAATTTTCGCCGATATCAGTAAACATCAGAGCCGTTTGTAGTTATGCAGGATACAGTACTATTTTGTGAATATTTCATGTACTTTTCATGATTATAACAAAGAGATTTAGTTCAGCTGAGAAAGTGATTATGCCAATACATGCCCTCTTTGGATGCACTTGGGACATTCATGTCAGACATGTTTTTTCATATGACATCATTACAGTTTTGTCTTTTAAATTTATGGCAGATTTAGCGATAAGATTAATATAGATGTTATTGATGGTTCACTTAAGTTATAGGGTCTTCTTTGGATTTTTATGCTATTAGCAGTCTTCCTTATTTGTACCTTAATGTGGGTCCATATGGTAAATAAGCGGCAGTGAAATGGTTAATTTGTGATCGATTTCCAATCTAAGGTCTCAGCAAGGTTTAGTGAATTTAATTTATTTAATATCAAAGGGGCGTTGAAACAGTATGTGTCGTTGCTTCAATTAAATATATGTATTGCATGTTGGAATAACGTAGGCAGAGAAAAATAGTCAATAACCGGATTTAATAACCAATCTCACGTCATAAAACTGTATTCAACATTTTGAGTAATATCAGTTTACTCCAGACTGGAAAATCTTACTCGAAATGTACAAATACAGCCTTTTGATTGGTCGGAATATTCTCGAGTAATTGATTGGTCGGAATATTCTCGAGTAATTGATTGATCGGAATATTCTCGAGTAAGAGTTCGAGTCGAGTCAAGTTTCATGGCGGAGGAGTCTGATTGTTATTTGTGAGCCGATCTCATATCGTGTGGTTTTAAGCCGTTATTAAGTATTTGATGCGAAATTTGTTGGTTTTATACAAAGAAACGGAACGATTTCGAGTATATGATTATCCTTGGCAAATAAAATGTCAGTGTTTGCTATGAGTGATATAAACACATCCATTCAATAAAATGTCAGTGTTTGCTATGAGTGATATAAACACATCCATTCAATAAAATGTCAGTGTTTGCTATGAGTGATATAAACACATCCATTCAATAAAATGTCAGTGTTTGCTATGAGTGATATAAACACATCCATTCAATAAAATGTCAGTGTTTGCTATGAGTGATATAAACACATCCATTCAATGTCAGTGTTTGCTATGAGTGATATAAACACATCCATTCAATAAAATGTCAGTGTTTGCATTGAGTGATATAAACACATCCATTCAATAAAATGTCAGTGTTTGCTATGAGTGATATAAACACATCCATTCAATTTACGATCTCGTTCTGCCTCCATCACAGCGATCACCAGCAAAGTGTTAACAAAATTACAGTCCACAGATCCATCGTGAAAGTTGATTGGAATAGCGTACTAATAAGACTTACAAGACAATTCCGATGATCATATGAACTTTAATTGATCACGATTGTACTCAGGGGTACAGGTATTTAAAGTCCGTACTTCCGTACTCATTGCCAACATAGTTATGCTTATCTCCCAAAAGAAACAAGTTTCATAGTTTGCAGGATGGGTTTGTTTATTTCCAATATTTTTGTTTCTTTTTAGCTTGGTAATTTCAATTTTTAGCGTTCGTCCTACCTGTTCTCAGTGTGTCTGGGCGTAATATCACCCTTCAAAAAACAAAACAAACAAAAACAAAAAAAAAAACACTGCATAGTTTGACATTTGGATAAGGTTCTATCCTACCCAAACTGATTTTTTTTTTCAAAGATGTGAACAATTAAAATTGACCTAAAGTAATTTTACTGAACATTATATAAATTAAATTACAGTGCGTGTTAGCACATCATTACAATAGGTACAGGTACCAATACCACAGAAGAAAAAAAATACGATACTCATTAAAGAGTAGTTTAAGAACAGAAAAGCAATAAGAATAGACCACGTGAAACATTGTCGAGAAGAACACTCTTTGAATGTATAGTACACGTTTAACACAATCTCACACGAAGAGTTAATAGTAAACGAGTTTGTAGCACATTAAGCGGATTTCATCTTGAATCACATATCGTCAGTAAAGATCTCGATGTTAGAGTCCGGTAGAGGGCGCTTTTGGTAAAATTGTGTAGTAGCGTAACTACATCTCTCCCTATCTCAACATTTTCATAGACATAATTTCTGCAATCATTCAAGCCAAAATAATATCGAAAACTTAAAAGTATAAAATTTTACACTATCGAGGCGTGTCTCAATCAGCTGATGTAAATGTCCATGTGTAGGTGAAATATGACATAATTTTATCATCACCATGACGTAAAACATCGGCTCATCTCATCCAGTCAATGAAATATATTTTCCATTTTATTATTATTGTTTATTTATTATTTATTTATTTGTTTTGTTTTGTTTGTTTTTTTTTTTGTTTTTTTTTTTTGTTTTTTTTGTTTTTTTTTTTTTTGGGGGGGGGGTCGTTGTTCAGGTGTTATGAGGAAAAAGGTTTTTACCAGGTACTTGTATGGCGAAAATCTCACAGAGGCAGGTGAGAATCTGTTTGAACAAGATTATAGTTAGCCTGGGTCACCCAGCCTGTTTCGGCTTGCATCGCTATGCAATGGAAAGCTAAACCCGTGCCTAGGGAACAATAAGACCGAGACTATTCGCACATTCGTACCTTATCTGCAAAGACTATTCGCACGCAGTGGCGTACTAAGGGTAAATGGCGCCCGGGGCGACGATGATGGCCCAAAGGGTCAGAATACGAGGCCCGAATATTTATCAGCTGTTTTGGCGCCCCAAGACCTCTGGCGCCTGGAGCAACGGCCCCGTCCGCCCCCCCCTCCCCCGTTAGTAGTATGCTATTGTTTGCACGGCCACCGTGTACATGTAGTACTAGAATTACATAATTTACGTAAAGCTATTCGTACGGCAGCAGAGCACCTAATGTCCAAAAGAGTTATTCGTACGGCTGTGTAAGGATTTCGGGAATAACTAGCCTAATTCACACGGTAGTCACGTTTATACACGTAGTATAATGGACTTTTAGTTTTCGCATTGAAAAATTAAAATTGTCAGAAAATCATATGTTTAGTCTTTTATCCATAAAAATAATATTATTTTCGCTACTGATTACCGTTAATGGCAAATGAACAAGGTATTGTAGCTGAAACCGGTACAGTGTTACACTCCGTGACTGTTTTGTCCTTTCCTTTTTTTTTTTTTTTTTTTTTTTTTTAGTTAGTTTTTCCTACCAAACCCGCGATTGGCGAAGATCTCACAGAGCAACGCGAGAGTCTGGTTAAACGGGACTATTGACTTATCCACTATTCTCATTCTACTTGCAACATGCTGCAGCTTTGTTAACCATATTCTTAAAATGTTGCTGAAATTAAACAAACATTTGAAAATTGATAAAAATAATTTTATAAATGTATCAAGGTCATAGACGGATTAAGTTCAGGTTCATGCATATGCCTCTAGTGTTTGGTAACTCGCTGTACATTCGAAATTCAGTTAGACCCATGGGCTGTGAGCAAACTATCGAGTACCAAATCTGCCCTATCATTTAGGCAGAGGTAAAGTAGTATGGCTAGACACTCAGGCTGTATTCATTACAAAACGGGTACAACTTTTAATTGCAATAATTTCGAAATCCACCAAGATCGTCTAGTTTGTTTAGTTTTGGGGATACCCCGGTATTAAGACCTAAATATAGTATATTACGCTCAGTGACATGGTGGTTTTGACAACAAGTACCACCTTTGCATATAGTTCGCAGACTAATGTCTTCAGATAATTGTCTTAGTTCCTGTTTGGATCCATTGCACAACTTTAGGAAGAATAGGTTTGAGGTCTGGACCGATAATTATGAAACTCGTCTGATAGTGACACCGGAACGGCAAGAGCATGTATTCAACATTTTGCGCTGGTTGATAATGCGGGATCAGTTTCCAGTTGCATGTGTCATGATGACCATTATGTCGGTTTGTTTACATGGATAAGCGTGCGTAAAGAATATTCGCTCCGTCTTATATACTAGACTAATCTCCCTCTTACTATCGGGCAATGTCAAGGTCACTTGAAAATCTTCGTTAATGTTTCGGTTAAGGCTTTTATGTATTGTTATAAGTTGGACAACCAGGGATGGATAACTATTATATGTGGACCGTATGTAGAGTCAGTCCTTTCGTATCCACTCAGCCCTCAGACAATGACCAGGGCATTTTAAAATCTTGCTTAAGTTTCTGATTGAAGTTATCTGTGTTGTCGTGGGTTCCAAACTCTGGGAAGGATAGATATCACACTTAGCCTGTAGAGTCAGAAAGCACTGCACTGCTATACTCTACCCTTCCTCTGACCATCGGCAACGTCAAGATTTTCTAAAAGGTCCTAGGTTGCAAACACAATGAGAGGACCGCTATCATACTTAGACTGTACAATTAGAAAGCTCTGCCCTTAAATATTCATGCATCTATACCCTCTCGCTGACCCTTAGGCAAGCTCAAAGTCATTGAGAACAACATTCCGTGTATAAGACTGGAGAGCAAGCGAGCCATACGAGCGGTATATGAAAAGTTCTGAATATAGTTTCTTAAAATTTTTAATAACATTTTTGCTTTGCTTGAAACTGTCAGTAAATGTATTGACGGTCGCTAGACAAAATAACGTTCTATAAAATGATCTGCAGCTGCACGCCAGCACGACGGACACTGACAGATATATGCGTGTGACGTCACATACGTAAATGACAGTGACGTAATAATGTCGGAGAAGGAGAAAAAATTCTGCTACTGTGCAAAGATCATTCAGTAAAGTCAGCGAGGTGCTAGGGTTCTCTTCGACTGATATCAAAACCTGAAACCTTTTTCTCTAGACCTACACGTCTTTAAGTTCTATATGGAATATTTTGTGAAGGAATACATTTTAATGCAGTAAATATTATTTATATTAATGGATGTTATGATCTTTTTTTTCTGATAATTTCTTAATGATCCAGTATTCGCTTTATGGGATTACATCTGATATCCAATAGTTTGACACGAGTTCCATTTAAAATTTCTCATGAGTGTGCAGGTTTAGATATTGCTTCTTTTTTGAAATGCTTTCTTCAAAAACAGAGACAACTCTAACATATAAAAGTTAGAACAAAATGAACACGTACATGAACCTGTATGGATTGTCTGGCAGTAAATTCATTTAAGATGATTAAAACGGCATTTCAACCCATTCTTAAAGAATATGCTAAAATAGAAGAATGTCATAAAATTTGAAAGTGCACGTTACTGTACTCATATTATTATTTAATTACCTTTTTCTTTTGCAGAGATACATCATTTGACTACAAACATGGTGCCTGAAATATTATTAAAAATAGTCACCATGAGTTATCTTTGTAACCAATTTTTGATGAGTGTCTTCCTGCGGGTACTGTTTTTGAAAAGTCTATACACAAACTTATATTGTGATTTTTATCTCCCACGAACATTAGCCTAAAAAAAGCTTGAAAGCTCCGCTATATTTAATTCATTTTTGTTTGGTTAGTCAAAAATAAACACGTAACAATTAATTAAGTGGCAGGGGGCATGGAAAGTAGGCCAGGTAATCTATTTAAGATATGAATAGTATTCTAATTGTTGAGTAGTTGTGGGAATTGCTTTGGAAAGACAACTTATTGCTGTCAAGAAGAGAAGAAATTTTCCTACCATTTTGGTTACAATAATCAGCTGTAAAGTTTTTTTCTTCTTTTCAGATTCATTTGCATGCTCGATCTGGACAGGCTTGTACAGTTGCATGCTCAGTCTGGACAGGCTAGTACAGTTGCATGCTCAGTCTGGACAGGCTAGTACAATTGCATGCTCAGTCTGGACAGGCTGGTACAGATGCATGCTCAGTCCGGACAGGCTAGTACAGATGCATGCTCAGTCTGGACAGGCTAGTACAGATGCATGCTCAGTCTGGACAGGCTAGTACAGTTGCATGCTCAGTCTGGACAGGCTAGTACAGATGCATGCTCAGTCTGGACAGGCTAGTACAGTTGCATGCTCAGTCTGGACAGGCTAGTACAGATGCATGCTAAGTCTGGACAGGCTAGTACAGTTGCATGCTCAGTCTGGACAGGCTAGTACAGATGCATGCTCAGTCTGGACAGGCTAGTACAGTTACATGCTCAGTCTCAGTCAGGCTAGTACATGCATGCTCAGTCTGGACAGGCTAGTACAGTTACATGCTCAGTCTGGACAGGCTAGTACAGTTGCATGCTCAGTCTGGACAGGCTAGTACAGTTACATGCTCAGTCTGGACAGGCTAGTACAGTTACATGCTCAGTCTGGACAGGCTAGTACATGCATGCTCAGTCTGGACAGGCTAGTACAGTTGCATGCTCAGTCTGGACAGGCTAGTACAGTTGCATGCTCAGTCTGGACAGGCTAGTACAGTTACATGCTCAGTCTGGACAGGCTAGTACAGTTGCAAGTTTCCTCCATACGCATAATGCCTTGCGATTAAAGTTATTGCCACATATCCCTCGATGCAGCTCCTTTGAATTTAATCGCACATAGAATCATACTATATAAGATTTGTAGACATTTCTGAATCCAACCTTGATTGGCATACAAATTGTTTTTAAAAATCTTAAAATATTCTTCCTTTATCTCAATTTTTGATATTCTTCCTAGACACATAAAATGGCAAAAAGCAAAACTATGTTTAACAATACCCAAATGAAGTCATGGCCTCTTGAAATGGTCTATCGTCAAAACTGCATGTAAAATGGTACTTGAACTTTACTTTGAAAAAAATCAACCTTCATCATTTATTAGCTTGCCAGATAACAGTGCCCAGCAGAGTAGTGTACAGTTTAATAGCCTACTAGGTATCAGTGTCATAGTAGAGTAGTGCACAAATACAGTCTACCACCTTCATACATGATCTTATAAATATATTTACAGTTATCGCTTGTACACAAATAGATGGTGTATTTTTCGGACAGAAGAAAGAAAAAACAAACGAGCGACACCAATTAAACAGATCTTTACCAGACTGATTGTCAGCATAGATTTATCTGAGTCACGCGAGAGTCTGGTGGAACGAAGTTACAAGGAAACCGCATCACATTAGTTGCCTGATAATCAAAGACCCATATCAGTGTGTAAAAAAATAGACAGGTAATAATTTAATTCTGCACCGGTCTGTGATCTACACCCTTGTTAATCAGGGTACCAGACTATCTTCACCAAAGCTTTCTTAATAAAAACCTTTATCACATAAATGCGCAAATTTAATATTTTTGCTTATGCTTTGGACCGACTACATAAAATATCTATAAATGATACAGGTTTTCGTTTCTGCAGGTAGCACTCCACCAATAAGGTAAATCAGCTATTATTACATCATATTGCAATCCCTAAGAAAATCAGTCATGTGTTTACTCCGATTTGTCACGGAGATTTGGTAAGCAATGCAGAACGTTACTTGCATTCAGTAGAAAGGAGCGTTAAAGCCTAAACAGAAAAAAATTAAACAAATTATTGAGTTCACCCGTTGGGCTTTGCGTAGGATGACAAAGCAAACGTGTGGTTCGGCCGATTTCGGAAAGGTCACTTGCACTGAACTTTCCAGTTATTTCTTTCAAACGCAAATATTTCCAGAAAATGCACCATAACCTATGTTGATTTTTGGATATGTTATATTATTTAAGTTAGTGTAATATAAGTAAGATAGTCTTGGTGCGTCTGAACTTGTAACTAGTGGATTTCATCAAAAATGTGCAAAAATGAAGATAATTATATATATATATATATATATATATATATATATATATATATATATATATATATATATATAAGGCACTTAATTAGTTTAGTGATATCTGCACGAAAATCTTGCAGATCATCAGACTGTGACACGGACTCGTTCAGTACATCAAATGGGCATGCATTGCCGACTTCTACCCTAATACATCCCACTACCAGACTGTTAAGGACTGTTGTCCACTTCTTGTCATCGAGGACTACTTAGACACATTACAAGGAATAAAATTCTTCCCAAGCCTTGGCATGATCTCAGGCTATTTTCAGATAGAAATACAGGAAGAAGACTGAAAGAAAACCGCATTCATCACAAAATACTGCTTATCTGGACATACACGCATGTATTTTGGGTTCTGCAACGCCTCGTCAACCTTGAAAAGGACCATATAGCTGGTTCTGAGAGGTCTTTTTTGGGTTCATGTTTTAGTCAACTTTGATGATGTAATTGTGTTCGGTCATAACTTTGAGGATGAACTAGCAAACCATCGCAGTGTTCTCCTTAGATTCAGGCAGTACACTCTGAAACTCAAGCCAAAAAAGTGCGAGCTGTTCCAAACGGAGGTTGAATTCCTGGGGAAGCTGATTTGTGCTAAAGAGGACCTCCGTGTCTCCATCGAAGGAAGCGGCCACGCAAGACTGGCCTACATCACGTGACAAAGTAAAACTCCTGCCATGTCTTGGATTTGCTAACTGCCATAGATGCCATATTCAAGATTGCGCTGGTATAACCGCCTGTCCGCCTGTTTGCATGAGCTATTCCGTAGTAAAATGAACTTTCTGTGGAAACCACATCATAAAGATACCTTTGAAGATAAAAGGGGCTCTTGCATAAGCTCCCTGCCAAACCTAACCTAAATTGAAATGGAGATATGTACTTCATACGGATGCGTCAGACGTTGTTCCTCGGGCTGTGCTCTCCCAGTTCCAACCAGGCGTTAAGAAAGTTATCTGTTACGCTAGTCACGTATTGCTGAAATCACGTCCTTAAAATTGTACTACAAGAAACGACCTGTTGGCAGTTGTGAACTGTTGGCAGTTGTGAAATTCTGTTTCTATTTCAGGCACTACCGGCTTGGACAACGTTTTGTAGTACGAACAGACTATAAAAACTGGATGATGCGCATTAGCACTTTGGGGGCCAGTTAGCATGCTGGCTGAAAGAACTAGCACAGTTTAATATGGACAGGTAGGAATCACACTGTTGCGGATAGCCTTAGCAGGATTTCTGATGACACCATTACTTGCCATTACTATCACGCTGTCTCAAGTCATGATGCATTGCTTTATGGTGTGTGACATTATTGCAGGCGAGCGCATGAGCAGACGTCTAGGTTTGTGAATGACGTTATTCCGCTGTCATGAAAGATTATCGATGACATGCCATTTAATATCAGAGTTGTAGCAGTTAAATGAAAAATCAGTTACAGCACCAAAAGAACAGCAACTGGATGCCGGGATACTTGCCATGTGATATTCGGGGCATACAATTACAGGACAGGGATCTAGCCCAAATCATCGAATGGCTGGAAACAAAACAGCAACAAACCCTCTCAGAGTTGGGATTGTACAGCCTTATCAATAGGTCATTGTGGATGGGCAGCTATTCTCTGGAACGTCATGATGGGTTATGGTTAGAAAGACCAGACAGAGACCGTTGCCTAGTTGTACCAGATAAAATTACGCACATATGTACTTTCGCTGTGCCATGATGCCAAAGTCGGCAGACATATCGGATAAAAGAAAACCCTGGGACTGGTTAAGCTGTCACTTTTTGTGGTACAACATGACCAAAAACTGCGTGGACTATGTGCAGAATTGTGGCATCTGTTATAAAAATAAAAAGCAACCATGGTGTCTCAGGCTTCTCTTTTTCTTTTTCATCCTGCCTTCCCCATTGAGAGGGTCCATCTGGACATTGTTGGCCCTTATGTCACAAACGAAAAATGTTCTCATGATGTTAGATCAGTTTGCAAAATGGATTATCTCAATCCCAGACCAAGCTGCCCTGACTGTATTGCAATGATTTCTTACTCACTTCATCCTTACCTTTGGTTGCCCTGATGAGGTCCACACAAATCAGGTTCGGAATTTTGACGGGAATCTGTCTAAGGCGCTCTGTGACACCATGGAGATAGCCAAAACGAGGAAAACATCACACCATCCCTCTTTAAAAAGGGAACGTGGAACGTTGTACTATATTAATTCCACAAATGATTCGCAGCTTCAAAGAGACAAAGGATAGAGAGTGGGACTGAAACCTTCCTTTACTTGTATTGGCCCTGCATTGAACAGCAAATCAACAGACGAGCTTCACCCCAAATAGACTAACGCTGGGCAAGAAACAACTCTTCCAATCCAGTTGTTATTGTGCCTGCCTCATCACTTTCGACAACAAGTTGAACCAGATCAATGGGTCCAGGATTTAGCAAAGAGCCTAAAGGAAGTTAACCATCTTGCCCTTGAGCATCTGCAAGGTGCTCAACTCCGCCAAAATTGGGACTGAGGCCAGAGATTAGCGGAACACTCCTATAATGTTGGGGTCCTAGTGTAAAAACCTGACTCTTCAACCAAAGTTGGCTAGAAGCACCAAGTTGCGCCCACCATGGAAAGGGTCATACCTGGACCACGTGTCACCAATATTTCGCATCAGGGATAGAAAAGGAGATCATGTTTTTCATTATAATTGTCTCAAGCTGTGTCATGACAGACATATGACGCTGTGGTTATAAAGGCTTCGACATCATCTGTTTGAGTGAACTATGGAGATTGGGACGGAAACCGTTGAAAATGAGGTTGAGCTGCCAACCTATTAACCTGAATAGTCACTTAATCTTAATGAAATTTCGGAGATCCCTAGGCGGACTCAAGAATTGTCTGACCTAGAACCTTTACCAGAAGAATCAAATCTACCTGATGTGGCTCAAGTGGCAGTCAGAGAAAAAGTGACAGCTGTTCAGACACAATTGTCAGACACGATGGGAGAGGAGAATACATTCTCCCAGTCGATTACTGGACTATGTTTAACTGCCACTCCATTTGTTGTACATGAGCAAATAATATATGACAATAATTATTCAGTTATCTTGTATAGGCAAGAAGTCATACCAGATTCTTTTATCTTGTAATTTTGTTTTTAGCTGATGGATTCGGAACCTAAGATGACATAAAATGCACGCAATATTACTGGGACTTCAAATTCCCATTTGCAGAAATATTGTACTCAGATTAGTTAGATTTATCTTTTGTAAAATATTAATCAAGTTCCCGTCTGGATCCATGAAAGATTAACTTTTGCCCACTCGAGGCTTGGATTATTGTCTTGTCATGTAGGTAGTTTCATACTCGGGTATAAGAATTCAAATATTTCTGCCAGTAAGAAGATATTTTGATTAATTGTGTAAGAGTTCAAAATCGTTCCACAAGAACGCAGTCAATAAATATTTTTCGATGTACCCAGTTGGTAGTTACAGAGACTATTTTCGGCATTTTCGTCGTTCCAACAGTTTATTTGGATATCCAAACTGAGTTGCTATTCTACTTTTTGAAGTGTTCACAAGCGATGTATACAACCAGAGCTTTGGGATGGATGAACACAGCTTCACAAGGAGGGGAAGAGTGTGTTGCAGATAGCCTTTACTTTATATCCGCAACGGACATTAGACTCTGTACAATAATCAACACCCTATCGTAACGGAGAGAGGTCATTTTGGCCCCAAATCAGTTCGGTCCGGGACGATTCGGTCGGGATGTATAGGCCCACCATGTCAACCGGGACGGTTCGGCTCACATATGTGGGACGTATCGGCCCACTATACTTTAACATAGACAGTATATACAAATTTAATGTAGATTCAGTAATATTTATAAAGAGCATTCGTGACTTATTATATATATGAATATGATGTGTATGTAGTGTTGTAAGTTATGATTTATGTTTTTTTCATTTCTAATTTAAATAGCAAAATGTGTGCAAAAGTTATGTGTTGTGTGTGTGTGTGTGTGTGTGTGTGTGTGCGTGCGCGTAATTTCCGTGTTTAACTTTTTACGTATTGAATTTGTACATGTAAGCAAATGAAAATATGAATGTGTAATTTTTCTAGTTAAAATATGTATTGTGCAAATGTGGGAAAAATAATAAATACCATTTTTTTCCGTGTGCATATATGCCTTGTGTTTGTAATGTTAACAACATTAAATTAAATAAATACTAATAATGGTACCTTTTATTGGTTTTAATAAATTTATTAATTCAATTACACTTGGTTAAGTAGATGTTTCTCAATGTTCATTTTCTTATCATCAGCTTTATTATCGGATTGATTAATGTATGTAACTTATTGCAAAACGCTGATTTTGTTAGTCTGTAATTAATAGTATGTGGTTCCGTCTTATAATTGAGTCTTTGATAGGAATGATTCACAAAATTCCTGTCCCACTTATTAGTTGCCGCATGCATATGTGTGTGTGTGTGTGTGTGTGTGTGTGTTAATTGCAATGTGTTTATTTATGACACTTTTCCATGTTTATTGCTGTTCATATTTAAGAAATAAATAATTATTGTATATAATAAACAGTTCTTTTGATTTTAATGAAAAAAAATGTGTTTATTTGTAAAAGTGTAATTGCAAAACGTTTGTAAAAGGTTTTCTCATAGTTTTATGATGAAGGTAAGTACTAGGAATTATATTAAAATCGTTCTCTTGGATCAAGACAAATAAGATGGGTTATCTGTTTAAGAAAATAATCGTCCAAAAAACAAAAAACAAAATTGTAAAATTTATAAAACATGTATCCAAATGGAAGAATATTTAAAAAAAAACAAGTGTACTTACCCATCTTGAATTTTAGGACTTAATCTATAAATTACGTGTTGAAACTGGTCGATGGAATCAAATTCCATATGAAGAAAGAACATGTACCAAATGTCAGAATAATGTTTTGGGCGACGTATTCCATGACCTCGATAATCCATGTTCTCTCTCTCTCTCTCTCTCTCTCTCTCTCTCTCTCTCTCTCTCTCTCTCTCTCTCTCTCTCTCTCTCTCTCTCTCTCTCTCTGGTGTTTCTGTCTCCCATTTTTATTACACCATGATGGTTTCTCATATAATGGAACTTTAATTGTACTTGATTCATGTGCCTATATGTGTGACCTGAGTATGATTCTCTTTCCAGTAAATTTTTTTTTCTCAATTCTTTTCTGTAACATATATCTTTCATTTACACAAAATGTCATCTTTTTGATCCTTAATTGGACTACTAATTACAGGCACAATTAGTTGCGGTCTCTTTAAGTTAATATCCACGGGTTTAGGACCATTGGAATCAACATAAATCAAAGTCGTAAATAGAACCAAAAGAAGACAAATAATAAAATATTGAAAAATTGAGTTGCGTATTTTACCTGTCAGTAATCATAATAATTGGATACATATGTATAACATCAGCATTTGCACATAATGGCCGATTATACTAAAGCCATGTTCTGTCTGTAGAGAAGAGTTATTTCCCTTGTGAGCGATGAAAACATTTCAGCGATTCTCACTATTGCCAATTACTGAGAGTTATTCCATGTACCCATTAATATTACCATAATTATTGAAACATCATTATAAAAGCAACACAGTATATTCCAATAAGAACATCATTATTCAAGTAGTACACTATATCCCTACTAAAACGAATCGTCCTGACTGAAAGTAGCGTTTGGACCAAATCGTCCCGGGACAACTGATTTTGGGCCAAATCGTCCCGGGACAACTGATTTTGGGCCGAATCGTCCCGGGACAACTGATTTTGGGCCAAAATTACCCTGATCTATCGTAACCAGTCACCTTGCTGTATTGATTGTCAACTATAACCAGTTTCTCTTGCATCGTGGATTTGGATCTAAAAGGACACGCATCAGCATCACTCCGACGGTAATAATATTCACAGTATAAACCATTGACACGACAGTACCTTGCTACCGCGATTTAGTACAGCGGAGAGAGGTAGGGACGATGACCGCTTGTGCATAAGGTCGTACAGAGAAAAAAGCACAGTTAAAAAAGCACCATTTTTACACTTGAGGCTGAATGGCACCGTAATATTCCGTTCTCATTTCTGAGGGAGCAAGAACTTACACTGACAAAATGTTTCAGTCGCACAGACAGACGCTATCATAAATACTTGCAGACAAATTGCCAAGTAGTAGAAAGTCGTCAAATTAACAAACATTCATTTTCGGTCTTAAAGTGTACCATGTTCGTTTCACATCAGTTGTCTCCGTTCTCATATGAGCATTTTCCAAGTCATAACTTTAGTATGGTTACATCTCAATTGGAAATATTACCTCAGTTACTTCACACTTCACACTTTATCTCTTTCAAATTGTCACACTGTGTTAGAATATGTCGTGTTAGATTTCTTCCATTTGCGTAGTGTGGTACCTATTACTGTACAGTGACCACACTTTTTAAAAAATGTCTGGGGTTCCATTTTCCGGTTTGTTTCGCACCAGTGGTACACGCTTTACTTTTATGTTTTTTCCATCACCCCATTTTATTATTATTGCATTGGGGATTCCGTACCACTCAACAGTGACATCCGTCCTTTATTTCTGAGGTTCTGATTTGTCGCCTATCGTTATGCACAACAGGCAGCACATCTATTTGCTATATTTCAACTTATTTGATACAATGTTTTTGTCCTTTGGTTCTGTACCTCACCACAGCGACTCCTCACTTTTTCAAAAATTCAAATAGGGGTTCCATATTCCAACAGTTGTGTTTCCGTACAACTGGACTATCTCGAATTTATATTATTAGTATCAATATGCTCAGCGTTACCTTGCTTTCAGTCAGCTACTTTAGACCCCTTGTGAACAAAATTTTCCTAAGTTACACATTTCATTATTAGGTTAAGTTGAAACGAAACTAACTGGAACATGTATACTGATTTACCTACCACCTGTCTTACCCATAGGGCAACTCTGTTAATGATGGAATTCTACCAGAAGAGTCAACAGTTAATTGTAAAAGTATAGAAGATAACATTGCATTTATAAAGCAGCTTGGTCGGGGGTGCTTTATGGCATAAACAGACAAATCAAATGTTTTTTGTTTTATTCCTATTTGTCCTTCTCATTACTATCTCTGTGGGTATGTTTGGCAAAACACGTTTGATTAATATAAATATTTACCTATGGGTTGTGGTTCAGTGTGCCAGATTTTTGTAATACCAAGTCTCTACAATAGATAGCAAACGAAAAGTTATCAATAGCACATATGACTCATATTTTAGATTATTTCTGTTATCTTAGATTAAAATCTAGCCCAGTTACAGAAAAAGCTCGATCGGTTGCTAGTAGTATATGCTGACATTGGCGTTCCTATGACAAAAGATAAAACCTTTGCCCCGTCAACAACCGTTACTTTGCCTCAATATGAATTAGATTCAGTGAGAATGGCGGTCTAGTGAATTGACAAAACTCATATGTGGCTCGAGGCAGGATCATCCTCAAATTTTAGGCCTGGAACATCTTTCTAAACCATTTTAACTGTAAATCCTTGTTCATACCAGATCATTGGGCTACATGTGACCCTTGTACACAGATGCCTCACACATGGATACGGCGTGGTCATTGGCTCGCATTACTTTTCATGGACTTTGGAATCAGGACTGGGCAAATAAAAGCATCACTCTTCTGGAATTATATATCGTTGTTCTTGCTGTTGAGCTTTGGGATGAAGATCTAGTAAAAAAAATATCTTTTTTCATACTGATACTCATGCTGTAGTTGAAATCATAAACAAGCAAAATGCATGCACCTCGTTCAGAAATTACCGGTAGTACTTTTCTGCCTTGAATTGAATATCTTGTTCAGGCCAATATATGTGCCAGATTTACGTAACAAACTGGCTCATGACCTCTATCGCTAACATGGTTCCAGGTCAAGGCGATTGGAACCTACACTGACCTAAAATTGCGCAACTAAAGAGTACACTTGAATATTTGGTTTAAGCTATGCTAAACCCACCAACACCAAACGCATAAGCGGGCTTAAAAGCTATAGAGGGACTTCACTTTGGAAACATTAACTGACATATCTGTTCCACTTTCAATAACCACTCTGGCCCTCTTCATAGCCCATTTCAGCAACAAGAAATCTGCAGCATTTTCAATGTCAACTCATGTTGCAGCACTTGTCTACGTGCACACACTTTATGGCTTCATAGGTCCTATTTCCTCTTTTTTTAAGTTAACAAACTCTTTAAAGTTATTCACTTAAATAAATCTCTTGATATTCTCTTGCCATCGGCAAGGAAATATACTGCATACAATCACAGCAACCAGACTGGATACCATTTCAAGCAAAGCACATAGTGCGCAATGTTTACTGGGACTTTCCATGCTCTCTCAAAACAAGCGAAATATCAGTTAAGACAACTGTAGAACAATATGATAATTTGATCCCTCTATAATATCTAGTCAGCTTTTCTCAAAATATTCTGACATAGACTTTTGAAATTTCAAACAAAGCTCAGTTAAACTATATCAATTAGCAACCTCAAACACAGCTTAGGATAACCCTATAAATTAGCAACATGAAACGCAGCCCAGAACAACCCTATCTATGATCTATTCATCACATTCTAAGCCCTCTATGTGCCCTGTAATACAACTGTAAGCTTACTTATCACGCAGGAAACATACTCCAATACCGTTACCCAAACGGACAACCAGTTTCCTGGGCAGATTTTAACTTTGAGCTAAGACGTGTACTCTGCTTGTGTGGTTTTAACCCCGATCACTTTAGGTCACATAGTTTAAGAACTGGAGCTGCCGAAGATTTCTGTGAAATACGGGACTTAGGAAGGTGGAAATCAGGTGCATTTAAGACATTAATTACGTTAAGCAATAGGGTCTCAGTATTGTTATATATGGACTGCTGTCTGTCGCTTGGTTTTGCTGTTTCCTTTAGCTCTCGTGGGTTTCGCAGATCTAGATGTAATGGGGGTACACCATACGTACTTGATTGTTCCATCTTACATGTCAACCTCTACCTGCCCTTTTTATGAGGGTGCTTTGCAAAATCCTTGAACATGATAGAAGTCTTATATATAATGAAATTATCAAATTTTACTTTAATGGTCATTTTGTAAACAACATATGTACTGCATTTGAGTTCAATGTTAGTCTTGTTTACATAGCATTTAGTACTTAGATTGGAACTTTCCATGTCTTGATGTGAGAAAAGGTGCTTATGAGGGTGCTTTGCAAAATCCTTGAACATGATTGAAGATACGATTGTTCTCTACAGTTTCATCGTTGATCTACAAAAACCCAGCTTGACTTAGACTCCAAGGTAAAACTTGGAAGACATTTGTGAGACTTTTTCTGAGGCGAGTGTTTTCTGCTCAGCGAACCGGACATGCTTGTTGTTTTTATTGGACCCACTTGAGCATTTACATTATTCCAGGATGTCCTCACATTATAATTTATCAGAATTTTGGACTCGTAAGCTCAGTGTTAACTGCTCAAATGTGACACATTGTTTAATTCATGGTAAAATTTTTACAATTACATAATTCTTGAATATTCTACAAACTTTGATTCATTAACTGTTCTTTGCTTAATGTTTTTTAAAAAAAATGAAATATCCTTATTCCTATGCGTAAACAAATATTTTCGTTGAAGTTCTGCTAAGTTCATAACACTGGCAACTCAAGCTTCTGCTTACTGGTCCAAGGTATAAATAGCAGAAGTAGTAACTTGTACTATTACCATTATCGTCATCACCATTGGTAGATGTAGTTTTAGCAGTGGTACAGTTCTTTGAAAAATAACAATAGGTCTTGTCATTACATAAATCACCCATCTTTAGATTCATCTCGGAGAGTTCAGTGTGGTCAAATATTATTATTATTATTATTATTATTGTTGTTGTTATTGTGGTTGTTGTTGTTGTTGTTGTTATTATTATTATTAGTAGTAGTAATAGTAGTAATAGTATTGCACCAAATTGACATTTTGTTTTAAAACCCAGACTGAAATGTGATGACATTTAATCAATTACACATATCCAGACCCATTCTCCTGACCCAGTGCCCCCACCCCTTGAAGGCTGGATCTAAAGTAGTCCGAGTTTCAGCCCATTGCCTATCGAAAAGTTGGAATTCGCCGCCATCCCGCGGTGGCGGCATCGGGTAGCCGCTTATTGCCGGGCCTAGCTAACTTAAACGACCTTACATCGAGCCATACCTGCATGAAATCGATAGGATAATGATTTATCTTCTCAGAAATTGCGAGTATAACATTCGTTTTGTCTTTAATCCGCTGACAGACGAGATGAAAATGCATCGTTGATGAAATTTGACCTGGTACACGCCATTAGCATTGCTAGTCACATCACTACCCTAATCTCGCAACCTACATGTCCAGGACATCAGAGGTCAAATAGTCACGTGATATCAACAATAAACCCCTTTCCAGTGTTGTTGTACAAAAAAATCGAAAACATTAAATGAAAGTCACGTAATGTTTGTAAAAAAACGAAAGGACACACAATTCTCATCTAGCACAGAGCACGTGCCAATGATGTTTTTGTTGGTATCACGTGACTACTGCGCTGACAATCTGCTCTGTGCTTAATGAATCTGGCTTTCTCCAGGTTGCTGCGACTGTTTTCGGAATATATATGTTGAGAATTGTGTGTTCTTTCGTTTAAGTTCGCTAGTCCCGGTAGTAAGCGGCTTCCAACTTTTCGATAGGCAATGGGCTCTGTACCTTCACCCCAACATAAATGTCAAAAAATCTAAAATGGGGTGGGAAGGGTCAGAGGAAATTCGGACTAGATCTAAAGAGACGACATTTGCTTGTTCACCAACAAATCACCGAAAGTTATATGATGAGTTATCTACCCAGCAGCAATGTATTCTGGGAAACAGAAACGGGGTGGGGTGGTTTAAAAGCAATTTAAAGACTGTTTCCTTGTTGTTGTTGTGGGGTGGGGGTGTTGCAGTTACTGTATCGGTATATAGTTGTCAAATTCGACGCGAAACATAACAGTTATGAAATTTTTTGCATTTTATTATTCATAAACACTTTATTATTCAAAGCTCTCAAGACAACTAGTTATTGAGGGGGATGATTTCCAAAATTTAGAAAGTTTAGACAATTGTTGTGTCAAAGATGTATTGTATTCCTTTTCAAATAATGTTGTCAATCGTTGAGCATATCAGAATGGGATTTACCCAGACCGAGGATTTTATATATGTACCAGACTGCTACCAAGATGTACAATCTTCTAATCATTCTATCCATGCTGAAAGGTGAGGCAGAGTATTTCAGGAAATGTAGAAATATATCAGCCATCTGAGAAGATACAAATAAATCATGACCTGTGTCACAATGCACGTGCATCTTTCTACTGTTTCGTGCATTTGAAGAATTGTAATGTTTAAACATATTTTCAACAGCAAAATATTACAAAATGTTCTAAAAGCTACTAGATAATACTATTGTTGGCACAAATATTTACTTCAAGTACACTTTGAGGTAGCAAATTGGAGAACCGTTAGTTAACCAAATACTTGTGATGGGAAAACCTCACACAAACTGGAGCTGGGAATCAAACCTGTGCCAGCATAAGTACAAAGCGATTGCGCCACTACTATACTGACCATACAGCGGTTTTGAAAAAAATAAAATAAAATAATGTATATGTAGTCTTTTTATATAAAACCCAGAAAGCACTGATTTATTTTGTGGTTTCCTTTTCCCCAAAATTTCGCAATACTTAAATAACTTTCTTATAACAACGTTGTTTGGTTTGGTTTTTATGGGTTTAACGCCATTTTTCAGCACATGATAGGCTATACATGGCTGCCAGTATATCTGGTGGAGGAAGAACCCGGGAAAATCCCGGGAAGAACCACCGACCCACGGGAAGCTACTGGCAAGCTTTCTCACATAACCACATTGGCCGAGCCCAAGACTCGAACCCACGCGGACAGAGGTTAGATCGGTAAAGGCGAGCACCTTAGACCACTAGGCCACCCGGGGCCCCTTTAACAACGTTGTAACTCGCCGCTATATATTTGAACATGATACTGTATAGATTATGGTTTCTTTCCTTCGTTTAAGGTGAGTGAAGCCTCAAGATGACTGGCAGAATGACCATTTTGCTTTTATTGAAATTTATAAGGATATGATAGTTCTGGTTAACAGTTTACACGATTCTGCTTAAAACCAATTTTTATTTTAATTTTGCTTTTAATAAAAAACATTTTTTAAAAATCTTTTTTAAATATATATCCTGATAATCTTGCTTTGTTTTGAATACTACACTATACATATACTGGGGGTTGAAGGAAACAAGGTTTTGCTCACAAATATAAAAAACAATACTTGCACACACATAATCCATAACCAACTCTAAATTGGAAGAGATTTATACAACTTTTCATCATTTGTTTTGTGTGTAACTTATGAGAATACATATACAGAACAATTACAAATACTGTGATGGCCATATAAATGAAAAAAGGAAGATAATGTAAACAAATATTATTATACACCTACCAATTTTCTACCCAAGAAAGAGCCAGTATTTTACCGTCATCTACTACAAGCAGGAAAACGATACTATCGTTTTCCAAACCCGTATCATCATACTCTCAAACGAGGCTGAGACTACTTTATCCTCGAGGTTTCCTGGTGACAATAGCAGCGCCCCTAGCAATGGAATGCCAACACTAGCAATAAACAAAGCTCTAACAGCGACGTTAGTTAAGAAACCTTGCGTTATATGTAAAATATCTGAATGGTCTAAACCATGTTTTTGTCACAACAACAATAAAAAAGCATTTTTTCCTTTATTTTGAAGTAGTAAAATATTGCCAAAATGTTCGTCTGAAACAAGATCATATTCGGAAATCGCGTACCAAAACATTACAGTTGTACAGTACAACCCATTTACGGAAATTCATAAATGGTAACGTTAGTGAGTTTCACGCACAATGGATGAATTTGAAATTATAAATGGGCAATATTCTCTGCCACGAATCTGTACCATCAAGTTCCAACAATTTCTCCAATCCTGTTGTAAATAACTGTCAAAATAATGTCATTCCCGTGTCAAGTTCCCATCGGAGCCTCTCACAATGTCCCGCCAGAAACAGTTCAACCGCATTCAACCTGGCCTCTGAAATAAACTTCCAGTCATTGAGCTGGTGAAAACTTCCGCGATGCAAAATTTCAGAACTGCACAATAACTGTAAATCATATATATGAGTAGTCTGCCCTCAAGCGTCGAAGAATTCGTGTTATTGACAGTGATGGTAGTCAAACTGAGCGAGCGTTGTTTCACAAACTTCATGCATAAAACTAATATTCATGCGCATGTCAGCCTTTCAAAAAGTAATTCGGTTTATGCTTTAAGATGAAGTTCGTATTATAGAGGTTGAAATGTTGAGCAATTTCTTGTCTTTATCAACTACATATAGTGATTTTATTAAATTATCTGAAAATTGAAAGGTATATAACAAAAATATCATTATCACAGTTATGCGATTTTGATTGCTAGATCACGTCTTGTTGTCAGCATAAAAATCCGGATCATGACTCGACGCTTCGCGTCTCGTAATGATCCGGATTTTCTAATGCTGACAACTCGACGTGATCTAGCAATCAAGATCGCGTTACTGTGATAATACTATGTATATATCTTCACTTTTTGTGGCAATTATTAGTATTGGCGACAATATATACATGATAAACTGATACATGTATTGCCCCTGGGGCGACAATCCTGGAGCCTGAAAACATACATTTCCTCCTTTTAGGATGTCCAGAAGTAACCTATATCAACATTAAATCAGCGTGAAAGGAAACATTAAACTTACTTGATTAATATAATATGTCCTTAAGTTATATTTACTAATATGCACTGCTAATCTGGCCAAATTTTAGCGTAATTCACTTTCAGTCTTTACAAAACCATCTGAAATCCCCTACCTCACTGGTGTTTTGTTTCTGGAAAACTCTTACAAACTTTAACTGTCCCCGTAATTCCTGTTTCCATGTAAAATGATTGGGTAAATGTGAAGTAAATCTGTGCTAATTAAGGGAAAAAACATTTCCCTCTCTTGCATATCTTAATTCTTATTGATGCAATGGGAGGTAGATGGCTAAGGACTTGTGCATTCTATACAGCTAATTGTTATTGATGCAATGGGAGGTAGATCTCTAAGGACTTGTGGCTAAGGACTTGTGCATTTTATAATTAGTTACATAATGGGCCAGATTCATATTCAGAATTAAGCTTTTGTCAAGATCTACTTCCCCTGTGTGAATGCTTACAATAAAAGGTATACTTGGTGAGCCGTCAAACTTTTAAATTTTCTCTTACATGTACAAAAAAAAAAAAAAAAAAAAAAACAACAAAAAATAAGAAAAATCTTAAATTTACTTTATAAAGGGAAGCGACGAGGAAACCATGCAATTAAAATAAATGTAATTATTGTAAGCCCAGTTTGATATTATGCAATTCTTATAAATATAATTATTGTAAGACCAATTTGATATCATGCAATTCATATAAATGCACTTATTGTAAGACCAGCTTGATATCATGCAATTCATATAAATGTACTTATTGTAAGACCAGTTTGATATCATGCAATTCATATAAATGTAATTATTGTAAGCCCAGTTTGATATTCATCAGTATGTATTTATGTCATGATAATGGTCCATGTTGTTTTCCTTGCACTTTCTTGTGTTCCAAAGTTAATAGTAAACAACATGCTTTAAAAAACGCCAAGTTTGTAAATAAACTATTTTGTGAGATCATTAAAAAAGAAATTCGTGAAAGGAAAAGAGGAATTAATCATTACAATATATATATATATATATATATATATATATATATATATATATATATATATATATATATATATATATATATATATATATATATATATAGATATATGTATATATTGTTATATAGGCATTCAGGACGTTTTTTAATATGTGGGATTTATATTTTTTCCAATACAGACATTTTCATAATTTTATATTTCTAGACAGTCTCCAATACTCAAACACCCCGTTGTCTTTGTTCTAATTAAAGATATGACTGTCCAATATCAGGGAATTACAGTCAGAGCTTGTGTTTTGGAGCTTGACAAAGTTTCGAGAATGTTGATCCAGGTGATCGGCATTCATCTTATATTGATTATGGATTTGAAGCAAAACATATTAATCTTCACAAACATGATGAAGGCACAAAAGGGCAATGACGGTCAAGATGATACAAATCAAAGCGGCGCCAGGCAGGGAGAAAACAATCGCTGACCAGCCGATGATGTCATAGTCGTGAACAGTAATGAATAGTCCTATTCCGGCCAAAAGTTCTGTAAAATAAATAAACATGTTTTGGGGTAAGACTATTGGCTGTTAATGCAAGCCTACGGGGATGATGTCCGTGAAACACGGTGAATAATAAATGTATTGCATCAAAATAACATTAAAATTTATAATGTTCAAGGTTATAATTCACAGGATATTCCAGTAGCTATGGATATGCAACTGCAATGCAATAGAGATCAATCTGGATAAAATAGCTGAATAAAGAAACAAAATCATATCCTAATTCTAGGTTAAGAAAACAGAATGGAAACGATGCGTAATGAAAAGCAACACATGCAATAAAATTAAATCCTGGTAAAGTTATGCGTGGAGATAGTGAAAAAGGAGATGTGTGATGGGAAATTTTTAGCGGAATCCAGAAAAAGAAATAATAATAATAATAATAATACATTTCATGTAAAGAGTCAGGGAGTATCTAAATAGGTAAAAATTGTCGCAAATATTTGCAAACAGAAGATAAACCGATGACTGACTGAATTATTGAAAAGGCTACATTTGGAAGGGTACATTTTTTCATTAGACCAAATTTCCCATGCTTTCTCAGGTGCAGAATCCAGTATCGTTCCTTATGTGTACGTTCTATATTAGTCCAGTCAGGGGTCTATATTAGGGAAAAGAAGAGGTGCATGGGAAATAGAATAAGGAACACAAAGGGTTCCTTTTTGCAGAGGTGTTATTTCCTCTCTGTGCGACAAATTGAACATACATTTACTTTTGCAAACATATAACGTAATAAAGCCATATTCTTTATTCATTTCTTCTTTACCATCAAGCTTAAATGATATAGAAAATTAAGTCAATATGCACATCTTTTGATATGCAACTACACTGAAATTAGAAGGGGAAAAAAATATGTAACCTCAGAACTTGTCACAAATGATTTTACAAGCAGATTTTGTCGGAAAATTGTATATTTAGTATGTAAGTGACACAATACCCGCATATTTAGTATGCATGTGACACAATTCCGCATACTTTGTATGTATGTGGTACAATCCCCGCATATTTAGTATGTATGTGACACAATCCCCGCATACTTAGTATGTATGTGACAAAATCCCCCCCATACTTAGTATGTGACAAAATCCCCGCATACTTAGTATGTATGTGACACAATCCCCGCATACTTAGTATGTATGTGACACAATTCCCATATACTTAGTATGTATGAGACACAATCCCCGCATACTTAGTATGTATGTGACACAAGCTATTGCATGATTATTTTTCACACGTACAACTGATACTGTTAGCCTTTCTACATGACGAACAAAATACACAAATATTATCGAACGGCTCTATTCCTTGTATATTCTACCGCTATGTGATACAAACAAAAAAATCACTCTAATCACTCTAGTATGTCGCTTGATGGCGTGAGTGTACACTGGGGTTTTCTAGACTGGATTGCTGTTTCAGAAGGCTCTGCTCATGAAAAAAAAACATTCTGAAAAATGGATCCAAAAGGTCGATACACTCTGCACCATCGGCGCTAAGTAAGCGTCTCTGCTATCTGGCGATTTACTATCCAATTTTGGATATTATCCGTACGCCGACCAGCTTAGATGGCACGTTTGTATGTTAAGAGTAACGAAATAGTTCGAAACACTTGGCCGCATTACTTGGTTATTTTTTATGACTTGCTAAGGTCAATCTAATTATGTCTTGATTGTAATTTTAAACTAAGTAGAGTTTTTCGTAAATACTGTGTTAACATGTGTTTCTGCAAAAAGTAAAATTGCTCATGCTTATTGGAGCACTTCCGTTGTCAAATCTTTAGTTTCGGAGGTGCGTGGTTTTGCATGCTGTCAAGCTCTTCGGTTTCGGAGGCAAGTACATTTTGTATGTAGTCCGCAACAGTAGTGCAAGTAGATTTTAACTCTAACCAGTACGGTACTGACACCTCGACCTCGTCTTTCCGGTACGGCCGTACCGGCAACAAATGTCTTACTGGTACGGCGTACCTGACCGTACCGGCTTACTGGCTCCACTGGTCCGCAATCCCATAATGCCCAAATGGAAGTGATCGGTTATGGAAAACACCAGAACATATTAGGGTTGAAGGTCAGTGGTACACATACGCCATCTGAACGTGCAGTGTGTGCTGAATGGGTTATTTACTACAACTTACGACTGATAATGTAGACCCCAGGCAGAATTTTTTTGTTATTTGGATTGCTCCAAATGAAGCCAATGCTGTCTCCATTTATCATACTTCGGTAGGCGATGTACCCTCCTATTCCCAGGTCAAGGACGAAAGCGATAAAGGCAAGGGAAAAGATCACGTTGTTAATGACTGCAAAAGAAATGTGGAAATAACGAAAACGTGGGTTGATATGAGGAGGGGGACAATCACATACTATCAATGGATTTAAGACGCTTATCTAAAATAATAATGAAAATTTCTAAATGATTACTATTGTCAATAACAATAATGTACCATTTTTTTCTAAAAGAAATATTATGTTAAAGACGGTATCATTTTTGAAAACTCTTTTGATGGATATTATTGTGTCATACTGCGTTCACAAATCAGTTGTTTCAACTGTATGTACCATCTCTGGCTCGAAAAGAGTTTTCTGGGAAAAATTTGACACAAAAAGTATCTTTAGAAGTGTGTGTGTGTGTGTGTGTGTGTGTGTGTGTGTGTGAGAGAGAGAGAGAGAGAGAGAGAGAGAGAGAGAGAGAGAGAGAGAGAGAGAGAGAGAGAGAGAGAGAGAGAGAGAGGAGAACATTATTTTTGTTTGTATATGATGACCATTTTTGCCCGCCATGGTAGTTTTCACTACGCGTGATGTAATCTCAGTTAAGTGCTTTGTAAGGAGCCTGTGATTAAAATGTATCTGTTTATTCGCTTTTTCAAAAGCGCATTACCAAATCTCAGTTTCCCGTAATGTTTACAAATTAGAGTCCCTACGCCTTGTCTTTGATGCTTCTTGATGTCTACGGTATTCTATAAATACATACCACACATTCATCAACATACTAAGGAGAACCATGGTTGCGAAAAAGTATAGGAACGTTGAAGGCTGAAGGCTGAACTGATGACAATCCACTTTGTCAGATTTAAATAAGACATCGATGGGCCAATGAGTTGATTGACCGATGGATGTGTGGATGGATTCATTCATTCATTCATTTCCTCGTTCGTTCATTCATTCATTAGCTGTTTACTTGATTGACTGATTGATTAGTTAATCAATAGATGCATTGAATAATGTCGAGATGAATTGAATTAACACGCAAACTATTCATCTTACTAATTTCGAGGGAAGTTTAGACCTGCAGTTAATTTCATGATGCTGAACGGCGTATAATTCTAGCTTAAGCATTAGTTTACCTATTTTTTCTGTTTGGCATGCCTAATTAACAACATATGAATCATCAACATGGTTGCTTTTATGATTACATTTTCCAGGTAAGTGGAAACCTCAGTGGACGTGGTATTCCACTTATAAGAAAGGGAACAAGTCATACCTTTTTATTTAAAGAATCAGTTAGCACAAAAATCTTTTCCTCCGATAGGTATTGTCATATTGTTTAACCAGGAAACTGATGGAAAACAGCATGTCACGAGCGTTTTTCAGTTACTCATTATAGCCCCAAGTCGGTCCTTCCACCCAAACCAAATAGCCCGGCCCAGAGATGGATTGAAACACTAAAAACGTTATGTTATTGTGCTTTATGTCTCTGTTTTAGTCACAGAATGACCTATGGGGACACACTGAAGGGACAAGGCCTGGTTTAAAAAAGACGACACGGACACGGATTTCGTCGTGCATTTTGGCCTTCGCGGCGAATCGACGGCTGGCGTACGCCCCAATCAGGAACAGCAGGTCACAGCACAAGAACAGGCACTCAAGGCCGACCGCGATGGGTGTAGTGACGATGGTGGGCAGAGGGCGATACCGGCTACACCGCCTGCCATGGACATGACAGTCAGGACACTGTCGACGTTGGCAGCACGGTGGTACTTCTTGTAGAGGCCCCGCCGCTGCTCTGCCTCCGCACGCAAGGATAGCCTCCATCTCTGATATCGGCTAGTCGATGGTTAAAGCGATTGTGCCATCGCTCTGACATTGAGCGACAGGGGGTGCCTTTATCCGAGGAGGGAGATTCGACAAAGCATATCTCTGTAAAAAAACAAGAACCAGGTCTTACCTCCTCTGATGCGGGTGACCGTGGACTCTTCACCATATAGTCATGGCAGTGAGGATGGCGAGGGCACATCGACAATGTCTGCGTCGTCGTTGTAGAAATAATCACGCATGGGCTGCCCTGGAGGACTTATCGCTCGCTGCAGCAAAAGCGTGATTATCCCCAGCTGACATCCCCCGCGTGGCCCGCAGGCTCCCGTTCACGCGAATCGAAAGCGCCGCCGACGATTCGTCGGCTTGGCGCTCATGGAGATTCACGAAGTAGAAACCTGCGCCTGGAACAGCAATGGTGTCGTCGTTGTTGCTGAGAATGAACCAGCATATGGTCTGAGTCACGCTCCAGCGGTAAAGCCCAGATGCGAATGGCGCCGTAGTCCCACCGACCGCCAAGGCATCGGCCGCGAAGCACACGCCCAAAGGCCCGCCCACGGGCTCCAAAACCGCTACGTCGGCCTTGGTACCATACTGGGATAAATCAAATGGCGACGGGTCGTCTCGTTGCGAGCGCCCATAGATGTCTCCAGGCATGCCGCTGGATAGAGTAGCTAAAAGTTGTCGAGGTGACCTCTTTATAATTCGACAACATCATCTAATGTGTATTGCAGACGCGAAATAGTGGTGTTTCTAGTTGAAAATGAAAGACGGTAAGTTTCATAAGACACAGTAGGCAGTGAGACGATAGAACGCACATTGAACTTCCCAGAAATATCAGCGGTGTTTTCAAACAGAATCGATGGAGGAGGTCCCACACTCCCATGTTCATTCATATTACCCTCTGGCCGGAAATGTGAGTCTACCCGAAGGATATAGTTCCCCAATAAAACAAATTTCCATATTTTAACCAGCTCTAGCACCACCTCCGGAAACCAAGAATCTGCTTCGTTGCTGTCAGAGGCCCACGCACTGTCAATACCGTTGTCAAACACATTGAGCGGGTCGTTTTTGAACAGAATAGAACTCGCAGTAAGCACAAACCCAACGTTTCTGTTTCAAAACAGCCGTGGAACCACACCAACATTGTTAAAAACCAAGAAATATCTGCCTCTTACATCCGCGTTGACCTTGTCAGCATATTGTTTTGTAACTGCGTCTTGAGATCTCTGGGGTTCACCAAATTTACGGTCTTGTTCGAAGTCATTTCTAGGGGGCCGGCTATGCTGTTGCCGGTCTTGGATACCCTTGCAGCGTCCTGATTGTCAACATAGCTTTTTGTCGCCGTCTCCTGGGCGTCCGCATAAGATTTTAAGCGCCCGACGAGCTCGTCCACATAGCTTTTGGTTGTCGCATCTCGGGCGCCTACAGGCTCTGCAACGGATACGATTCTATTCGAGGCCATTTTCAGAGGGCCTGCCATGTTATCACTCGCCTTTCCTGCGACTCGGCGATTTACATATTCTTATAACGTTGCGACCGCGGCGTCGAAGTATTGTTTACTAACCGTGTCGGCGCCACTGATTGGAGGGGCCTGGCGGTTATGTATTCTCCTAAGGTTGAGACCGCGGGGTCGACGTATTGTTTTCTCATCGCGTCGTTGGTCCTCGTAGGGGCGGCAAGATCCATGATCCTGTTTGCCGCCATGTTCAGGTCGCCGGCCATGATAACCACCCGGAGAGTGACTTGCTCGTCAACATAACTTGTCGCGGCTATTTCGCTCAACCGCTGGATCGTGGTGTTGAGGTGTTGTTTTACAGCCGCGTCCTGGTGGTGGACGTACTTTTTCACCTCCGCGTCTTTATAATCGGCGTACTTCTTTACGTCCGTGTCTTGGCGATCGACATATCTTTTTGTGGCTGCATTTTCTGGCCGAGTCGGGTCTACCATGCTTTCTGGTGGCCTTTTTAGCCTGTGACCTATCGAACAGCTTGCGGCCGTCAGCTTGGTAGACGGAGAGGTTGCCTAGTGCCTCCGCGCTGGCCTGGCTGGTCCACAGCAAGAATTGGTCTACGCCACAGCTTTTCAGGTCCCTCCAGGATGTGGCGAGCTTATCCAGCTGATCCTCGGTGAGGGACATTGGGTGTTGTTAGTGTGGCACTGCGTGTATGTGAACATGCCTTGACATTAATTAGCATGATCTGGCGGGGCCTCAACCACCCTCATTCATTCCCCCAGCACCCTCGAGCATCATCGTTTTGCTTGACATGGTCGAGGTGCTCCAGGCTGAATTAGTAGATCGGGTAGAGTCAGACAAACCCCTTCTCGCTGATCTGAAGCCCTGTGTACACGTTTTGGTCGCGGTCCATAAAGCTCAGAATCTGGCGGTAGGGGCAGGCCACGTCGTTGTTTGCATAGCCCAGAAGGATTCCCTCCGGTGGATCGTGGTGGCCGTTGAGTCGAAGGCTCCCCTCCGTGATGCTAAGCTCGTCGAACACCATCGTGATGCGCTCCTGGTTATTCTCCTGCATCGTGTCCTGAAGAGCTACGAAAAACGTGCCTGGGCGCGGATATGTCCTGTTGTGCGCAGATCTGCCTGTAGAACTCGCCATTGATCGTGCTCTGCTGGGTGTCAGTGGTCATGGTCTGGAAGGCCGGCATCCACAGGGCGAGCTTCGAGAGAGTGACCTTGCCCGGCTCCTCGGCGTTGGCATGGAATATAGTGTCGTCGTCGGTGTTTTTTCTTGTCAGCGACACGGTGTGCTTGGCGCCGAAGATGACATTGCGCACGTCCCGAAGCCAAAGATGTGAGTCAGCGCGATGACACAGCAAGAGTTTTGCCATGCGCGTCCAGCAGCCCTTTTCGTATCGCGAAGCCCAGGTTGAAGTTCTCACCTCCTCGCGTCACTCTAAAAGCGTCCGCAGGCTGCAGTGCGCGACGTCTACGCGGTAGGTCGCTGAAGCTACCTTTATGGCCGCAGACAGGGTGGGATTGTTACCGTGGATGATCATCTTGATGTCGTCAGCCCCCAGGACCGTGAACTGCGCTGGACGTTCTTGTTGATGGCGTCTATCTCGTAGCCGGACGGTCTTCCAGGTCGCGCCTACGTTTGAGGAGAACATGAACAAGTTGTTGGCAGGGAGACCGCCAAACGGCTAGGCGCGAACATTTGGCCAGCTGTAGCAGACCCGCAGCAACGCATGCACGATCTCTATGACACGATCCTGAGGGGCTTCGAGTGGCGTCAGAATGACCACGTCAAACGCCGGCTGCTTCGAGCTCGCTGAGTCCATCCAGGTGGTACGCGGAGAGGTTTGTTCTTGGATGACGCGCAGCTAGGCCGATATGTTTTCGGCGAGACTGTGGATGGCGCGCGCGAGTCTCTCCATCGCTGCCTTAGGACGAATCATAGACATCATGAAAAATCTCTTATTAACGAACGATGCGTGGGCCGTCTATGGCGTTTGCCTCGAACATCCGCCGGCAAATGGCGCCGGCCTCGTTGATTAGCTCGATGGACTTGCTGCCGGCCAGGTCGACCTTAAAGAGCGTTTAGACGCGACTAAAAAGGTCTTCCACATTATCAGGAAAACAACCGCACCCCAAGCCGCAACCACAGGAAGGCCTTTGCCCATGCACGGCAGCTGCTGCTGCGGCTTAATCTGCTCCGTTTTTTTCCTTGCCTCATCTGCAGCTCCCCGTCTTTTCTCCACCTCGCGCAAACATTCATTCCACTCTTTATCAGAGCCTCTGCTGGTCTCTTTGAATACAAACCGCGCCCTATTCTGCGGCAACACACCGCCAGGGTCTGGCTCCCGGTCTTGTAGGTGTCGCGTACCCCCTGGGCGCAGGTCGGATCCCCGTCTTTCCGCTTTACCAGAGCGTTTAGGGCATCCAGATTCGATTACGTATGGTACTTTCATCTAATTGATCAGGTGCTTGAAGTATAGCTTGTTCTTTCCGGGCTCTGGGATAGTTGTCCGCTGGGGCTTATTGCCGATACTGCTGCAGTCGCGGGTGTGGTCCTCGAGTAGGTATTCCAGGGACAATATGTGGAGGCAGCGGCCACAGACGTGCTGGCGATACTAGTGTATGCTATTCCTAAACACCATTCGGAGGAGATCTTTAATCCACACATAGTGCTGCTTTTCGTCGTCGTCGATTAGCAGAAGGTTTATGGTCTTTTCCAGCATTTTGTTGGTTATGCGAAGGTGGTAGAGTGCCAGGTCCCAACAAAAGACGTTAATGGCGATGGTTGGGTTAAGGCTCTCAAAGACCTTTATTGGAAACTTGAGCTTATCAAATCAGAGCTTGCCCTGTTACCGGGTTTACTTACTAACACAGGCGGTGTTGACATTGGCTGGGTGAAGGGCTGAAAGGAAGGCCAATTAAAAGCAGCGGTTGTCTTCATTTTGCACGTTTAAGCTGTTGCCGCGAAATGGTCGATACTACCAGCCTGAGCCGTTGCCCGTAAACCTTTCGAGCCGTGCCTCGATATCGGCGATGACTGTGGCGATCAGGCTCGCTAGGTTGTTGGCTTCTAGCGCTACCACGGCTCGGTTGCTACGCAGGTACACTGTGTTGTTAATGGTGGTGTCCTGGTCGGTCATGAGTTTTTCAAGTAGCACCTTAAGGATCAGGTTAAACTTGACAGCCTTCTTGTCAATCTATCGTTTGAGGATCTCGATAACGCCAGGGGCCATGAGTTTTTAGCAACTGCTACAATGTTAGCTTCTATGGGATGGCCGAGCCATTGTACAGACCGTGGCCATACCAGCTGGTTGCGCGCGCTCAACGATAGGACGCGGCGTGGCGTCAACTGGGGCTCGACGCTTAGCAGAGGGGGGGGGCTAGACTCCTGAGTTGCCTCTTTGGCAGCTCTGGCCCTGGCCAGTCGCTTGGCTGACTTCGACAACTTGGCAGGCTCTGCGGGGGCTGGCGATGTGGTGGCCACTGGCGCTACTGGCGCCGGGTTGGCTGCTTGGGGCTTGTTTCGACGCCTGGCGGACTTCGACAGCTTGGTCGGTTCCGCGGTGGTTACGGGGGGTAGCGTGGGAGGACGCCTGGGGGCTAGCGTTGGCGGTTGTCTTGGCTGGGGCTTTTGCCGCCAAGGGGGTGGCGTGGCGGCTGTCTTGGCACCAGGGTTGAATTTGCCACCATGTGCTGGCTTTGGTGGCTAAATTGGCGCCCGGGTTGTATGTGGCCTTTGCCGCCAAGGGGATAGCGTTGGCGGCCCAGTCTTAATACAGGAGGCTGCTTCCCTCTTCAGGGCTGCCTGTACCAACTCTAGCATTTCATCATACTGCTTAAGCGTGATTTGCCCCTCTCAGAGCATATCGTTGATTCGATCGATGCTTACCATTATGCTACCTTACTTCACGCGTGTATATGTGGTGGTACACTGTATAACCTAGTGCACAGATTTTGTCTAAATGAACAATTTTACTGGATGTTGTCACGCACTACAGTGAGTTGCAGATCAGCAGGTTGGCTATGGAGACATGTGATGGCTCACTCGTTGCAGGTCAGCAGGTTGGCTATAGAGGCGTGCGATACCTGACGTGTATATGTGAGGTAGTGCACGGTGTAACCTAACACACAGCTTTTGTTGAAATTAGTGATTTCGCTGTGTATAGTCGCTCGTTGTAGGCCTGCACGATCGGTCATGGAGGCGTGCTATGGCTCCACATTTTCCCTCATTGATGGTTTTAGGGTTTTTAATATCGTGGTACGCTGTATTAGCCACTGGATCTCAGCTATAACCTTTCTGTGTCGCTTTCTCGCCTTTTTTCTGTTTCGCAGCTTGTCTGCTTGATGTTCCTTTCCTCATTTGTTACATATATGGTAGGCGACTGTGGTGCTAACCCCGCATTTCCAGCAAGGAAGCACCCTTACACCCTTTCTGTATCTGTATGCATGCACTGCGCTGAAGGTGCTGTATTAGGTGTGGCCACAGGGCTCAAACCTGCCGAATATCTTCCACTTGCATGTGAGTAGTACTTGACGCGGCATGTCTATGACGGTATGTCATAGGCAATCCGCGTCTATAATTAAATAATTGTGTTGGGCGGGGCGGGTGTCGGCTGGAGCTGACCGGGTGATAGGCAGCGAAGTCGCCTGTGGTGAGCTAGTAGTAGCTTCCTTTTTCCTTATCAGCGCTATGCTGCGCTGGCGTGCCAATGCATTGTCCGCTCGACTTTTTTTTAGCATCTCGTGAGATGCTAAACGCCGAAAACTCCAGCAAGCGCGTCCCAAGAAGGCGAGGACGCTCATAGAGGCTCGCTTATGAAAAAAAAAAGCTTCGTTTTCTTGGGTGTCCTTTGACACAGACGAAAACTGCTATTTGTTAAAACCGAGGCTTCCAGCATGGCTTCCAAAATGGCTGAGTTCAAACTGGTCTTTCCATACTACTAAGATATACATTTATGAAATTGTGCTGTTTATATAATATATATGAATGCGTGAAATACACCATTCGTATAACGGACATGACGTTTCTATATTGTTCTGTAATGGCGCGTAACACAAGAAATATTCCCATATACGATATTTCGTCCAGTCTTCCAAAGACTTTCAAGGTCTGAGCATGTCATGGATATGTTTACTCCTCAGACGCTGAGCCGGGTCACACATGACTTCATACAGGCAACACCACTGATTCCACATTCAATATTGCTGGGCCAAGCCCGGAGAAATCAGCTAGAAACACAAACAACTGAACCGTTTAATACATGGGCCAGAAACTTCTAGTGTTGTCTGATACAAATTCCACTATATAGGCGTACACAAGAAAAGACCTGGTGAAACATTAAAACGTTTCTACTGTCCATTGAAACGGATGCGTGATAAGTACCGATACTTTGAGTCTGAAAATAGCAAAATTATATGGAATTGCAACAGAATGTTATAGCTTGTATATTTTCTTATAATTCTCGTCGCCATTGGTAACTCCTTGCATTAAATGACACGTTTAATAGATAACTCTTAACCATATCATACTAGAATTCATGATCAAGCTACGAAATATGTCAGAAAACATTTTCAAATATATTGGACTCAGACGGTCCATTAAATACCTCTGTAGCTCTAGAACTATGTGTAGCACAGTCTAGAACTATACGTATGACGGCACAGTCTAGAACTATATGTATGACGGCACAGTCTAGAACTATACGTATGACGGCACAGTCTAGAACTATACGTATGACGGCACAGTCTAGAACTATGCGTATGACGGCACAGGCTGCTTTCGCTACAGATATAGAGTTTGTCTACTTCACAACCTTGTTGGAGAGTTGAGACCAGGATAAGTCTAATTCATTTTTTTATCTAACGCAAAATTTTGTTTTTAAATGCATACATTATAGAAAACCTGTGTATTGACAAGCGTTATGTAAGCTCTCGCTTCACGCCTCCCGAGCTGCGTTCACTATGAAATGCACTCTTTGCGTAGGACCTGCGGCAACAAACAGAACAAAATTTATTTCTTGTACCATGTAAACGTCTGTGACAGTAGTCTAGAGCGTCGATCTACAACTAAATTTGTAAATCGTTGATTGGAGCCCGTACAAAGATATAATAGGGCTTTGATAAAAGTTGTATATCTGTATGAGCTCAAATCTACGATTTGTGAATTCAGAGCTATCAGTTGTAGGAAGAAGTTCAGCAGCAACAACAACAATAACAACAACAACAACAACAACAGGAAAATGGCAGCAAGTAAATATTTTAGCTGGGGCGGGGAGAGGTTGGCCTACCTCCTCCGTAACAACCTTGGTATGTACACTGATAAAAGAGACCCTGCATGTCACAATTCGTCACATTCGTCACTGCCGTCACATTCGTCACTTCCAGCACTCCCACAAATGATGTCGTCTTTCCCGCAAATGGTGTTTTCTTTTCACACGCCCAGTTCCGCGAGAAGAAACCGCTTATCTGAAATTCAATGAAACATGTAAGAAACACGGCGACAAAGAAAAAGAGGAGGAAGGAGCAGAAGAAGAACTGTGAGGAAAGAACAATAGAAAGAAGGAAAGCAGTATAAAGAATGTAGAGTTAGAGAGCAGTCGCTATTGACCTTTAACACATTGTTCAATTTTGAATTTGCACTAGAAAACCTACTAAAATACAAAATTTGAAAGATGTTGAGACGACTTTGTTTAAACTGTAAATGACTCAATTACTCCTTCAACAAGAAAAAGAAAATAAATGTAAAACAAAAAGAAATGAAAATCAATATCGACTTCTCAAGAAAATGCATTCTCTATACTGCTATAGAAAATTCGGCATCTAAATGCACCTAATGCGACTCTGAAGGACTATTGATATGTTTCTCCATTGTTTTTTTTTACATTTTTTTAATACAGATTATACAATTTCAAAATGACTAGGGCAGTAAGCGTCTACTGTCTAAGTAGTCCTTTGTTTACTCAGACAAACCTAAAAGTACAATTAGCTTCGTCATCTGTTTGAAACTCAAGTTGTATGGTGGTCAAATTTTTTAATCTAGGAACTTGAATAAGAACATACTGCATGACATGATGAAAGCAGTATCGAATGCTGCGTGATATAATGTATTGACTATTCCGCCTTGGCTCTATAGATTTAATGGCAACGAAGAATGATAAAATCATGACCATGTATATTGTTCATGGCATCGATTTTAAACTTTCCTCAATTCTGTTCATTATACATTTTTCTTCCCTTAGTAGTTCCTTTCCCAATTCTTCAACATCCTCGTTACACTTTCGCTGCAATAGTTGTTTTTTCACAACACTCTCTTTTAACTCGATATGTTGTATCTTGTCAAAAAAAAAAAAAAAAAAACAAAAAAAAAAAAAACAACAACAATTAATTCATTCAAGCTTTCTTTTATAAAATGGTCAATCTTTCAGTACTTAAGGTAAATCTTTTTGTTCAAAATTTTAAACTAATCCTAATCCAAAATTAAATTGTACGCCTCATCTATGGACATATTAGTTTCTGCTTTAGCTAGACTTTCTTCAGTGATATTTTTCATCCCAAGCTGTTGTATTTTTTCTTCTTGTTTATCTTCTTTTGCTGTTATTGCTGGTAAAACTTCGCAGATCTTAAGAGATTAAATTCTTCTACTTGTCAATGTGTTTGCAGTTCACATACTATATTCCACATATCACTAAATGTGTTAAGGCAATATGGGCATTGTTTAGGCATTACTAAATATTTAAGTACGAAAATCGTAAGTTCTAGATGATATATATAACTTGCTAATCTTTACTGAATATAACTATATATAACTTGCTAATCTTTACTGAATTTGCTAGAATTACACTAGCTAATTCATGCTGGTTAACGCTAAAACAAAAAATGACAAGAACTATATGAAATTGTGTGTACTTTTACGGTAACTTTCATTAATTATAAGATCATAAATTATGTTGCTTCTTGAAGAGAATTATTAGGGTTGAAGACAAATATTGAAGAATTTCTAGTATAATAAATCTATAACTCAAGATGCTTTCGTGTTTTGTATCTATTAGGAAGTGTCATGAGCCTAAATATCCTGATGATTTCGAAAAACAAAATAATGGTTAGATGCGATGTAAAATTGTGCAAGTAAATTAAGTACTGAATATACAATGCAAAATAGAGTACCAGGGATAAGAAAAAAATACAGTATGCGAATGTGGGCAAATCGTTCAAATCCCTTTTATGAGTCCACATCTACAGTCTAAAATACATTATACATTATTGAGTAAAATTTCTGCATATTAATATATATTTACATTTTCCTAGGTATTAAAATAGCATTGTTTTAAAATTGAGAATATAAGTAAACAATCGTTGAATTCTAAAAAACACAACTTGCTGAATTTTTCACTATATAAATATTAAGATTTTTTGCAAATGGAAAATATGAAACAAGAATAAAAAATGCTAGCAGACAAATATTGAAATATATCAACGCTAAAAATTCAGATTTGCTGGAAAATATGAGTGAATAATCAATGATTTCTATCAGACAAAAATAAATTGCTGAATTTTAACCATATAAATGTCAAGATTTTTCAAAAATGGAAAATATCAAACAACAATCTAAACATTCTAGCAGACGCATATTGAAATACACCAACGCTAAAGAATCAGATTTGCTTGGAAATATGAAACAAGATTCGAAAAATTCTAACAGTCAAATATTGAAAATTTTAAACAATACAAAATCAAATACAAAACAATAATTAAAAAAATCGAGCAGATGATTGATGCGTGAAACTTACAGAATGTCTAGCAGAGCGCAGTATGAAAGGTTAAATAAAACTTCTGGACTTCCAGAAAAGGCGACATATCAATAGGATTAGAAGTATGAAAAGAAACTTTCTTCTGGTACACGAAATCAAAAAAAAAAGGGGGAGGGAGGGGAGGAAGAGGCAACGTGTTGTGCGACGTGTTCAAAGATCGAAGTGAATACAGATCAATGAAAGACATGTGAAAATAATAGCTAAAGTAATAGCTACACAAATTTCATGGTGGGAATAACCAAGAAAATATATATATATATATATATATATATATATATATATATATATATATATATATATATATATATATATATATATATATATATATATATATATATATATATATATATATAATATGTTATTAGATAGGGCTTCATGCAAAGATGCAAAGAAAATCTTGAAGCAAATAATTAAATATGTTAAATTCTGTAAGGATGAAACTTGTTTTCAAAATCAGACCAGTTTATTCTGAGTCTTTTGAAAAGAAAAAGTGCATGCATAACGATTTTACTATTCGAGTAGTTTGAAAGAAATCACGAAAAAAGTTGAACTAGGTCATGTTTTAAATGCTCTGTTCGATAAATCAACAACTCAGTTCGAATCTTAATAAGAGGGTTTGGATAAAATTGATGTTCTCTACATGCACTTATCAATATTCATAACACAGATAACAAATGCTTCTTTACACAATCGAATCAATTTTTAATACTCCAGCAGAAGACCCACAAAGTACAACTTGAATAATTAGTCTTGTTGGTTTGATTGATGTCCAATGAAAATTGAAGACATCGGAAAATTCAATGAAGAATTCAACATAGCTGTTAGAATCTATGAAATAGTTGAAGACAAATTCATTAGAAAAATTAGACTAATCGAAAAAGAAAGTGATCATCATGTTGATTTGTTTATTATTTTCGATGGTTCAATAATATATCATATTGTGGGATTTTACAAGGTTTGTTTCTAAACAAAGTAAAACACACTAAGGCCAAAAATGCACGTGAAAGAAATATTCCAGCCACTCCAAGACACCTCAAGACACCTAAAAAATTAAACAAATATAAAGTGTTGTGCTTCATAGTAGTAAATACTATTGACATCATACCAGAAGAAAGTACTGTTATTATATTCAAAATTATCAACAACCCAATGGTCCGTATGATGTTTACTGCTACTAAAATGTGCATTAGTTAAAACTGGTGATGAGGATAATTTAACCTTAACTGACTTAACATTTGACATTTGACCTTTATCATAAACCATCTGCACTCTCGGGTCTGTCATTCTCTGGGGGCTACCATCTCTGGAGTTTTTGGTGCACCTGACAGCCTCCAGAAACAGGATTCTACGGTTTTTCTTACGGTGAATTGGGAGAGTTTTCGGCATTGGGTTCTTCAAATCAGTCGGTAAGTCGCTGAATCACTTCAATTGTACTAATGAACTTAACCCTAATTGGAACTCCTTGGTTGAAACGAAAGCCTAGTACTTCAGAATTATTTCAACTTGTAGACATAGTAAAGCAATCTCCAGAGATTTAAGGCGCACCGTAGTTTGAAATGTCCTGTAATCTGAAGTAATATCAACCCTTGGCACCTGTTTTATGTCATACTCCCATTAACTCAAACTATTCAGCTTCGTGTGATTGTTATACCTGAAGGATGAATCGACGAAAGGGAGCAGGTATGCTCAATTTTTATTAAAAATAGTTAATCTGTGGCAAGAACTGAGCCACAGACCTTCCAATCGATAAAATCCAGCGCAATACGCCCATGCAAAGCGGGCTCAGTTACTAACATACTGTAAAAATAAAGCTTTTGCAGTGTACTGAGATTCAAATAACACGATATTATGATACAGTTGAGCTAGAGATAGTAGTTTTGGTACATTTCGCCAGAGAACGATCATTCGGTTAGATCAATCAGGTTTGCTGATTCTTCAAAGTCACAGTTGTATCATTTTACCATCTCATTTTATTTTAGTAAGATTACAAATAGTACAAACAGTAGGTATGCACACTTAAAGACGCTTTTTGTAAGATAACGTCCCTCTGGTTTTACTGCGCCATTAATATATCGATTTTTTTGCTGTTGTTATATACCTAAGCGAGTAGGTTTGTGGTCTGGGCTAGTAATGGTACCTTTGGTACACATGCTTTGCATGATCATTCGTTTGAATCATCAGGTCTGGCTATTGTATCATCTCAATTTATTTTGTCAGATTTCAAATAGCATAACAGTAGAATGTAGCAAAGTAGTGGATATAATAATAATTTAAAGAAGAAAAAAAAAAAAAAAAAAAAAAAACAGGAATTTTCATTTCTTTACATTTTGGCATGTATTTATTTATTTCGCCACGTGAAAAAAGATTATAATGTTTTTAATCTCACTATGGTCGAGTTCTGTCATTATATCTACTTCTATTACATTTTTATCCATGTTACGTTCGTATAGGTAAAAAAAAATCCTAAGTTATTTTGCAAAAATTGTGCAATATATTGTTTTTAATTAAAACCATCGCCACTCGGCAAGCAAAAAAATATAACTATAGGAATGTTACTCGATTTAATATCTGATGTCGCCTTGTAATCCTGTCGGCTTCGCAACATAATGTTACGGCATTATGTATTATCTTTAAATTATAATAGTTTTCATTTGGGTTTATAATCATTGCATTTTACTTCCTTAGTTTAGTAGCCTACGCTATTTGTAAAGTACACATGTACATCAACATGTTTACATGAGTCATGCTATGTCGGTCAGCTTAACCCACAATGGTGAATCACAGGGTAGCGTGTGCAGATTTTATGACCTGAATCCTATGTCAACATCTTGCTGATTTGATATAAGGTATTATAATTGTAGTGCGAAGGCACTTTTAGCTGTATCATGCGCGACCTAGTTTCTGATTGGTTAAAGAACGTTGTTGAGAGAACTTATTCTAAGTCGTAGTATTAGTGTTTTAAATTCCCTTGTGCGTAGTAAGAGGCTATATAATAGGATTTAATCACTGCGTTCCTCATTCTTTAGCAGTTCATTAGAATCATAAGGTTAGTGAGGAAGATTATTATTGTTATCAGCTGGTGAAAAATCTATTCGAAATAGTACATTTTGGATTTAAGTACTATTCTTCAAGGAACTTAACAAAATTCTATTCACAGGAGTTTACCTGGGATTAATATCATTTGGATTTAAAACTGTGTTTCTTGTGGCATATAAGCACTTTAGTGATTTCATTCGGATAAACTTCGGACATTTCCGGATTATCAAAATTCAATAGGATATTTAGGATTATTTAGGAATTTCTAAACTGTAAGTTATTTTTAATTCTTTCACTTTATTTGTTTGAAATATTTAATATTTTAGGAAATTAAATTTATACTTTAGAAATTGTGACAGCTTGTTTGAGTAGTTCTTTCTTTTGTTACTATTTCTAAACCCTAGACGTAACACATACTTAGAGAATATTTATAGCGGTTGATCCTATTATATTTTGTAGGAAAAAAAGGATTAAGGACAAAAACGTGCACCAACCAATGCGCGTTTGCTGAAACACAGCGAATGATGATACAATAATGACCGAAATTTATTAAGAGAGAGAGAGAGAGAGAGAGGCCTCGCAGATTTTTACATTACTCGTTTGAAAATGAGACAGGCCCAAACTTAGCATTTATGACGAACATAGGGAATTGATCAGACTATAGAAGGATTCTTCTGCATTTTTGCTTGTATCAAGTAGATAAATAAAATTAAAATTATTGTGAAAAATACTAATCTATATGAGATTTAATAAATCTCATAATCTCCACCAGAAGGTACAATTTTAACCCATATATCTCAAAAGTTAGGAAAATGTATTAAATTTTTAATATCTTAATGTTCTCATCAACCACTTTTTCCTTATTTGACCTACTACTACTACTACTACTACTGATGATAGTGATGATGATGATGACGACGTCAACCATGATGATGATGATAGTGACAATACTACTTACCTGTGCAGCTGTTGTCAATATAATCAACACAAAAAGAAATGTCGGCGTCTTCCCTTCACCTTCAGGCATTTCACTGTTTAGAAGTTTTGATCAGGTTTAAATTTTTAACAAAACAATTCTTGGTGAATTATATACATCGTAATATTAAACACCAAAATTTCGGAGACTATCTGATATTTCCGAAATGCTTCACTTCTGCACAATATATTAAGGCAGGAAACTTAGAGGGCGTTTTCCTTGTCTCTGTAACTATTGCGACTAAGTGAATTCGTTATTTGAACCAGTACATGTATATATAAAGCGTGTTCCAACTTAAGTCAGAAATTTAAAAGCCCATACAATGGGGTTTTCCACCTTGCTTATCCACGTGACGAGTACATGAACGGTATATAGGATTACGGGGTGGTTCTTTTCTGCAACTATACTACCCACCATATGTAAATAAAAAATGTATTAACGGGATAAAAGCCCTTCTTGAAAGAATTCCTTGGTTATCTTCTTTCCAAATTAACCAATGGAGAAACAAACCTGTACTGATCATAAAATGTATCAAAACTGAATGAAAATTTTGAAATAAGCTATATTAAGGTTGTAAGTGACCTTTCTCCACAAATGGGCAGTTTTTCTTGGAAAATAGTGATAGTAATGAACGAGCACGAACATGATAAACGAAAGAAGGGCACATTTATTGATATCGTTGAGAAATGTACGTCCTCCTCCCCAGGGTAGCTTGACACTACCTACTGATAAGTAATAATACAGTTTGCTGACTTAATCAGAAGGTCTGTTGAACCCAACACACGTTTATCTACATGACAAAGATAACCGCACACTAAGAATATAATAGATTTTAAATATCTTTTTATAAAAGGATATAAACAAAAAATTGGAGACACCGATTGATATCTGTATTTCCACCTTTCTATGAAGAGTACAATCAACCACATACAGTACATAAAGAAGAAACAACCAAACAATATAACAATATTTTCAAAAAGAAAATATCAGATGTCAAACATAAAATGACCTTGTTCACATAGTTGCATGTACACTGTACACACAGCATAAAAATAAGCGGCACAATTATTAAGTCATTATGAATAGTCACTTCATTATTATACTCTTTGCCGCCAGAGAATTACTAAAATCATTAAAATATAATAAATATTACAATAGTGAGAGGGAAATGGAGAGAAATAGGATTCACTGCAATTTCTGAGATTACGAAGTCAGTAAATATTGTCAAAGAAAGAATTCAATAATTAGCATGATTTTGGTGCATCATCGCAAGTACACGACCTTTCATGCACACGGCCAGAATTCTGAATACTTCACAAGTATATAATAGTTTAACTGTAATATGAATATATCCAGTAACTGTAATGTTTATTATTTTCAAAACGAAATTGCTACATTCAGCCATGATGCTATCACAAAATTGAAATGTTAGTCTTAGCTTGTCTTAAATACGCGGAAAGTATTTCCGAATTTTTTTTTATTGCAATAAAATACTGAAAAAAGTATGAAATTAAGCATACGAAAGATAATTTATTCCACCATTGTAGTAGGTGGAATGGACAACATGGTTAATATTTTCTATGACCTTTTATCTATTGTTTTTAGTATGTGGAATGGACAACATGGTTAATATTTTCTATGACCTTTTATCTATTGCTTTTAGTATGTGGAATGGACAACATGGTTAATATTTTCTATGACCTTTTATCTATTGTTTTTAGTAGGTGGAATGGACAACATGGTTAATATTTTCTATGACCTTTTATCTATTGTTTTTAGTAGGTGGAATGGACAACATGGTTAATATTTTCTATGACCTTTTATCTATTGTTTTTAGTAGGTGGAATGGACAACATGGTTAATATTTTCTATGACCTTTTATCTATTGTTTTGCATTTTTACTCACACTGGACATATAAACAAGATAATATTTCCATAATGCTCTTAATTGTTTTTAGATAAACGCATCCAGAGTCTCTTTTGTCCAAAGCTATTAAAACGGAATGCTATGCATATATTTGGCAGAGTTTGAAGAGAAATAAAACATACCCAATTAGTTAAATGATCACTAGTTAGAAGCAAATTTATAACGAAGGGTACGACCCCTGATTTCCTTAGGGTAGGGATGAAGGTTTGTGACCTATACATTTTCAAAATATTAAGGCAGCTACATTTTTTAGTATGTTCTTAATGAGGTCCCAATACGTTATTAGCTCCTTGTAGCATACACATGTATTAATAGCATGTATTCCAGGAGCATTCGTTTTATGCAGGTAAGAAAGTTTTATCCTGGTCTCATTTAAGCTGCCAGGATCTGATACAACTTTTAACAAATAGAGGACAAAACAGACCGTATTCGGTGGTGAGAATAAATAGATGGAAAAAAACCCCCCAAAAACAGTACGAAGTGTGAAGTGAGATATAAGGAAAAAAGCTAAAGTATATTCCACTCATGACGAAACAACTAGCATCAACAAACAAGTTTAATAAACTGTTCTGATACAATGGAACTTATATTCCTAATATGTAAATGCATCAAAATGATAGGGTAATAATTTAAAACAAACAAAACAAACATACAAAACCACTTGTAATAATATATAAAGCAATCGTGTTGTAAGTATGATTAATACTTTAGAAATTCATAAGCCGTCAGAATTTGGCCGTAGAGCTATATTGTAACGCCCTGTTTGTACGCTTTATCTGCAATGTCTAAAGCTTTCATCAAGTTTTAATATGCATGTCCTCCGATAAGCTTTGTACCTGACCAACTAGAAAGCTTGAAATTATACGTAGAACGAACAGCGAAGACCATGATCTGCCGGCACGTCTGGGTCTACTCCTGTTCACAGTTGGGCACGCTTTATTTACAATAAAATTAGGAGTTTTATCTATTGTATCACCTTGCGATGGACAATAGTATTGGTTGTTTGGCAACCTGCGTATAAGGCTGCATATGTGAATTGAGGTTTATCATTCTGAACATTCAAACCTTGTAATCGGTTTACGTATCAGTTTATCTTTCACCTACGTAAAAATGGTATACTTAAACTAATATCTGTCGAGATGTTGGGACTGTGAGTAAAAGGTCATGGCCAGTAAACCACGTGCAAACGAATGTGACCGCCCATCCAAGACTCCAAGGTCGGCAGTTAGACCAAGTTTCTCTGTCTACATTGTACTTTGTATTTTTGGGCTAATTAATGTGTGGAATTCTGCAATAGTAACAAAATATTTCAAGACAGAGAAATCAAGGTCGTTGGTTTTGAGGGTCACCTCAAGCCTCAGCCGAACAGTCCATTGCCAGTTGTCCTATATTTGTCTCTCGTGAGAGATTAGTGAAGGAAGCTGACAATTTTGTAATCTAAGATCCTGAGAAATTAAAAACATGGCTGTCAATTTTTCTCATCAAGTTCAAGGTCACAGCTCAATGGCAAAGGTCAAACTCCCAGAGTACAATTACAGACTCAACTCTATGACATCCAAAAGTTGGCAGAAAACTATCAATTTATTCCAGAGTTAACACTTCCAACCAAATTCAACAAATACTATGCCAAAAATAATCAAACTTAAATTTTTACAACTTTAACAGCTTTGGAATGTTGTATAGCATGATTAGTAAGCCGTCAGCTATTACGACATTACAGTTAATCTATCTTCACCTACGTTTAGATCATGAATCATATGAAAATATGGTTAAATGCCATTGGATTCAACGTCTTCGTCATCTCCAAGTACAAATACAAAATTCATAAAAGTGTTTTCCCGTAAATCGTTATCTGCCCCACATTTGCACATTTCTGCGCAGTAAAGACCTGCCAATATGCAGGAACAAAGACAAGTTACAGAACATGACCATCAAAACTTTATAAGTGCAATCAAAGCCTCGAGAGCTGAAGGCAGATACATTCTATATCGTGCGATTTCTTCATGCTCCAATTGGCAACCGTTGTGAAAAGGGTTTGAAATGATGGGATGGGCAACATCATCTTCCCACGTAATTTGGTTCGTCGAATCAATTCCATCTGTGTTGAATTTGTTGGCGGAGATGCTCTGCTTCAGGCTGCTTTCTGCTAAATATACTCCATCTTAGGTCTGACAGTTTTGAACAACTAGTCGTTGCTTCATACATTAGGCATGTTAACTTCTCTAGTGCTTCAGATATTACTTCAGGGGCCTCATTATCTTTACCTAACTCTGAAAGCACTCGAATGATGTCCTCTGAACTAGATGCGAACAACTTCCAGAAGGTGAGTTTGCTCTTGCCTAAAAGCCTGACGGTTATGTCGTATCCTGAGAAGGCATAAAAAACAGGAAGAACTTCCACCGTCAAAAACCCTAGTGTATCATATGCAGGATTCAGTGGAATAGAGCGACTAATGTTTCCCGTCCCCGACACGCTAATCGTATTTGTTCACAATTCTGGAGAGCGTCGGAGGGCAAGAGTCAATACATTGGTTTCCGATGCATGTATTTCTAATTTATCAGCTCATTTTTTGATACCACCGATTGAATACAATAACAATCTCTTGTCCGCTTCTTCTCGAGTACTTTGCAGATGTTGGTCATCCAAACGGTTTAACAAATATTTTCTCAGCTAATTAATTGTGCGCTAAAGAAAGTTTCTTACAGGGACATTTTCATTTTTTGTAGAAACATCAACCAAGTAAGCAATCAATGCAGCCTTTCTCTCTCTCTCTCTCTCTCTCTCTCTCTCTCTCTCTCTCTCTCTCTCTCTCTCTCTCTCTCTCTCTCTCTCGTAACACTGTTAATAGAACTTTATAGATAATAGCTATTAAAGACGGCATGTACCTTAGCAGAACCTGTTATTTAGCTTTCCAACTTTAACAAAAAGTAGTATGCGTTGTCAAAATAGGATTTTATTGTTTATTGGCTTTCCAGATTTTTGAACAAAAACCATTCCATCAAAAAGCATAAATTTCTGGTGAGCGGTTTGATCCATTTGATCACCGACAAGCGTGCTATCTGTTGCTGATATCAGTGCTTCTAGCTCGTGCGCCAGATATCCAGACAAAGCAGGAGACTTCCGTCAGCAGCAAACATAGGGCTTGACAGAGATGCAAATTAATACATCCCAATCAATTCCTTCTAATCAATTTCTGGTTGGGATTGCGTAAATGGTTTTAGGGCAGTTTTCCAGACCTTCAGATTAATCTTTTCCATCGATAACAGAATGCCATACGATCTGAAGTGATCTGCTCTGACACTAAAGGCCGTACATTTTCATCCCATCTCACGAGGTCAATGACTTCTTCTGGCATAAGTCTTACTAATTGTATCATCACACACACACACACACACACACACACACACACACACACACACACACACACACACACACGCACACACACACACACACTTGGTTATAATGGACTTGTATGATATGCTGTGACTGCCTTCAATTTCTTGACGTTATTTTCCTAATGTCTAAAAAGAGTTGGAGACCCGTCATGGTGTTTTGTTTTTCTTACATAGAAACCCCAGCTAAGTAGTGCGCAGCTTCAGAAAGTCGCGCTATCAATGGAGCATTCAGAAAACACCTAGTACGTGCTCCGGGATTTAAACTAATACCAGAGAGACGACCCAGAGCTTTCATCCATCGGTACAATTGTTCTATTCAGTGATCACAATGATCTGCTCCGATTGCACAAAATGTAACATCCTATTTATTTACAACAAAAGTACCATCTCTAAATTCTTGGATGAAGAAAGGATCAGTTCCTTCAAGAGTTTTCATTTCTGCAACATAAAGAGGGATCAAGCATAATTGTGTTTATTGTGAACGAGAAGGTACCCGCAATTTATTTCAAGACATGCAAGATGAAGGTCCTATCTCTTTTTGCTCTGATGAACGAAAGGAGGCATAACACCATCATCTACATGAACACAATATCATGAATAGTTGACTGTTCTCATTTACATTTATCTTTTCCATAATGTTTGAGGTTTCTAGTTAAGATGTCAATGCTTTGCTTGCGCTTCCATTGTGTTGGGGTCATTCTTTTTAATTGCTTCACTGGGTTTTCTTATTGTGTCTTCACATAGATCGTCCACATTTTTGGTGCAGGTTTCCATCATAATGTCAAGCGATGCATGTAGAGTAACAACATGAACAGTCAAGCTCCTTTCCATGTTCCTGCTTTCTAGAATTTGTCTGGTGGTTGTTGAGCAATATCTTTCTGCTTCAAACCATGTTACATCTATACAAATCGATTCAATACAACATCCAATAAATTGTATAGTTGCCATAACTGTATGCAATTATTCGAAGGACCCACTTACCCACACAATCGTCCCTTGACATTTCAAGATGTGTTGCTTTTTTTATACAACTGCATTTCAAGCGAGATAACAGTTTTCCTTTCAGGCCCAATAAATACGGTATTGATATGCTGAACTTGTTTAAGCACAGTTGATAAAGTACTCCTTTAGTGGGATGGGGCGGCTGTCAGAGAAGGCGCCCAGATATTAGTGATGGGTCTGAGATTTGAGAAAATGGAGTCGTATAGAGACCATGTGGGAATATTCTGATCATGGATGCATCCATCATAGTCAAAGATGTGCCGAATCTTGTAACGTCCTACATACCTTGCAAACAACCATAACTTATCTTGACTTGTAGATACATATAGAGGCGTTGTAGTGGCGTCAACTATGGTCGTATTGATCTCATAGACTGGACAGTTTTGGCATACAGCATGGTAGCAATTCTGTTACGGTTTCTAGAAAATTGAATATAGATTTAACTTCAACTATTACAACTGTCTGTATAACACCCAGAATAGGTCACAAATCTTCTCTTTTTCTTTGAAAAATTACTAAGGCTGTAGCGTGCAAAGTGCCTTTGCCATTTGGGGTATCTTCATCGAAATCAAAATTGTCTACTGCTAAAAATACATGTTGGCTGATAGATACCTTCTTCCGACATCTTTTCGAGGACTCCCATGGTTACTTGAGTTTGCTAGTCTAAATATTATACTATAGGTCATATATACGGAGAAACTATGCAAACTATCTATCAGTGTTTTGCTCCTAGTCATCTGATGAACATATTCCTACACCGTATTTTGTTGGCAATTGGTCCCTGTGGGTAAATTTACAATCTTCACATTTGGACTTCATTTGACCGGTCGCTCAGATTAAAATGCAAAGCAAACGATCTAAACAATATTCCAAGCATCCAATTATATGGCTGCTTTGCGATCTTAATTCTGTAGATTTGATTGTGAACCATGAAATATCTATCTTAGAAACTAGTTGGGGCACGGTCTTTGGAAAAAGTATTAGTGAGGGAACCTTTAAAAGTCCATGATGCGGCTTTGCGATGTCAGATCGAACTACGCGGGTACACTGAAACAAAGACTGCATGTCTTCTTTTATGTTAACTCTTTCTGGAACGGCTTTTGCTATAGCTGACACTTGGTATCTTTGGAAAGTGGAAACTTAGACTTATTTCTCTGTTTGGGTCTTGAAGAATGCACGTGTGGAATGTTTTCAATATTTTCAATAGTTCTATTTAAGAACGTTTCTATCAACTGTGCTGGGTGCACTAGCAGTAGACGTTGATGGAGTCGGCGACTCTCTCCGTCTTAATACAATACCTATATATTTCGTCCAACATTGTTTGGTGTATTTCGCATCAATAGCACGGACATCGTTTTGATCAATAGTGCCTGCCAATTTAATTCTAAGACATTCATTTCCAGATACCGCTTTTTTAAAGTTTCAGGCCTGCGCTTAGAGTCAAAACCTCCAGAGGGGCGTGCTGCGGATCATTGTCTTTACAGAAGAAACAATGATCTTGTCAAATAGAATTGTTGTAATTCATATTTTTTCACAGAATAACTCAGATGATGTAGTTGATAAGAGGCGTGTTCCTATCTTTTGTTGTAGAAAACTAACATCTTGATTCTCAGCAGCGTCATTATATCTTATTCTTGCTCGGCTCAAATGACATGCGTAACAAGATTTATGATAGCAGGTTTTGAGATACTTTGGATGCTTCTCTGCCAACCAGAATGTACTCAACTTACGTTTATAATTGAAATCTACTCTTTATTTCCATAGTCAACGGCCCCTTGACAAATTCAACAAGTATTTTATATAAATCACTTGACCATGGAAAACAAAACACTACGTCTTAAGATGTATACTAAGAACAAAGTCAGTGTCGAGTTTGGTCTTCACGGTTTTCAAAGCTCAAGCTCTCTATTGATCACTTCGTTAGTTATCCCTATCCACAAGAATTTTATTGAAAAAATGAAGAAAGTCTTCAAAGCTAAATGACGCTAAGCAGATAGATTTCAATAAGAAATATGCATATTACAAAAGAACGTAGTAGTAGTAAAGGACTTTTTGGATCTAAATAGGTGACAGTGGATTTATATTCTCATGCTACAGTACTTTCAGTATTTGAATTTCTAAGCGGTCTAATTTCTGTAGCTGACCTACTTTACAGACAGCTTCAGAAGAATCGACTTCATAATATAAACTTGCTGGCATACATATTATCCCAGATTTCTTATTCCTAGAGTGACATCAACACCTAACATAATAGTACTGTTATTACAATAAATAAATAAATAAATAAATAAATAAAGCAATTAAACCACTCCTTCAAAGAAGACAATCACTAGTCCATGTTAACCATATTTGATGGTGATCACTCTGGAATCTGCATATTTCAGGCCAGCCTACGTTGTCAACTCCTATTAAATTTAGTTTAAGGTCTACGTCAGCCAAGCAAGCGCTAATAGTCACACATTATACTTAGATGGCACATTTTCTATTGCCCAAGCCTAGTTCTTACCACATACTACAAAATCAGAGTTTTTATACTTGGATGTGAAGCAATCCATGGCCTTTATAAAATATTTCCTCAGTGCAACTCTAGTCCCCACTTTCACCTCATTCTCATTAAATGTATTCCCTCTACTCACATGGACTCCAATTACGGTGACTTCATGTATATTCAGTTTTGTTAGATAGTCATTTGTTATTTTTCGGAGTACATCAATTGGTTTTGTTTCTGTTTCTTCGTTGAAAGAAAGAAACTGTTCCTTTAACGCAACTCTTACATGATCAAACTATTTACATGATTGAAAACATCCCTCTATGTGAACGCTTTGATTGCTGGATATTCCAGCAAAAATAACCGGTTATAAATGCCCCAGACAGGTGCTTGGTAGGAAGGAAACGTAGAACATATCTGTGAAGCATTTTCAAGGATGTCTGCTCAACATCCAAACAGCTTTCAAAGTATCTTTTGCTAAAAGCACTGCAATGTCCTTTTCAGAAGCGATTTCATTGGCCGCAGCATGCTGAAACATGTTGTTTCCTAATCTACCTCTCCACGATGGACAAATGTGTTATTTTCATTCACTCCTGTTGATTTCGCTGTGTACTCATCTGATGTCAAAAGTCTTCCAATAGAGACAAAGATACCACTTAACCAGCGGGATTAGCAGCAGCAGTAGCCAACAATACACACCTTTAAGCAACAAAAACTATGCATGCACCTGAAGTAATTTTTATGTCCCTTAATATTAATACACCTACCTGTTTCTCCTTTTGACATTTATACAGCTTTTGTTCATCAATCCCGAGGTCTATCTATCTATCTATCTATACATCAGACATGGCTCGATGCCTTTTGAATGGAATCAATTGAATTACTATTACTGTTGATAATTGAAACTACAATTATAAGTACAATCACTAACTCTAAGGCGGAGCATTTGTTTAAATTACTTCGCTTTTTAGAATGTAAACAAAAATACTTTTTGATTATTGTATGGGCTTTTTAACAGTCACAACTATGTTTCAATCTGAGTATTGCATATTTGAAAGTAATCCATTATGTTTGATTCCTATCCCAGCCCAGCTTTCCCCTACACGGAAGTTTGAGCCATAATGGTAAGGACTTTACCAGGGGCTAATATCATTTGGGTATGTGCATTTTATTAATGGACAGTAAGTATATACCTTGTTAAGGCCCTTTCAGAAAAGGTATGTTAACTCCCATTATTGTGAGCTGTTCCGACTCAAGGCACATGTGTAAGGCAAGAGACCCAACTTCCTGGTAGGACTGTAGCGCGCTAAACTGATTATAACATCATGATTGATGGTTGTTTAATCGCATACTATTTGCCATGCCGCCAAATCAGAGATACTGTTGTTTCCTGATTCATTTATTCCAATTTTTTAACAAAGGGTTACAGATGCTTTTCTATCTAATTGGAGCAATAAGTTACACAATTCTGATAAAGTGTTTTTATATCAACATATCAAAACTGTGTTCGGCCTCGAAGATGATTTCAAATTCTTGCGGAACCATACACATAGATCAGCTTTGACAAAACTTAGAGTATATTCATCATAATTTGAGAACTGAAACTGGTAGAGATGGAAACAATAGAATCGATAGAAGTGAGAAATATTGTATGTTACTTGAGAACCATGATATTGAAGACAAATATCATTTTATTTTTCTGTGTCCAGTATATACTAACTTACGTGTTAACTTAATTAAAACGTACTTCTGGAAGAAACCATCGATGTATAAGTGCATTAAACTGTTACCTTCTAGTAATAAAGAAAACAATCTGTACATTAGCTAACTTTGTTTCTCGAGAGTTTAAAATAAGAGATATTTGCAAGAAAGGATAATGGTGAAAAAGTGGACAAAATATCCGAAAGTTTACAGATTTTATAACACTATAAAAACTTAAAAAAAATTTTTTTTTTGTTCTTACACCTTTTGATCCACCAGTAATTGTATTTACCCTGCATTCCAACAATTACAAAATGCTCTGTATCTTGGTTAAAACACAACAAAAAGTGCAACAACAACAAAATAATTGTTGTTTGGTCTTCAGGCTCAGTGGAAGATTTTTATGTACTTTATATTTAGCGAAAATGAGTACAGCTGCATCGATGGAAGAGGATGACATGCTTCAGAATCATCAACTTAAACTGTCAATTGTGCATTAGAAACCCTTTTTTCATTTATATCATTTCAAAGCTATGCGCGTAGGCAGGAGAGGAAGCTATTCGAATGGATGGCGGGAGAAGAGAGTCAGCCTCCAAATGATGAAAGAGTGGCAAGAAAAGTCCTATATCTACATGTAGGACTGGTACAAATAATGTAGCCCTTGATATGTAAATCATCTTAAGATTTTCACTTCTTTATATTAAATTTTCTTGCATGTGTCACGTCAGTGTTGTTGTTCGTCCTTTGAGTTCGAAGCTGACCATGACATCACATCACTAACTGGAATAGCGTCACTAACATGGAATAGCGTCACTAACTGGAATAGCGTCACTAACATGGAATACTGTCACTAACATGGAATAGCGTCACTAACTAGAATAGCGTTTAAAAATGAGTCGAATTTACGATATTAGACGTGAAGCGTCGTGCATGATCGATGATGTTATTTTGCATGTAAGCATATCTTACAGCGAACGGCGATATAGCCTTAACTAGCAATGCCCTGCGAAGTCATAATATCACTACACTGGTAGGCGACAGACATTTAATTCGAATACTTATTACCGCGAAAGATGGACAGTAATGGCGGCTAATGGTGGATTCTAGTGAGGTGGCAGTCATAAGCGTTTTTGTTTTTTGGACAGTGAAAAAGTTCAGAATTATTTGGATGAAATGTAAATATTCAATGAATGCAGGGTAAATAAAATTACTGGTGGATCATATGAAATTTTGGAGAGATAATGTGTTTTGTCGTTCAAGGTATTGAAGATGGAGTAGAGATGGAAGTTTAGTGGTGCATTTTTTAGACATTCTTATTTACTTGACTCAGTTCATTAGAATTACCCTTTCCTTACAAGATTCACCAGTTACCTTCATTAGTTGTATTGTTTGGCTATCAGTGAGTAATAACTGTCAGTGTCACAAATGAGTGGTAGTGAGAAAACATTGGATTAAGGCAAGCAACAGACGAAAACCGGATCACAGAGCAGTTTTTCAATGGAGGCATCTAACACAGGTTTGAGTGATCCAGGTTTGAGTGCAATTCAGCTGGACCTAGAGGAAATAAAACAAAGCCTTAGAGAGAGCGTTTCTATGGCAGATTTCACATCTGCTATTGCCACCCATGTGAAGAAAGATGATCAAACGGAAATTGTCTCAACTATTGTGAGGGAATTATTAGAGAATGGGAAGGAAGATCTGAGGAAGTAGATGGTAGTAAAAGGTGAAAGGGTAGTAAAGGAGAGGATGAGAGACTTGATGGATAGGATTCATTCACTGGAGTTTGAGAGCCATCAATTGCGAGGAAAATTACAAGAGGCAAAGAAGGAAAATGATAAATTCAGGAGTGACCCGAAAGACTGACGAGAGATTGAAGCAAGCAAGAATGGCTTCAAATCAGAACGAACAATACTCCAGAAAGATGAACGTTAAAGTACTAGGGTTGGAGGAGGAGGAAGATCATCTGAAAGAGAGAATTCCCAAATTGATGAAGGAAGTCACAAAGATTGACTTGGATCAGTGGTTCCTAAACCCCGGTTCGTGACCCAAATGACCCTATACTGGTACTGCATTTTGGGTCGCAAAAGATGGTATTTAGGGTCGCGATCAAAAAAGTTTGGTAACCACTGACTTCGATAACAGGAACACAATGAATGTGCATAGGATTTCCTGTCGACAGGGACAGCCACAGCCAGTTATTTTCACATTCTGGAGCTTGGACTGCAAAATTAACATCATCAGGAAGCGGAAGTGGAATTAGAGTGGCGGAGCATGTGACCAGGATGAATATGGAGCTCATCAATAAATTAGCCAACCATCAGGAGATTGACAGTGCATGGTACTTTAACGGTTTTGTGTATGGTTAACCAAATGAGGAAAAAGTTGAAATTTTACATTAATGATGGAATTGACGAGAAAATAAGAATGTTAAGTGCGAGTTTCAATTCTATGAATTCTTGACGTTGGCCCAATACGTATGTGGAGCTTACATTTTACCGTTCCTTTTTCTCTCAAATTTACCTAATTTATTGTTAAATTACTTATTTCATGAGATTTTTCTCGATTTATTTCTTTTCTTGTTTAATGCTTCATTTTCCAATTCGTCAGTAAATCAGTTCTCAATTCATATTTTTTTCACAACTATTCGTAACTATTTTTCATAACTAGCTTTTTTTTTCATTTTGCAAGAGAATTTTAAATCTCTCTTGTACTTTCATATAAACATATTTCAAGCCTCCTTTTTCATTAAACTTATGCCGATTTGATATATTGTGCATGTCTCTATTTTGACGTTTACCAGATTTAGTCGTGCTACTTACATTTATTGTCAGTAAATGGGATTCTAGCAATTTATTTCTATGCAATTAAAGTGAAAATTCAAAAGACACTTATAGTAATGTGAATTAAAATCCAAATAATCCAATAATTCAAAGTGTCCGAATCACAAGTCCTCAATATACAATGTTCTGAATGAATGAATGTTCCGAGTGAATGAATGTTCCGAAATGAATGGGTAGTCTGGAGTGTCCTGATGTACCCCATTAATGTAATTAATGTAATCCAGATCATCTTTGAGAATGTCCAAAGGTATCCAAAAGTCGTATATTTAAATCCAAAGGTTGATGTAAGCACTTTAGGTAACTCCAATGAATGTTCCAATAAATAATTCCTTTCGAATTATGTATACAGCATTACGACATTACAGTACTACAGGATTACAAGATTACAGCACAACTATAATTCCAAACAATCTCATGATCCAAAAAAACTGATCATAAAAACAAAATAAGAAAGTTTTCAACACAAGATTTAAACTTGGAATGGAATCTTGTTTACCAAATGCTGTATACATATAAGACAAGTCACATGACAGAATGTTCTAGAATAATAAATGGTGTATGTGATTTTTGACACATAACTCCAAAGGAAATTCTGGTTTTATCTGTAAACAAAATCAACCTTGACCTCAAATTGAATCAACAACTTGTTTACCAAAATTGTCCTTGAACTCAAATACTAAGTAGACAACCTAATTTAAGGGCAATAGTTAACCATGTGGACCTTACTCACAACATTAAGGTTTGAGCAAATATTAAAGTCAAGAAACATTTATAATTTCCTAAAATATTTATAATATGTATAAACATCACACACAACAGAAGATATATTAAAAATTAATGACATATATCTCTATTGTGTATTGACTATAAGATTGCTTAGGGAGCTATTGCAGCTCGGATTAAAAAAGTTCTTCCATCAATAATAAGTGATAGTCAAGGTAGATTCATTGGAGAAAATACATAGTTGTTATACGATATCATGGCTCAACTAGAAAACGAAAATATATATGGTTTGTTATTCCTAATAGACCTGGAAAAAAGCCTTTGATTCAATTAACTGGAGCTTTGTGGAAAAAGCTTTACAATTTTTTAACTTTGGTGATTATGTTTGTAAGTGGTTTAATTTCTTTTCTAATAACTTTAAAGTTGTGTCATAAATAATTGACATATGTCATCAGTTTTTAGACTTGAAAGATGGTGTTATCAAGGAGATCCCCTTTCGCCGTATTAGTTTATCATTGGTGTTGAGATTTTAGAGATAAATTTAAAACAAAATGTGAATGTACGGTGACTGATCTTTGATGTCAGTGAATATAAATTGGGTAAGCATGCCCATGATACTTTTATTCTTCTTGATGAATCTCAACGTTCTCTCAAAGCAACTATGAATATCTTGCAAGGTGTTTGTCTATTATCTGGACTTAAATGTAACATAACAAAAACAAAGGCTATTTGGATTGGAAACAAGAAATTTTCCAATGAAAGAATATATCCCTATATTGATCTAAATTATTCTTTTTCTAACTTTACACCCATTGGCATACATTTTTCGCTAGATTTACGACAAATGGTGGAAAATAATTATAGGAAGAAATTAACGACTGCAAAAAGCATATTGGCAAGCTGCAGTCAAAGACATCTTCCAGTAGTTGGTAAGGTACTTGTTGTAAAAACTCTTGTTCTACCGATATTCATACATCTTTTTATCAGCACTTCCAAATCCAACAGCAAAAGCTAAAACGGAACTTAATCGTTCTTTCTTTCAATTTCTTCGGTGCGGCAAAGTAGAGAGAATTAAACGTGACATCCTAGTAGCTCCCGAGAATGAGAGAGGACTAAATATAATTCATATGTATTCATTTATTAGGTAAGTTAAGATAAGATGGGTTAAAAGATTGTTGGACAATGAAGATGGATGGTGGCACAAATTTAGTCAATACAGCTATTGACAAGGATATTTGGAATTTAGGGAGAAGAAAATTAGAAGAATTTTGTAAGTTCATTAAAAACAGTGTTTGGAGGGATATCATTTTCGCAGTATCCGAATGGAAAGAGGAATCTCAAAGTTGAAATGAATGTTTATCCCAGAATATTTTGAACTTTGTCCTCCCTAAACTGTTCTGTCAATACAAATTCTGGACAGAAGCCGGCATTGAAATTCTTAATGATTTCGTAAACGATCAGCGTACTTTAATACTTTTTAAATGATAAAACGAAAAACTAGGATGCATTGATTTCTGGAAATACTTCTCCTCAATATCAGTAATATAGGACGGAAAAATAGGTTTCTGTGGGACTCCCATTTTAAACAGGGTCTGCGGACTATATATGTCTATCGTGTTTTTTAACGTTAGACTGCCAGCTTGGTTCATATGTTTTCACAGGATGAGTATATCTGTTTGTAACAGTGTAGCATTTTAGAGGCGGCAAACGTGGGTTTGTCTGCCCTCGAATTGAAATTAATATTACGTCATAGGTTTCACATGAGGTGTCTGTCCTGGCTGGAAAAAAGTATTGAAAGAAGACCACAACTATCACTTGGGGAGAAAAATAAAGGCAGCCAGAATATGCAATCCGCATTGGTTAAAAACACTTGTAACAATGTATGGCCTGATTTTGCCTCATTTCTATTAAACCATGGACAGAGATAGACGTGAAAGTTGTTTACTCCACGTTTAGCATAGAACGATAATTTACGGTCCATGGTAGAGATTGTAACATTGTAATTTTATGGTCACACCGTCTTTGTCTTTGCCATGTTATAGGCAATGTAGGCTGACATAATAACTGCGTTCATTCGACAATGTTGCATTATAACACTAGTTTTCAGAAACTGATAAATGAAAGATTTGCCAGCCTTATGCAAACAAAAACTCCTAGTAAAACTGCTATATTTGTTACTCAGACCAACCAGTGAATGCTTTATTTTTTAAACTTACTTTCTGTAACATACGTCGCACTTATCCATTAAGTGCATTCAATACATTTCCATCCTTATGCTCCAGACTACCATTTCCATATTAAATTCTCGCTTGGATCCAGAGTGTTATTCCCATGTTAAATTCTCGTTTGGGTCCAGAGTGTTATTCCCATGTTAAATTCTCGTTTGGGTCCAGAGTGTTGTTCCCATGTTAAATTCTCGTTTGGGTCCAGAGTGTTATTCCCATGTTAAATTCTCGTTTGGGTCCAGAGTGTTGTTCCCATGTTAAATTCTCGTTTGGGTCCAGAGTGTTATTCCCATGTTAAATTCTCGTTTGGGTCCAGACTACCATTCCCATGTTAAATTCTCGTTTGGGTCCAGACTACCATTCCCATGTTAAATTCTCGTTTGAGGTAATACACATTTTACACTGTTTAACATGGAAGTCCCGATACACACTAACATCGGATTTACCCGTGTCACCAGAAACCCATAAAAGAGTAACCTAATGTTAATTTCTGCTTGTTCTATAATGCCTCAAAGAAAAAATGGCGGCCTACTTTTATGTCTTCTTTCACTCCACTGATGAAATTATATGGATTTTGACAATATTAAAGTGGATGGTAGTTTTGTTTACAAATAGGTGAAGGGTAGGGACATTATAGAGGGGGCAATTGTACTTTTATGTCAATATATTTATGAAGCAAAACAAAATACGGCATTTCAGTTCGAGGGCGGACAAACTCACATAACCCGCCACGTAAAATGGCGGCCTAATTATATTTTTTCTATTACTCCGCTTGTAAAATTATATCGATTATGAGAATAGTACAGACAATGGTAGTTTTGTTTTAAAAAAATGAGGGTATGGACTTTATGGAAGGGGCTGCATTTCGTACGACTATTATTCAGAAGGATATGCTTTGTTGGGATTTCATTTCACTCAAGATCAAGACAGTGCCGAAGGAGTGTGATAATGTGTATGTGGGTATAGTGTGTACATAAACACTCCTACCCTTTGGCGTGTGATAGTATGTTTGTGTGTATGTAAGTACAGTATGTGTATTGGTGCTCCTACATTCTTGAGTGTGATAGTGTGTGATTTCATCCCCCTTCTTTTTAAATCCTACCCTTTTCGTTGGAAATTAGGTGTGGGATTTTGGTCGCTACACACGGCGCGTTGGATAGTATGTGACAGGTATTGGTTACTACACACGGCATCTTGGATAGTAGATAACTAGGTGATGGATAGAAGATGACTTATACCCCAGACTGTCATTTCCATGGTAATTCCCCCTTATGCCCCAGTCTGCCATTCCCATGTTAAATTATCGTATACACCCAGAAACTTTCTACCCTGTATAACATGGGAGTCCAAGTGTTTTTTGCACTATTCTCTCTCTCTCTCTCTCAGACACATACCCATGTCAGGATGCACCCCTTCAATGTGCTTTTATGTCAATATATTTATTAAGCAAAACAAAATACGGCATTTCAGTATTTCAGTTAGAGGGCAGACAAACTCACATTTCCCAAACACATCTAGCATGCTACACTGTTACATTTCTTGTCAGGACAGACTCCTCACCTGAAACATATGATCTAATATTCATTTCGTATTCGAGGGCAGACAAACTCACATTTTCCACCTCTAACACTGTTACAAACAGACATACTCATCCCGTGAAAACCTATGAACCAAGCTGGCGGTCTATTGTTAAAATCCCATAGACACCTATAATCCGCAGACCCTATTTAACACGGGAGTTCCGTCGACACCCATTTTGCCGTCCTATACTACTAATATACAAAATTCCCAAATCATGGAAAAATGCTATAAAAAACCATTTAGTACACAATAATTTTGATACGCAGGAGTATATATATAAATGAACTTGCAAAAATAAAAAAAATGACTGAAATTTGTGTACAAAGATCTTTTTAAAAAGGCGAAAACGCAACATACTGCTAAGCAAAAAACTTGAGTGCAAGTGTGAAATACAAATATAAGTAGGGAGGGGTGATCTGAGCTATATAGTCGGGCGAAAATTTGTACTAAAGATATAAAGTTGGTCTCTTTCAATTTTAAATTAATTCATAGAATAATTGTTACTAACAATTTAAAAAAAAAAATTAACTTATTAGACGATGACAAATGTACTTTCTGTAAGAGTGAGAACGAAAGTATTGAACATCTCTTCTCTGACTGCGATATTAGTTCAAAGTTGTGGTTCCTTTTTATTAAAGATTTTGCACCTTGTTGCCTAAATATTGTATATTTGTCAAAAAGGAATTTTTTTATGAAGTAAACATTTTATATCCAACGCAAGACTAAGATGAGAAAATATGTCAGTCTATTGTAAGTACCGTCAATACTCTCGTATAATCTCGGCCCAAAAGCAAACAACATAGACCCTGAGCTGCCGTCGCATAATGCGTCGGCAGATCAGGGTCTGTGTTGTTTATTCTACCAATTAGTCCTTACAAACTGCATAGACTCAGATCTGCCGGCGCATTATGCGACGGTAGATCTGGGTCTATGCAGTTTGCAGTTGGTAACGGCTTATACACGAGTATAGACGGTACTCTTTAGTTACATTTAAAAAGTTGTATATTAAAGAGAGTAGAAATTCTGAAAATGCAAAAGCTTGGTACAGTTAAAATACAAATAATGACACAAACATGTATGAGAAAGCAGTATTTATTACTGTCGATCATGACAAAGTTTGTAAACATCAAGGATAAAAAAAATAAAATGCATTCACAAACAAATCGTAAACAAAACGAAAACAAGAAGCCTAAGTGATTATCACTCACCTAGCTTACATAACTTAACAGTTGACTATTTCACTAAGCAAGCCTCTGTAGTATTATGACAATACAACTTATGTAAACTATCTCTAAAACGTTATATCAAGTTTGCCTATTTTACTACAGTCTGATAAATATTCTTTCCAAAGGTAAATACATGATTAATATGTATAGTCTCTTGCTAAAACTCGAAGTCATACAAGGTCTTTAAAAGTTATGTTTACACACGACGCTTCAATTTGTGGTCTACAGTGTCACATATTTTTCATACGACATAAAATTAAAATTCACTGTTATTTTTTTTTTATGTCATGTGTTTCTTTACCATTTGTAATTAAATTTGGAAGCTTTTCAAGAGAAAATCATATTAGGGTATTGTTTTAAATAAAAGCTAGATGTAAATTATAAATTCCATATAATATTTGAGTAATGGCATTGAATGTATGACATGTCATAAAATAATGCACAATACATGTGATAACATATCAGTGACAAATCTTGCAGACACTTTAACATGGCAACACTACCAACTGTGGAACTCTTTTTCAACAAACATATCAAACTTGCTTCAAAACATTCTATATTTCAAATGTGACAAAGTTGCTAAAAATAATTTTCTGCAAATAAATGTATAAACATAGACAGAACTTTGCAAAAAATATAAGTTTTTACAAAAAAAATATAATCTTATTGGAGCAAAAATGATGAATTTCATTGTCTTTTATGTATTTAGTGCTTTTGATACAAAGAAAACTTATTGTAAAATATTATAGACTACGGACCAACATGTTTAACCTTATCAAATTAATGAATATTAAAATTTGTATTTTGCAGCTTGCAAAATATGGACGTGAGTCTTTCAAGTTGTGTAGTTCTATTTGGATTTTTAAAAAATGGTCGAGGATTTTCCTTTTTCATTTGATATTTAAATAACTCTATTGTTATTTAAGAATGACTTTTCTTTTGAAATGTTTATTGTATATTCTTACCTTTTCTGAGTATATAAAGATAGAAACACATGTATATGTATGTATGTGTGTGTATATATATATATGTATATATATATATATATATATATATATATATATATATATATATATGTGTGTGTGTGTGTGTGTGTGTGTGTGTGTGTAGGCACAACAATCCCTTCTTTAATTTTTGTTTTACAACTTAGCTGGGCTGGCGGCAGCGCAAAATAGATGGGTAGTTTATACGTTTAAAGACCGTATCGCAATTTTTTAAAATAATTTATCTCTTGTTTGTAGATATCGCCCAGTCATTGAAACACGTAGGAGTCAAGAATTTCTCATTGCTTTTGTGTTTAGTGTTTGTTTTATGGATATAAGTTGTACCTTCCCTGACGAAGATCTTGTTTAGCTCGAAAAATTTGGAAACTGTTTTGTATTTGCGCCGTTATCAAGTGTGTTTTGCTTGTGTGTATGTATGTATATATATATATATATATATATATATATATATATATATATATATATATATATATATATATATATATATATATATATATATATTATTAGTGATCATACCTAGGAATGTCAGATCACAAGAAGCATGCAAATGCTAAAGTCAAATGAATTGTGTTGTTGCGAAAAGCTATTTAAGAACATTACTGCAAATGATATTCGTGAATACTAAATGATGTTTTGACATCTTGATCTTCAGTCAGCTGAGATGGAAAGGAATTTATTTGTGTATTATCATTCATTTTTTCAGAGACTTTAGCGTCCTTTTACAAGTTAGGAGATACTGAAACTTATATTTTGAAAAGACTATATCATTTGATCCCAATGAGAATTAATGTCAGTATCCTCTCTGGGTCTCGATACTGTGTTTTCATCAGGCATTCCTTGTTCCCAGTATTGTAACTATTAACTGACTGACAATGCATTTGGATTTGGCCCTTGATTAAATAATGTATTCCTACACAGGTTACAACTATTGTTTTATATCACTATCTTGTATGCTACGAATACTTCAATAGATATGTTTTCTTGCCTTTCCGATTTACCTCCTTTAAGAAATGTGTCCGCCATCTTTTGGGTAAGCATTCTGTAGTATTTGTATTGAGGAAAAAAAAATTACATATTTTTATACTGGATTTAGAGGATAAAAATTGAATTGGCATATACATCGGGTGCATACATTAAGATAAAATATGATGTGCTGAATAGACGCGAAGGTTTGTGAAAGTAATTCCGTTGTTCATGAAATAATTTTGTAAAATATATTTCATATGAGAGGATAACTCAAAAGATGGCTGACAATATTTAACAAGGAAGGTACAATTAATGGCTAATTAATATGTTAAAATTAATTACAATGTATGTCGTGTACTATCCGAAGTTGTAATGCTAGTCTTTCTACATGAAGTTGTCATTCGTAATAACAAATCCGGCAGGGTTCTCGCGTGACTTTGTTAAAGGGAAGTAATACGGCAATTAGCCTATAAAATAAATTCAATTACTTCAACGTCTTATCCTAGTGTTATATTATCAATATGCATTTCTGTCACGGTTGATATCGTTCCCTTTTATCTTCTTTGAGCTTTATTATTGTGTTTTTGAAGTTAATAGTAACTACATTATTGATATGATATTAATGATATTAATGTTTTGCTTTAATGGATTGATCAAGTTTATACATAAACAGGAGACAATGACCAGGCTCCGTATGACCAGACAATGGCCAATATAAGGCAATGGCCAGGCTTCGTATGACCAGGCAATAGCCAATATAAGGCAATGGCCAGGCTCCGTATGACCAGGTAATGGCCAATATAAGGCAATGACAAGGCTCCGTATGACCAGGCAATGGCCAACATAAGGCAATGACCAGGCTCCGTAAGACCAGGCAATGGCCAATATAAGGCAATGACCAGTCTCCGTATGACCAGGTAATGGCCAACATAAGGCAATGGCCAGGCTCCGTATGAACAGGCAATGGCCAATAAAAGGTAATAACCAGGCTCCGTATTCTGGAAAAATTTTGAGTACGAAGCTGAAGCTTAAGTAAAACAACTCAATCCATAAAAGGTAATATTTGAAGTGATTCTTTCAGACTCAAATTTTTGCATGCTATTAGATGAGACAAAATTAAGAAGATCTTAAAAGGTCGATAATTCTGCTTTTGTTTTAATTAATGGTATTATTGACTGCCAGATTTCGGAACCTTAGAGCTTGAGTTTTTGTGATCAATAAGCAGTTTTCGGAAATATGGGACTAGGTGCTTAGAGTCCATCGAGTTCACTTCAATATATGCTTGGTACATCAACAAAAACGACGGCTGACAATATCCGTCCCAAAACACAGTAGTAACACACAACCTGAAAGTAAGGTCAGGACGATACCAATCAAAACGAAACCAGGTAGGGAGAACACAATCAAGGACCAGCCGACGTACGTATAGCTGAACAAAGTGATAAAGAATACTATCCCGGCCAAAAGTTCTGCAAAATAAAAAACAAACAAATAAATAAATAAGTTTCCCATCTAAGCGAAAAAAACAAAAATTTAATTATAAAAGCAGACATAATTTTCAAAAAAAAAATTAACATTTGTTTCGAAATGGTCGAGTATTGCAGTTTGATTTATACCGATTGTTTATTTTTATATTTATATGCAGTAACCACAATCAATTATTTATTTATTTGCTTGTTTTTTATTTTGCAGAACTTTTGGCCGGGATAGGATTCTTGATCCACAACCCCAGTGTGTGTGTGTGTGTGTGTGTGTGTTATGAGATAGAGACAGATATAGAGACAGAGAGACAGACAGAGACCGAGAGAGAATAGTATTATATGGGTTAGAGAATTAGAATTCGTCCACAGCTACGGCACCCATCGTATTGCCTGTGCGCACCAATCTCCATACCCTCTCGACTAAGCGTGAATTCCCCAAAAAGAATGGAAACTTAGTCGTGCATGTAAGTATTCGTGCGTAACAGACATATTTGTTTGGCGACCCAGAAATTAAGTCTCCTCTAAATACACACTCACTAAGGATTCCTCTGACAGAAATCAAAGCATATAAAAATTATCATTGTAAGTACACATATCGGAAAGTGTTATTCTTCGATCATGCAGTAAGATGCGTGATAATATGAAAGAATATAGTGATGCCAATTGCCGTGACTATATATCCGGAACGGGGTACATGCTCCTGTATAATAATCAGCATCCATTACAACCAATGACCTTGTGCTGTACAGTCTCTGAATCAAGCTTATTCATCCTTTTTGCCTCGTGGATTTCGACCTTAAAGGACGTGCATATCAGCATCACGGTGATATTCACGGTAAGAGCCATTGCTACGACATTGGCGTTGCCAGAAAAAGAAAATGAGTTTCTGGCGATTTAAGTATTGTTGGCGACATTTATCTGGATCGCTGGCGACACTTACGCGAATCGCTGGCTCCATTAAATAGAACGGATGGCAAAAGTTAAAATGCCGGCAGATCTTTGAACTTTGCAATGCATACAGAATTATGGGTGCAATATATTTTATTTATTCATTGCGAAAAATGTTAGAAAATATATCTTGTTAATTGTGAGAGCACCATGCCTCAATTTAAATATTCTGAAGAAAAAAATTGGAAATTTACTGGTCTGTACATTTACATTGAGGCAATTTTGCTTCAGCGCCATTAATTTGTAACTTTCTGGCACATTTTCACCAAGTCCCCAACCTTTAAACACACACACACACACACACACACACACACACACACACACACACACAAATAATGCAAATAAAAGAACAAAAAGAATTGAAAAAGGGACGAACGGAAATGAGTAAAAAGTAAAAATAAGAAAGAATGTATGCTGAGAAAAAAAAATCAAATGAAGCATGTTTTGCAAACATTTCAACAAAATAATGGGGAGAATCACATCCACTGGGGTCATACTACTTCACTGGTGTAGTATATATATGTACACTAGTACACCTTCACTGTTATCACAATGTATTACAATCATATTGTACAGAGAAATCAAGTTATAACCGGCAAACAAGCCTTGCATCAATATCTAGACTGCTACAGCCACGGATCTCCATTAGAGAGGACTATCCCAGTGGAAGCGAATATAATGGGTGACTGAAAAAAAACCAATAAAAAAAACCCCCAACGAGATCTACATGATCAAACGGACATTTCTGCAGAGATTTGTTAAACTTGGCTTCAGAATGGTATCATATATATATATGTGTGTGTGTGTGTGTGTGTATGTGTGTGTGTGCGTGTGTGTGTGTACGTGTACGTGTGTGTGACAGGCTGACAGGGAGCTACATGTATTAATTTCAGTTTGATGACGAGCAATCAGCTTATGCCCCCAGCTCGATCACTTCACACATACTTTTTAGTTCAAAGATAACCTACGATGAATCAATCATACAGTACCACGTGATATGAATCCTATGGGGCATCAGCTGGATCAGCTTCGAATGCAGAGGCATTTAGCTACAATTCAAACTGGTATGACAGCCAGTTCGCACGGTAGACACAGAGTTACGTGAAACCAACCACACCTAGTCCCAGAGACAGCGCATCCTCTCAGCCTTGTATAACGTATGTTGGTCAATCTCATAGATCGTCGTATGGATGGCAAACCCAGTCACAGACTACTAGCTATAGATATGGTTCCGCCTATGTTAGTCAGTCACAATAACAGACTGGTTGTGATACTTTGAGAATCTATGAAGCCAATCATAACTCTATGTATAGGAATCGATCAACCAAATATGGAGCACAGTCTCAGTCGCAGGGTGACTACGAAGCATTAGACTCAACCAGTCAAAATTCATACACAAGTAATAACCTTCAGAGCTCATACGACACAGCCGAGAGTTCTTACACAAGTAATAACCTTCGGAGCTCATACAACACAGCCGAGAGTTCTTCACATGGTGGATTGAACCAGGGTTTATTTGGAAGTGGCAAACGCTGCTAGGGAAACAGTAGTAACACCAGGTTGTTACGGAGTAGGCCAAAATTCCTATAGATCGTATGGAACCAACCAAAGAGTCTATGGATCGAATGAAAGATCCTGCAATACAAACCAAAGCTCCTTTTTTTCAACACAAGATTCATATGGCGCATACAGTACAAGTCAGAGTTATATTGGTGGTAATAAAGATTCGTACAGGACATCATATCGTAAAAAAAAGTCCTATACAGATATACCTCAAAGTGGATATAATTACTCCAGCAAGACTGGCCGAGGTTCATACGATAGGCGTGGTTATGGTTCATATATCTACAGTGAAGATTTTGACTCATCACGGCCTGTGGGCAATATGTCTTGTCCTAGTCAGAATATCGACAATTCCATGTGTAACTGACTTAAAGTTGCAACATTCCTTATTCTATTTTTCTTCGCTGTAAATATGGAAGTATTTTTATATGCAACTACATTAAAGTACGAAATAAAGATATGTAACCTCTCAACATACCCAAAGTATATACATCTAGATGTAATCTGAAAAGATTTTAATCCTCGCATACTCAGTGTTTATGTGGCAGAAGCTATTGGATGAGTGTTATTACACTTACTACTGATGTAATGTACCCTTTTGACGCGCCGAACAAAATACACAACTCTTCACAACTCACACACACTCTCACACTCACACACACACACACACACACACACACACACACACACACACACACACACACACACAACTTATTTGCTACAACTTACGACTGATAATGTAGACCGCAGACAGGACTATCTTCTGTTGTTTATAGTGCCAAATCCAGGCTATGCTGTCTCCATTAATCAGGATTCTACAGGCGAGGTACCCTCCTATCCCCAGGTAAAGGACGAAGGAGATAACGGCGAGGCCGAAAATTCCCCCATCTACGACTGCAAAAGGCATGTGAATGATTATGTCGAAATAGTAGGGTGGGCTGAATGGATGGACGCTCAGCCCTTACGAATCAATTTATGTGGCATATATTCCAAAATAATTAATATTTTCATATCAAACGTGGCTCGAAACTCCAAGCAAGCTCTTATGATCACGGGAGTCAATATACAGTTTGTGCATAGTGTGTGCTTTGAAAATTTTTCGGCAACGGAAAGTTTGTATAAATGTGAAATTGGAACAGAGTTGAGTTTTGGAAAAACAAATGCTGTGGAATGAAACGAATTAGAGACGGATTCCGTTTTGGACTCGTAAAGAGAACCATATTGTATACCTTTATAGTAATATTGTATACCTGTATAGTAATATTGTATACCTGTATAGTAATATTGTATACCTGTATAGTAATATTGTGAAAAATTCCTGTTAGAAATGTGGTTTTTAGTAATTGCGCTGCTCCTCTGTGCAGTGTATACTGTATTTTGTTTGGAAACTATACCGGATTTGAACATGGTAGATTGTTTGTAGTTTTCGATATAGAGAGTAGCTACGTATTTACAGAAACAAACCCAAAACGATAGATTCGAATGTAGCGCAGTAAACAGTAAGCTACCGAAACAGTATAGAACAGAACGCAATGAATTGGAATGCAAATGCAAATCACTAAGCCAGTGCCAAGAGCAAATAAAACTTCCACAACATATATTTTAAAACACACCGCTCATAAATCCATTCAGCTGTATACATTGGTTTGATTCCTCTATAGGCCGAGGATGTATAAATGGCGGTTGTGTAACAGCTGCTTGCTGTAAAATTTAGATACACGTTGTAGTACAACAACTGTGTATATAATTTTGCGTCTTTAAAGTACACTGAAGGAGTAATTTATTTTGTATGGATCTTTTCTTCCAAATTTATTTATATCCGTCTTTCCTCCCTTTCTTTTCGTTTAAAAGCACAACAAAGGAAACTCCAGACCTTTATGTAAAGGTGTGAACAGATGTAGTGGGCGACAACGCAGTCATACAAATGTCTAGCACATAAATTGAACCCAGACTGAAAACTCTAACATTAAATAACATACTTAGAGTCTTTACAGATCTTTGAAAATTTACCTATATGTATCGAATCTTATAACAAGATTCCCCCGTAATCTGCATTTTTTGAAATCTAATTCAGAGTGAAGTTATTGAAGATCAAAACTTTTGAAATTTGAGCACGAGTTTAAGTTTTGTGCACAGACTGTTCTGTGACTAAATATCGGGAGTTGCCTTCGCTTTTGAAAGATTACAAGCTCATAAGGAGACAAAAGAGTGTGGTTAAAGAACTAAGCAAATAACTCTCTCTCTCTCTCTCTCTCTCTCTCTCTCTCTCTCTCTCTCTCAAAATGGAACTGATTAGATCATGGAAAATCCTTTGGACTCTTTTGATAGAATCATACAAGTGAAGCACTTCTTATCTCAGAAAAATGTTTGAATTGTCTAATTGTATTTTATTTGCATCTGTAGGAAAAAATAATGTAGATAGAAATAAACATTTTTTAATTTAACTTGAAATTAGTAATACATTCATACTTTATTCCATTATTTTCATGTATTACAGTAGTCTTATTCTCTGTGGTCTATTTTAGTATTTAACTTAAAACTTGATTGTTTGCCACATCGTTGTGTGTTTCTTTTGTCCCTAGCAGCTCCCTATATTTTCCCCTAATATATTATTATTATTATTATTATTCTTCTGTGAAACACTCAGATATTTTGAAGGTCAAGATGAGGTGTGGGCTGGCTTTACAGACGACCATATAGGTTTGGCCCCTCCTCCCTTTAATGGTGGCTTAATTACATTAATTTTCTACATATAGAGAAGATACTGGCTTGAAACGAGTGAATAACGGATATATTTCATCGAGTATGTGAAAATACTTAAGTTTTTCACCAGTTTTTCACCCACGAGATGAAATATATACGTTATTCACTGGGAGCAAGCAAATTTTCTTTTTATTTTATGCTCAGATGTGTTGACTAACAATTTGTATTACAGATTAAAGTGGCAAATATCTTACTGTATCCCGCACGATAATGTCAGCGGTTCCTTGTTTATATTCTGCTGTGTTTTATGTATATTCGCACAGAAAATATCAATAGTAATATCATTCTCCTTCCTAATTCAATGCCAAACAGCACATTAAAAAAAAAAAAATGAAGAAAAAAGTATATGCTCATTATTGGATTTGAACTTGTTTCATCTGCATGCGAGACGGTCATACTTAGCACTAGACCGCGCAAGCTTTTAAAAATAGCTCAGTGAAAATATTTATAGTATTTCACTCCAGTGAATTATCACAATTTTATTTCAATTGGAAAATCTAGTAATTCACGGCTTAGCATAAAATAATATTTCACCTTGGTTCTTTTTGTGACTTAAAGTCAGCAGCGGGCCGGCATGGAGCCAACCCTATAAGTATGATCCCTCCTCCATTTGAGGGTAAGCCGTGCTATAAATTCTAGAATATTGATATATTGATATTGATATAGGTACTACCTAGATTTGTGTTTCTTGCCTCGAGATAGTCAGGATATGTAATTGGTGAGCAAGTGTTATTTTATTTTTCTTGAAACACTTTCCTTTCTTCCTCGTGTATCAGGCATATATTTAACACATGCTTAAGTGTTTCTGCAATCCGGCAGTGTGTGGGAGGTTGGGTTTGTGGTTTGTAAAGATATTTTCCTGTGCATCCAGCCAGTAATGTTTTTCCCGATCTTATCTTATTTAGTATAGTGGTGTCTTATCGGTTTTACACAGTCGGGCATTGTAGTTTCCTATTTACTTTATGTTGTATTTTATGGAGTTTTCTACCTTTGTTCCAAGTGTCTCATGATACCTGCCACTTTTAGTCATATTTTTTCCCGGGTAATACTGTATAGTTAAGAGACGCTATATGCCATGTTTTAATATGTGGGTTCGTTCAGGTTGCGTTTAGCTTCTGCGTCAACTTTCTCATTACCCGGTATGTTGATGTGCGATGGGATCCATTTTTTTGTGGTCTATTTTGTTGGTCTGTTTTGTTTTAATATATATTTTGTACGGTTAACCATACTTTGCATATTTTGTTTCGAAGTTGCTAACCTTGTCCCGTAGACAGGATCCGGTGTCAACACGAGTCAGAGCAGTAATCTGAGGAACGTTTGTTACTCGGTATGATTTTTTTCCTTCATTCCATTGCTTTTTTGCAACATTAATCAGCCTCCTGTGTAATTCTTGGTAATTGGTAGTAGGCCTGAATAAGGCTTGCTATCATGAAATAAGTCCTGAAAGGAATGTCTTTCAATAAGAGAGACCGTGTCATACAAAGGAATACTGTACACGTATGGGCCTTTGTTGAGTTCAATACATTGTTTTATTGAGCTTTGAAATTTGTTATTGCCTGACGCGAAGCGGAGGCCAATATCTATATTTCAAAGCTGAAAAAGAAACAATGTACTGAGCAAAACTAAAGAACGTAACTGTTTTGTTATTTCCACACCATCATCTAAAAAATGACCACACGCGAGCACAATATATTGTTTGAAAATCACTGTGAAAAAACAATACGCGATATTACTGTTGACCGCGCATAACCTGTTCAGCCAATCAGATTTGCTAATAATTGTTAGGAATATAATAAAACAATCTGCTGATCTCAACAAAAGATCAAATTTGTATAAAAGAATTCATCGTCATAAGTAGTATACCTATGTAGCAATGACTATTACGTACTTGCAGTTAGCGCACAAAAGTCTTTTATGGCGATTTAGTTCAGTACTACTAGGGCGTTTAATTAGGAATCTAAAGTAAAACAGTATGTATGTGCGTTTTTCAAAAACTAGTCTTCATTTTATTTCCCAAATTCGTCAGTCAACTCCTAATCCGTACTTGCGTCGGACCAATGACGGCCAAGGACCAGGGACGGCCAATGTAATTTTTCACGTGAACGCGCGCGTTACGTTACTTCCGATCGGTAATTTTTAGCAGAAGAAAAGAAACAGACTCTGAGAGAAAAAATAAACAGCTCAAAATTCCATAGGTAAGGTGAAAAAGAGAAAAAGATGAACCCTATTGCCTGTGTATATTGGTTGTCATCGAGGGGGGTCATGACCTTTGACACAATTGGTCTATCTATGATGTTTTGTAGTTGTCACGTCAAATATATATCATTTGTCAACCCACCCAAACAAGAAAAAAATCTCTCTCTTACCTTTAATCATGCCATATCCTAATAAAAATACTCATTAAAAGACACAGATAAATGTTGATAAAGTTGTTCTTGCTAAGATTGGCTACTAACAACCAAAAGATGGCATGCCCTGTTTGTGCTGTACTTATAACTCTTTTACATATCTTCGAAACGATTTAAAGCTGTATTCCCTCTGGGGGAAAAATTGAAAGTTGAGATAACGGCATGACCTGATATTTTTTATGAAGAATAATGATAAATACTTTGCAGAGATGCACACCAGAGTCAACATAAAAAGGGGCATGGGTGGATGAGTGGGTTGGTGAAGTGGACTACTAAGGGTAAATGGCGCCCGGGGCGACGATGATGACCCAAAGGGTCAGAATACGAGGCCCGAATTTTTATCAGCTGTTTTGGCGCCCCAAGACCCTTTGGCGCCCGGTGCAACCGCCCCGTCGCCCCCTCCCCCCGTCCCACCGTTAATTACGCTACAGGGTGGGTGAGTGGGGGAAAGGGATAAATCCTAGAGGATTTGGTGGCTAAGAGATACAAAAAACATGATCGACAAATCAGTTCAATATTGTTTTTTGGGGGGGGGAATGCAGTTTTAAGAAAGAAAGAAAGAAAGAAAGAAAGAACAAACATATTTTTATGTAACGTCAAGTAGAGGTCGAAGGATAGAATTAAAACAAAAAACTCGCCTCTATATAATTTCGAAAATAAACCTTATTCTGTATAAACAAGTAGAAACGGTGCACACTGTGTACAACACCTGCGGCCACAATTTCAGAAGAGCACAAAATTTCTTTTCTTGTACGGTGTACACGTCTGTGGCCTAGTGGTGTTAGATTCCACTTTTAATAGATGACAGAATCTCATACAAATTATAAATTCTGCCAATGTTTATAATCTTTGTACTACTGTTTGTCATGTGAAATATGTCCTCTCCCCCCCCCCCCCCCGCTCTGCCCCCCCCCCCTCTCATGGTTTTGTTGATTTAATGAAAGATAAAAGAATGTTTCAACAACCAATAGCTCTGAATCCGTTAGTCGTGGGTTAGAGTCCATGCGGAGGTGATTTTTTCTATCAAACGTTTTTGGAAAAATAGAGGTTAAAGATCCGAAAAAATAACAACAACAGCAACAACAACAACAATAACCAATACAAGGAAGAAGAATAACCCTGAGTTGTCACACACCTGTGAGGCCGTAGGTAAAAATAAAGGTTAGGGATGTAAGTGGAAGTTACAATACCTTTTCCGTAACAGCCTCTGTTTGTACGCTGATAGAAAAGACCCTGCATGTCACATTTCGTCACGTTCGTCACTTTCATCACGTTCGTTAATACCGCAAGTTTCTCTTCTTTACACGCTCAGGTCCGCGAAAAGAAACCCATGATCTGAAATTTATAAAACTTGTGGGAAATAGGGTGACTAAGAAAAGGAGGACGAAGTAGCGGGAGAAAAGAGAGGAAGAGGAGAAGCTTGTGACGGGATAAGAAGAAAAAAAAATACGAAAAAAAAAAGGAAAATCGCAAATTTAAAAATTCTAAAATTACGCGTAGGATGTACAATATAAGACTAGTTATCTGAACTCCGATTACCCAGATTGTTTGCTTGTATGGACTGGCATCATTTCTCCCGAGAATTTTAATCCCCAATTCATATAAATCTATTATTCAAACGACCGGTTTTCAGGACAAAATTATTGTCTCCCGATGGGTTCGGGTAGTCGGCGGTTTACTGTACATCTGGTCCCTAGAAAATGCCAAGTCTCAAAGTATATGACTATTAATTGCACTATAAAGTCAGAAATCCAATATAAAAAATTGCGATCATTGCACGAGCATTTTTTTTTCTTATTATTCTAGTTGGGAAAAGAAAAAAAGAAATATAAGTTTTAATAACTCTATTTAATTTTACATAACATCTTGCTTCCGGAAATTATATTTTCTCTGTGCATGTGGTTTTATAGATTAAATGAAAACTCGAGTGAATTTAAGAAATGTTGCAATATTTTTGTTCTAGATTAAAACCATCCCAATACGACAAACACTGAATTAGAAGCATGGGAATATTACTCGATTTAAGAGCCGAACCTGTCTTGTAATTCTGTCAGCTTTCCAACATAATTAGAGAATCTAAAAACGAATACTCGCAGAAGGATACTTCTTCCACCATACTGTCATCAAAATACCAAATAAAAAACAATTAAAAAAATAAAATCATTTTGAGAATTTCTTGTAAAAATGTTATATCCAAAAATTATAATTTCTATCAGAAAGTAAAAAATCTTAACATATATATCCCAAAAATTAAGTAAAATGTATTAAATGTGTAAACTTATTAGTGGCTTCTTCTTCCACCATTTCTTTTTCTCTGAACTACTACTACTACTGGGGCCCAGTTTCTTACTCTACTAGTTATACTGGCCGTCATGTATAGCCAGCCTATCATGTGCTGCAAAATGGCGTTAAACCCACAAAACCACAAACAAACAAGCTACTACTACTACTTACCTGTGCAGTTGTTGTCAATATTATGAGTGCAAAAAGAAGTTTTGCTCCTTTCGGATGCAAATCTGCCTCACCGTCGGCCATTTTTACTGTTTGATGTTTTATGACGTTTTAAACAGAACCCCCGGTGAATTAAATGTATATTTTAAGACTGGAAACCTTGTAGGTTCGTCCAAGTTCGTTCAAAACTGCTTAGGTAACTATAGTGTCTGAATATATGATCATATTTCTTTCAGCAAGTGTATTGATATATCTAAAGTTCGTTTCAATGTAAATCAACAAATTCAGATCCGATACTATCGCCCTTGCCGATGTCTATTCACATGTACAGTTCATAAATAACATCTAGGATTACAGGAATCATTCTTTTCTCACACTATTTCAAAGACTGATATAAATAAAAATATATTTTAAGTATACAAGATCTTCTGGAAAGAAGTTCTTAGTCAACCCCTTTTTTGTTACCAGAAAAGTGAGGATCATGAGAAAAAAAATCTGCGATGATCTTGTTCTTGACAGCAGATATATATCAGTATGTGTTCTTTATTATAGGTAGAAAGTCGTCTTAACTAAATAAAATAAAAGAAGAAAAATGATGCACATCTAAATTGAACGTTGGAAACAAACTATTGCGTTTATTCTTGGAAAACAGAGATATAATTGCTACTATCCAAGTATTAACAATCAGGTCTTTTCTAACCCCAGCACGTTTATTATGTGTCTCATATAACCACACAATACCCTAACAGATACATGTATAAAAAGTGCACCCGATATAAGGTAATGAGTTGATTCGTAACCTGCAAAATGTTTGTCTTGTAGATGATCATTTGTTAATGCTCTTAGAGTGATGAATACTATATATGTATGTACTGTTTGTTTGTGAGTGTAGTGGACTTTGATAGGTCTACAGAGTTTTATTATATATTAAAGCATTTTTGGATGCATGTTACAGTGTTTGTAATTATGTGCTCTGTGCATATCCATCGGTGTCTTTTGTGTTATTCAAATACGTAGAGGCATATATAGTAGACTGGTGTATTGCCAAATTTATATGCCAGTATAAATAAATAAATAAATATCTACCGAGTCCTCTGCAATCAACTTCCAAAGCCGAACAGTTTGATATAAAATTAAAATACTAATGTGGTAAACCAGGACCAACAACCTACGTTACAACCAGGACAGCACACATATGCATTTTTACCCGAGTAGATGTTAGTTTTTCGTAATTTGTTATAGTAAATGTTAGCGTGGTTCAGTTAAGACAATGTTCAAAATACCGATCAAGTAATAGGAAGTTTGTGGGTATTACAAAGGATAAAGTATGCTATATTTGGTACCACATGATGAAAAATATCTGGTATTTACGGAATAAAAATGTTAAAAAATGTGGAGTATATATCAGTCTTGCTCCTGAATTAAAGCTTAGAAGATTAAACTCACCCTTCCATCCCCCCACCCCCTTTCCCAGTTTACATCGACTTGAATTGTACTTATAAATATAGCAGCGATTCATGAAAACGAGATGTTTGGGACATTTCTATTTTATACCTTTTATTAAATAGTTTACAGTATTTGACCACAATAGCAAGTCAAATCGAGTGAGACCACATCGCATTTGATATTGTTGACATGGTAGTACAGGGGACTAACTTCGTAGAGAAGTGAACGGTGACGTGTCAGATATCTTCGGCCAAAATTGATTTCCGACCCTAAAAGCTAAGGAGGTTTCAGTGTATTGTTCTAGATAACAAAATGTGAGAAAGGCAATAAATCTAATCATATTTCAATATTGTCTTTCATATTATAACGTTTGACGTAGATACAGTTTTAAAATCTCAGAAATGTTTGTGCTGGTTTCAAAATTCCTTTTTGACGTGTACTGCTCCAGTATCTATATTTTCAGATTTTCAGATCAGGATTATATTACAGTGTATAACTTGTAAATTTTTAAACCATTCTTTCCACATTCTTCGCAGGTATTTCCTCATAATATATCTATATATATATATATATATATATATATATATATATATATATATATATATATATATATATATATATATATATATATAATAGCAATTAGACTACATCCATTCATTTTTTTCCTTGAATAATAATTATAAGACTTCGAAAGATATTCAAACATATATAACGACTGCACGGAGAAAACAGTTCTAAATAGAAGTATTTTTGTTATAGTGCTTTGGTACTATTGACAGGTACGCGATATCTTTATCCTTTAAGAAGCTGGGCGACGAGGTTGATTTTTTTTTGGGACTTAGAACTAAATTAAGAGTTTTCATTCTTTCAAGTTTATTTGGCTTTGTTGTCTGAGGAATTGTTTGCTTCCTTGCAGTATACTAGTATAGCTATTCCAAATATGACAAACTAGTTTTAAGACGACCAGTCTAAGATCAGATGCACTGCAAACGTCTCTTTGTTTAAGATTAAATGTTTCAACTAGTCGTAGTGAATCTATGCGTTGTTGTGAACATATAAAGCCCAAAAATCTCGGTACGAAAGATGCGCCTCCCAACAAGAGCGATGATACGCATGCAATCGGAACACCCTCAGCTTTTGATTAGCAAAACATGACATAATTCGAAGCCATTGAGAACTACACTGAGAACTACTTTGAAACGGATAGCACAATATGAACGCGGAAGGACACAGAGTGCCAACTGAAACATCGTCGGCCTTTATATTGTATGTTTTGTGGTGCATTCTCCCATTGGCAAATCACAAAAACTCATAAAATTTATAAGTACATTCCTACAATCACCATTAAGGTTTTTCTGACTTTGGGTGAAAAGGCCTAGGGATGTTCTAAGAGTGAAACTTTCGCGCCAGTTTAATATCACCACATGTAGGAACGAATCTTCAATTTACGATTGATCGATAACGTATACCACAGATAGCGTTTTCTTCCTCTGAAGCCACATCCAGGGGATGTTATCTCCATCTATCAGAGTCCAGTCTGCGATATGCCCTCATATCTCCAGATCAAGAAAGAATGTTGCCAAGTCCAGGCTAAATATTCCACCATTAATAAATGTAAAATAAATCTGAATAAATTGCGAATCAGAAGCGAGGACGGGGTGTTGGGGGTTGGGGATACAGTCGCACTGACCGTGTTTTGATCAGTTTCCGAGACAAGGCCTGTTCCACAGTTTTACTTCAAGAAAAATAAGTCCAAAGATTGTGCGCTATGGAAACTCTTTAAAAATTGAAAAGCCTGATATTCCGTAGCGTGTGTAACTGCATAAGGCACATAGCCTATGTTTGGTTTGGTGCTTTACGGAATAGCAACATATGAAAATTATTTGGTGGCGGGGTAATTGGAGTAAAGCGTCTAGGTCAGGGACACACCACATTAGTCGATCCAGTGATATGATTCGAATCCGCAGACTTTCGGTCCTGCACGCTAACCACTGAATGATCGCGAGTAGATACTGAACGAAAATTCTAGTCCACTTGTAAACTATTAAAATAGTATGATTCCTGTTAGCGTCGGTTTTGTACGTGGACATTCCTGGAATGCTTCTGTTCTACTGTGTAAAAGCAAAATTAACATCTCTTGCAGGGAAATAACTCACAAATTAAACTATTGAAATAGTTTTAATTAGCACACTTACCGCTGGTGTGTTTTTATATTTATAGACTGTTTTTCAGTTTGTCGTGTTTTACAACAGGTACATTTTTTTAGAATCACCCACAACATGCAAAGAATGATCGCCGAGCGTAGACAAAGTATGATTACACCGTCCATGTAAAACACGATGACGCAGAATTGTTAGTTAAATAAATCAATGTTGAAGGCTTTGATCAAGAAAAAATTTAATCAATACATATTTAACGGTGGGAATAATCAAGATTTTTATATGAACTTTTCAATAACATTGAAACATACTTGAAAAAAGTCATCATTTGAAAACTTTGACAGTTTGGCTCTGTAAAAGTACAGGCAGAGTTAGTGATCAAATTTATAAAAAGTCCAATTCAAGAATCAGACAAATTTGAATTTGAATACAGAGAATCTTTCTACAGAACAATGCCAATGAACATATTAAACCGAATTGTTTATTTGTTTGTTTGTTTGTTTGTTTGTTTGTGTGAGATGTAACGTCATTTTTCAGCACATGACAGGCTATACATGTCTGCCAGTATATTTGGTGGAGGATGAACCCGGGAAGACCTCAGAAAGAACCACCGACCCATGGGAAGCTTCTGGCAAGCTTTCTCACTTACCTACGTTGGTTGAACCGAGACTCGAACTCACGCGGAAAGAGGTGAGACGTGTGAGTGATCTGTAAAGCGAACGGCTTACACTACTCGGGCACCCTGGACCCCTCATAGTGAACAGATGTGAATGAGCGATATTACTAAGCGTTTATTTGACATTCAGCATACTAAATTTGGGCAGGAAATAAGCAAAAGTACGAAATGGATCTTGGACAGGAGTGAATATTTAACGAACATAAAAGCTTTCGTTAATATAAAAAGTAAAGACAAGCGTTTTTCTGATCAGGTAAATAGACCATCAAAATACAATTTGGATAGATACAGTCATTGGTTTAGAGATATCAGGTGAAAATTGTAGACATCAGCAGATTTGAAAATAAATTTGATATTTTAGTCAGTGTGTGTGAAATATAGGAACTAGAGTTGTCACCAAGCGACAAGACTTGTCCGTTCGGGAGGACAGCAACTAGGGAGGGTATTCCAGAGAAAGAAAAATACAAACAATCAAACCTCATAGAGTAATTAAAACAGAGAAAGTAAGACATCTTGACATGTTGATCATATTCGCTTCAAGTTGTCCTTATAACTACAAAGATATTTAACCTTCCATAAATATCGTCTCATCCAGAGAGATACGCCCTTGGCATAAAACTTACCTTGACAGAAGGTATCATTTTGCTGGAACAAAAGCTGACCAGATTGGTGTCATCACAAATAAATAGACATAATAATAAAAAAAGAAACATAGATCGGCAAAGCACCTGAATTTTTAAATACACGATAGAAAAATAATAACACAAAATACGAGGTTAAAGTGCAAACAATTTAATAGATATATTGCCCAAAGTGGGATCAGTTTAGACATTTAGTTACTATCATCATCAATTAAATTTTTTAAATATTTTTTCTGTCATTTTGAACCTATCATCGTTCCAGAGGCAACGTGTACTGTTATAGAGGAATAACTGCAAATCTGCAAGTCGTTGTCACCTTCCGACCATTACTATCTTGCACAAAGAAGTAAGTCTATCCTGTATGATCTTCTTTGTCTACTATATAATTCATTTTATCAGCTGACATTGTTCTCAGTATTCAACGTTTGTAACCAGCTAACACAATAGCAGACGTAATCTTGGTGCACAGTTTTATGTTCCTATGGCCCATTAATGATTTTTCCTTCAATAATGCTGTGGTGGAAATTTTCAATTGGTGCATATTAAAGTAGATTGTTTCGTAACTACGCTAATGTTATTTTTTAGCTCATCGTCATCTGGTAAAGGTATTTTACATTCAGAGAGCAGATCTCTTATCTTGAAATAAACGTGAAATTGTACGGTAATTTTACTAACTCTGGTTTGTTTTGTCTATAAAACGCATTAAAGAAATCCCACAATCAGACGTTACCATAAACACTGCCCGGAAAATCGAATTGAACTTTTTTAATATTGCATTGTTTAATTTCTTCTATGATGTGGTAGTCACCTTATTACATTTTTCATGTGTACCATTGGGATGTTTAAACTAATCTTTTTTTAATGTACTTTCTTTTCATATGTTTATTTGATCAATATAACTTCTCATGAAGTGCATGTTTTAACTTGATCATATTCTATTGGGATTGTCTCCACAGCTGTCATATTTTAGAAACTCACTTTTTTTTCAAAAACTCAAAGTTTTCATGTTCTGCTTTATATGTATTGTGCTTCGGTCATTTATTTTAACGGAATAGTTCTGCTAACTCCCAATCGTTAAACTATTCATCATATCCTCTGTATTTCACGAGTACTGACCTTTTACCTACATTTTATGGTTTTCAAAATCTTTTCATCGTTGTATATGTCATCTTGTTTGTCGTGTACAAATATATCTTGTTCATAACACGCCCTTGTTTTCCTCTCCCTTCAAATCTCTCAGTTAGGAAGGTATCTCTTTGCAAATATTGTTTTATATTTCGAAACAATGACTGTTTCGCCACTTTTTAATTCAGGAGTTCCAAAACGTGTCAGTCGTCAGGTAACCGCAAATATTGATCCAGTTTTTTTTCCTTCTTCTTGCTTGCTTTAACTGGATTCAATGATAGTATTGATGTGTGATGGGTGCTATTATATCCCACAATTAGCTATACTCAACATTCTTGTCTTCAGATGTCTGTTAGTAAACCTTTCCACTACAGATGATTTTCCATCTAAGTAAGTTTAAACGTACTCAGTGTTTACCTTTATAGCAAGTCCTTTCCTGTTGTAGAATTTGTTTCCATCATCAAACTGTATCACTTCAGTCTTTTTTCTTTGAAGATGTCTCTAGACACATCGTGTACATCATCTTACATTTTAGTTTTTATTTTCTCAGCCCAACCGTATGTTCAGAAGACATCTATCACTGTCAAGATGTACCCATTGTTTTATTTTTCATATGTTTGCGCGTCAACAAAATCTGCTTGCCACTGATCATCCACTTGACTTACATACATCTCCTTGTATGGAAATCTTTGTATAGATTGCTTGTGTAATTTGTTGTTAGATTGTTCAGTTAACAATTATTTTCATTCAGCGCATTTTATTTTATTGCTGTTAGTTTAAATTTGTTCCCACAGTTTATAGATATTTGCGTCAGCAACTTTATTTTCAGGATCGTAGTCAAGATGTCTTAATTACTGTTCTTTCTCTTGCTCTTGAAAGTCTTCGACTTCAGTGATTTAAAACGGTATAAAAACATCCAGGAGAAATTAAAACTTTCTTCAGGCGTTATCAACAAGCCAACATGACATCAACAAGAACTTTATGTAGTTTGCAACATTTCGTCAATCCTTTCAAACGTATGAATGATTGTAGATTGATGTCGAATTTTGCTATTCCTTAGATTTATAAAAAAAACAGCTTCTTGATATATTGAGTCAACATTTAGGATTTTAAATCTGACTTTGTTTTCCATCAAATTTTTTTTCTATCGAATCACTGTAGATCGATTTCGTAAAGTTTGCCATATCTTCTAACTGTACTGTAAATGTAAACAAATGCAGATTTGTGTATTTATCAACATCAAAGACGTACTCGTATCTTTCCTCATACTGCACTGTTGTGTTCATCTTGCTATCAGAGTTTGATGCTGTTTATCTCAATGCTATGATCACTGAATACAATATGTAATTCTGCATCTTTTATGGAATATCGCGAGATCATTTTATGTTCAAAATCGACAAAATCAAAATTTTTATTCTCATGAATGCTATTTTGCAGCACAACTAACTTTGGACATATTTTTATCGCATCTAAACTCGTAAAGAAACACACGTGAGCTAATTCTCTACACCAAATGGTAATTTTGTTTTCACGCAGTAGTACGGAAGTGGTTCAGCAAAGTTCACGTACCGTTATACGAGATGGTAATAAAGAGTAGACAGTAAATGAGAGTTCTAGAATTTTTAATTTGTTATTAGGTCATTTTCTATTATGCTTGATGTGCGTCAAATGCTTGAAAAGCTCTAAATATATGTGTTTTTAAAACGAGAAGATCAAACACGAGACTGCATAGGACCAAACCAAGCACGTTACCTATGCTCTATCCAGTTCCCATCATCAATATTAGAATTTCTGCAATCAAACTTACATTGTTTATCTCGCGGAAAAATTAGTGAACTATGACGGTGTATAAGGATTTGAAGACTTGTATTACTAGTGATACTTTTGTACATGACCTTTGCGAAAGAAGCGGTTTAGGTAATTCAGTTTTCAGTCTTTATCAAATAAAGGAGTTACTTAAAATTGAAATATGCTTTGTATGCTTTTTTGAATCGTGGAGATGGGACTCACTTTCAATATATAAAACAAACAAACAAAAAACAAAACAAAAATAAAACAAATTGTCAAAAAAGGTTGTGTACCATAAAGTTCTAAGGGAATCAATAGCCGAGTCGTATAAACGTCAATCAATTAATTTAGAGTTAAACATGCCACCTGTAAATTAGAACTACCTCGGTATACAGGGAAAATAATAACTATTTATCTTATTTAACATCTTTCAACATATTTACAAAAGTCGCTTTCTTACAGGATGTAAACTCTGCAACATAAGGGTAACGTTTACAGAGGTAGTTATCTATACTTGTTAGTGATGGGCCCATCCTTGTTTGTTCTCATCTTGTTTAGAATTTAGATACACTATTATAGGACAGCTCATGAGCGTTCGATAAATAAGTTTTTAAGGACATGTGGCATTCGCAAAAATACATGTATTGTTTTAAGCAACATTCATGGCTATACAAGCATATGTACCTTACCTTTATACAAACGCATATTTGTCTTTCAATGTTTGGTTTTCAAATGATCAAATTAACTACTTACCTGGGCAAACGTTGTAATTATGACGAAACAGAAGCTCGACACGACAATGGTGCCGATCCACATCATCCTCTGATAATAATAATAATAATAATAATAATAATAATAATAATAATAATAATAATAATAATAATAATAATTGTTATTTGTCAGTTCTTTGTGATCAAGATATCTAATAAGCTGGTAAATGTCTGCACTCTGTTAAGTTTTAAACCGTATTTGCATCAGAAAAGAACTATACAGAGCGAACATAATATCGTAGAGAGAGTATGCAATTATTGGTGACTGTTTTGAACTGCTTACATTTATTTCACCATTTATTTGGGGAGAGGGTGGGAGTAGGGGGTGTCAGTGCTTATCTGCGATCTTCATTTACATTTATTTTATTTTCTTCCAAATTATGTGCATAAAATCCCCAGGGGGAAAACAGGAATTAAATTGCATCGTGTTTTGGAAATACGCACAGCAGGGATAATACTTGATTAAAATCAACGAGGACGACGATGACAAAAACAAGGAATATAAGTGAGGAGTACATCATAATAAATGTACCCTTCTGATAAGTAAAAAAAGCAATCGTTCTTAATTTAATCTGTTTTAATGCGAAACTTGCTAAGACTATGCAAATATCCGCACCACACTTTCTTTTTACAACCTCCCCTCCACATTCAATCTCGGCGCTGCATCCAGGATACGAAATCTTCACTGTCATATGCTAATCTGATTGAAACATCATCTCCCTCCATCAACGTGCATGAAGTTTAAGTTACAAGGAAGAGTTTATTTTGACCTGTAATCACGTGAGTCTTGATCCCTACCCCTCCTCCCCCAGGAGATATATGCACGTATCCTTTACAATATACCAGATAAGCTCACATTCTCTCACAAAAATTGGTGTAGACAGAGTTAAAGTTAAAAAGATAACCATATGGCGGATTCACTGACGCACGGATAGATCAACATGACTGATAAACAATATAACCTCAGAAGTATATATATACTAATAATAATATATATTTTGAGATTGTAATGATATATATTAGTAATGTGGGTCTTATAGAAAACTAAAATATTCAACGTACTATTATTTTATCAAAATTTTATAATCTAAATCATAAATTTAAAAAAAATACAATAAGAACATTCTTTTTCAAGACATATTTAACGCTTGTACAGTAATTCTTGAAATGTTTAGTACAGAACATGGAAATGGTGTTATCTAATTTCCAATTACAACCTATTACCTTAATCTTGTAAAAAAAAATGTTCTTACCGAATGAACGGAATCCCTTTGTACTTATGTGGCAGGAGTTGGTTGGGTATTCCCGCTTGCATAGTTCAAGTGGTAGACAAGGTCTCGGGATCAGGCCTTCGACCGGCCCCGAACTTTTTCCTCTGTGATATTTGGTGGTAGCAGTGGGATCACGCACATAAAAACCTGTCATACTAGTCAACAGTTTGAGTTTTGGTCCAAGTAGCTAAGTCTGTGGTTTATGGATACTGGAAATACTGGTATATGTCTTCGAAAAGCAATGAGAATATTTCGCAGGAACGGGCCGGGTACATTTGCTCTAATACCTCAGGTGATAGAACTTCCATCATGTGTTAGGGTGGACCCAGCTTTGAGCCCTACTCCCGGCCGCGAATTTTTCCTGTGACACTTACACAGTTCATTTGAAACCAGCCGTTCACGTTTATTGATCATTATAACATCGTTATCAAATGAAAGCCCTTAAACATCCAGTGATCACTGTAAAATGCCTCATCGTACGGGACACAGAAACAAGATAGCATGCAAATGTGTGAGAATACACGTACTCTGATAAACTTATGTTATGAAATATTCAATATAAAAAATATAACACTAATTATTTACATATTTGCATCAAGGATGTGAAGAAAATGTGGCAGGCGGGGACTCGTATGACAGGGTAATACCTTAGTAGCATACGTTTGTTTTGGACGAGACCGAGGATCTAGTTCACGATATTTCTTGACATAAACACAGTAGCGAGTTGTTCATGCGTTCCTATCTAATCCAGTTACAATAGCTTTCCAAGAAAACTGATATTTGCAAGATCGATAAATCGACCCAATCATTGAAGGGTGTACTACTGGAGGTACCCAACACAGTGAAGGGTGTACATACAAGCCATTTTTGAGACACGATTTTTTCTGGTTCATTTGCCAAGGATCGTGTTTTTCATCATAAGAAGGTGAAGCATTTGAGGATAGGTGGCAGTATGTATTATTTTCTAAGCAGTGTATTGTTAATTTTAATCTCCATGCTTGAAGTAAAGCAATGTATAACAGTGAACTGGCATAGTTTGTACCTGTATTCACATTTATCCATCAAATTGCGTCTCCTATCTGATGCACGACAATTTCTCGGAAAACATTTCGTTGAAGTTGCAAGATTTCGTATAAAAATGGCATTTTTATCATGATAATTTGTTCCAAAATTTTTAACGAAAAACAATTTATCGCAGTATTGAACAGACTTAAATTGGCATCACTTATTGCGTGACTTTCCAATCGTCTCAAATATGCAAATTTATGGCAATGGAGGAAATTTTGTGGAACCTCACCTATCACGTTCATACGGAACTGATTCGTAGATAAAATCTTTGGGGGACAGGTAGATTTCATTCTATTTTCCTGGAGAAATCATAATGTCTTCCACACAGAAAGTGCTAAATATATTCTCCCTTTGAACTCGGTCAATAACAGTATATCTGTCCATGTCGATTTGTTAAGGGAGCTAATACGCATTATGCCCAGTTCTTCATGCACAGTTCTTCCCCTTTATTAGCTGGCATTAAGGACATTAATGTCTCTGATAAGCTGAAGGTAGGAAACAGTAGAACTGATAGAATGACTGGAGAAATAAAGATAAGAAATACCTCGAATCTATTTCGGTGAAATACAGAACGAAGATGCATTGGTTTCGAAAAAGGTACTATTACAAAGAGCCGAAACTTTGTATTGTAAAAATGTAAAATAGTAATTTAGTATAACTTTCAACTTTCAAAATCTGAGAAGTGGCGAAATTCAGTTTCGAGAGCACACACACACGTACTCAGTAGCGTACTAACGGGGGGAGGGGGGGGGAACGGGACGGTTGCCCCGGGCGCCAGAGGTCTTGGGGCACCAAAACAGCTGATATAAATTCGGGCCTCGTATTCTGGCCCTTTGGGCCATCATCGTCGCACCGGGCGCCATTTACACTTAGTACTGCACGTACTGAAACTATTATGCCCAAAAAAGCTCAAATAGTCCACGAAGAAATTCTTCCCGCTGAAATTCTGCCAAGGGTACGTTTTGCTGGCGTGGGCGAGAGAAATACATGTTGAAGAAATCTTTCAATCATAATCCAAAGTATGAAATCACTATCTTTCGAAATTGTAAGAATATTATGTGACTTCACTCACACACGAACAGATATGCGGATTAAGTAAATTCTCCTTTTTCATTCGAAAAACAGGTATAATTCATTTGACTGACCTTATGGATATTAATATTCTTTACTTAAAATTATTTCAAATCATACTGCAACTATTTTACTTTGTCGCATAGAAAGAGCGACTAGTCGTAGACGCGCTAATTATTTATTTTAGCTTTGTAGAAGTTATTATGACAACAGCTTCAAGTGGTATGGGTATAGCAGCTGCTAATTTAGGACTTGCAGGAATAACATTAGGATTTATTATTTCAGTACTTTTTATAGGTTGTGTCACAATTGAACTTGGGTTGGTCGCTAAAGCTTTCAAAGAGAGAACATGGATTTGATCATGCTCCATCACGTTTTGCTAAATAGAAGTTCAATACAGAGGATGACGTAAAGCTTTATATTATTCAAATAAATAAATCGTGGTTTTATAAAATTTTAAAATTTGAACATTAAATCACAAATTGATGTTGAATTGTATTTTATATTACGTACAGCTGGTCTAACTGGCTATTACCGTTTATACTCGCGTATAACTCAGCTCCAAATGGAAACAACATAGACCCTGATCTGCCGTCGCATAATGCTCCGGCAGATCAGGGTCTATGTTGTTTTGTTTTACTGATTAGTCCTTACAAACTGCATGGACCCAGATCTGCCGGCGCATTATGTGACGGCAGATCTGGGTCTATGCAGTTTGCAGTTGGTATCGACTTATACGCGAGTACGTACGGTTTTCATTTGATTTAAACAGCGCAGGAAGAGTTGATGAACGTGGAGAACCATGTATATTTTCATTTGATACCAGAGACAGTATAAAAATTTGTTACCATAACAATAACAGTATTTATAAATGAAGGTGCAATTGTTTCTTTTACAATTACTTGATCCAACTGGTGCAAATGATGAAAGAGTTAGACATGATAAATCATTTAAGGAATTGCAAAATAACAATAATGAGTTTACTGAATAAAGAGCCAAATCATTTAAGGAATTGCAAAGCAAAACCAATGACTTTAGTGAAAACAGAGCAAAATCATTGAATGGAAGACTAAGATAACAAGCTTTGGTTAGTCAGAACTTGAATCATTTGGAGGAAGCTTTTTCCCTTTTTCTACTACCAGTCCTGACACTGTTTTAGAAAAACGTAGTCACCCTTAACTTAATCACTTTTAACAGCTTGTAATAATACTTTTAGAATGTGAGTATCAGATCAAAGTACAAATCTTTTTGGTACCTTTAGTGTAGCTCTGAACATGGACAAATACCGTTTATGCTCGATCATGCCAAGGAACCGGGACTAACATTTTCTATCGGCGAGACTTGCTTGAAACTACTGGGATCAATACGAGAAATCCATGTTGTGTGTTAATGTCATTTTATTAAAATCACTGTTCAATAAAAATGGCACATCCAATGAATGAATGAAAAACACCGTCCAAAGACTAAAATCATCCAATGCTAAATTTGCATGTCAAACATACTACAAATGATAACAAATAATATGAAGATCTTTCTATTCCGACAACGCAGGTGGCAGACAATTTGAGTGAATGCTAAATTTGCATGAAAAAATACTGTACAAATAATAACAAACGGCATGGCAATTTTTTTATTCCCACTACTCATGTATGTGACAATTAGGGCTAATTGAAATGATGACATATTATATGGAAACCTTTTCATATCAACTGCTTAGGTGGGAGAAATACGATAAAGGTTGCACAGTAATGTAAATGGCATAGAGGATATCTACGTTTTTTGTTTAGTAGATAGAAGGAAATATTTCAACTTTGCAGTCTAGTTTGGCAACAGCCGCTGTACCCAAATTTTGATTGTCACTTAATTTCACTTTGCAATCAACACTCATCAATACCCGATTTCTCCGTCGCTTTCAGACATGATTATGATTGTGTTGAGAGTTAGAATCGCTACTTAAACAATTTTATTTCCATATTTAACCAAGAGTTTTTGCTAAAAATGTGTACAAGGCACACTGTATAGGTGACATACTATCTAATAGCAATAGTTCATGTAAGTTCAGTCACTAATAATTTGCCGTATATACTCGCTTTTAAGTTAGGTCCGACTGCAAACTGCATAGAACCAAATCTGCGGTCACATAATGCGCCCGCAGATCTGGGTTTATGCAGTTTTTTTTAAGGAGTAATCAGCGAAACAAAAAAACCCCCATAGACCCTGATCTGCATGCTGGTGTATTATGCGACGGAAGATCATGGTCTATGTTGTTTGCAGTTGGACTAACTTATAACCAAGTATATACGGTATATTTCATAGGTCATATATAATACATTTTCCAAGTACAGATAATACAGCATTTTCAGACTTTAAAAAAAATACAATGTATACATTTAAAACTAAAATGACAAGTAAGAAAGGGTGGTGTTGAACGTCGTTTTTAACCTACTCCAAATGATCACAGATAGGACAGTTTTCTGAGTGCACACGTACTCACTATAAGGCAGACTCTATGAGGACCTGAAGACCGAGGGAAAATAATTTTCTTTGATCAACAGATGAAGATTATATTTGTATTGAACTTTCGTGATTAAGAGTCTTGACAATACTCCACATGATCTATGCATAATTATTGGAAAAATAGATATAAAAATGATACATTTAATAATAATTTATTTAATAATATGTATCAATGCAAAAATTACAAAATTCTCTCTATCTTGGTAAAAACACAACAAACGGTGCAAATAAAAAATACTTGGTTTTAAGATCATCGGGTTCAATGTGAAATTTATATGCACTTTATATTTACATACACTAGAACAGCCGCATCGATACAAGAGGATGACATGCTACAAAATCATCAAACAAAGCTGGCAAATGTGTATCTTGCTTTTCTTCACTTAGAAGGTGGCTATACAATACTGCATCAGCTCCATTACCATAGCATATATTCACACGGAATCAAAATCATGTTTCTTTCGTTTCAAAACTTCATTAAATTTTAAAACGTCAGATTTTGTGAATCTCGTCTGCCCGAAACGAGAACACGCATTTTTCCAATTCAGGAATGTAATGAGAATTGAACGATCTCAATTCATTATAAAACAACATATGCTATTTTTTTTATTGACTCTAGAGAGCACGGTTCATAGTCTGAACCATCGGCTAAATAAGTGTTTAAATGATCAGAATGATATTTTCAATACTGCATGCCTCACGTTTGTTGTCATAAAGCCACCGCTGTACATTGTGAATATCACGTTCAGTCACTTGCTTGGTTGAAAGATTCTTTTGTGACTCAATGAATTCATCCACATCGTCAGCTTTATCATCTCTACTCTCAAACAGCTTGTTTAGTTCATCCACAGACAAATCTAATAAAGCAAAAGCTCCGGTGTCTGCTACATTTGCGTACATTATTTGTTTACAATAAAAAGTAGTTCCTAACAAGCGATACTATTTTTAGACACACGTGTCGTGCAATATGAAGCCGTGCAGTATGGAGAAATACTGCACGGTTCTGACAATGCAAAGTTAATGGAGAAAAAAATGAGTATATAATAATTATAGGTTACTGCTTTTGTATGGGAAAATATGAACGAGTTTTTTGAGCTATACTGCACGACGTCAGGAATGCAGTATAGCTCAGTAAAAACGAGTTCATATTTTCCCATACAAATGCAGTAACCTTTTTATTATATACTCATTTTGCTTTTCTACCTAAGGCTGAATAAAAAAAAGAACACACTACAAGAAACAAAGTAACTGAATTTCTGCTATATTCTAAAGTAAATACACAACCGAAGTTAAACCAATACACAGTAACAGTATTCATGCGCACATGGCACCGCCCAGTGACCTTTGAACTTGGTTGAGTAGCGCGCGCTCTGTGATTTGTTTCAAAAAGAAATCTCATTTTGGTCTACTTAAAATTGACATTTTGAGTCATATTGTGAATGACTGCGCCTTGGAACAACTTTCCCAGTTGATCTGGAATGGAGGGATTTTGTTTTTATGTCGATTCAGCTAAATTCTGCTCTTTAAGTTTTTAGCTGGTTCTATTACGTACGATGTACATGTAGCTAGAGGGACTGGCCTCGAGAGCAAGCTAGCTTATACATGTGTTACTGTCCTGTCATTGATGGTTTGGAATCATAAGGTGGACAAAATATGAAATTCTTTTAAGTGAAATTCTCAAGAAGATGCAGAATTAAATATTTTTTTAGGGAATATTAAATTCATTTCGTTTTGGAGTGCAGTAAATTCTCCTTTGGAATGTGATTTCTGTTGGAAATGTAGTCTAGATTGTAGTGCAATTTCGCGCCGTGGATCAGAAAGTACATTTTGAAGAAATTCAGGATACAGAAAAGTAAGTACATTTATTGTCATTTTTATTACCAGCTATAGATGACATATGTATATGTACTGTCATAATAAATCCAAACAATTTCTCAAAAAAAAAAAAAAAAAAAAAAAAAAAAGGCAAAATTGCAAAGCGGCTGGGGTGTGAGAGCCCATTTCGTCAGCGGAAAATAAGGCTTCTTCGTTATCGTGGCTTCTTGGCTCCGAGGCACTTGCTTTTATACCAAAACCCGCCTTCTTTAGTTGTATTTTTTCGAATTTAGTGCTTGGACTGACTTGTAAAATTAGCGGTCTCTGAGAGAAACGGAATATCATTTGGTCATAAGATGCCTTTTTATGCTATTTTTTTTTATAGACTCTAGAGAGCACGGTTCATAGTCTGAACCATCGGCTAAATAAGTGTTTAAATGATCAGAATGATATTTTCAATACTGCATGCCTCACGTTTGTTGTCATAAAGCCACCGCTGTACATTGTGAATATCACGTTCAGTCACTTGCTTGGTTGAAAGATTCTTTTGTGACTCAATGAATTCATCCACATCGTCAGCTTTATCATCTCTACTCTCAAACAGCTTGTTTAGTTCATCCACAGACAAATCTAATAAAGCAAAAGCTCCGGTGTCTGCTACATTTGCGTACATTGTTTGTTTACAATAAAAAGTAGTTCCTAACACGCGATACTATTTTTAGACACACGTGTCGTGCAGTATGAAGCCGTGCAGTATGGAGAAATACTGCACGATTCTGACAATGCAAAGTCAATGGAGAAAAAAAATGAGTATATAATAATATCATTTATCATTCAAAAAGAAATAAATAGCAGTTCATTTTGTTGTTATACCAGTTGCAAAATCACGTCATTTACATTAGGTGCACGTACTGTCATGCAACTGTCAGTACGATATTTATTCTAATCGCTACGTATACTTAAAATAGGAAAAACAAATCTCACAGTCCTGCTGTTAATCAAGATTACAAGAGTTATTCTTTATGTACTTTATATTTTTAACCACGATATATATATATATATATATATATATATATATATATATAGTTTATTTATATCCTTACAAAGCTATACGTGTACCCAGAAGAGGTTGGTGTTGGAAGAGATGGCGGGAGTAGAGAGTCAACCTCCAAATTTTCGCTGGAATGATGAAAGGGTAGCAACATAAGTCATATATTTACATGCAGGTCTGATACAAATAATATAGCCATTGATATGTAAATAGTCAGTTCTTTCGATTAATATTTTCTTGCATTTGCAGCTCAATATACCAACATGGAATAGGTTTCAAAATGAGTCCAAAAAACGACTTTGAATGATGATCGATGATGTTATGTTGCTTGTAAGCAGGTCTTACAGCGAACGGCTATATACCGCACACTGGCAATGCCTGGCGAAGTCATAAAATATCACTACTACACTGTCAGACGACGGACAGTTGATCGCAATGCTTATTATATATATATGTATATGTATATGTATATAAGTTATCATGCCTAAGATTGTAAATCGAAAGAAGAATGTAAATGCTTCACGGAAATAAATTGAGCTGAATTGTTTCAACATGCCATTTAAGAATATTACTGCAGATGATATTCGTGAATATTAAATGATGTCTGGCCTTTTGGTGTTCATTTAATTGAGATGTATACGAAAAATTTATTTGTGTTTTATAAACCATTTTTGCAAAGACTTTAGTGTCCATTTACAGGTCGGGAGATATTTCAAGCTATATTTTGAAAAAGACATATCATTTGCACGCCATGACAATTAATCCCAATATCTCTCTGGGTCTCGTTACTGTGTTTTCATCAGGCATTGCTTGTTCCCAGTATTGTAACAATTAGATTTTAAGTGACTGACGATTCATTGGGATTTGACACTTGAGTAAATAATGTATTCCTATACAATTTCCAACTATTGTTTTGATAGATATCACCATCTTGTATGGGAGGAATACTTCAATAGACACGGAATACTTCAATAGACATGGAATACTTCAATAGACACCTTTTGTTACCACAGATTTACCTCTCTTATAAAGTGTCCGTCGTCTTTTGGATAAGCATTCTGTAGTATTTGTATTAAGGAAAATAGAATTTAATGCATATATTTTGACTGGACTACAGAATAAAAATATAATTTGCATATACATTGGGGGCATACATTAAGATTAAACATGTTGTGTTGAATAGACGCTAAGGCTTGTAAAAGTCATTGAGTTTGTTCATAAAATAATTTTGTATTATTTATATTTCACATGGGGGGACGAATAGAATAATGGCTGACAATATTTACAAGGAAGGTAAATGTAATGGCTAATGATATCATGTTAAAATTAGAATTCTTCTGAGTACGAAGCTCAAGCTAAGCAAAACAACTCAATCCATAAGAAGTAATATTTGAAGTGATTCGATCAGACTCAAAATTTTGCATGCTACTAGATGAGACAAAATTAGGAAGGTCTTAGAACGTCGATAATTCTGCTTTTGTTTTAATTAAAGATATTGACTGCCAGATTTCGGGGCCTTAGAGGTTGAGGGTTTTTGGGGAGATCAATAAGCAGTTTTCGAAATGTGTGACCAGGTGCTTAGAATCCATTGATTTCGCTTCAATAAAAGCTTGGTACAACAATAAAAACAACATAATTATGGCGGAGGCCAGGAATTTGCAACAAAATATTTTTAAGTGCTTTTCCATCCACAGCATATTACTAACACACAAAAGGCAATGGCGGTCAGGATGATACAAATTAAAGCGGCGCCAGGTAGGGAGAAGACAATCGAGGACCAGCCAACCCAGGTATAGGTGCCAACAGTAATGAAGAATCCTATCCCGGCCAAAAGTTCTGCAAAATAAATAAACAAACAAAGAAATAAATATATAAGTTTTGAGGACTGAGTTTGTCAGTTGAATATAACCGCGCACGAATATATATATATATATATATATATATATATATATATATATATATATATATATATATATATATATATATATATATATGTATATATGTATATATATGTGTGTGTGTGTGTGCACGTTTATATTAAACTGACAAAATACACACGCACACACACACACACACACACGTACGAGGGTTGATCAAGATGTTTGATGATATTTTGTACAGGAATAAATTAAACTAAGCTACATAATTAAAACTATAGCATATTTATTACATACAATTTCTGAACAAATGTATTCAATTTTAAAAATTATTGCGCTCAATTTATGAACTAGATCCATTTCATTATGGGCTGATAAGCAGACGCAGAGCAAGTGTGAACGCCATGAGTCGCGCAACATGACGTCATGAAATAGAACTCTTATGCGATTCTTAGACCTATCTTCCAAATCAAATAATTTTTCTGTTCCTCTTCAGGATTCTTTGCACTGTTCCATGTCCAAGATCCAACTATTGCAATTTTACACGTTTATACGAAGGTCTTCGACAATCTTTGACCTCAATAACGCTGTTTAGTCGTATCAGTGGCTTCTCTTGACCTTCATTTTTTTTCATTATCATAATTTAAAAATAATCCTTCCAGACATCGCTGTGCCATTTGTACTACGGGGTAGCATAACATGATACGCTTTGCTGAAACCAGTTTAAATATATCTTTCGTTTTAAATGGTGATGCCCCAGTGTTTATATAATATTGCACAATGATTCGCCATTATCCTTCTCACGTCATGTTTTACCTGTGTTTGGTTTCATATACCGTTCTTAAAGTTTTCTTAAGACAGTGTACGTCCGACCAAAGTTTGTTATTTTCCACCAGTATGCAGTCACTATTCATGTACGTCGTCCAGTAATGCAATCTTGCAATTTCAGTAAGAGTTTTCTTATCCTAATCAGTTTTGCAAATGAACGAATATAAAAATGGAAACGTTTCTTTTAGGCTGCCCCTGGTCATCCCATGTAAGATTAAAGAAACTGTTACGATAATAAAAACCAAACATATAGTTTTCCTAAACATTTATACATTTGTTTCGAAATGGTCAAGATAATATATGGCAAAGTTTGATTTATGCAGCTTGTTTTAGTTTTATATTTATACGTAGTGCTGGGTTAGAGAATTAAAATTCGTCCACGGCTGAGAGTCGAACCCGGATCGGCGAGTTACGGTACCCATCGCCTTGCTTATGCAAAGCCTCCATACCCTCTCGAAATGGCGTACATCCCCGAAGATGACGGAACTTAGTCGTGAATGTAGGCATTCATGCGTAACAGACACACTTGTTTGGCGACCCAGTAATTTAGTCTGTTCTACACGCACACTCATTCCGGATCCCTCAGAAATAAATCAAGGCATATAAAAGTTATCTTTTTAAGTTACACATATACACCAAACATAGCGGAATGCGTGATAATATGAATTGAAGTTATATGGAGAAAGAATATGGTAATTGCAACTGCCGTGACTATTTATCTGGAACGGGTGCGTGCCCCTGTATAATAATCAGCATTCCACTTTAACCAATGACCTTGTGCTGTACAGCCTGTGAACCAACCTAATTCATCCTTTTGCCTCGTGGATTTCGACCTTAAAGGACGTCATCAGCATAACTCCGAACGAGATATTTACGGTAAGAGCCATTGCCACGACATTGGCACCGCCCATAAAAAATATATATTACAGTTGCTGGTCAAAGGAAGATCTCCAGCGACTCATGGATCGTTTTGCAGATGCATGTAGGCACTTCGGGCTCACCATCAGCCTAAACAAGACGCATGTAATGGGACAGGGTGTTAATGATCCTCCATCAATCAGCATTCAGGACTTTGAGCTACAGGTAGTTCATGAATTCTTGTACCTGGGGTCAGCAATCACAAACAATCTTTCTCTTGAGAGCGAATTAAACAGGCGCATAGGGAAGGCTGCCTCCACACTCTCCAGGCCGACAAAACGAGTATGGGCCAACAGCAAGCTGACAGAACACACCAAAGTTCAAGTATACAAAGCTTGTGTGGTAAGCACTCTCCTGTATGGGAGTGAATCTTTGACCTTGTATACACAACAAGAAAGAAAGCTCAATGCATTCCACATGCGCTGCCTCAGAAGCATCCTTAACATTACCTGGAGAGACAAAGTTCCCAACAGCACAGTGCTTGACAGAGCAGGGATGACAAGTATGTACACCCTTCTTAGACAACGACGTTGGTTGGGCCACGTCTCCAGAATGGAGGACGGCCGCATCCCGAAGGACCTCCTATATGGAGAGCTAGAAACAGGGAAAAGACCGGTCGGACGACCGCATCTACGCTATAAGGATACATGCAAGCGTGACCTAAAGGCACTTGGGATCCAAACAGACACCTTGGAAGAGGTTGCCTCAGATAGACGTGCATGGCAACACGAGGTTCAGGAGGGACTCATAAAGTACGAGAGGGATCTGAGGTGGAAAGCAGAAGAAAAAAGGACCCACAGAAAAGTCCAACACCAAGGAAATTATCGAACTACAGATCACAAGTGTAGACACATCATATACTGCCAAGCAGATGTCAACATCCATCGGCGCAGATCCATGGTCTCATGAGACTGACGGATGCCTATTAACATATCTTACGTATTATTAAAAGAATTTTTAATTACTTTTATTTTGGTGTATGATTGATGGGTGCAATTTAGGTTATAGAGTATACCGCTTGGTCTTACTTCAGATGTGCACCTATACAAAAATTGCTAGCTACACCTGGTCATTTTCACCTCCTGGACTTCAAAGGTAAATAAAAAAAATTAAAAAAAATTAAGAGCTGATAACTTTTTTTTTACTTTTTATATATTTTGTAATTCATTCATTGTACTTTCAGAAGCTGGTATTGCCTACTCTGGCAAAATTCGTTTTCCCTATATTAATAACTGCCTACTCTGGCAAAATTCGTTTTCCCTATATTAATAACTGCTAAAAATATTGTTCTTTGGATTAATTCAGGCTGATTTTTTGAGCACATGGGAGCGGCCATTTTTGTCAGCTGTGTGCTTAGATCATGTACAATTTCCACAAGTACAATATGTAAAGAAATTTCAGCCACAGTAGATAAAAATAGCATAGAGATATGCCAATATTCTCTTCATTGTACATGTTGCAAATTCAAACAACTTCACCTTACACTTGTCACTCTCTCTGAAGTACATAATATCTGTAGAGCGCCTCCTTAAAGATAAAATTCTAAAATATCCGAAACAGCCGCCATTGGAGTTTAGATATCTGGGATTGGCCATCATCTTATATGTTAGGTTTCTCTAACAACCCTGTTAAGTTGGTACTCTGCACGTGTCATTTTCCATAGGAAATACATGGTGACCTAATTAAACATTTTTCCCTAGCAACCATGTTAAGTAAATGGACTCCTAAGACTCTTCTATTCATCACATCTAGATGTAATTTGGAAAGGTTTTATTCCTCGCATGATCTGTGTTTATTATGGCATAAGATATTGGACGAGTATTTTTACATTTACTACTGATGCAATGTTACTCTTTTGACATGCCTTACACATCTATTCTGGAAGAGCTCTATTCCTCGCATACTCTGTGGCTTTGTTACACACACACACACACACACACACACACACACACACACACACACGGATGCGTTATTTGCTACAACTTACGACTGATAATGTAGACTGCAGACAGGATTCTCTTTGTATGTTTATAGTGCCAAATGTAGGCTATGCTGTCTCCATTAATCAGCATTCTATAGGCGATGTACCCTCCTATCCCCAGGTCAAGGACGAAGGCGATAAAAGCGAGGCCGAAGATTCCCCCATTGATGACTGCAAAAGACATGTGAATGATTATGTCGAAATAGTAGGGTGGGCTGAATGGATGGACGCTCACCCCCTACGAATCAATTTATGTGGCATATATTCCAAAATAATGAATATTTTCATATCAAACAAAGCTCAAAACTCCAAGCAAGCACTTATGCTCACGTGACTTAATATACAGTTTGACAATTTTTCGTATGCGGAAATTTTGTATAAATGTGAAATCGGAAGAGAGGAAAAAATATTGTAGACCTGGAATCAATAGAATTAGAGACGGATTCCGATTTTACTCTTGAAGAGAACTATATTGAATACCTGTATAGTAATAATGTGGCGATATCCGGTTAGAGATGTGGTTTTCATTCATTGCGGTGCTCCTCTGTGCAGTGTATACTGTATTTTGTTTGGAAACTAGACCGGATGTGAAAACGGTAGCTTGTTTAGAGTTTTCGATATGGAGAGTACAAAATTTTACCCCAAACAAAAACTTCGAAATTGAAAAACATACTTTAAAGATCTTGGTCATTTGACCTGTATGAATAGATACTTATAATAAACTAACCCCATAATTTGCATCTTTAAAACCTAACTCAGAGTGAGGTTGTTGAAGATCGTTTTATTTTAAATTTGACCACGAGGTACGAGTTCAACTTCTGTACACAGACTGTTCTGTCACTGAGGAAACAGGTGTTGCCTTGTTTGTTTTTGAAGAATTACAAGCTTATAAAACTTATGTGTGTGTGTATATATATATATATATATATATATATATATATATATATATATATATATATATATATATATATATATATATATATATATCTGTGTGTGTGTGTGTGCATTTCTAAAAGGTGCGAAATTGGGGACATTGATGAGAATACACTGTATATATTTTATATTATCTGATATCTGAAGAGATTATCTTAGTCCAGTATTTCAAGATGCGGTAATATCTATTGATCTGTAAGGGTGTCCTCCCCAATTCACCATATACAAAATCATTTTGGGTTGATTTTTTTAACCCCAAGAAGATTTTTGCAAAATTTAAGTGCAACTGTTCAACAGCATTTCCTTCAATGAATCCCCATACTAGTAGTAATGGGTGGGTATTGAGGTACGTGGTGGCACTTGGAGTATCAACGGGAATTTAACATAGGGGGTGGCACTTGGGGTATCAACGGGAATTTAACATAGGGGGTGGCACTTGGGGTATCAACGGGAATTTAGCATTGGATGGTGGCACTTGGGGTACCAACGGGAATTTAACATTGGGGCCTATCGGGGTACCAACGGAAATTTAACATGGCGGTGGGCACTTGGGGTAGTAACGGAAATTTAACATGGCGGGGGCACTTGGGGTACCAACGAAAAAAAAAAAAAAAAAAAAATGGAACATGGCAATCATTGGAAAATTAATCTTTTCTTGAAAAATGGGTGGCCCTGAAAAGGGCCATTGGAGGAGGATTACTTTTTCCTCCAACATTGAGTGAAGAAGCCTAGGAAGGTGGTGTGAGATTTTTTCTTCTTCTGGAGTGGTGGTGGATTGGGCAGCCAGTCGGGATGTTCCATACATCTGAACTTATCCTGGATTTTCATCCAGTTTAAATTCAGGCGTTGAAATTCCTTTTCTTTCCTGGTGTGCTCCTTTTGACTTCGTTCCAGAGCCCACAAGATCTTAATGTGGGCTACTTCTTGCTCCAAACCTTTTTTTAATAATAATTTTGTCGTGTGAAGATTTATCTCTTCACGCCTGACGCTACTGGCGGGTGGATAGATCCAACAATCTTCCTTCACTTGGTGTAGGAAGTATTCCACCCCATCCAGTAAGTCGAGGGCCGACTTGATAAAGCCCACACGACAAGGAGCCGAAGAAGTCTTTTGCGATTCTTCCACCAAGACATCCTTCACCAGCCTCCTCGCTGAAGTGAGAGCCGCTAGTTGGCTGGTGACGTATGGCTTGGTGGCAGGATATCTCCACCAACACTCCAACCTTTCCACCAAAGACTCCACACCCACCAGGCTTCCTGCAATAGCTCTACCGTGTTCATTGTATCGGAGTGAAAGTATGAATGGTGCGACTGCTGACTGACTGAAGTTGGATTATAGACGTGTGCGACGAATCTCGTCATGTTCGTCTGATTAATATGCGCACGGCGCACTATTTAGTTGCTCACCAATCTGTGTTATAAATAACACCTTGGTGTACAAAGTGTGGGAAACACACTTTGTGAATTTGTTACCCCTCCATCGCTGCATGGTTTCCCCAAGACTGGGGTTCATTGAAGGCGCGATACGTTTAGGAGGGTGTGTAACCATTTACTTTCCACCTGTACATAGGATTAGAACCTCAATGTTTACAGGTTTAAATGCAATGCATGCACAGCATGCTATGTCAGGAACGTGGCAGGCGGCTTGGGCTCGGCAAGGGAGACACGAAGCGGAACGGAAGAAACGCCAGGATCGTACAAGGTCAAATTCTGCCCAGTTAACTAAGTCGGGCTGTCCCTAATACCAATAAAGTGTTAGCCACTTGTTCAATTATGACAATACTTCAATTTACAAAGAATTTTTTTTCATTAACGCGCTTGTTCTTGTTTTGTAAAAATTTTGTGTACAAAGTGTACATATTATTTTCCAAAAACAATACCAATCTTTGAGTAAAAATTACTCATCTCATTTTCGTATCACGCACACTTCAATTTTGAGTAATAATTTTTAGACAGTGGTTCGAAATTGATTAAATTTGTGTTTAAAAGAGTATAATCAAAAGGGGTTTTCGAAAATACCAAATTGAAAACCCCATTGATCCAGGCAATTGTTTTAGCCCTTAAAAGGACTATTGTCAGCATTCTTCATTTAGCAGCATCTGCTGTATACCTCCAACCGCTGTGCCTGCTGGAAAGTGTTGGTCCCCGGTGGCGGTGGTAGGTGGCAGGAAAACTGTAGTCCATGTTTTTCTGCGGAAAATACAACCAGCTCCCCACTCCTTTCCCTCTGCACCTTGCCTTCCACTCCCAGCCTTGGACTTCAGGTGAAATATGCCTCTGTCTTTGTTGTTGTTGTTCTCTTGGGTCTAACAGCATGTGAATGGAGTGACCGGAATACACCCGCTGGTATCGATTTCTGGTAGCTGGGTGGCTCCCTCTCCTCGCATTCCTTGATGGCTGGCCTCTCCCATTTTTTTTTTGTTTGCCGCCTTGTACGGCTGATCTGCTGTTGTTGATCTGGGTGGCTGCCTCTCACGGTAGCAATGGATGGTACCGCGTCCCCAGGCTTTATCCAAGATAATCGCCTCGCTGGCCTGGTCACAACTCCGCCATGCTGTTCCCTGTATCTTGTAGCTGCTTAGAATAATTGTTATTCTGCGCAAAATACTTGTTATTCTGCGCTGTGCTGGTCTTACTTCCTATGTAGTGGAGTAATCGTCACTGCATAGTCCGCACGAGGTATTTAACCAAAGACAAAGGCAAAGACCCACAGCGGCTCCGGTATCGATCTTCTCACTTCGAATGCTAACGCCTGACTGAGAATGCTGTGCTGAATGATGGTGCGACTGCGGAAGGCGTCGCTTTATATGCTAGAAGCGCGGACGTGAAGGAAAACATCCTTTTTCCAAAACATAAATTTTTTTATCAAGCATACAAACAAAACACACACCACACCATCCTTTTTCTTTTTTTCTTTTTTTAATCAAACACACTCTATACAAACATACTCTACAAACACATACCAGGGAATGTGACTAATTTTGTTTTGGAGTGGGGAAAAAACAAACACACTCTATACAAACACACAAACATACAAACACCTATGGCAATTATGAAAATTAATCTTTTCTTGATTAATGAGTGGCCCTGAAAAGGGCCGTTTGGTTTTGTTTAGAGTTCATCTAGAGGTGCAGGCACCTCCCTGGCTTGGCCCGACAAGCGGGACAGCTCCCCCTCCATGTGGCTGCACTCATGCAGCGCTTGGAGCTGTTATCCAGGATAAACGGAGGATGGGTCGCTTCAGACTCCCAATTTTCCTCCATCATCAGGTGGGGTCTGATGGCTACTTTCTTCTCCTGTTCCTCCTTCTCCCTCTTCTCCACTTCATGGAGGAGGTGCCACGCCACCTCTAGATGAACTCGGCTCTGTCTGATCATTTCTATTTTGTTCATTCTGTTGATGAATAAACGGGGTAGCACTATCGGGGAAGGTGTTGTTTTAACATACTAGAAGCGCGGACGTGAAGGAAAACATCCCTTTCCAAACAAAAAAACATTACTCACACTACCCGCGTCTGACGTCATCCCTATGACGTCATTCTAGGCTTCGCGGATTTTGCACTCCAATCACCCCTTACCCCCAAAACACAGACCAGTGCACGGACCTAAAAGAAACTACTTTTGATAAAAAAACACATACACACACCCTACATACAAATTTTTTTATTTTTATATTTTTTTATCAAACACACACCACACTACACTTTTTTTTTATATCAAACACAAACACACAATCCTTTTTTTATTTTTTATTTCATTTTTATCAAACACACCACACCATTTATTTTTATTTTTTTATCAAACACACACCACACTATCTATACAAACATTATTTTTTGGGGAAAGGGATTTTTGTTTGGTGTGTAAAACACAAACATACACACATACAAACACAAAAAATTTTTTGTTAAGGCAATCGAAGAGTAGTTATCTTTTCTAGAGATCTGGGTGGCCCTGAAAAGGACCGTTGGGGTTAAGAAGTTATGTTTAACTTCTAGTTGCGGCAGCAGTAGCGGTAGCGGCAGCCGCAGCAGGGCGGCCACGTTTAGCCACAGGTGTCGTGGCTGCTGATGGACAAGCTCTCTTTCTGGTAAAAGAGAAAGCAAACTCATCACAATCTATCTTTCAGCTGACTTCTCCGTCTGGTAGTTTCATCGACTGCAAGAGTTGGAGCTGTTGTTGTTGTTGTTGTTGTTGTTGTCTTTGCTGCTGCTGTTGCTGCTGCTGCAGTCTTTGTCTCTCCTCCCATTCCGTTCTGTCCTTGATGATTTCTTCCCTCATGACTTCTTCCACCAGATCATGAGCCATTTGTAGGAAGATCATTGTCTTTCTCTCTGGGTTGGTCTCCATCAAATGATGCTTCACCCTCTGCATATTCACCATAGCGTCGTTCAGTTTGCTTATCTTGGCTGCTGCCATCTTCTTGAAGTGTTATTGAGATCTAGACGAGTCAACAAGAGTGAATGTACTGGCCAACGCACCGCTTTATATGCTAGAAGCGCGAACGCGATGGAAAACATGGGGTTCAGATCGAGAGTGAGAAAATGGATAGAGGTGGTGACTTCAGATCGATAGAAAGAGATAGATAGAGCATATACATTTTGTTTTTTTCAAATTCAATAAAAAAACCACACAACACGATTTTTTCAAAAATCAACATTTTTTAATGAACAACAAGAAGCTTCTTTAAACATAAAAATCCAAACTAACAATCAACAAGATATTAAACAGGAACGTATTAACAGCGGTGATAACGTTGGGAAGGCAAACTAAACTTCCACTTTTCTACATCTACATCATTCTGATGCACACTACGTTTCTGGGCTAAAGACAAGAGATAACCAAAACGTTCACAAAACCATTGTTCTACTTTAGCATCGTTTCGAGCATAGTCTCTATCAAAACAAGTCACTAAATGTTCTAAGGAATATCCGAGACTGCGTTGATGAAGAAAATGTACACAATATTGTCCACACACCATTGAATCCGATCCTTGTAATCGGGCATTATTGAATCGAGTAGAGATGGCATTTCTTCTCATAAAGTCGATGATGTCGTCTTCCAAAGGAGGTAATCCATAAGAATCAAAATATTCCACACCACCACCGTGATCGTTGGGAAAGTACACAGCTACCCAATGGGTTCCTGGTCGATGACTGTCGTCGGTATTGATGACATAGGCATGAACGTCTTTAGGTTTGCGATGAGGTAGTTCATCTTTAGCACACACCACAGGATTCCAAGAAGAAGTGTAGGAACTGCGAGTCAACAGGTAATGAAGTTCCCTGGTATCCATTTTTTCTGGTTTCACAGGAAATGATAAGTCATCAATTCACACTTGACTTTAAATTTGAATGGTTTTGTCAAGTAATTCCACGAATTCTCACGGCGGATAGTTTCTGTACTCTGTTGAATGAGAGCTTCGATGCGATGGATCTCCAGAGGAGTGAGTGGAGGTGAAAAAGAATCCTGCAAGTCTTTATACCATTGTCTCAACACCTTTTCTTCCGAGATCTGAGACCAGGCCTCTTCCAAATATTCGTCCAATTTTTCTTCGCCTGTCATCATCAAACATTGGTCGTGTTGTTTCTGACTGGGATGATCAATTTGACATCCATGACAATGTTCTCGGGTCAGGCTGTTAATTCTTTCAGTCAATTCCTTAGCATAACAGGAGACTAAATTTTTTTCTTGTTCAGGCCATAGAGAAATAAATCCAGCAAACTTTGGAACAGTATTATTCTCTTCTTCTTTTGGAGGTTCTGAATGAATGACTTCGTCATCATCATCAGTGGTAGTCTGTGACTGTTGTGCTTCACAAAATCCCTCATCATTATCTATCTCCTTAGGTTCTTCTTCTACGTGTTGCATCTTTTTTCTTTTCTTCTTCTAATAGTCTAGAATCACTTCTCTCAAACTGTTGATCTCTAGAGTATTATCAAATTCTGCATACAAGACGACGTTCACCGTGTGAGGTAGAGCTGTACCAAACTGAAGTTCCACACGAAGTGGGCCTGATTTTATAGGGTGGAAATGTCCTTCGTCGCTGCCTTGGTCAGGAGTGAAATCAAATCCCCACAACGCATATCCTCCTGCATAATCGTCGTACGAAATGCCGTGGCTGGTGTTGGTGCCTAACTGTCCTGTGGCTTGAAACAAGCTCAAGTAAGATCGCAAGTAATTTTTGTCACCAAAGTTAGGTTCAAAAGTTCTGGTACACAAGGTCTTGCCATCTCGACTGACTTCTATCTTTTTGACATTGTAGTGATGAAAGTTGAACGGATTCTGATCGTGAAATCCGTTGAAGGCTGCATTACTGACCATGCCAATCAGCAAACGTTTGGGAAGCTGTCCTTGAAAAACGTGATCTTCGACAATGGATTGGGCTCCAGCGGGAATGGTAAAGGTTTTCACTTCCACTCGTCGCAGAGGATACTTGGCAGTGGTTCTGCTCAACGTTTGACTGATGTCGTTAGCTACCTTAGGTAAGACTTCTACACGTCGCACGTAAAGTCTGGCTTCTTGGATGATGGTTTTGTAGTTGGCATCGGCCATCAAATGGAAGGCGGCACTACTGCAATTCAGTCTCAGGCGTACATCTACTCCGTTCAACAAATACTTGTCTTGCAACCACATGTCCAAATGCAAACGATCCATCAGTTCTAAACTGCGCCCTCGTAAGATTTTCTTTCGACGGTCGTTAAATCCCAGATTATGTGGGTTTGCTGGAATTATAGTTTTATCAACGGCTTGCGTTGCCGGTACTGACACCTCTGTCTCATCGAACTTTTCCGAGGTGTCAGGTTTCCAGACAACCGAAGCATCCAGATTCCGTACGTCAAGAGATTTTCCAAGTAAGCACGGTAAGGGTAAGTATCCATACTACTGCTGACCAGTTTGTTATTCAAGTACAAATCTACTCCGCTGAACAAGGAATGCATGAAATTATTGACGGGGGCCACTTGGGCATCGGCCGCAGGATTGGCGCCGTCCGCCGATTGGACCAGTTTGAGTTTCAGATTCAAATAGCTGTTATTCAGATCGATGTAATCTTCGGTTTGTCCTTTGATTTCAACTTCGATAGGAGCTGATTCCGTCAAAGACGATACAGGATGAAATTCCACCCATTGGGATTCTTGCATCGTCATCATGGTAGGAGGCATGGTTAACATATCCAGTTCTGACTTGGTACATTCGCAAGAATCTCGGTGCATCATTTTTTCAATGGCTTTTAGTAATCAAACACGTCTAATTCTCTGACTGTTCTTCTTTTCTTATTCTTTTTTTTTTTTGAACCACTGTGTGTTTTATGAGCTCTGAAGGGATGGCGTCGACGTAGTCTCTTTCGACCTTGTCCTTGCTGTGAAGTGGAGGAAGAAGTAACGCCAGGGCCAGAAGCGTGAAGCGAATTTATAGGACTCTCTCGGAGACCTAAAAGATCTTTGGCAGTGTGCATCAACACATTTTTGCCTGCTCTCATAAAGGCTTCTTTAGGATTTTGTTTGTCGATGAGGACATTTTGCTACCGTCCGAAAAGCCGATTTTAACATATCTCCTAAACCATGTCCTCGTTGTCGACCCACTCCTCGGTACACTGGATACATTTTTTTTGATGTTACAATGCGTTGAAGAACCTTTTTCGAAAATGTAGTTTCGCCGTGACTTTTCCTTGGTCAATGAATGGCACACTTTGTCCCAAATCTCCTTTTATACTAATGTTGACAGTGTCAAAGTACGATTTACTGACTGGAAGATAATGAGGGCGTACAAATTCACGGTGAACGTGATATGTGTTTCCACCACCTTCTTCGTACGCACCAACAGCAGAATCCACTTTGAAAGGAAGGACTCACAGTAACGGCGCAGCTGTGTGTCCCACCACGTTGTACTCCACCACATCGGAGTACACAAACATTAAATTCAATCCTTCGTTCATTTCGATAGGGTTGGCAAAATATATATAGTCTTTGTTGATTTTGATTTTTTGCTTGGGGCCTTTAATTCCACCCAAAAGAGCATACAATCCACCAGAAAACGTGATGGCTCAGATTTGGTCGTCGCTGTGTGTTTCCTTATCCTTCCAATTCGAAAAAAATTGTATCAAGAGACGGCGTGCCACAGAATGGTAACTGATCTGTACCCATTTATTGTTTTTCTTTAAGGCATTGCCAAATTGGGCTTCGAAGATGGTTGCAATGGTGTCCACCAAATGTTGACCCCCAAAATAATACCCCTCAGGAATGTGCAACTTATAGATACTTGGCTTGTGAGGATTGTTACCACCTTTGACTGTTTTTTCAAAACCCAACTCAGGATCATGGCTGTCCAAAATTTTTTGCACATCCTTGTCCAAGATTTCCACTTCGAAATGGGTTTGATGTGCGTAGATGTTTTTGATTTGTGTAGGATAAATGATTTCTGCCAAAGCCACTTCCCAATGAGCGTCGTGATCCAATTGGATGGCTTGAGGTAATTTGGTCGTGAAAGAACATAAGGTGTTGTGAGGAAACACCTTCATGGAACTGTCACTAGGTAAAGTTAAATAAAATTGGTCATTCATAGTAGGTGCCAAGTTGTTTTGGTCTCCGAGGAGTCACTCGAGTTCAAATGATGTTCAAATGGTTCCAAAAGATTACTACTGTGGTGACTGGAAGAAGGTGGCGAACTGGCGTTGGTCGCACTACCGTGGTGTTGGCTGCTGTTGTTGTGGTGACTGTTGTCCGTCGTCGTAAATTTCAAAGAGGGACTGGGTAAAAGATAACCGATGCAACTGCTGAGTAAAATGGTCCACAATTGTTTGTCTCCTTGTTGCAAACTCAAATTGGCAATAGCTGCTCCGATGACACAATACATCACAAAAATTTGGCAGAAAAAGACGATTTGATTTTTAGGCACACGTTCTCCGCACCACACCCAGAGCGGTTGTTTTTGTAATTCTTGAAGAGAAGAACTCTGCGAAGGAGTCGAGGTCGTGGTTGTGTTGAATGGCATGTTAGGTTACTTCTTTTTCTTTTTATAGTCGACGACTTGGGAAGCAGGAATCCAATAATCAAAACTAGGAGGATATCCTTTCCAACGTACTTTGACTTCTTCTATTCGACGTTTACCCACTTTGCGTGTTCTTTGTTCGAGAATGCTTTCGATGTCGTACAAGGCGTCTTCTTTTTTGGTCACTCGTTGTAACTCAGGCAAGTAAAATGTTCCTTTGAGCACTTCACCGTGCATGTCTTCCAATTTATAGACGGGAGGATCGCGTCCACGGACGTGTGTAGTGACACGAAACAATTCGGTGGCCCAGTTGGGTAAATAACCTTTGTCAAAAGTGCGTTTGGTTTTTCCGATGCGAACCCAATCTCCCTTCTTCAACTCCAGCAAGGTTTTCTTTTGAGGTGGTCTCCTCTGGGGTGTACCAAACAATCGATCAAACACGGTCACTTCGTTTTCAGGGGTGACCTCTTCGGGGGCACATCCGATGCTTCGATGGTACGATTGATTGTACGCTTTGACCAAACGGGGTAACACGTCGATGTACTTGAGAGTGTGTTGATGTGTACAATATTTCCACATGCGTTCTTTCAAAGTTCTTTGAAAACGTTCCACGATACTGGCTTTGGTTTCAGGATTTTCGGTGGTAAAAAAATGAATCTGTCTTTGTTTCAATTCTTTTTAAAAAGCTTGGTTTAAAAATTCGGTGCCTTTGTCGGTTTGCCATCGTAAAGGGTGACGACCACTTTATTTCAAGACCAATTTTAAGGCACGTACCAATTCGGTACTGCTTTTAGAAGTCAAAGGCACGACCCAAGCAAATTTGGAAAACACGTCGATGATACAAAACAAATATTTGTGACCACGATTGTAGGCTGCCAAATGAGAGACGTCGGCTAAATCGGCTTGCCATTGATGATCGATGCCTTCCACTTGGGTTGGACTTCTAGAAAATTTTCGTCGAATGGGTTTGTGTAACGTGTACGTCGATCGTTCTTGTAACCATAGTCGTACTTCGGGCAAACGTACACTTTTCAATTTACTTTTGGCAGCTCGATATAATTTTTGAACTCCTCCGTAACCAGCAGCATGGCCAGGATTGTAATAAAGGCTGGCTAAAAGTTTCTCCATGATTCCTCAATAAGTCAACCAAGTACCAATGCTCTTTTCTTCGTGGGGTATCTTTTTGGATTGCAATGCTTTACGTGTCCGACGAGCCACTGGTGTAAAGGAGGATGTTTGAACAGGGGTCATCGGTTCTGTTTTGACTTCTGTCTTCACTTCTTCCTTTTTCTCTTTTGATGGCAATGGGGTAGACATCATCTTTTTTATCCAACCCGGTGTGGCTAACTTTCGTATTTTTTTAAGAGGTGGAGTTTGTAACTCTACTTCTTCTTTTACGATCATCCCCGTGGCCGTGTCTGTTTTAGTGGTGGTGGTGACTTTAGGTTCGCTTTTCATCAGGGTTTTGAAATCTCTCAGAGTGGGTGAAGCTGTTTCGACTACAGCTTTTTGGTGAAAGAGTTGCAGACGTTGTAAGAGTTGACCGTACCGTTGCGATTTTTCTGTTTCTGACAAATCGCTTCGTTCCATCAGCGTTTGTAATTCTTGTTGTAACAGTGACATCTCGTTGAGATTAGGATTGGGTGGTAAATGAGGTATCCGTTGTTCGTTCCAACGATGGAATTCCATCCATCGTTTGTAAGGTACTAAAGTCAGTTTTCGTCCTTCCATTTCATCCAAAAGGTACAAAAATGTGTGGTCTTTCCAGAGAAGGGTGTCCTTTTTATCTTCTTTTTTTTTATCGCATGACACCTCCTAAAAGTGGTCCAGCAATCGTTCCTAACAAAGGACACACTATTTTTAACAACGGTCTTACAGCATAGGTAGAAATCCTCCTCGTTGCACCAACATTTTTTTCTTTTGTTGGAGAGGCATTTTCTTTTTCACCATTTGGCGAAGAACGTTCCGATGTTTACCTAATTTTTGTTTCTGTATCTTGGACAAAGGTACCGTTCCTTTCAAGACGTTCAAACAACATTCACACACGGTATCGATGATTTCTTTGGGGACTGTTTGAATGAGTTTTTTTCGCATGGAAGGATTGGATTTGGTCAGGACAGACAAGACGTTCCAATGTTTCTCCAGACGAGGTGGAAGTCCTTTTTTGCTTTTCTTCTTTTTTGGTGGTGGTGTGCACGTTTGGGGGTCATCTTAGAGGTTAGGAGTAAGTCTGAAGTCTCTGGCAGGTCACCCTTCTATTTTATATTGGAACACGTCTCCACTGGTTGTCCGCACGACGTACCATCTTCATGACAGGCCTCACTTGACGTTGCGGTGTTTTCAATGGACTAAATCGTCTCAATTCAACTTTGGATAAATCCACTAAACTTTGTAACACGCCGGTTCTCTCTTGGACTTTGGTTTAAAGGAAAGGTACTTTGTTCGCGGCCGCTGCCATGGCCAGATCAGCCGAAGTGGAGGGTCCCGAAGTGGTGACTTTCGAAATGGGTTTCCATTTTTGCATCAAATTAGGAAACACTTGTCTTAAGTCTGGTTTGGCAGGCATCATCATGAAGGGTGGTGAAAAAGACGAAGATGTGGACGCAAGAGGAGAAGGAGACCTCGTCACTGCTGGCTGTCGTGGTGGTGTCTTGCGGGTGTACGTTTGCGTCCTGGCAGCAGTACCTCTCTTGCGGGTGCCAATGGTGGTGGTGGTGGTGGGTGTTTTTTTCTTCTTGGCAGAACTTTTCTTTTTCTTGGGGGCTTTCTTCTTTTTAGGGCTTTTCTTTTTTGTGGCTTTCTTTTTGGGACTTTTCTTCTTTTTTAGTGTTTTGGGTTTTTTGGCTTGGGCATTAGGATCCCATTTCAAAAGGGAACGAATCATAACCCCTCCTAAAGAACCGCTCCCTCCAGGGGTTAAAATGATTTGTTTTTTAGTCCGTGGATCGATTCTAGGATCGGCTAGTTGTGACAACGCCCCTTTATGTTTTTGGAAAAACGTTGAGTTTGATGAGGGATGTGAATGATGCCTTGCAGTAATTGACGTGCCGTCAAAGTAAACCATCGTAACACTTCTTTGAGGCTAGCTTCTAACAAATGAGCACGGACTTGTGCATTTTTTTCACGACTGATGCCATACAAGGCACGAATCAATTTAGCCGAAGGATGAGCTTGAAAGGAAGTCATCTCGAAGACTGTGAGACAGGAATGACGTAGTGGATGTTTTTATAGTTTTTTTTGTCAGAGAGTGGCTGAAGGGGACGTTTAAATGACAGGGCCTCCTTCTTGACACCAATGGTGAAACAACTGGGCACGAAATCTCAAATAGTCAGGAGTGGTCGGTTTTAAGTCAATGAGTAAATACGCATGAGGTGTTTGAATGGCATCGTCGTACGCATAATTCAACCAAGGAGTGCCTAACTGTTTGGCTAACACTTGCACTTGAGATTTGTCTCTGGGGCTTTTAAACAACACCACGTAATGAGCGTTGAGACTGATGGTACGATGGGCTTTACTTTGTTGAAATAAATTTTGAGTAATGTAAATGATGCTGGCATTTCGATGGTGTCCTTTTCGTGTAAACCAAAGTTTAATTTCTTCTTCGTCTTCTCCTAACATGTCGTCGAAGATGACCAGATGTGTTTGACTCACGTCAGACACGATCCCATCGTCTTCGCGAGGAATGTCTTCTACAAACGAAATGGTTTCTCCTTGACTTTCACGAAGTAAGGTGTAAGACGGTTGCCACTCTTTGTAACACCACACGATACGTTGAGGTGGACGATCGAACAAATGAGATTTGTGTTCGATCAAACGTTTGACAAATTCGGTTTTGCCTGAACCACTCGGTCCAGCAATCAACATGTTAAATGGATGACGCAGATACAAAGCTTCCCAACTGGGATGATCTAACTTTTCGTCAATCACTTTGACCACAGAGGAAGTAGAAGAGGTAGACGAGGCAGAAGAAGATGTAGCCATGACTGAGGTAGGAAGATTTTTGAGAAGAAGACAAAAGACCCAAGACATTTTATACGTTTCATACACGTTTATTTTTTTTTAAAGCAACACAACAAAAACATATTTTACAAGTCATGAAGGACAAAAATGTATACCGGAAAAATGGTCAGGTACAAGATTAAGGCTACCACTAAAATAATTAAAGTTCTGCATAAACAAGTCAATGTACAACAAGAACAAAACACTGTCCTAGGAATGGAAGGCACAGGTACTGGCGGTAGTATTCTTCTGCTCGTCTTTGTTCTGGTGGTGGTGGTAGAATGAAATGTCTCTGACGGTAAGGAGGGGGTGTGTTCCTCAGGGGGTTGTATTTGGACGACGACGACGGTGTGGTCTTTCTCTGCTGCGTCAGGTTCTTCCAGGATTGTTTCTAAGGTCATTTTTTTTTACTTAGGTTCCCATTTCACTTTTGGAAACTTAGTGACGTGCCAGATCTTTGGCAAATTGGGCCACTTCTTGTAGCCAAACATCGAAACCAATTTTTCTCCAGTCACGTACATCTTTCCAATCGTAAAGTTGTTTTTGTAACTCACTAGCAATACACACTTCTTGAAACGTATGAAGGGTAGATAAAGTTTGACTTATGTCTTCTTCACACGGAGGTACCCCACTCGTCTTCATCACCACTCTCAACACTTTGAGTACAATTTGTCTTTCGTGTACCGATAAAGCATGAATGGTCATGTTTTTGTTTTTTTGATGGTTCATCAAAATAGTCCAAAACAACCACGGGTCCTCCAAAATAATCCAAGACAAACACTGATCCTCAAAAATACTCCACAACGAATGTCCTGGAAAACGAAATCCAAGAAATGTAGTCACTAACACACACACCACATAACGTCCAAAATTCAATGGAAACAGTTCTTGTATCAAGTGTTTATAATCCTCTAAGGTCTGAACACGATCGTTGACTTCCTTCCACGGAATACGTTTCACAAGTGAAGACCACAGATCAGGCATGGTGGGTTTTTATATCCAGGTTCTTTTGTGATAGACTATTCCCGGGATTCTACAATGAAAGGTTTTCTCCAGAATCTTTCTTCTGACAGTTTGGAAGTAAGCATACCTTAAAAATCGAGAAATGACTTTGAGTTTGCGTTTCACTTGTATCTTGACAAACTCTCGGTAAATGCGTTCTCGCACCTCCAAAGGCAAACCACGAATGTACTCTGGTAAAGTATTTGACTTGGAAAGAAGTAACTCTCTTTTTGTTTTCTTCACAATAGCTGTGATGGTTTCTCTCCAGAATCAGGCTTCTAATACGGTGGAAGTAGCAATAGTTTAAAAATCGAGGAATGACTTTGAGTTTGCGTTTCACTTGGATCTGGACAAACTCTTTGTAAATTCGTACTCGCAGCTTCGAAGGCAAGTCACGAATGCGATCTTCTAAACTAGTCTTCTTGGTGACAAAATACTCACACTTTAGCCAAATGGAATCGGTGGGTAAAGGATATCTAAGATGATCAGTGAGAAGAACCGTACTACACGTCAGTCGACGTAAAGACGTTTCGTCTTGAGGTGACACTTCTAGTAAAAGATTTTGGTATTCTTGTCTATTGGTCACATTTTTTTCCTTCACTTCGTTCCATCGAATTCTATGGATCACTGATACATTGTAGGTGGTGCCCTCCAGACTCTTAAAGTTGTCTTCTAGTCCTTCATGAATGTCTGACCATTTGAATATCTTGACACTAATCAGTATTTTTATAACATTCAGATACCAATGGTTAAAACATGTATGTCGTAAAGGATGTAACTGTTCTTTACGTTTCACTTGTATCTGAACCCATTCTTGGTAAATACGTTCTCGCAACTCCAAAGGTAAACCACGAATGTATTCTTGTAAAGTATCATCCGACATGTTACTTCTTCTTGTCATCTGTCTCATCGTACCCGTACTCTTCTAAGGCCACTAAAGGCAAGTAGTGACAGTGCGGAGACCATCTGGCATGTTCAATGTAAGCTGAGTCGGTAGGCTCCCAAAATTTAAGTCTCACACCGCAACTGAAACACTGAACTTGATCTCCTTCTCCCAAGTAGATAAATCCAGATCTGGCTAAAGTATTGGGAGTAGGTCCTTTTAAATATTTAGGCCACTTGTCTTGGAACGTCTGGAGTCGACTTTCAAACTCGGAATAGCCAGGCAAAGCCACAGGTATCGTCAATTCTTTACCCATGTAGGGATGACATTCACAGGTACGTTTAGCATTCTTATAATTTAGAAGAAAGGACGTCCTGCATCGCTAGAGGGATGGTGAGGCACACGCACTGCAGCAGCTGATGTCAACGCGTACGGCATCCGTCTGATCGTGTGAATCGCTGATGCCAAAGCGTACGGAATCCGTCTCCTCGCATGGCACTGCATCGCACTCCAAGTCGTGATGGCACTTGGAGTTCACAGTAGAGGTGAAATTCTCACTCATCTTTTTTCTCTCTGTGTGATTCATCTTTCTAGGTCAACGTCTGTATTTGCAGTGAATGGTTAGGTTTGATTATACTGCAGATCGGCGTGTCCGTAAGGTAAAGTGGTGTGGTCTGGAAGTCTCACTCGTTTCTGGTATACGATTTGGTACACTTTTTGTAAAGGGCGACTGACGATTTCGTGATTAGGTAACCGTACAATCTTGTGAGGTTCTAACGTTTACACTCGAAAGTCTCCCACTTGTCCAGACAGCAAAGCATTTTTCAAAACCTCAAAATTGACCACTTGACTGGTTCGATAGTTTAAGGTTAATCCTTTGACTTTACATGGGGTGTGAAGTTGTCCTTGTGGGTCTCGGTATCGGTAGCCGTAATTTTTAGGGCCACCGCTGGCAAAACTCAGGATGGTGTCTTGAGGGTGCTCGTCCGTCCAGGCTCCTAAACGATCTCCTTGGATGGTAGGGTGTGGGCAACCGGGTCGATGGATGTAGATACAACTGTCGGTGTCAAAGTACAGGACACGATCTCCCAACACTTCTAAAGTTTCGTCGTACAACTTCAAACGAGCATGAGCTGTCACCTAGGCGGCAATGACTACGTTGCTAAACTTGTCAGGTTTTGCAAACTTGGGTTCTTCTTCGAAATTGACTAAGATCAAATCATCACGGACGATTTCGACGTGTTTGACTAGTACACTTTTCTCGTCCACCAGTTGAAAGTAGCGATAAGGATCGGTCACGTATTCCGTCTTGGTTAAGATGCGTCGTTGGGCAATTTTTCCCCACAAACAATTGAGCATGACTTTGGCAAACGATCTTTTTCCTTCGTTCTTTTCCACGTCTTCCAAAGTGATGCCTTCGATGTCACGGTACTCTTCTCTGAATTGAACTTGGTCTTCGGGAGTCTGACACCACGAGGAATAGCCGCTTGCTTCTTGTTTCAGTTTTAAACATTGGTTGACGTACCCCGAGAAAATGCCTGGATGATTCGTGGCGTCGTCCTTTTGGTATTGTGCTGTGGTTGGAAAGTGCCAGATTTCGTACACTTTCAACAAACGGTATCCACGATCCAGAGCCCGAAACAATTCGGCACTGACCCACGTTCCTGTCAAAGCGCGTTCTTCCTTCGTGTGGTGACAGGGGTGATCTTGGTTGCATGTTTCGGCACACGTACGGCATAAAGGAAACATCAGTTTTCCTTGGCAATGGTGAGGCAAGATGGGATGGTACAAGTGGGTCGGAGGTAAGACTTTACATTTGATCAATCCTTCGTATTGACGAATGTGTTCCACGTCGATGTGTTCTGTCAAGATTTCTGGGTGTCCGGTTGGAAAACGAGCATATTTACACACCTAAGGATACAAAGAACACACGTCGATGTATTTGATTTCTTCTCCTTTGGATTCGTCTACGTCGTACAGCAAGCGAGTGGCATTGGTTCGTCCTCTAAATAAACTGTGGCGTGGATCCAAAGGTTTGATGTTGGCCACGTCGTAACTTTCGGTGATGCTCTTAAATTCAGGATCGGTTTTCAATCGTTCTCCCACATTTCAACCACTTGGTATCCTTGACTTTCTAACTTGAGTCGTCGTTGGTAAGTCTGTTCGTACAAGGCTTCCATGCTGACTCCCGTGAAAGGATTTTTCAGGTCTCAGTCAGGAAAACAGGTAGGGCATCCGTGAAACAAGCAACCCTGAAATTCGTACACCGTGTGCAGGTTTTCTAAATCCCAACCATCCACGGAATAAGATCCAATCTTCTTTTCTCCTCCTCCGTTTCTGGCATGTTGTATCCATTTGTCTTCTTTTTGGCACAAGTAATGGAGCCAACGCAAAGCTTTGGCCGAATATTGACGACTGGCAAAGAGAGACGTGTTGGAGTCGATGATGGCTAGTTCGTTCTCGGGCATTAAATTTTGGGTGTACACTAAGGAACAGGCTTTGGGTAGGGTGCACGCATCTTCCAAAGGATCGACGTCTCCGTGATCTAGAAATAACTGTCCAAACTTTCCAACGCCGTAAAATGTCCACATCGGATCGACAGTACTTGAGCATTTCCTCTTGAAAGTCAAATGGATCGGACTGGTGAGCGCGGTACCAAGCGTGAAAGGCTTCTCGCTGTTCGGGGCGCATTCCGTCGGGGTCGTAATAATGGAGGTCAGGCAAATGAGGTAGGACGGCATGTTGATTAGCTTCCGTGTTGAAGAAGTGAGGAAAATAGCCTTTGGCCATTTCTGTCCTGCCAAATGTTTTAGGTATTCGACTCAAAGGCATGGCCAAATAACTCATGGAATCTTTGAATTTGACTTGACCCACTGTTGCGAATAATATTTTAACAAAAACTGTCCATCGTATCCCGAGAAATTGTGAGCTATGACGGTCGCATAGCGATGACAGTCTCCGTAACATTGAATGTCCTCTTCGCTCCAAGTGTCGTCGGTGGGGTCTAAAATCCATTCAGCAAACTCGGACAAAGTGTTAGGACCCCGAAAGATTTTTCACGTCCTCCAGGAATCCGACTACAGGGAGGACAGTGAAAATGGATCGATTCTTGGATGCACTTCTCACAAGCCCGATGAGCCACGCAGAAATTGGGAATGTGAATGCATGTTTCTTGCATGCATTCAAAATCAAAAAAGATGAAATCCACTTGGTTCTTGTTCTTCTTTAATTCTTTCTTCTCTGTCTTGTCGTACTTTTGAATAAAACATTGATGATCAAAGTTCACCATCTGGTAACAAATAGGATATCTTTTCTTTCCAGCACAAACGTGTGCCTTGGGGTCGTTGGTGCGAATCAGGTGTCCACACGTGGAGCACAATTTCAATAAGTCGCAAGCACATTTTTGTTGGTGTCCTTGTGTCTTGCGATGCTGTTGGTAACAAGAGGGACTGACAAAAGTGCGTCGACACGTCTCACAATGGACGTGGTGTTGTTCAGGAAGGCATGGTTTGTCCGCTAAACAGCCCCAACATCGCTCACCGCAATGTATGTGTCGCTCTCGATTGTTAAATCCTTTGTCACATTTCTCGCAGTAGTAAGAGTGTCCTAGAAATCCTGTGATACTGGTGATGGCATCGAAATGTTCTTGGTGATGATAGATGTGAATGTATTTTCCTTCGGGGAAATCGCGGCCTCGAAACAGCAGATCTCCGCGCACTTCTTGAGGGTGTACTTTCAAAGTGTAGCCAGGAGCCAAGACGTCTTGAAGTTGTTGCATTTGAGAAATGCCACACACAGTCTCTTTGGGGATGCCTGCTTGTCGTAACAGGAGTTCTGGTTCTTTTCGTTGTTTGTTAGATTTGTTAGATCGTCGAATGTTATTCCAGGCTCTTTTCCATTCTTTGCTCTCGTTCTTGTTGGCATACGTGCGCCCCACCACGATGGCTCGAGCCAAACACATCTGGTCTTGAGTATTGTCGATCTGGACGACACTCTGTTTGGTACTGCGAAGATCGTCCACCAGTAACGCTTTCCTACTTCGTCCACTCCCTCGAGGAGGAGCAACGTGAGTCATGTAAAGTGTGGCCTTTCCATCGGTGATGGTAAACTTGTCGTTGTATTGTTGAACGTGTTCGATTTTGGACATGACTTTGTCTGGTGTTAATTCTGCCGGGGTGCTGAACTCGATCCAGACAGGCGACTTCAAATTGTCGTGATGGATGGCCAGTCTCAATCGATCGTCCTCTTTGGCTCCGCATTGTCGTTTCAAGTTCTGTAACACAGATCCCCACAAATCGCTAATGAACCCCGCCGCTTTCTCGGGAGGTACTTCGGACTTGAAGTCTTTGAAGTGAACCGTGTGAGTGTAGGCTGTGGTTTTAAATTTTCGAGAGGTTATTTTTTGCGTCTCTCGTATGCGATAGTAATTTTCAGGAGCCACGGTAGGACTTTCTTGGTCAGAGGTGTTGGTGATGGTGGTGGTTTTTGTTTTGGGTGGGTTAGAAGGTGGTAAGGTTTCAGGTTCACTCATCTCTTCTTCGAAATCGCTAGCATGGACTTGAGCTAGCAGTTCAGCCAGCGGTGTTTCAGGCGGCACAAACAGTCTTCGTCGTGGCCTCTTTGTTTCTTCTTCTGTTTTCTCATTGATTGGGCGTGATCTTTTCATCTTGAAATCTGATTTAGATCTGATGGAGTTTCACACAGGAGACTATATATAGAGAGACCTTCTTACTCTCAGAATCAGTCTCTGTGATTGAACTTTCAAACTGTAAAGATGGAAGAGAAGAAGTCAGAAAACCTGGCCCTTCTGCTCAAAATTTCAGCACAACAGACGGCTGTGGCTATCAAAATTTTACAGAGAGTCCTTGGAAAGTATACCGATAAGACAAAGGACTACTCCTCCTCTACCTCTCGAGATAAAAGTCAAGATACTTGTTATATCTGCCAAGAGAAAGGACATTGGGCTCCAGAATGTCCACAACGTCAAAACCAAAACAGAGATAAAGGGAAAGATACCTGTTATCATTGTAAAGGAAAAGGACATTGGTCTTCGGAGTGTCCTCAAAAACAAGAAGAAAATCTACCAGAGAGGGAGGAAGCCGAAGGATCTTAAAACCTAGAAGAAGAAGAAGAACATATCGTCAAGAAAAGCAAGAAAGCTAGACGGTTGGAAGACAGTGAGAATGAAGAAGAAGAACCCTTGATCCCTGTGAAGAAATTCAAGAAGAACAAGAGAGACAGACAGTGAACAATGAACTTTTTTTGGAGTGTTATGTGATATTCATGGTGAATTATTTAAAAAAAAAAAAATGAGAATAGACCAGAATGAAAAAAAAGTAAGTGTTTTTTTTGTGTTGTCATTTTAGAGTATGGATGCACTCACACACTCACTCACTCTTACGCAAAAAAAACAAGGAATGGGGATTTTTTAAGTTTTACTTGATTTGGCAAAATTGATTTCTTTTCTAGAGATCTGGGTGGCCCTGAAAAGGACCGTTGGGGTGTTTGTTTGTTTTGTTAAACAAACTTATGGGCTCGACATGATGAGCTTCAACTGTCGCAATCCTTTTCCACGACCCAGTCCAATTCCTGCTGCTGCTTTGGTGGTAGTAGTAGTAGTAGTAGTGACTTGTGGTGGTGGTGGTGGTGGTAGCATCTCACTAGTAGTTGTGATGGGTTTGGCATGTTTAGCCCGTGATGGTCTTTTTCTCTTGGGTTGAGTTAAAGAATATTCATATAACTTTCTTAGATGCTTTAACTCACGTAAAATGTCTTGGAGTAGTATACTCACTGTTTTATCTTCATCGCTCTCTTCTTTCTGTTCTTCACTCTTCTCCTCTTCTAACTTTCTTATTTCTTCTTCTCGTTTTCTCCTTTCCTCTTCTTGTTGAAGAAACACTTCTTCCGCTTCTCTCTGTCGCTGTAAAAAAAAATTTCCATTTCTTCTTGTTGCTTCTTTTTAAAATCATCCAGGGCAGGCAAAGACGGAAGTGGTACAGCAGCAGTCGTAGTGATTTCAGGCTCAAATTCTTGAGACAGAAAATCTAAATTAAAATCTTCCGGCTGGAAGCTCAACACGGTATTCGTTGCAGGCTCACTCCAATACATTGTCTTTCCGGTCTCCGTCATACTTAGGCTGTCCAAAAAGTAAAATCCCTACGAACGCTGTGATGCCTTTATACTCCAAATGACGTCACACCCCCGCTCTCTTCCCATTGGAAGAAAAACCGACCCGCTTGTAACGCGTGTTTGGATTGGTAGTTGATTTCGATTCATTTCAATCCGATCGTAGAGTATATATACGACCGCTTGACTCATAAAGCTTCACCGGTTTTTTTTCTCCAAGACCACTCCAGAAGAATAAGAAACAAAACAAGATGTGGACTAGCGTCGAGTCATCCAGTATCATCTCGGGGATGTTGTTCGACCCAGCATTGCCCATGTATGTAAAAGCGTCATGGGCTATTACTAAAATCACAGAGACCGCCATCTGGAAACGTCGCATCTATATTGAACTACAAGGATGTTTAAAGCGTGTCTTGATGTACGGTCCGGAAGTTTGTAGAAGTCCCGTTGATACCCTAAGTGCCACCCCCTATGTTAAATTCCCGTTGATACCCCAAGTGCCACCCCCTATGTTAAATTCCCGTTGATACCCCAAGTACCACCACGTACCTCAATACCCACCCATTACTACTCATACTTCTGATCCATAATTAAGAATTGGTGAAATTAGTGTGTCAAAATGTCACACTTTACCTTTGGGAACATATTTCCGAACTTGTATAAATATTTATCCATTGCAAATAATGCTTTTGATGCTTGAGCACTTAAAGTTTGCTGAGTAAGTGTGAAAGAACCCCCTGTTGTAAAAAACAATTCCAAGAAATACAAATTTGTTAACAACCTCTAATTGTAAGCCTTTAGAGCTGAATGAAGAATAATCTGCTATTCTTCCTCCTTTGCGGAAAATCATAATTTAAGGTGCCACTTATCACAATATTTACTCAAAGCACTTAGTCCCTTTTGCAGACCCTGTTGTGACTCTGAAAGTATTAGTAGATCATCTGCGTATAAAATCATAAACAATTGTAGCATACATAAGTCAGCACCTTGAACACCACTGTTAATAAATTCTTCTTCAATGTCATTAATAAACATGGAAAATAAGAAGGGGGACAAGGATTCGCCTTGACGCACGCCAGTTACACATACAAATTCTTCTGACATGATGTTATTGAATCTCACCCTACTTTTGACATTTTTATACACTGAATATATAATATTAAATATTTTACCTCTTGTTCCTAATTTAAGCAATTTATACCATAAAATATCCCTTATAAGAGAATCAAACTCTTTAGCAAAATCAACAAAAGCACAAAACAAGTTTTACCTGACTTAATATAATGATTTTTCAGCCCATGTAACGTGAAAATGTTATCAGTTGTGGAATATTTTTCCTAAAACCAGCCTGAGCTTCAACCAATACCTGATGTTCCTCCGCCCAACTAACAAGTCTGTTATTTAAAATCCTAGTAAACAATTTACCCATGACGCTCAAAAGGGTGATACCTCTGTAATTCTTTTACGTTATTTACAGAGCCTTTCTTGTGAATAGGTATAACTATACCCTCAGACCAAATGTCTGGAAAGCAACCAGTATTGAAAATAACATTAAAAATATACAGTAAATATGGTTGGATAACATCTTTGCCATATACCAATAATTCATCAAATAAATTATCAGGGCCACTGCTTTTACCATTCCTTAACTCTTTAATTGCTCTCTGCAATTCGCCTATCGTAATAGGGATATTTATATTATATTCATCAAATAAAATTTGTAAGTCACCCTGTACATAAACATTATAGAAATCTATTTCTTCATCATTTGTAATAAAAAGTGGGTCATCAGTTATGCCGGCAAACTTAAAAAAAAGTTTCAAAATCATGTATTGATATAGCAGGTATTTGTTGAGTAACACATCCCCACAAGAGTTTCCAATATACCTTAACCTCACCCTGAGCATTACAGCCCCACCTCCCAAAGATGAGTAGGTGTGGTCGATATATATTTCTCATATAGTTATAACCTTTTTTTTCGGGGGTGGGGGTGGTTAACGGCACTTTCAGCACATTACTGGCTTTAACATACCGAGGAAGTGTGAGCTAAGTGCCTTTTCCAAGGACACACTGAGGTAGCCAACCCAGACTGGCCTGGGCGCGAATCAAATCCGCGACCTCTGGATTAAGAGTCCGACACTCTAGCAACTGAGCTACCGCGGCTCCCTCACAGTGGGGTACAAGGAGGACGAGGAGACGGAGGATGTGGAACCCGATAGTAAAACGTGTATAATTAACGTATGATCATATTTTCACGTGGAATCAATATTTTGTCTGTTAATTTTTTTCAGAAATTAATTTGGTTAGTTTGTGCAATATGTGCTACTAACCAATATGCCAGATGATAATCATTATTATTATCATATCAAAACCCAATGTGAGAACAAGGAGTAACCAACTATTGGGGAAACTTAATAAAGCACGCAGACAAAAACGTAAAATACTTTGAGAAATATAAATAACTTATAATGTATATATTTAAATCATCATTTCTTGCTGTAAGATTAAAAGTGACGATTTTTCATATGTTATAATGTAATTGTAAAAGTATTAATTAATAATCCCCGTTTCATGTAATCGAGTTCATAGACAGTTCGACCATAAGTATATACTCGCGTATAATTAAATGCCAACTGCAAACTGCATAGACCCATATCTGTCGTCGCATAATGCGCCAGCAGATCTGGGTATGTGCAGTTTGTAAGGACTAATCAGTAGAACAAACAACATATACCCTGATCTGCCAGCGCATTATGCGATGGCAGATCAGGGGCTATGTTGTTTGTATTTGGATTCGACTTATACGCGAGTATAGACGGTACATTATTTTCTTGGGAAGAATATTCCAATTCGTGTTATAGTAGAAAGTAAATAATAAAATGAGATTTGTCATAAAATTGTCTAGAACATTTATTGCAAGATGGATATTGATGCTAATTTCTTGTGCCCCATAAATAAAATTAATCTTCGTATATTCAGAATGTTGTATTACCCCCGCAATAACTATACAGTGACGAGCCTCCGTTGTTAAATCAGGATAGACCCGCAATATGTATGCAGTGACGAGCCAAACAATATTCTATACATACCCGTTCATTGTATGACGTGAGTTTATGATGGAACACAATTTTTAGCTATATTATTCGCTTCTTAACTTTTTTCAATAGCAAAATTTTGTTTCAACTTTTACACAATATTGAATCCAATATACTTTCATTATTTTTACAAGCGGAAACTTGCATTTTGTGCGATGGGTATGAACAAAAAGATTATAAACTTACATCTCATACAATTCCTTCGCTTCTAACAGACAACTTGGAAAGGTAAATTGATATTCACAGGTCTATTTTTGCCCAGGAAGATAAATGTTATTATCTACTGTTGTGTTTTTCTTTGGTATTTCATACCCAAGATAAACTCATTGATTGTTTAATTGATTTTATGACTTTAGTTATATGTACAGAACATTGAATATGTCAATCAGGTGCTTTGTGCCATATAAGGTCCTATTTAAACAACCCTTATTTGTTTACGGAGTGTTAACCAATGATGGATGGAGCCCGCAGTATCAATTAGTTCCAAAATACCAACGACGGAGGGTATAAATGTAACTAACATCAGAGGCTGTAGCCTTTATTGTAAGATGTACCCCTCATCACTGGTGTACCCCCCGTCCTTGTCATTTTAAGTGATTTGGTATGCAGGGTGTTTCTCACAGAAATTGTTCATCGAAAAAATCTTCAATTTTTTTTTTATATAAAAACTATATTTAGCACTTAATAATTACAAGCTAAAAGTCCTTAATTTCCTCTATATGATTTTCTACAAGTTAATTGAACGTACTTTTCTCAAGGAATTACACGTCTTTCTTGCTGAATATCACGTGTTGTAGTAAAATAACATTATATATAACATATAATTAATTTTGCAAGTGTTAGCTAATTTTAGTTTCAGTTCATTCATACAAATACTTTTTATAATGTATTGATACGACTAATTCAAGCGTCTTTCAGTTTATACAGACTTCATGTAGACCTAGGTAAAAAGAAGGTCTAGCGATGGAAAATGGTTATTATAGTTGCCTAATATCATTGCCTAATATCACCTAGACATTGCAAAATTAATTATTTTTGGTACTTTTGTTGATTTTAAAAGTGCCTTTGATTATGTATGGAGAGTTGAATTCTGGTATAAGCAGGGCCGGCCCGACTATATACGCGGTGGCCTAGGGCGCCAGGCTTTAAGGGGCGAAAAATTAGACGGTAAGGGGCGCCAAATTAGACGGAAGTGAATTTTTTTGCATAGTTCGCCTAGGGCGCCAAAAAGTCCCTGGGCATAAGTTGTATTTGATAGACATCAGGGAAAACTGTTTTATGTTATATCAAGTATTTTTATTGATATCAAATCATGCGTCCGTGTAAATAACGAATTTTCATTTTTTTCTCATGTGAAAAAGGTGTAAGGCAAAGGAAAAATGTATATAGTAGAGGTACATTGTGCGTTTTAGATTTTTATTACTGGCATAAGACAGCCCTTCTATACCCCATGGCTCTAGTATTTCTATCTTATTCGTTACACGCTAGTGCATGCGCGGTTGGGTATACAAAATATAATCACACACACACACACGAGTGAAGTTTTTAGTCAGGCCTATATTATTGCCTGTGGCTACAATATGGAAATTCCTTTTCTGTGAGACTAAAAACACTACAGTGGAAGGTAGGATTATCGATTGCCAGGATATTGTACAAAATATTTTGCTTGTACTGATTTCCTTGTGTAGCTATATTTTACACTGACTATGGCTTATATTTTCTATCAACTATGGCACTGCAGGATTATTGATCGAGGTATACTGTATATAAATATTTTGCCACAGCTATATTTTACACTGACTGTGACAGAATTTATGCGAAAATATTATATTAGACATTTACCCCGGTATATATATCAATGGCAAAAACTCCACAGATCGACGCCTATATTGTATTCTAAAAGAATTTATGAAAATTTCCGAGTCTGGAATTAATCTATCAATCCAGTGGAGTGTGCGAAACGTCACAGAAAAGATTAAGTCGTTGTTTTGCTTAAATACATCATACAGATTTGTCAAAGAGGCTCAAAAGATGCTGTATGATTTTTCAAACACGTATCCGGAGCATCTTGATAAATTAGTCACCTTAGGAGTTATCTTGGAACAATAACGATGTTTACTATTTCAAGCTTATGAGAAAAAGCCCTAAGAAACATTATTTTACATCGTACAAGAAAAAATGAAATCGCTGACGTTGAGTAGATCACACAGTACAGATAGTGAAGCGAGTGAATACAATAATGATGATGACCTTGAAACATCAAACTAATACAGTAACAGTAGTGAAGATCACCAAGAGCAAATTAATTTGAGAAATGCCTTTGGTGTTATAATATAGAAATGTCATTCAAAATTGATTACGAAGAGTATTGTGAGGCGAGAATATAGTGATTTCTATATACTTCTTAAACGTGAAAATCAATGAGAGAAATATTTTTAATACAAGGAAAGGTATGAAACAATAGCCCAGGAAAGGAAAAAGCAAGAAACAATGACTCGTACTTTTGCTTTTGGTCACTGTCATATCACTGGCGCGTACAGGGGAATCTCACACAACGCATGCAATCTACAGCTGCGGATTTGCCCAAATACAATAAAAATCCCTGTGGTGTTTCATAACCAGCGTGGGTATGATGGCCACCTGATTATGCAGGCAATAGCCACGGCATCGAACCACCAATAAGCGTAATACCCAAAAACGTGGAAAAATACATGACGTTCCGGTTAGGTCAGTTGCAGTTCATTGATTCGCTGCAGTTTGTGAATTACAGCTTAGACAAGCTAGTTAGCTACCCTGTGGTGGAAAGCTTCAAAATCACCAGTCGATATGGTGCCACCGCTGACAAGTTAAAGTTGATAACGCGAAAAGGAGCGTGTTGTTGAGTGGATGGGAAAAGTTTGACGAAACTCAGTTGCCACCGATCGAGGCATTCCATTCGTCGTTGTCTCGCAAAGATATTTGCACCGACGACTGCGCATACGCAAACGAGGTTTGGTCCGCATTCGAACGTAAAAACCTCGGTGACTACCACGATTTGTATTTGCGCACCGACGTGTTGTTGCTCGCGGATGTCTTTGAAGCTTTTCGCGATACCGCCATGAGTATGTGCCATCTCGACTCCGCGCACTATTTCACATCACCGGGAATTGCCTGGGATGCGTTGCTGTTGAAAACCAAGATCGAGTTGGAACTGCTCACCGATATTGATCAACATCTGTTTATCGAGCGCGGAGTCCGTGGCTGGATTTCAATGGTGAGTCATCGTTGAGCTCGCTCGAATAACCCAGACGTGGACAGATATGACTCCGTTGTCCCAAACAGTCACATCATGTATCTTGATCCCAACAATCTTTATGAATGGGCGATGATGCAGCCCTTGCCTGTTGGTGGGTTTTTGAAGAGAGATCACGCGGATATGGACATACAAACATATGTACACTATCACGACAGCAACAGCGACCACGGATACTCCTTTAAAGTTGATCTGGAATATCCAGATGAGCTTCATCAAACCCACAACAACTAACCGCTGGCACCGGAAGCGCTGTCGGTTCCCGGCAAATGGCTGTCCCCGTATCAGTGTATGATCATAGACGAATTCGAACGCAAGTTTACCGAATGCATCAAACTTGTTCCAAATCTTCGGCGGAAAACCAACTATGTAGTTTAAGTACAAAGCCTGCAGTTGTATCTGCGATTGGGAATGTGTGTAAGCAAAATTCATCGGGTGCTTAGATTTCGCCAACACGCTTGGTTGGCTCCTTATATCCAGATGAATACGGATCTGCGAACGAATGCTAAAAATAATTTTGAAAAAGAATTATTCAAACTAATGAACAATTCCGTATACGGCAAGATAATGGAAAATCTTTGAAAACGATATCACATCAGACACACTTGTAAACGAATTTGACAGCAGCGATTATCCGCAAGAGCACCCGCTATTTAGCAACACCAACAAAAAGGTCGTGGGGAAATTCAAAGACGAGTGCGCGGGCAATCCTATCGAAGAATATGTGGGACTGCGCCCCAAAATGTACTCGATTGTGGTCGGGACCGAAAACAAAAAGAGGGCAAAAGGAATTCCCCTTGTTATTGTTAAAGAGGATCTCACACACCCGATATATGTGGAATGTCTTCACAAGCGACGCCAATTCATACATACAGCCAACATGATCAGGAGTAAAGAACACCACATACATGAGTGTATACCAATGCACCCACGTGAGTCTGTCAATGCTGGACACCAAACGATGGATATCCCCCGATAGAATTACCACTTACGCGTACGGGAATCATGCGATTGTGAATCCGCTTACGATTTCAAAATAAATCTTGGTAGCAGTTCCGTATTCGCGAGAACGACTTGTAATTCCTCTCGCACAAGTACTCTACCGGGAAGCTTTGCCGATTGCTCATCTACAGGCGCCAAATGATCACGTGTTGGTTGCCTTGGAAAGCCAATTCCGGCCGAGAAAATAAATACATCGCCGGGCCATACCGGATCAGTAGACATTGCCCACCTTCTAACTCTCCAGGTGCATACAGATACCAAACAAACTTGTTTCCGAGTGATTCTAACGGTGGTGGATGTGAAACTGATTTAACAACGGTGACAGTCTTTTGTCAAATCGCATCAACGGGTTTTAATTTAATGATTGTATGACTGATTGTAGTCGTGTTACCCACTCGCGTGATCGCTCTGCGATCCGAGACCGAGCACTCGTGGGGGGGGGGGGGGGGCTTGCCCCTTGCGACCGAGATCTCATTAACAATTCTTGTGCATACTGATGTTCAAATAATTGTTCCGCAAGTGTGCGGTTAAATCATTCCATAGTAGCTTGGTCACAATGGAAACTGACATGCCCAACACTCACCCGCACACGGTGTTTTGCCAACAATGCAGCAACAGATCCAAGAAATTCTTTACCTGGATCCACTTGTAATATCCGTAGCCATGTTCACGGTCCACGTGTATAAATACGTTTAAGGGCATCTACGACACCAGCCGAATCTTTAGATGTCAGCGGCTCCGCTTCCTTGTATCTGCTAGCTATATCTACGACGGTTAACGCATATTTGTAAGTACGCCCACGTACCCGATTATGTGGAAGAAATAAAATATCAGCCTGGTGAACTTCGTTAGATGTTTGGACACCAAGCCATCCACGGGAAATCTTTCTCGGCGCAGGTGGATTAATTTGCCACAGCGCTTGTTTACCCAACCATGCTCGAGTGATACCATGGTTGACCGCTGCCGCGTTTGCTAACTTTTAAACAGCGGCGTCACCTTTCCAATACCCGCGAGGGCTATAATATATTTTCCATAATGCCCGTTTAGCAACTACACTATATATATATATTACCTCGAATGAGTGGACTTTGTCCACCAATGAGTGAACTTTGTTCACCGCCTAGTGAGAACCCAAGACAATCTTAGCCTTCATACCCACTTTGACAATCCATCTAGCGATTCTTTCTCCGAGTGTAGCATTATTAGTATTCAAATCATGAATGAGATCCATATGGTCACATTGAGGCGCACGAATATCGTTTGATGCTTTGAAAGCAAGATCATGTCGGTAACATGCATCATCGACGCGGTTTACGGGTGCTTCTCCGGGCGCTGGTCAATTGTTAGAATTAATTCGTATATTCAGCCGTGTTCCAGGCCCACAGTAATTGTATCTAGGAATATGCTTTTAACCAGGATATTTACTCCATGGTGTCGCGGGTAGTTTTGCTAACGTAACAGCGAGATCACCGCCGACGACCCTTTTTTTTTAAACAAATGTGACATTTTTTGCTCCACATCGAAAAACAAGTTTAAGCGATTGCTGATTTACAATTACGTGTTTGAACTCGAGTTGGATTCGCAGTACGTGTTTTTGTGTGGCATCGGACACAATATGAAGACATGATTATATTATACAACAATTGTGTTGACATTTAACATGGCATCACGAAAAAGGAAAAGCACCGAACATTTTACCGTCATTGACTTTTTCGCGCAGGCAGCGCCCAAATCACACAAGCACGGTCATGTTTCCAAACTCGGTACCTACATTGTTCATTGGTCCGGCCAGATCAGGATGATCAATCGTGTTCAATCGTGTTATGACATTTTCAAACATTTTTCGGAAGCGATTGTGTCGTCGTCGAAAAGCAAAACTGGGACGATTTCATCGTCCACTGTGGATTTCTATTCCACAATCAATGATTCACCTACCACTGATGACCTTGATCTGAGTGAGAATAATCTTGTCGTGTGCAAGGAGGCGATGCTGGAAAACCAAATAAACCCCTCGCGAATATTTTCCCCGAGGCCGACATAAAAACACAGATGTGATCTATTTAACGCAACGATACGCACACGTGACTAAAGTGATTCGGGACAACTGTAACATGTTGCTGATATTTTGTGGTCTTGGTGTGCATGGTCTCTCAAATATTCATTGGACCTGGTACGCTGGCGACCACGCGTGGGATGAATTTCGAAATATGTTTGCGAATGCCACCTCGGACCCGTATAGTTTATTTACTATTTACTTGACTAGTGGACCGGCCTCCGGTGGAAAATAACGAGTCGGTTTGGATAAACCATTTTAACAACCATACCAAATATACAAAGTGACAAAATCCGCCAGCGATGCCAAAGCGGACGCTGCAGACCGACGTCACAAAGCCGCGAGTGATCAACTGGAATTGCTACGCGAATACATGGATACACGTAAACGTGTCAAATATAAGTTACAGTCGCAACAATACGCACGGCAACATCTCACAGAGGGCTTCGAACGAATATTTGCACCGCTGATCAAACCCGTAAAAGAGATTATAGGAACAGAAGTAAAACCAGGTCCTGTTGTTAAGTGCCAAGGAGATTAAGAAAGCCACTGGAGAAACTGTGGAACAGGTGGCAGCACTAATAGGAACAGAAGAGGAACCGGATCCAATTCGTAAGATAGGTAAACGCAACTAAGCTATTAAAAAAGCCACGAAAGTGACCGCGGATACTATTGCAAGCTTGCCAGAGTAGATGAAACAATTTAAAGAAGACTTAGATGAAACTAAAGACATCGGAAAATTGGAAACACCGTTGGTGTAATTGCAAAAGGCACCAGGTACTCGACAAACACGTTAGAACAGCACTGACGAATATGCCCAAACCATCACCACCCGAATACACGTCATTGATGAAATCAACGCAGCAATTATTCACTGAATAAGTTCGTCAATGGATTTTTGAAGACCCTATAAATGCCATTTAATACAGACCAGGCAACGGTGACGAGTTTGTGTTGAAAATACTAGCGGACAAAAGTGATCACAATGTAAACAAAATATGGTACAAGTAGATATTCAGGGAAATTACTGGAGAAAAACAAGCACGCGGGACCGCGTTATGATCTTATCAATGCATGATTGATGCATTTAACAAGAAAGACGTTGAACAAGGTGAACGATTATATCAAGAATTTAAGGCAGAGGTTGTGAGAAAACGACGAAAAAGGTGTCACTGGTCTATATGAACCCGCACGTGAGAAAGTTTGCAAGCAAAAAAACCACCTGTGGGAGAAGGTCTTGGTTGATCAGTGTGCGACCAACAACAGGTAAATGAATTCGTGGATCGGTTCGAAACACTAGTGGGGTCAGTTCGCGCGGGCAACAACGCACCCGAAATCATCAATGAGGCCTGATAGATTTGTCAGCGGTTGCTCACCAACGACATCATGGACCAGGGGTTGTTTCGCTTGTTAATGCATGAACTTATTGAAGACATCGATGATTTATACGACGAACACACCGATGATGAGTTCGAAAGCACTTTCCGTTGAAACACTTCGCTTTTTCATGAAATCTGTATCGCGATGCAGCGCGTTGTTGTAAATACAACCCCGAGGGTTACCTCGATGATCACGATCTCGTCAACAAAATCAGAATTCGATGTGACTTTTCTACACCAATTACCGCAGGGAAATCCCGCACACTCGAGATCGCATTAGCGTCGTTGCGAACTTATTACAGTTTACCCAATATCCGAAAACGACCATTTGGTGGTCTTGGTGCAAACAACGTATTTGTGTTTTCGATGGATGATGGCGAAAGTTGGCCATAAGTTGAACTTTCCGCGGGCGCGTACGACATGGAATCGATCAATGAAAAGATTCGACGAAGGATTTTATTGGTGACCGGCAAAGATTCTACATACGTGAACACGAGCCCACACTCAGCTTTGTCATCCCGATTTAATCTGCGTCCTTCGCGGTTGATATTGCACAGTTGTCAATAAGATCAATTTTAGGTTGGCCTAAAAACATTTCCGGCAACAAACGAATCTTACGCGTGGGATACCATATCGCGCCTAACATTGTCAATATTACCTCAACTATTCAAATTAATTTAACCTGTGACGCCATCAGTGGCAGTTATGAAAGTGGAGCTTCCACAAGCGTGGCCTCACAAGGTTATATACTGTTTGGGTTTTCCCCAACTGTGGAACCGGGTGATTGATATCAATTATTCCCGCGTCACCGGTGTATCTTCCATGCCATAATCCTCGGTTGACACATCCGTTTTAACTTTGTGGACCAGAATGGGCACATGTTGGACCTGCGCGGGGAGTCCTTGACGTTACAACTGTACATTCAAGATTAACCTGACATTTAATATAATGACAATTGTACGTGGACGTGTGATACCAAAGCGTATTGTTAACGCGAGAAAACCTGTTTACATGACGTATTATGGAAATGGTCTTGGTGATGTTGTCCAAGTTTTTTTTACAGGCGCACCCAAAGTGCTAGCGACGTTGTCTTCACGCGCTGCACCGATCGCTAAACAAGTTGCAATGCGAGTCGTTGATAGAATAAAAAACTTTGCTGCGGATCGGTTGAAAAATCTGGGATTGCGAGCAGTTCAATCTATTAGAGATCGACTACGACAATTAGTACCCCGCGGGTAGAACCAAAAACAGTTACACTTCCATCAACAGTAACAATGCCCGCGTCATTCAGTAAAATCATCAATCAAGCTGTTCAACAACGTCTAGCTGATTCAGTGCTTGCAAATGCAGTAATGGGAAGCGGATTACGGTTGTGGACTGGATCTGGACGTGAGTGGCGAAGCCACAAAAGCCGTCCCACAAAAAGGTATTAGACGAACCAATTAATTTATAAATGTAAACAATCGAAACATTTAAAGAAGTATCCAATCCCGCGTTTGACATGGACGTGCATTTGACGGTAGATCGATGTAGAAATTGTTTTTCAGTATTATTCATAGCCGGCAAGGGTCCATAAGCAAATAGACCGAATAGAATTACAAGTGCATGACACGTCTCTGTATTTTCTCCCATGTGAAGCTTTCTTGGAAATTGATGGAAAACTTGTACAAAACATACACGCTGATACCGAATACGATCGCGGTGATAAGGTTGGACTTGTTAACAATGGCATCACGGTGTTGTTTAACACTTTATTGCATCGATGGAAAGGAAATCGAATCATGTTTGAGGAATGTTGACATTGCTACAGTGATGATTACGCGCACCAAGACATGTGTGTGTGGCATTTCAGACTACGGAGCGTGCAACTGGTGGGCAACTCCGTAATAAAATGGTATTTGATAATTTAGGAGTGTTTGAAGTTTCTCTGCGATTAAACGGTCATCAGGAACCCACCGAAGAAATTATTCTTGGCTTCGAAAACAATCATGTCGCACGTGCATATCACAAGCTGTTATCTCATGGATCGGGCTCAAAATGTTGACAGAGATCTGCAGATTTAAAAAAATACTTCACTGGGTTGTACCCGATTTATTATTTTAACATCGAGCATCTGGACATGGTCAAGCAGTCTTTGGTTGACATGCATTTTCATGTACGTGTTACTCGTCCACCTGTTGTCCCCGATCCACCAAATTACAGATGCTTTGCTGTGATTCTCTCTGATAAGCTGGTTATGTTCGACGGCGTAGGTGGCCGACTGAGGGTTATTGACCCACCAGTGGAAAACTATTAAAGTTTTTGTAAACTATTAATTGAACCTGCTACATTTGTAAATAATGTCCTACCACCAAGTTAAGGTTGGCCTTAGCAAAAACCAGCTTGCGAAAATCAAAAGCGCAATACGAAACGATTGTGGTGTCACATTGAAACTTTCGCCTGCAAAATTAACTGGAATTGGAATTGTCCCTGTGTGGTTGACCCAAACACAACTTAATCAGCTTAATGCGGCCAAAGCGAAAAACCACCTCGGTGACATTAACGTTATCAAAGTCAGAGGTTACACAACTGCAAAATACCGGTGGAATATTTTCATTCCTTGCGGCGATTCCAGCGTTGTTAACGGCTACGGCTCCGGCTGTTGCAAAAACGACTGCGTTAGGGGCTGTCGGAACCGAATCCGGGATGGCGCTGAAAAGGCGGTTGGTGGAAAAATCTACGATTTTTCTCGAGGCCCCACAGTGTTCGGTAAACGAATAAAAAAATGAAAAGATCGCAAAATACCCTCCACCAGGGGTCTTCCACTACCCGGTACAACTCGCTCAAGGCCTCGCCTTTGACTAATTTTGATTTACTCGCGATGGTAAAATCAGTCCAGCATTTCCGAGGTGTCTTTATGCGGAATGAACTTACATCGATGATTACCCGCACAAGTGAAACCGGCATTGTTAACCTGGATTTGACAACAGGACCTTGAACTCATTAGGTAACATAGACGATAACACCTCGACATCTTTTGTATTTTGACTTGATTGGGCTTGCACCACCAAGCGAAGTTGTTGATTATTTAACCCGAAGTGGCGGACCTGGACGACAAAGTCGTCTACCACTGTTTTATTCAACGCTACCGTTGCAAACTCGGCTGGATGGGCCAAGATGCGGACATCTTGTTGTTGAAGCGTTGCATGCACTTGCGGGAAGCAAAACTTTCTCAACACCGACCCCGCAGACGCTTATTGATTTTACATTAAACTACACTTGATGGTATACAAAATGACTATTAACATTTACGGACGATCAACCTCCCGACAACGCGGTGCAGATGTGGATTTAAGCAGGTTTGCCACCAAAGCGGATTTTACTGAGTTTACCAGCTCGGTTGTTCTTGGTATTGACCCGGGCGAGCTTGAGATTTTCCAAAACAAAACTGGAAAACTGCAAACGTCCAACGTGGACATCAACGACGTTGTGCTGAGGCTGCGAGGCGCTGTCGCGCAAAACCTGGCCGTGATAAATGAAAATGGGGTAATCAGAGAAGCTGGTGTGTCGGTTGCGTTTATCAAATACTATGTTGACGATGCTGCTGCTACAGCAAAACAATACGTGGATGAATAGATCGCAGACGTGCCCCCACGACCACGTGTAATAGCTTCAGGGGGCGCATTCAGTGGAATATTAACCAAAGAAGGATCTGAAAAACATGATGATAATAAAGCAGATGGTCGACTTATTTTTGCTAACGTGGATGGCTTTGATAAACACAAATCTCACATCTTCAAGGTGCGTGAGTCTGGATCGTATTTGATTATTATAAACGGATACAGAGACATGTGGGGTACGATGACAATAGTGATAAATAATTTACTGCTTCATTTATTAATAACACGTATTACAGAAGACAAGACTAAAGAAAATTTTATATATACGGTATCATTATCATTAGTCGCCGGAGATGAAATCCAATTAGAAGGATTCAATATCTATCCAAAAGGGTACTTAACCGTCTTTGGTGTTTGTGTTTAAGATTAGATTTATCATTACATATAAGTAATGAATTCTGACTGCGGTGATGAGGTTGTGGAATTTTGGGAACATTTTAATACCAAGAACTTTGGTTTGTCCCATCCTCAACAGGTACCTCAACTTACACACAATTTCTGTTTTTATAACAAAACTAAGAAATTTTCAAATACAAAGTTTTGACTTGTTTCAGTTTTATTGACAACATTTTCATACACACAAGCAATATTTTTTTTAGACCCGACAGACATTCTCGTATATACATCCTTTGGGTTTTGTATTAAAAACGTGTCATTTTCATACAAACAGCGTTGGCGTGATGCACAGAATCAGGGATAATTTTATACATAAAATGTGATATATACAAAATGGGGACATTTCCATGCACACAACCATGGCGTGGTAGATGCAGAACTGAGAGATATTTTCATATTCATCAGCTTGAGATGGTACATACAAGACATGATCATTTTTTCTTCACACAGCCATTACCTTTTAATAGCATTTCATACACACCATTTACAGTTGTTCATAACAAACGGGAACATTTACATGAGCAAAGCCATGACGTGGTAAATACAACACTGGGACATTTTCATGAGCAAAGCCATGACGTGGTAAATACAACACTGGGACATGTTCATGAGCAAAGCCATGACGTGGTAAATACAACACTGGGACATTTTCATGAGCAAAGCCATGACGTGGTAAATTCAACACTGGGACATTTTCATGAGCAAAGCCATGACGTGGTAAATACAACACTGGGACATTTTCATGAGCTAAGCCATGACGTGGTAAATACAACACTGGGACATTTTCATGTGCAAAGCCATGACGAAAGTAAATACAACACTGGGAAATTTTCACGAGCAAAGCCTTGACGTGGTAAATACCACACTGGGACATTTTCATGAGCAAAGCCTTAAAGTGGTAAATACAACACTGGGACATTTTCATGAGCAAAACCTTGACGTGGTAAATACAACACTGGGACATTTTCATATCAACAGCGTACTATATACTAAATGATAATATTTATACACACACAATCTTAACGCGGTATTTACGAAACGGGGTCATTTTCAGACACCCAACCGTGACGTGGAACATACAAAACGTGGACATTTTTATACATACAACCATGACATGGTACTTACAAAACATGGACGTTTTCATACACATAGCTATGACTTAGTACGTACAAAACGAGGACATTTTCATACATACAATCTTGGCAGAGTATATACGAAATAGGAACATTTCATGCAAATGACCATGACATGGTACTTACAAAACGTGGACATATTCATACACAACCATGATATAGTACATACAAAAGAAGGACATTTTCATACATACCATCTTGGCAAGGTTCATACGGAACTGGGACATTTTCATACACGCAACCATTACATGGTACTTTCAAAACGTGGACATTTTCATACAGGCAACCATTACATGGTACTTTCAAAACGTAGACATTTTCATACACACAACCATTACATGGTATTTTCAAAACGAGGACATTTTCATACACTAACAAAGAACACAATAGTAAATAACACTGACAAAGGACACACTAGTAAATAACACTAACAGTGTCAACTTAGCCATTTCTTTGTGAATTTTCAGCTGTGCTTCCATTGAAATGTATCTAAGTCGAAGGTCATGTCATTCGTGAAAAATATATATACTACATTTCAGGATTAAGTAGCCAAATAGGGTACTAAGTATACATGCATATTTTTAACATCATCAGGGTGAGGAAATTTTAAAAAAGTATATGCAATATTAAAGTATTTTTGTCAGCTCGTTTAACTGAATTTGCATCGTCAGTTCCCTAAGGAAAGCGGTCAAATGATAGAATTGTAAAAAATTAAAAACTATATTATTTTGAAATGAACTCTAATTTATATAAACCAGTGAAAATGATGCTCATTCTGTGAAACACCTGCGGCCACAATTTAATAAGAGCACAAAATTCTTTACTTGTACAGTGTGTGTACACGTCTGTGGCCTAGTGGTGTTAGTTTCCACTTTTAATAGATGACAGAATTTCATACAAATTATAAATTCTGCCAATGTTTATAATCGTTGTACTTCTGTATGTCATATAAAATATGTTTTGTTTTTTTTCTTCCCCATATGGTTTTGTTGATTTAATAAAAGATAAAAAGAATGGGGCCCACAGATGGGAGATATTGCTTTCATCAAAGCCTTATTGAAAAAAGAGGTCCAAGATCTTCAACGATAACAAAAACAGCAACAACAACAATAAACAATACCAGGAAGAAGAATAACCCTGAGATGTCACATACCTGTGAGGCCACAGATAATAATAAAGGTTACGGATGGGAGTGGAGGTGGAAGTTATCCTACCTGTTCCATAACAGCCTCTGTTTGTACACTGATAGAAAAGACCCTGCATGTCACATTTCTTCACTCCAGTAAATGTCTCCTCTTTACACGCCCAGGTTCGCGAAAAGAAACCCATTATCTGAAATTCATTGAACGTATTGGAAATAGGATGACTAGGAAAGGGAGGACGAAGAGAAGGAGAGGAGGAGAAGAAAGTTGGAATTATAAATTACGTGTGGAACGTACAAAATAATACTAGTTATCTGAAATAAGATTATCCAGATTGTTTGCTTTTATGGATTCTCATAATTTCCCCAACAATTTGAATCCCTAGTTGATACAAATCTATTATCTAAACGACCGATTTTCCTGACATAATCATTGTCTCCCGATGGGTCCGTGTAGTCGCCGTTTTACTGTACATAACAACAGTATCTGGGCCGTAGAAAACGCCAAGTCTCAAAGTCAATGATTATTAATTGCGTCTAGTCAGGAATCCATTTTTTTTAAAAATGCGGCCATTGCACAAGTATTGTTATTTATTTAGGTGGAAAAGAAAGAAATACAAGTTTTAAAATTCTATTTAAATTTCAATTGATGGAAGGATCTCATTATTAATCAATTTTACTAAACATTTTGCTGTTGGAAATTACATTTTCTCTGCACATATGGTCTTATAGATTAAATGAAAACTCGAGTGAATTTAAGCAATGTTGAAATAGTTTTGTTCTAGATTTAAACCATCCCAATACGACAAACATTGAATTAGAAGCATGGGAATATTACTCGATTTAAGAGCCGAACCTGTCTTGTAATTCTGTCGGCTTTCCAACAAAATTAGAGAATCTAAAAATGAAAAACCGCAGAAGGATACTTCTTCCACCATACTGTCACCAAAAGGGAAAAAAATTATTTTAAAAAAATCATTTTGAGAATATCTTATAAAAATGTAATATAAAAAAAATATAATTTCTATCAGAAGGTAAAATTTTAACACATATATCCCAAAGGTTAAGTAAAATGTATTAAATGTGTAAATGTATTAGTGGTTTCTTCTACCACCAATTCTTTTTCTGTGAACTACTACTACTACTACTACCACTACCACTACTACTGCTACTTACCTGTGCAGTTGTTGTCAATATTATGAGTGCAAAAAGAAGTTTTGCTCTTGTCGGATGCAAATCTACCTCACCGTCGGCCATTTTTACTGTTTGATGTTTTTATGACGTTTTAAATAGAACTCCCGGTGAATTAAATATATACTTTATTATGTATAATTTAACATTCCACACTAAAAACATCCAAAACTGTCTGATATTTTCCAGTATGATTCATTTCTGCATTATGCCTCATAAGACTGGAAACCTAGAAGGTTCGTCAAAGTTTGTTCAAAATGCTTCGGTAAGTACATTGTTTGTTTTTTTTATCTAGTGTATTGGTATATCTAAAGTCTGTTTCAATGTTAAATCAACAAATTGTAATCCGATACTATCATCCTTGCCGATATCTATCCACATGAACAATAAATAAATAACATCTAGGACTATAGGAATCATTCTTTTCTCACACTATTTCAAAGACTGTTATAAATCAAAATGTATTTAATGTATGAAAGATACTACTATTTCCGCGGCTGATATAAATCAAAATATATTTAAAATATGAAAGATCTTCTGGAAAGAAGTTCTTAGTTAATCCCCTTTTTAAAATTTACCTTCGGGGAAAAAGAAACCTGTGATGACCTTTTTCTAGATAGCAGATATATCAGCATGTGTTCTTTTTTTTTTTTGACATAGAAAGCCGACTTTAAAAAAAAAAAAAGGCAATGTTGAATTAAAGGTTTGGAAACAAACTATAGCAAGGTTTTCTTCGAACCTAATAATGGTTTATCTCCACGAATGGGAGTTTATTCTTGGAAAATGGTAAGAAAATTGCTTCTGCCCCTGCATGTACAACCAGGGCATACCTGTTGAATTTATTGGTATTATTTAGAAATTTACTTCCTCATTACCAAGAACAAGTTTTATTACTAACTGACAAGTCAAATAAAAATGTATTGACTCTCCTGGCAGGTCTTTTCAAACCCAAACACGTTTTTTTACGGGTCAGATATAACCCTACCAGGTACAAGTATAGAAAGTGTACCCGATATAAGATAAAGAGTTCATTCGTAACGTGCAAAATATTGCCTTGTACAGATGATCATTTTTAATGCATTTATAGTCATGATTAATAAGAATGAAGTAGTAGTGAAAATGCAGCATGAAACTTTCGTTCGTTTATACACCTTGTCCAAAATAATGGGCACTTTGATTGTTGGTTGTTACTTTGCTTATAGTCAGTATCGGCGTGATGGGGGTGGGGGTAGCAGGGGGCAGGGCAAAGGGGGAGCCGTCGGGAGGTTCTTTTTATTTTTTGCAGCTAACTTTTTCATAGTGTTTCACCTCACCTTAGTGTAACGGGGGCAATTCTTCACAAAACTTATATTTAGGTGGGATGGGGTGGGGCGGAAACTGCCATAAAAACAGTTCTATGTGGCAAAGTAAGGGCGGCACTAAAGAGCATTGCCCCCGGGCGCCTCGAACCCTAGCACCGCAACTGCTTATATTGGGCATTTTTACACAGAGATAAAAGATAGAACTAGGTAGGGTTAATTGATACATGTAATATTTCCATACTGGTCATGACTGTATGAGTGTTTTATGTCCATGTTTATCGCTATGTTTAGTGTCGTGTGTTTGTACATTGCGTGCCTAACTATGAGTATGTACTGTTTGTTTGTGACTGTAGTGGACTTTGATAGGTCTACATAGTTTTATGATATATTAATGTATTTTTGGATGCATGTGATAGTGTTTGTTTTTATGTGCTCTGTGCATATCCATCGGTGTATTTTGTGTTATGCAAAAACGTTGAGGGATACATGATAGACTGGTTTATTGCCAAATGCATATGCTAGTATAAATAAATAAATAAATAAATAAATAACTAAATAAACATCTACCGACTCTTGTGAATGTGAAATCCTTGCAATCTACTTCCAAAGCCGAACAATTGAATATAAAGTTATAATTCTAGCGTGGTAAACCAGGACAAGCAACCTACGCCACAACCCGGATAAGCACAGACATACATGTTAACCCACATAGATGTTATTTCTGGCGATTTACTATAGTAATTGTTTGCGTGTTTCAGTTAAGACTATGCCAAAGGAACGCAGCACGCAACCAGTGGCGGCGCAAGGTTGGGGGCGGGGGGGGGGGGGGGGTTGGCTTAGAGGGGTGTTCTTTTTGGGTGTTGGCAACTGACAAAAATTGTTCTATGTTGCAAAGTAAGGGGCGCCACTAAAGAACATTACCCCCGGGTGCCGGGGGGGGGGAGGCGGGCGCCATTAAAGAACATTGCACCCGGTCGCCTCAAACCTTCGCGCGGCCACTGCACTCAGCAGGGAGTCTGGGGGGAAATATCAACGTCCTTATTGGTAGAAGAGTGGGACGCTTTAGGGTCTAGGGGCATCCTATGTTAAACAAGGTCATAAATGTATAGGGTCTATGGGATTTTAACAATAGGCCGCCATCTTGGTTGATAGGTTTTTTACAAGAGGAGTCTGTCTGTTTGTAACAGTGTAGGGATCAGTTTTGGTGGGAAATATGAGTATGTCGATCCTCTAACTGAAATGCCGTATTACGTTGTGGGTTTTTTCACAGGATGAGTCTGTTTTGTTATAAGAGTGTACAGTGTTAGAGACGGGATATATTTGTTTGCTGCCGTCTAAATGAAATGAATATAGGTTTATCATATGTAGGGTTCTCTGGCCTATAACAAGAAATGTAATGATAAAACTCCACCTACTATTTAACATGTCTTTTGGAATGACCAACATTTAATCATTTACTGACCACACAGGGTAGGGTGTAAAAGAAGAGGTATAAAATGATAGAATTTAAATCCCTTATAAGTAAAAAAATACCTTCCATATTCCCCTGCCACCCTATGATCCCCATTAAAACCCCCTACCACCCCCATGATTCCCATTAAAAATAAAGTAACTCTCCTATATCCCTTTAACTTCCCCACCTCCTTCTGGAGGGACCATCATCCACTCATTTACGGACCACACACGGTAGGATGTAAAAGAAGGGGTATGAAATAGAATTTAAATCCCTTATAAACAAAACTAACTTCTTTATCTCCCCTGCCACAATATGATCCCTCTTAAAAATAAAGTAAAAATCTCTATCCCCATCCACAATGTCCTTAGGCTCCTATACTCTCCTATTTTAAACAAGACTACTATCCCATTCACACATGGTAGGCTGTAAAAGAAGGGTTATATTTTTTTTTTAAAAAGAGTTTAAATCCCTTATAAATAAAAATGCATTCCTTAGCCCCTTACCACCATACTATCCCTATTATAAATAAAGTAAAAAGCTCTGCCCCTTCTATAATGCCCTTCTCCTCCCCTCCCTACCATCCTTTTTTTTTAAACAAACTACCACCCTCTTTACTATTCAATCATCTTTACTAATCTCATATGTAGAATAACAAAACAGCCTTTCAACAAATTATATTGTACAAGTGTATATTGTAAAAGAAGAGAGAGAGAGAGAGAGAGAGAGAGAGAGAGAGAGAGAGAGAGAGAGAGAGAGAGAGAGAGTGAGAGAGAGAGAGAGCTGGCATTACACAATAGGGTCTAGACCATAACAATTATTATTATTATTATTATTATTATTAATTTTTCATGATGGGTGAAACAGAGATTATCAGTGTGTGTGTGTGTGTGTGTGTGTGTGTGTGTGTGTGTGTGTGAAACACTAAGAGAGAGATTTCATTATAAAATTGGGGGATATGTGTGAATATTTTATTACACTTTAAGAAAAATATCAATATATACAGACTTACTTGTTTTGGTATATTCTCCAGATTTACAATACAATTTAAAAAACAATTTTAAAAATGAATCTGTCACGTTTAACACAGTGAGCTTTTTCATACACAGAAGACAATTAGAAACTTCTTTAATCGTTATCCCAGCGAGAAGGGAAATTAATAGACTGAACAATAATAGAAATATCATGCCAAAGGGAAGATTTAAACGAGTACAGATTTGAGGGGGGTGGGTGTCAGTTTTTTTTTTTTTTTTTATTTCTCCAAGATGTCAAACCGCATTTGAAGAAGGTAATATGTAGGAATATAAGATATTTTTGTTCTGTTAAAGTCCAGCTAGATTTAGTGATCACACTGCTGATGAGAACAAAAGACATAGCAGATTTAAGGGACTTTGCTTTCACAGAACAAAGGTTTTAAATATCATAAACAGAGATGAAATGGGCAATTTGAAACACTACACACAAAATGTGATCAGCAAATAAGTCCAGAAGCATTTTGGTCTTTGGTAGTATTGGCTATTAACAGTACACGCAGATAGATACCAGATAACGAAAGGAAGATCGGACATAGAATTAACAAAATGGATTTAAAACACAAACGCCTGTATTAACGTACAAAATGAAAACATCATGTGTTTCTTCTATACCGTGGAATCTATGCCAAACCCATCAGGTGATCATCTGTACAGACTATCAAAATAAAACCTTGACAGCTATAAACACTTGTTTCGAAGATGTCCGATTAAAGTAGATAATATTGATGAATTCGAGAATGAATTCAACGAATGTGTAAATGTATACAAAATTGAAGACAGAAGAGTAAAATAGGTTTGAGTGACAGAAAGAATAAGAATCAGTTACGTGTTCATGTTAACTGTATTTGATAGACACACATATCATTATTGTGGAATAAAAGATTTATCAAGATTTCTGTCATATGAATAAACAAAACGTTTGAAAAGGTACTTTTGCAAGAACTGCTTAAATAGTTGATCACCGAATTAAAATTCCATGAATATCAAAGAATTTTTAATCAAGTATATAATACAATATAATACAATAGACATAATGCCTGAAGACGATTCTGTTGTAAAATTTAAAAACTAATATAATCATCTAAAAGTTCCGTGTGTTCTGATTGTGATTTCGAAAGTATCATAAAACCAATAAAGACTTGGAAACAACATTCTAATAAATGATGGACAATACAAGCAACCAAACATATACCATTAGGACTTTGTCTTCACATTAAATCCACACACAAAGAGAGTGAGCCTATAGTATATAGATTTAATTTAATATCGTGGTTAGTTTCTGAAAAACTTAGACCTTTAAACGCAGCTCCAGTGATATTAACAAAAGAATATAAACTTTTCATTTCCAGCAACATGTGTCACATTTGTGAAAAGGAAATTACCGAAGACGAAATTAAAACCAGTAAAATAAGAGATCACGATCATTTATAAAGCAATTATATACATCCAAATTATATACCACACTTTATCCATAATTTGTCTGGTTATGCTTCTCATCTGTTTATCAAAAACAAAAAGATGACAAAAAATGATCCAGATCAAGAAGTAAAAATAATATCAAATGATCATAAAAAAATTCTCTTTGTTTAGTAAGGATCTCATACTGGATAGATCTGAAAAGATGTTAAAGAGGTTCTAATAATGAAAACAATTATATACCTACATAGTTTCCAGTTCCTGGGAAAACGCTTGCAAAACTTGCAAAAAATTTAAATGATGCCAAATTATAGAAATCATCAAATATTTGAGAGAAGATATTTAATCGTAGCAGTACATGGATGATATTAAAATGTTTAAAGAAACTAAATTACCAGCAATTTATAAATTGTATACCGTTCTTCAAATATTAACGATAACAGATGGCGATTACCAGTGTGCACAATGTAACATTTCAAATTAAAATCTCTTAGATCTAGCACCGAGATTAGCTCACGACGAGACTTTGAAAATAAGGAAAATATAATTATAATCTATAGCAGACCTTTATATGTCCTTGATGCTGGAATCAGGAATTAGAGGAAAAGCTAATCCTGAGTATTATATCGATAATGAAGGTAAAATGAGAACTGATGCAGATTACGGCCGGTCAAGATCAAGTTCATTCATTATGTAACTAGATAGTAACAATTTGTGTGGTGGGCCATGAGCCAGTTGATGCCAGTTAAACAATGTAATGGGCAACCAAACAACAAATCAAAGTCATAAAAGGAATCTAATGTTTTGGAAAGATGACGAAAGTTTTGTTGGTATTTGATAAGTAGATTTAATAATACTAACACGGTTATTTCAAACCCTACCCGCGCCATAAAAATAAGTCACTCAAGAATGTGATTCATCACCATTGCAGAATTAAAAGAGAAAAAATGGTATAAAACCGTTTGTACCTGAGTTATTGTGCACGCTAAAGAACAAAGAGAGATACGTTATCCACTATCATAATCTAAAGTTGTTCGTTCAGTTAGATTTGAAACTAAAGAAGATACATAGATCTGTGTTATTCAAGAAGCAAGGTTAAAGTATTACATCCAATTTAATACTAGTTTATGAGAAGAAAAACAGCCAATTACTTTGAAAAAGATTTTTTCAAGTTCATGGATCAGTGTTTCCTGGAAACATTTGGAATACTACGCAAGAGAACTAGCGTGCAAATATGCGCTGATAAAAAGGTTATTTTTGCGTGTGCAAAAACCAGAAAGATCTAAGATTTGCAAGTAGAAAAATATAGATAAAGACGTGGTATTTGTCAGTTTAAAGGAAGAGAAAATCAAATTAACCAAATCCATTTGTGGTGATTTCACTGTGCTAGAACTAAGCAAGTGGTTGATGAACGACTACAATAAGCTGAAGCCGGTAGATATAGATGAAACGAGATTGTTAATGACTCATACTGCTTCGTTATGTATTCAAGCTGAGACAGATAACTTTTACAATGAAATAAAGGATAACATCCAGTTTTATGGCAAAAGCGAATACAACAAAGATAATATATTCGGTGTTTCTCAAATGAACAAGAATGTTTCAGTCATTTCCAAAGATGAATTTTCAGGTATGCCTTTTTAAGAATGTTGTAGATTTTGAAAGTAAGCTCCATTCCTTCAGAGCTGATAAAAATTAAAAGAAAGTCGAAAAAGGGATAAAGAAATGCATGATCAAAGAAAAATTTTAAAAAATTACATGTACAAAGATTTATATTTCATCCAAACTGGTAATTTCCAACAGATGAATTTAATTAGCTCTTGCCATCAAGAATTACACATTATTACAGTAAGTAAGGTTGCTTTGCCTTTGCTCTGCGTACAACGCCAAGAAATATTGGGTGGATAACAAAAGCATAACTCCATAAGATTACTATGAAACATTTTAATCAAAGGGATATTCCAACCTCATTAAAAATTTATTTCTTTTATTTAGTTTCAGCTTTTTAACCATCTCTTCTCTCATAACTACGGGCACCAGGTTGTTATCCTCGAACACATTTTTCACTGACTTATTATCCTTAGAATGAAAAAAAAACCCCAAAACAATCTAAACTTTTTACACATGTTCTTTATGAGATCATTGTTGTTTTGGGGACTATCGCCTAAACAGATATTCCGTAATGCCTACCATTGAATGCTAACTTTATTACATTAGTTGCCCTCTTCTTTGCATCCTTTCAGTTGGCACAATGGTCTATCAGAAACAAAGTACTAATACCCTGGAAAACACTGACGAGTAACCATAACCATTTGTCAAAATTTCTATCAGGATCTATCACAATTACATTGCCATCTCTGAAAATCCATTTCCTGCTGTAAGTCTTGTTGTGCATAAAGGATGGTAGTATGTATGTGTACATCTTAAATCGAGCCACATACAGTGGTGATCAGTGCAGAAATTGTTAACACTTACATTACCGAGTTTTGTGTTTTTGCTATTCGTGGAAGAAATACGTTGTTGCTTTTGTAAACTGTTGCCCTAATTCATACCCTGAGAATAAAACATGTTGGGTAATCCTTCCACGGTAATCATTATTTTTTCTATTGCGGGACCAGTTTCTTTGCCTTTTTTACACAGTATCAAGACTGATTTTAATTTCAGGTATGACAGTTGTTAAAGTCGTAGCTGCCGCATCCATAATATTTTATGATGTAGTCCTAGAAGAAAGTAATTCAGTTCGTGTACATTTCATTAACGGATTGAGCCATTGAATCTGAAGTAATCGTATCATACTGGATACAAATATTGTCCAACTCATTGTCTTGGTTACCACCTTCTATCACTTCATAAATTTTTGTAAATGTAATTGTAAATCTACACTCCTGAAGATTGACAACATAATACAATGGACAACGATCTGTCAGCATCTGGAAGTCAAGTGGTATTCTAAGTTTCCTTTTATAATGCGAACTGAATAGCTTATGTATCAGTACTTTGTGCATTGCTTACTCCTTGTCTCAACTTTCTAAATTTACCTTTCATGATACCCTGCTCTATTTTGTTTGTTCTTGTCAACGCTGGTGACAACAAATCGTTGTACGTTATGAGAATGTTGTAGTCATTCAGCTTAACAAGATCATCTCTACCATGTGAAATCCTTCTGTATTTAAAAAGCATTATTCTCTTAATTGTTTGCCACTGAGTTGTCAGCATCATCTTTCAACTTTACATTGAACGATATAAAAATGATCCAGATACAATCATGACATTGGACCCCAACGTAAGTACTGTCACTTGCAAATTTTTCAGGTTTAATATTACTCAGAGTACATTGATGTGTTGGATTAGGATGTTTAATCCCCTGTGGTATATTCTCTTGTTTATGTGGAGTTATGTATTTTTACAATACGTTGCGAGGTTTAAAGAAATGTTTAACCAATATTAATACTAACAAGCTTCAAAAGGCAATAAATACAGCATATTATAATAAGGCTGGTAAAAGTAACAAAGTTTAGGTTGCCAAGGTTTCTCTTAGGTACCACCAGGATGAAAGGTAGATTATGAGTGCAAAAGCAGCAGCTTCAATTCTTCCATGTTTTATTGTGTCTAATATTCCTTTCATTTGTAGCATTGGTAGCAAATACTCGAATCAGATACTAACTTTCTATGAATGCTATTGTACCTCAATGATTACCGATTGTTTGGCCATTTGAGAGTAAGAAATGAACTATGGCATATTTTAATACTGCTGCCAAGTTTCCACTAAACATGAGCCAGAGTCTAATTCTTGACTTTTAAATTATTATTTAAAATATTGTTATCTTCTAGGTAATGTGTATATGATTTGTTTATAATGTAACGATTATTTTCTTTTTTTAAGTATTTGTGTAAACAAAAAGTCTGTTCTTTGGCTGCAATCCACTTTAAAATGCAATGCTTTCTTCATCTCCATTGCGCCAGTTTATAAAAATTGTGTATCAGCCCGATTTTTTTATTTTAATAATATACAGTGGTTATGAATAACCTTATCGGTAAACTATGTACTAGTATTCAGTAAATGTTGATGGAGCATAGTTAAATCCATCAGTTTAAATTCATTTTTGTGGTTTAGTTATAGACTTTAAAATATCCAAAAGGCCATGTTTAAATAAATTACGAGCCCCTTTAACAAACAGTGTGACTCTAGTTGCTAGCACAATGACATCATCCGAATACTCCTGATTTCGTACATAAAATTATAAAAGCACAAAACGCACAACCCATCCAGGCATTAGCTGGATTTTCGATTGAACTTCTTTTGTATTTATCGATTTCTTGTTTTAAATGTATCCATTCTAATACTCGATGAAGGATTATTCGTGCACATTTCAGTGTTTAATTCAGTTTTAAATAGTTCTATTTTTTTTAAATATTTATTTTGGTTTTAAATGCATAAATGTTAGCACTTAATACAAGAGTCTTTTGATCTATTCAGTTTTAGCCACATCTGTTTCGGTTTCAAATTTTTGCTCCAAATCATTAAATTTTTTGTTTCAGTACGTTTCGCTTTTTTCTAATTCGTTAATACTACCATGTAACACACCGTTATTGATAATTAGTTCCCCATTAACATCTTCTTTGGTACCTGTTTTTGATTGTTCTGTCTTAGTATATAACTTCTTATAAAACGGTCAGAAGCTAACATTTTTTGTCACTCTGATCTTATCATTCAGATCCATAATAGATAAAATAAGTTATTTAAATAGCTCTAATCATGCTGTCATTCGTATTTATTATGATTGTGTTGCTCTAGATCTTTCGATTTATATTAAATAAATACTTTTTTTCTGTGGAGCTTAGACAAAGTTTTAGAGTTAGCAATTATCTTGTTATTCAAGTTGGTAATATTGCTACTAAAATCACTCATTAACATTTTATTCACTTGATCGTTTTTGTAAGATGTCATTATTTAAGTCTTTCTGTAATTGTTCAATTTAGGGTTTAAAATGCCATAGTCTTCCAGATATTTCTTTATTTCTTCTACGTCACTCTCTAATGTCTATCTCTGAGTTTAACTTTTGTTCAACATGTTGCAAGTACTGTTGTATATTGAGCATTTATTCTGTTCTTTCTCTGACAGCTTGCAATGTGTGTACTGCATTAGATAGGGTATTAAATCTCTGTTTAAACAAGTCATGTGGATCTAAAATCTGTTTCCTGTTGTCGTCAGTTGCATCTCTTGAAATGTTTTAGCTCTTTGACTCCCATAATGTCCACAATAGCTCTTAATTTATTATTTAATTGTTCGTATCATATTTTGAAATCTTTCAAATTATTATCCTCCAAAATCGTACGTATTTAAGCATCTTTGTTAAAAAAAAATGTCTAATAGCTACACCAGTTGATTTTACTGTAGCACCTAAATTTGGGATACGGTTCCTATTTAACTGTATGTCACTGTTTATTGATTGACCGAGTGTTCTATCTTTTTCCCCCTGTTTTCTGTGCGGATTTAAAACTAAAGTCATTGGGACTGCTGAAGGATATCTGCTCCAATTACTTAACTTGAAAAACATATCTTACGGGTATACTGTGAAAATCTATTACATTTCCGTCTATATGTTAAGTATTGGTATTTAATTTGTTTAATACCTTGTAACAGCTTGTAATTACCAATAACATTGTGTGAAACAAAGGCATCACGAAAAACATTTTTAAATGGTACAGACTCTATAAAATGCGAATAACAGCCTTTAGAATAGTTTTGGTGTTATTGATCTGATCAAGGAAAATAATATGCTGCTTGGTATTTCTTTCGGACACCTTCATAATGTTCCACCTCTTTCACTAAATCATTCGATATTTCGTTGATATTTTGAAGCCTGAAATTAATAACATCGTGATGTCATTTTCTCCGCCATTTATATGTATAAAAGACAGCTTAGATTTAGCAATAATGTTTGTAAAACAGATTTGAAATAGATTTTTCAGGCTTAGCGGTTATGGTGTATATTGAAATTTCGCAACTCTTTTTTTTTTTTTTTTTTTTTGTCAGCCGCTTAACATTGAAAGGCAACTACCCTTACGTTCACTAGTACCCATTTTTGCATCTTGCGCTATTTGTGGCTTTCGCTATTTTATTACTTAATTACTGTATCTGGTAGCATATCGTGTGCTATTAAGTAGTAAATTGTAAGCTAACTTCACGAAATTGGAATAATCAACTTTCTTACTTCATCAAATTCTATGATTTTTTGGTAAATCTGTCGATATCTTACATATATTCTTCAAACGCATGCTGTAACTGACTGTTAGAAATGAGTCAATAGTTGCATGGTAGATAGTTTAAACTATTATATTTTTGTCTCGCTAGCCTTTTATTACTGTAATATTTCAAAATATTTCTTCCTTTTTATTGTTTTTGTTTCGTACAGAAACTAATTGTTCTTTTGACAGGTTTTGTAACAGAGCCAAATTTGTTATACATTTACGCAACACCTAAGAGAACTATTTCACCACCGAAATAGTAACGCAATTTGTTTGAGCTTGATCTTGTTTGACCTTCAGCATGACTTTCAGACAACGTTGATCTCATTTGCTCTTGTCTTAACTTCTCTGCTGTGGCTATTTTAAATCCCGCGAATGTTTCATAAGCTGTCTTCTAAGTTAAAATCTACCTGGATCCTTTTTCCTTGATAAGGTTAGCTTCTCTGGCGATTTGACAATATTTTTTTGTTATCTGTGTTTTTGTCTTTAATATCTTCCATTTATTTGCACCGAAAGTTTTCGGTTTACGCAAACATGATTTTCATACTTACAAATTAATTTACACAATCCTTTAAGTAATTTTACCTTGACTTAATTTCGTTTAACAATTATCTTGGAAGAAAAAGTAAACAATTATTGCAGTGTAAAGTCCATTGAAAATGAAGTACTAAAATATAATAAAATGGAGTCTAAGAGATGCAACAAAATGCCGAATAAAAAACATAACTCAGTTTCATAGAGGTAATAATTACTGCAAACCATGTGTGTAGGGGTGTACGAACAATTTGAAGGGAACAAAATAAAGACTATTTATAAAATTGGAGAAAAGAAAGCAGAGACTGTAGTAATTGATACATGAATGAATACATACAACAAAGATAACACAATGATGAACATTTCAAGATAAATCACAAGACAAGAGTTAGAACTTTAAATGCATTGAAACATAATAAAAAGTCATCAAAAAGGTTGAAAATAGTCGATCATACATCAATTAAATTTCTACTGTAGATGGCTGACCATTGCAAAACCGGAAGGTGTTAATAATGATGATGTAGATGTAGATCGTGTTAGTCCATGTTCTTTTTTACTTATCTGATCCTCAACAGCAAAGAACATATTTTAACTGATCACAAACAAGATATATGGTAGCAAGTTCAAACAGCTTAAAGCGATCAGATGTCTACTGAAGAAGAGATAGAAGAGCACAGAAAAAAACAGAGGTTTAAAAACTGACAACTTTATCATTTTATGATCTTCTCCATTAAATGCTTAGTCTGTGTTCTCTCTTCTTTTTTTTCTCTCAAATACTTAACAACGTAAAAACACAGACACTCCAGTAATAACAACAGTCGTTACAATTGTGGTAGAAGGGACAATGACACTGATTACAAAGCAGCCAATGCCCATTAATTGGCATTAATTTTTGTGTTTAGCGTTTCCTCTTTTGGTTTGTTGAAATTTATGTATTAAATGTTTTCCCGCTAGCATCCATTGCAGATCGAAGTAATCCCAACTTGAATCATAAACACTCAGTAAAATATCTAATACCATTTTCATGTCATGTAATCTCCTTTCATCTCTGTCTGTACTTCATTCAAATCATCAATTGATATAAAATTACTCCTCAGACATGTTACTGCTAGGATGCCAGCATCTTAAAATGACTTTGATATTTTAGCTTGACAAAGATGGCATAGGTTTCGTTGATTTTGTCTTTTCATCCATTTCTCCAGCCTTTTGGTTAAAGTTTTACCCGTTCTCTCTTTGTGAGTTGCATTTTATATACTTATTTTCAACTCTTGCTTGTATCCTTGAACTTCAGGGGAAATAAAACTACTGCTATTTGTATCTTCTGCGAAATCCAGTTCTTTTTAAAGTTGTTTTGATCCATTTAAATTGTGCGAAATTAGCAAAAGGTGGTCATAGATTTAAAAATTCTGTTTGCGATAAATATGATCATAATGCACAAATTACTGGTGCAGTAAGTAAAGATTATTTAACTCTTAATAATTTATTTAATAAGGAGTTTGAAATTTCTGAACAAACTCCTGCATCCGCACCTCTAATGGATAAATACAACGAAATTGTTAAACATAAATTATAGAGCATATTAATTAATTGAACCTTATTAAAATCCTGGAGGGAAAGAAATTATATTACCATGAGGTAGACGAAGAAACAATACAAACTTAAAAAGTGGATAAACTAAAGATTTAAACACCTAACTCTATATCTATAAATAAAGGTGGAGGTAACTCCCTTATGTCTGTATGCTAGCGAAATTGAAGAAGGTAAATGGAGCCAACCAGCTGTTAAACATAAAATATTACTACACGAGTGGCCCAGAAACTCCTATTCTACATACCACATAAAAGTTTTGAAGAGAAATTTTAGTACTTAAAACTGGATGAGAAAGCTATATGTATTCTGAAGTTGACATAAAGAATTGAATGCGGAGTTTGCCATAAACTGAAACATCCAGAGGAAATTGAAGTAAATGTAAATGTAGTAAAACTGTTGCAAATTTCTAATCTAAATAAACTTTACAGGACTCGAATTGATAAAAACAAATATTCTCTGAACAATTAGCTAGTTGAGTGTTCAACTATTTCCCTAATACGCTTTGTTAAATAATAACAGAACTTTTAAGCGTTGTCAAAGGTACAAACCTAAATATGTCAAATGACATACAACTCTTATAAGATAGAAAAATCGACAATAGTATACAATGTAAAAAAGGCGTCGGATGACATGTTCATCTTCATTGAAGTGTTTGCAGAAGCAAATCCGCTGTGCCAAACACTATTTAAATGAACTATTCAAATGACAACGATCTCTCTAAACCCATGTATGTTCCTAACAATTTGCATGAAGAAAAACAAAATCATAAACAGACGCAAATTAATATTTTTCTAATATTGACCGGTTTGCTATTATGTATCCTTGTCTGTATCACAATATTTTTTTTACAACGTATCGTGTTAGTCGATTCTTTTGGTTTAATAATTGTATTAAATTATTTGTTAGATTTCTCGACAATGTGTTAATAGATGCATTTGGTTTTATTAATATGTTGCTTGGTTACCTCTAATTCATCTTAAAGAATTGCAACATCCTCAACTGAGTTCAACAATACTTCGCCCAAAACGTCATACCCGTCCTTGTAGAACAAGCATGGTATGCCACTACAGGATATGTTTTCAGTTGTGTTCAGGTATGGCAGTATTGTTACTTAATAATTGCAATAATTCATAAGGTGTGTCGATTTAGAGTTTTTGTGCCACTTGTGTAATAAGAGTTTTTGCAAATTGACGTTATGTTCAACATCTGGCGAGAAGGGAGCAGCGAGCAGCAAGGCTGTTGCGCAGCAGACAGCGAAGCGGTGAAGCAGCTGTGATAAAAAATGAATAGCAGTCATTGGATCAACAAGTGGCTCAAATTCATCATTCTACCTACTACTGTTAACCATATACAGCAGGTACTAGTTTTTGAGGAAATATAAACGAAAACAATCAACACAAATAGACCATTGGACCAGCATATATGAGAAATAGAGACTATAATAGACTATTACCACGAAAGAATTCAAAGTGGAGAACTTCCCATGCAGAGCGAAGATTATTTACTGTACTGGAAGAAACATAAATAAAAAACAATGTAAGTGTTACAAAAGTTATCAATTTGAAAATAGAACATCAGCCGTTGAAACGTATGAAAAAACAGATAGTGACAATAAAGAAAGATATCAGCAAAGAGAAAGATGCAACTAAAAAAGATAAATTGAAAGAACTGTTGGAAAGTCTTGGAAGCGAAAGAGCGCAGGTGTTTGGACATTGAACAGATGCTTAGAGTAACGTTCAAGACAAAATATTGAAAACATAATCTCTGGAAGAAAAAGTACCATTAGGTAAAAGGCTACAACACACGTTTACAGAAAACGGCGTGACAGTTGCTACAATTGTTATAGCTATAAGTATGATTGCAGCAACGCTTGCTCTATCGATAACAAATTTGACAAAAGGTTTAACAGGAGGTGTAGGAGGAACAAGTGCTCGCGGAAGTGGTGGTGGAAAAGGCAGCACATAGTCATTCGTGAACAAAGTTGAACACGACACGAAAAATATTGTCAGCTATTTGTTCGGACTATCCACAAAGGCATCAGCCGCATTGCCTGTTATCATTGTAATAAGCTGGCTTTTAAAAACATCTAGATAGGTTATTCTCTTCTTGGCTGATCATGTCATTTTGTTTACTCTAGCATTAGCTGGATTGTTGTTTGCAGTTTCGACCAGAGGTGTGGACACTACAACAAAAAGAATTGAAACAATTATAACCTATTTCAAAAAGCAAATTAACCCAGCTCCTGTAATCATCATCATGATTTTAAATGAGTGTTTCTTTGTTTCATTATATTTGTCTCTTAAATCATGTGCGGTTACAATTACAAGACTGTCATCCACGTTCTCTTCTTCTATTCCGTTGTCTGTCCTTGAGGGATTGTTGTAGACTGTTTATAGAATGCCGGAACTATATTTTTACTACGTTGTATTTACAGCAATGTTCAGTTCTATTTTATGGCTTTTGGATGACGTTTTTAATTTGCCGTTGTAGCAAACAATCCCATATCGCACGGTAATAAAATCTTTACCATCACCACCACGAACACATTCTATTCTAACTTTAAAATCTGAAATATACTACTGATATCGTATCCTGGTGTTTCCAACTGCGCCTGAGCCTTGTTCGCCCACAATTGATTTTTAAAATAACTTTTTAACAGTGGCTTGAACAGTGAATGCTGAATGTGTAATATATGTTTTATTTTTAACTTGAGCACCCAAAAAATATATCACATAAGACCTAATACTCAGATTTAATATTGCCATTCCTTCCTAATACTCAGATTTAATATTGCCATTCCTTCCTAATACTCAGATTTAATATTGCCATTCCTTCCTAATACTCAGATTTAATATTCCCATTCCTTTCTAATACTCAGATTTAATATTGCCATTCCTTCCTAATACTTAGATTTAATATTGCCATTCCTTCCTAATACTCAGATTTAATATTGCCATTCCTTCCTAATACTTAGATTTAATATTGCCATTCCTTCCTAATACTCAGATTTAATATTGCCATTCCTTTCTAATACTCAGATTTAATATTGCCATTCCTTCCTAATACTCAGATTTAATATTGCCATTCCTTCCTAATACTCAGATTTAATATTGCCATTCCTTTCTAATACTCAGATTTAATATTCCCATTCCTTCCTAATACTCAGATTTAATATTGCCATTCCTTCCTAATACTCAGATTAAATATTGCCATTCCTTCCTCTTTGAGTCATTTACTATCGAATAAAAAGAAGCATACAATCCTGTATTTTCAGCAATTGTTAGCACCGAGTTAATTCCATCAACCGGCAATTTTCTACAGTATTCAATAGTACCTGATCCATGGTTGTAATTACATTTGTAAACCTATAACAAGTCAGCAGGTGTAGACTGTACAAAACTCTGATGTAATCAATAGAGTATGATTTGGAGAGATGCAAAAGTTATTACAGGTTATGATATATTGTTTCATATTGATGTTTATTGGTTGCATTACAAGTTGTTCATCAGGTAATGGTATTGTACATTCAGACGTCAGTTTCCGTATATAAAGTAAACTTGTAACCTATGGGCCCATTTTATTTTCTTTCGTACACTTTGAACTGTTAAAGGCTGATCAGATATTGCCATCCATACTGCCCACTTTAATTGATTCTACCAAAATTTCATATCACACTGTGTTCTGTATCTGTTAATAGCGTAATTACTGTCAAGTCTAACAGTGTAGTGACCGAATATATTTAATGCCTTGAAGTGAAATGTTATTTTCGGTGTAGTTGATTTTTATATCTTTACTTATCTGTGAAATTTCTCTATTAACTGAAACATTAAACTGAGTTGCAGGATAATGATAATGAACACTGTTCATTTTTTTTATAAATAAATTTGAAGTCCATTACTTAATTGTCACTTTCATACATCTACTAGATCATAAACTATAACACATTTGTTTTTCATTTGCTTTTTGCTTGCTTGTTTATTTTCCTATTCTAATCGTTTGAGTATTTATTCTTGTGATTCTCAATTTCCTTGTCTATATCTTCCAATTGTTTTCCACATATCTTTGATGTACTTTCATTTGCACTATTTTTCATACGATATATATTTTATCTTCATACCATGCTTACATTTCAACCTTTCACTATCAATGACTTCCAATGTAATAATAATAAATAATTGAATATCCACGATCACTTTTATTTTGGTGTGTGTGTGTGGGGGGGGGGAGGATACACATTGCTGGCAATTATACTTTGTTCCACGTTTCTTCATCTCTTCTGTTACCTTCTCTTTTGCAATGATGACATATTACAGTTTATCAGACTAAATTTACAATAGCCGAAGTAGCAGAAATAGGTTGTAGTTTAGTAGCTATACGAGTAGTAAGATAATTGATGAATTACTAGTCGTTTCTACTGGCATGCTTGTGTATTTTTTGAGGGTATGGCCCTCGTTATAAAGTAAATCCAATAGCTTAAGAATGTGGTTGCTAATTATCTATTATCTTACTACTGCAGATATTAGCTTATAATCAAAGGTGTGTCTATTAACACTGTAATAAGTTATCATCTGATGATGGGTAGATTAGTGAAAACCAGGGGTCCCGGATGGCCGAGTGGTCTAAGGCGCTTGCCTTTACAGATCACTCACACGTCTCACCTCTGTCCCCGCGAGTTCAAGTCTCGGATCGACCAACATTGGTATAGGAGACAGCTTTGCCAATAGCTTCTCGTGGGTCGGTGCTGGGGTCTTCCCGAGTTCTTCTTCCACCAAAATATTCTGGCCGCTATGTAAAGCCTATCATGTGCAAACAAATCGCATTAAACCCCCAAAAACCAAAACCAATCAATGAAAACCAGGGCATGTTGTATTTGTTTTTGTTATGGATCTTGTAACTGTATTCTTCAAATAAGACTTGGATAACGTCTCTTCCGTGTGAGCTCGAACTTGCGACTGCTAGATTCAGACCTAACCACCTTAAACGTACGCTTTAGCCCATTCGGTCACGGACGCTCATGTGACCACAGCTACAGAATTTTCCTGCAAATTGCGAATTTTCGGCGAGTTTGCAGTTTTGCAGCGGATTTGACAGTTTTGTGGATTCTTTTTTATTGTTTAAAACTTTGTGATATTTATTTACACTTTACGGAATTTTCTGTGAGCTTTTGGACAATAAATATAAAACTTTCAGACCTTGGAAAGTTTTTTCAACCTCATAAGTAGTAGAGGACGTCATCTCAGACTCAAACAGGGGCCCTGTTTTAGTAAGTTCAAACATTTACGGTGCTCTACACGAATATAACATAGGCGCCATCTTGGTTCGTATAGTTTGTAACGGTATAGCATGAGATGACGGTCTGCACTCGAAAACGGAAAAACCCTATGACGTCAGGTGCATCTGTGTGTTTTGTAACAGTGTAGCATGTTTTTGGAAGAGAAATACGAGCTTGTCTGCCTTCTAAATGAAAGGGCGTAGAGGAGTCCTGTCTTAAATAGGGTCGAAAGTTTATAGGGACAAACGGGAAATTAACATGGGGAAAATAAATAGTTGAAAGATTATAGAGACAAAGGGTTGAAAGTTTATGGGGATAAACGGGAAATTACCATGAGACAGCCGTACATTGAAGTTGTGTATCTCAACAGAGGCTCTGAACGATGACGGTCGCCAGTATGGATGACATAAGATCGAAAGTCTTCAGGTTTATTTTGGGTCGGGTTCTTTTTTTAAGTTGTTGTCTACAACAAGAACAGGGTAGGATGTAAAAGAAGAGGTATAAATTAGAATTTAAATACCATCACAATAAAACTAACAACCCTAACCCTAAGCTCTATATAAAGTTAAAATCTCTAACCCATTCTCTCATATGTCTATCCCCTATCCCTCCCCTACCCTCCATTTTCTTTTAAAAACAAAACTAGCATCCTCATAATCCTTACATGCCAATACTTAATTATCTACTATCCACCAAAAAGTTGTCTAATATCCAGTACCCCGTTATATATTATCCACAAACCAGTGATTTAATATCCAGCACCCAGGCTCCCCTACTATCCAGCAACTGCTTTTTGATTACAATCCAAACACACACCCGTACTATCCAGCAACCACTTTTTTTTATTACAAGCCAAAAAACACTACCATCTAACAAAAAGGGTAGGAGTGTTGATACACGCGCCATACATACATACATACATACATACATACATACATACATACATACATACATACATACATACATTCATACATACATACATACATACATACATACATACATACATACATACATACATACATACATACATACATACATACATACATGAGTGGTAGGATGTAAAAGGACGGGATGTAATATATACACACTCTCAGTTATCTACTATCCACCAAGCAGGGATCTACTATCCAACAACCATTGAGTTACTATCCAACAACAAGAGATCTACAATCCAACAACCAGTTATAAATCATGAACTCTTCCGAATCTGTAAGCTTGAAAAACTATCACTACATATTGCTGCTTTCATGGTCTGAATAATAATAATAATAATAATAATAATAATAATAACAACAACAATAGTAATGACTCTCTCTCTCTCTCTCAATCTCGAACACCGACCCATGTCGGTAGTCAGATCGTTCACTCCCCTCACACACATCATGAAAAAATTAATAACAATAATCATAATAATAAAAATAATTACCCTCTCTCTCTCTCTCTCCCTCTCTCTCTTATAAATCATGAACCATCTTCGATGTGCTTTTATAGCGCAATATTTATCTTTTTTAACGCCGCGTACGATGTAAACAAAAAAAGTACACTACCTTTGGTTGACGGAATGTAGGTATTATTGACAGTCAAGCAGACACCCTTAATGTTCCTATAGAATGATTTAGATTTAAATCATAATTTTATCAGTTCCCTGTTTTTAGATACGTCTAAAAAATTTGCCTAGTTGGAAATGTCTATGTGAACCAGAAAGCTATGTGCCTTTAAATTTTGAATTTGCATAACATTACATGTGTTACGAATAAAAAATCTATCCTATATTTGCTATTTCAATAAAAACAGGGAACCGACAAATGTTAAAAACTTTAGCGTGGCAAGAAACAATGTTACAGTAAATGATCATTTTAGCGTGATTGCGAAATTAGTTAGTTTGCTTCAATGCTGGCCCAAAAACAGGAGTTTACGAAAACAACCCAGAGCTGCCCTTGCTTCAAAAAAGTAGCAATTTTGTTATCACCACTCTTTACTTTTAAAATGTATGTGTGCACTGAATATAGCGCAAGGGTAAAATTCTGACGCCGCGTACGATGTAAAAAAGTACACAGCCCTTGCTTGCACAGATACACACATGCTTTAGTTTGGTGGTTTTAAACAACAGTAAACTAAAATTAACTTCAGCACATTATATTTTTGCAACAACGCACTGTATCTTGATTTAAACCAATACATTTCCAACTGTCACAATTATACTGACGACTGGGGGGTAAAACAAAGTCGGTCCGCGTATTTATCACTCTAAGATAGTTTTTTTCTTAAATTTGTATCAAATTTGATGAATGAAGCTTTAACCTCACAGCACGCTAGCAGAATTGTAACATATTTAAGATCCAGCACAAGTTTTGCCAGCTATTGTAACGTATATTAGAGTGCAGAGTTTTGCAACCACAATATAACAAATAGACAGCCGCGAATGTGATGGTAGCTTTGTTTAAAATAGTAGGTGAGGGTTGGGACAATATAGTTGGCGGTAGAGCTTTTTACTTTATAATAGGGATTAAAGGATAGTAAGGCAGATAATGAAGATAGTTTTTTAGACAAGGGATTTAAATTGTATTTCTTGTTTTACATCTAAAGGTGTGTGGGCTATAGATGAGTGGGTGTTGATATGTAAGGAATATGAGGATGAGGTTATATGCTGGGTAAGAATATTATACAAGGGGATAGATTTTAACTTTATAGGGGGATTCTATGAGGGCAGGGGCTGTTAGGAATATTATAGATGGGAATATAGATTTTTTCTTTATTTATAAGAGGGCATGAAGGGGGTAGGGAGAGGGGGTGGAGTTTCGTTTTTTTTTATGTGTACCCCTTCTTTCAAATCCTACCTTGTGTGAATGGGGTGGTAGTTTTGTTTAAATTAGGTAGGTCGGGACATTATAGATGGAAATATAGATTTTTGCTTTATTTATTATAAGGGTTAGGATTAGGTTTGATAGTTTAATTTAGAAGGAATTTGTATGGTCTGTAGTTTGTTGAGTAAGGTTTACTCTTTAGGGTTGTAGAGGAGATACGGACTGAGGTTAGAGTAGGTATATTATAAAGGGACGTAACTTAGGGTCTTATTGAAGGGGCTATATGTTTTTGACTTAATTTATAAGAGGGATCATGGAGCGGTTAGTGGCGTTAGTTTTATTTAGAAGGTATATATAACTGGGGGGTGGATAGTATATCGTTGGTTGGTGGATAGTAGGTCACTGGTTGCTGGATAGTAGGTCTATGGTTGTTGGATAGTAGATTATTGGTTGATGGATAGTAGATCCCTGGTTGTTGGATAATATATAACTGCTTGTTGGAAGTAGATTTCTGGTTGTTGATAGTAATTAGCTGGTTGTTGGATAGTAGCTCCCTGGTTGGTGGATAGTAGATATCTGGGCTTTGATAGTAAATAACTGGTTGTTGGATTGTAGATCTTTGGTTGTTGGATAGTAACTCACTGGTTGTTGGATAGTAAATCCCTGGTTGGTGGATAGTAGATAACTGAGTGTGTATATATTACATCCCGTCCTTTTACATCCTACTCCTCTTGTATGTATGTATCCATGTATCTATGTATGCATAGCGCGTGTATCAACACTCCTACCCTTTTCGTTAGATAGTAGTGTTTTGTGATTGTAATCAAAAAGCAGTTGCTGCATAGTAGGGGGAGGCCCTGGGTGCTGGATATTAAATCACTGGTCTGTGGATTTTATACAACTTTTTGGTGGATAGTAGATAATTAAGTATTGGTGTGTAAGGATTATGAAGATGGTAGTTTTTTTTTTTTTTTTTTAAAGAAAATGGAGGTTAGGGGAGGGATAGGGGATAGACATATGAGAGAATGGGTTAAAAGAACATTACACAAAATAAACCTGTGGACTTTCGATCTTATGTCATCCATACTGGCGACCGTCATCGTTCAGAGCCTCTGTTAAGATACACAACTTCAATGTACGGCTGTCTCATGGTAATTTCCCGTTTGTCCCCATAAACTTTCGACACTTTGCCTCCATAATCTTTCAACCATTCATTTTGCCATGTTTATTTCCCGTTTGTCCCTATAAACTTTCGACCCTATTTAAGACAGGACTCCTCTCCTTTCATTTAGAAGGCAGACAAACTCGCATTTCTCTGCCAAACACATGCTACACTGTTACAAAACACACAGACGCACCTGACGTCATAGGTTTTTTTCCGTTTTCGAGTGTGCAGACCGTCATCTCATGCTATACTGTTAAAAACCATATGAACGAAGATGGCGCCTATGTTAAATTCCCGTTGAGCACGTAAATTTTTGTATACTTTTTTATTTAACACAATTCATCTTATCTGGCCCTTGGCCTTCTAAAGTCCGACACGGATTTTATAGTCCATGCGCACATTCACAAGACTGATGATATAGGTTTTACCGGACAAAAGAGCGCGGGTGGGGGTGGGGTGGGGGTCTCGAAAGCTGATTTGTGCACATTTGTATTTTAGTGCTAGCCGCTATATTTAGGGGTGATACACGTGCAAATGTTTTAAAACAAGCAGGGATAGGCCATGCAAGCCCCCCCCCCCCAAAAAAAAGAAAAAAACAAAACAAAACAATTTAGCGTGAAACAACAGGAACGTTTCCAAGAGCAGGTTTTCTTTATAGTTAAATAGTTCAAACTGTCCTGGAAACGCTTAAAATGCGGGAGCTTCAGGGGGCTTTGTCCGATGGGCCCCACCAGGGATTCCATCCCCAAGACCCTTTTCTACTATTTTAGTCAAAGTCCTACTTTTTCCCGTGGCGAGTAGTAGAGTCCATTACACCCATCACGTTTCATGAATGTACATCAACCGTGTCGAGAAATCGAGCTAAAATAAGAAAAACTACGTTGACACCTGCTACTCTGCATTCGCACCACTCGGCTATTTCTGCGAGGATAAAAAGGATGTATGTTGGTGCAGTAATTTACAGAAAAATCACATTTGTTCGCCGAAAATTTCTTCTTAAAACAAACATGATTTTGGTTCTTGCGAGACCAAATGAAATTGTGAAGGGGTCTAGAGGTTCTCCCCCAGCGGGTCTAAAGGGGCGGCGCCCTTTATCAGGGGGTCCAGGGGGCCGAAGGCTCCCGGCCAAAAATGCATTTTAGACTCAGAGCATACCAAACTGCTCTTGGTGGCCCTTATTATCATAATATTTTGCAAAGATGTTACTTAATTCCAACAAAAAATATCATTTGAAAAATAACAAACTTACCCAACGTTAAACAATACTTGAAGAATTTCACAATGTTCCTTGTCGCATCAACTTGTTCTCCAAAAATATTAGTGCTGAAGTTAATACATGTGCATGTCAGGGTTCATATAATAATTCAGTCACAATAATTTTTTTCATTTTTGCAGCACACATTAAATGTAAATCACTTTTTTCTTCTCATAACAAATAAGTTTGTCTTTAATGATAAAAGTTTTTAATTATATACATCCACTACATAAAATATTCACATAAATTCACTTGTCTTTTTCCTAATTCGACACAACCTGTCGATTCTGACGTGTTAGTCTTGCTTCTTTTTGCAGCCTTGGCAAAGATTTATTTTCCTTTCCTTTTCGCATATTCCAACAGTGTTGCTTCTGCCCTCTCATGCAAGAAATCTTAAAGTACTGTATTACACTTTTTCCTGATGCCTTCAGACCATATTTGATGTTCGGTACCGAGTTGTAGGTTTGTACTTTAATCTTCCCCGATTTGGAATCAATAATATCATTCATTACATTGAAGGATGATTCTACTTGTGGGCCATGATAACAACTCAGTAAAGACATGACCATCTTTGATAGACACGGGTATCTGGTAACAATATCATCACTTCCCCACTAGTGATCTATACTTTGCCCCTCCTTAAATTCTGGAAGGGGATCGGTTTGGAATTTTACAACTTCAAAATCATACTGGTCCAAATCCTTCTCATTTAACACGTTAGACGCTACTGTAGAGTTGGTAATAGTTCAAAGTCCTCTAGCATTCAGTTTTCTTACAAATTGATCAACTCCGTTCCCATCTACTTTGCGTTCATGTCATTCCCATTTCCACACATTATTCAAACTTTTAGTGTCCGTGTCTCTGTCGATAATTTGAGACGCCATGTTTGGCAAGCATGCTATTTCCATCAGCTTCCGTTGGACAAGTAAAAACTTTTGACCAATCAGAAAACTCCTAGTGATCTTCTGCTAAATAATATACGGAACGAATATTATATATATATAATCTGACTCCGATCAGGAGAAAAGCGGACTTCCGCTTTAAAAAGGAACAATATCAAGTCTGATAGAAATTAAACCGCAATCTATTCGGACCACCTCAGCTATTTCCACGATTGGATTGACCGATATGTTGCGAATAAAAAAAATAATTCATTGCATTCGCAACTTCTCGGTCAATCCTCGTTTCGTAAATAACAGAGATGGTCCGAGTGGCAGCTATTATCATACTTTGGATGTATTATCCGCAAGATGATTTGTACGTTGCGCATGGCGACTCTGCTGCTGCCATCGGAAACGTGATCCCTTCGCTTAGTCCGAGCCGAGCAGTAATGATAAAAAAGGCTGTACGAGTGGATTGATAGGTAGAAAAATTGTCTCGTCTTCCTTTTAATTTTGGAGTCGGCCACGTTTGTAAGATGAGCGAGGGCCGAGACAAATATTTTCACAATATTCTTTTATCATGTCTTGCAGTACATATTCAAAATATTTAGATAGCCGAAGCATGGTTCAGGAGGATATTTCTTCTCGACCTGTGACAAATTTTGAAAACTGTTCAATTTTCCGTACTCTAAATGAAGAAAAGACCTTGTGTGTGAATGTATGTACATCAATCGAGAGAGAGAGGGAGAAAGAGAGCGCAAGTATGATTGACGAGAGCGAATCGAATGAATTAAGCGGCTTTGATTTTTAATTATTTTTATTGATTGTGAAGTCGTCAAAATATGTCAATACTGAATAAATTGCGCTGAACAAAACACAAAATGCGAAAAATGAATTATGAATTAATATTTGTTGCCATTCAAAAGAACGCAACTTTTTTTTTCAAGAAATGAACAAGGCATGACAATAAAAAAAAAATAATTACGAAGAGTCTTCTCGATTAATACAAAAAGTTCTCTCATAAAACGCAGTCACTTGGAGAATTCATGTATACCGAGATCTGATTTGTCAACAAGATACCCGTTTTATCTCAGTTGAAGGTTTATCTAGGTTCACTTGAAGTCGAACTCCTTGAAGAGTATCTTATTCGTTGGTTTTATTGTCTGTGGCAAGTTGAAGGGTCCTTGTAAAGGTGATGAACCAATCGTGGGACTGGTTGGGGACCCTACAGGGGAATTCACATCGGAATCCATACTGTCCCGTCTCCGTACTACCTTGGACAGGTCAATCTTGGGCGCAAATAGTCCGCGGTTTACTTTTGGTGGAAGATTCTTCTCTGGGGCAAAGTGGGGCTGCCCCATAAACTCTCTTAACTCCCTCTTGTCCATGTTCAGCAAATACTTGAAATAATAATAATAATAATAATAATAATAATAATAATAATAATAATAATAATGTTCCAATCCAAATGGAATTTACTTAAGAGTTCTACAGGTACTGATGAGCAAGCATTAGAACGTTTCGTAAAGGATATGCAAACTAAAGTTGTCGTTAACAATATTTGTTATTCTAGTCCATTTTAACATTGTCAAAATTCTTTCAATCCAAAAAAATAAAAAATAAAAAAAATAATAAAAAATAAAGCGAATTAAAAATGACTTCAAAATTTGACAACACTAGGTCTGTTGTTTTTAGCAGGTAAATGAATATACATTTCAGTCAACGATCAATTTATAGCAGACGACCGTAAACGCGAAAATTCCTCGATAAATTTACAATTTCAAGTCAACAAGCGTAATTTTCTGAAAGGCATTATGGGTCATTGGTATTAGGTTCCCCTTTGTAACAATTTTTATTGATGGAGGGTGTGAACCAGTGAAAGTACAACAGTGTTATTAGTTTTGCCCATAACGCCTTGCAGAAATAACTAATTCGTTACTGTATTTCCACGCCTATCGTCGCGTCTGCTACAAATTATCATTGCAACTAAAACGGACAATTAACCTGCTGAAAATAACGGATTTTGTGTCGTCATGGTTTGAAGCTGTCATTTTAAATTTGGTGAAATATATATTTTTTTCTAGACAAATGCAAGGCTATAAACATATACACGAAGGAAATAATTCATAGAAGCAAATCGATGGGTTTTGCACACCCAATGAACAAACGATACAAATAAAAATGAAAACCAAATATAATGGAAACAAAAGAACCCAAGTTGGCCTAATATCGCTCACCTGACAACAGGCCACAATACAGTAATTTCAATATTGCGTTTACTTAATCGTTGTCCACATTAAGCTGGTCCACAATTTGTTTCATCTACTTCAACTTGCCGTGTTAATAATTATGTTTAATTTCGATGTTTTTATTCAGCTTAAAAACATAGATTATTCAATTTAAACCACAATGTGGAATTCTTTAGCAAATTTTAATGAACTTGTATTGAAATTTAGGAATCATAAATTCAAAAATTATTTTATAACAATAGATTTTTTTAAAAAAAAAATCTGCAAGGGTAAGTACTCGGCCTATCACCAAAACTGTGATTCTCAACAAATCTAATCCCAGGTTACTTCCCTTGCTCTAATAAGCAAAATTGGGAAATTTCAATTTTTTCTACTGACAGCAACAACGGCTATACTTGATGGTAGATAAGCATCCTTCTGCACAAACTTGAATGCCAGGAACCACCGATTGGCAAGTTGGTAGAGCGTCGGACAAGTAATCCAAGGGTCGCGGGTTAAATACCCCCTTTGCCAGCGTCGGTCAGCTGCCCTTGTCCTTGGAAAAAGGCAATTTGCTCACATTTGCTCGGCACGATATAGCCATTTATGTACATAAAAATGCAGTTAAAACCAACCAAAACTATGCAAGGATGCTTTCAGTCAAATTTGATCCAATTCTGCTGACCGATTTTCGGCAAGTCATTGAAAGGTTTCTCAATTTTTGGCAACAGTGGCCATATCTGATCGCGGATGGTCATGGTTTTTACAAGTTTAAAAAGTGTTCGTGCCAGGATGCTTTCTGTAAAGTTTCACTAAATTTCCATTTTGCGGTTCTCGAGAAGTCGCTGTCAATGCCTTACCCATTCCACCCCCACCACCAAACAGTGGATTTCTTATCTTAAGTAACATTGGCCATATTTGATGCGTTATCGTCATTTGAACAAATGTGAAAGGTCTTCATGGCAGTGCGCTTTCTGTCAATTTTGGTCAAGTTCTAGTCAGCATTTAACCCCTTCCCACCCCCAACAGTGGCTTTTTCCGTTTTTAGCAACAGTGACCATATCTGACGGAGGATCGTCGTCAATTGTACAAATCTGAAAGGTCATCTTATCTGAATGATATGCTCTATAGAAGTCGTCGTTTGAAGGATCTTTACTATCTGTATCCGGACCCCGCGTGGCCGAGTGCTCCTAGGCGCTCGCCTTAACAGATCACCGACATCTCACCCCTGTCCGCGTGGAGTAGAATCTCGGGCTCGGCCACCACTATGTGAGAAAGCTGGCCAGAAGCTTCCCGTGGGTCCATGGTTCTTCCCGGGGTTTTCCCGGGTTCTTCCTCCACCAGATATATACTTGCCGCCATGTAAAGCCTAACATGTGCTATAAACCCATAAAACCACAAACCATTCGCATCAACAGCTGCCATATTTCTTGACGGATTGGATGCATTTTTATAATTTTAAAGATCTTCATGCACGATACTGCGGTCACAATTCATCCAGTGGTTTTTGAGAAGTTAAAATTAGCAATAGTCGACGGACGCAGGGCCATGCCACAAGTTCACTTGAGCTTGTGGTAATTCGAATTAAAAATCTCATGAAAAATCAACAATATATTACTCCAGTAGTGTAAATTAAATTGACAACAGATTTTGTATGAACAATTCAACAGATTAGTTTACATATATGTAGTCTAATAAGCGCATATGAAAATATTTCCTGTCCAAAACATGAAGAAAAAAATCTTTAAAGACATTTTTTAAAATATCTTGTTAAATTATCACGTTTAAAGATTCGATGGACGCCGAATATCATCTTGTGTTGGAGATGCCATTTCAATAGCACGAAAGCAATGTTATTTTTTGTTTGTTTTGTATCCTGCGAAATTAAACTCGTGCCAAGTTGCACAAAAACATTAAACTAGTCTAAATATTTTCAAAAATAAAAAGTCTAAGATGAACCTCGCAGTCCTTCGAGGATCTGCAGTGTATGCACGTACACAATGCACTTTAAAACCTTATAAATGCGTTAGGCAATGTATTTGATACCGTCCACATTTTGTTGCAAGGTATTGTAACTTTGAGAGAAAGAAAATGCACAACATGTTAAAAACGGACTTACTTTCAGGTGAAAATGCTCCTGACAGATGAATTTACTTAATCGGCGTTAAGCTGCAAGACTGTGCATTGCGGTCAGAATGCTGTCTTATATAACTTCCATGCAGCGCACGTGGTACGGGGGCGATTCGTCGCCCGGGAATCGTTAAGATACTATCTCATTACAACAGAGGTGGTAATCGCTTCTTTCTTTAACAACGTTACCGAAACCCATCATCTGAATAAGCAAGTCGTATTGCACGGATAGCAATAAGATGTAAACAACTTGGCCTTGACTTAAAATTGCACCACGCCATTTGGTGGCAGATGTTTACTAATAAAACCACGTGACTATGTAGTCAAAATATTGTTCATGTGAAATTAAGCCAATTGTTGAGGTGCCAAACGGGTAAGATTTAAAGTGGAAAAATTAAATGTTTTCGCCTGTGCATACCTTATATTAAGCTCAATGTTAAATTATTTTTTTTAGATTAAGTTCAATGTCACCATTTTGTGCTTTCTACCAAAATAAAAGGGGAGCTCGACATAAAGGGAGCCTCTTGTAATTCTATTCCAACAATCAAAAAAATTGGAAACCAAATCAGAGAGTGAAATATTGTATGGTATGAACTTGATATACTGGAGCTAAACAGCCTGTCAAACAAACTGCTAAAGGTAGAGCTGATTTTACGACGTCTACATACATTGTGGTTACAAGCAAGTGTTCCCCGTCTGTGCATTAGGGACAGCAGTTTAAGGGGGGGGGGGGGGGGGCTGGTTATAGAATTTTCTTTCAAACCAGGATATTTTCTTTTATTTCAAGATAATTATTCTTTCAACTAATATGATGATTACAATTTTTTCCCTTTTATTCTACAGATTGGACCTAGATTATTTTTGGGCTATATGGGAGGCGTAATTTCTTTTTCAAAAGATCCCCTCCCCCCCCCCACACACACACAACTAGGTCCCTTGTACATATATTTTCTTCTATTCCTGTCCTTTTCTTTTTTTCTTTTTTTTACCCTTAGTAGACCTTTTCATTGGTAGCTTCCTGGAAGCAACTTTCAAGGAAGATAGTAGTACAATTAATGTTTCAGAACACTGGCGAAGGTTCAAAAGTCACAGGAAAACTTAAAACCAGGGGCGTCAAACTCATTTGCTATGGTGGGCCAGATTTGATATAAATAATAATAATAATAATAATAATAATAATAATAAAATAATAATAATAATAAATAATGAGTATGTTTGACACTCCTGCTTTAAACTTTTTTTTGCCCCCCCCCCCCCCCCTCTTTTTGTGCCCAGGCTAGGCTCCATCTCCTTTTTGATATACTGGAGGTAGACAGTCTGGGCTCTTTCGATAGCGCGGTTTTTACCCGTGTTCGAACGTGAGGCAAAGGTCTCCTTTTTTGCCCACACTGGCACTCTTTGCCTTGCTGCCCAGGGTAGACGCTTACGACCATAAATCGCCGCAGTAGGTTTATCATCACGTGGTAGAGATTGGGGTGAGAAATGTCAAACCTTTCATTCATTTATTCCGCCACTCTAACTCTTTCTTCGTTTCTTCCTGTCTTTTGTTCTCTGTAAGTGAACAAGAACGCAAAGAGACTGAGTGCAGTCAGAAGTAAGTAAACGTATAGCGTTGTACTGTACAAAATAGCATATGAAACACTCAACAACTTTGGACAGATTCCGGCTCTTCGAGCGTACATTTGTCTTTACATGATATTTATTTATATTGTCAATTCTTAAGGTGCTGTTACAGCTGCCTTGGGGGACAGACCATTTCATTATTTGTTTTTGTTGGGGGTGGGGGATGGGCTTAGATTTACTTTCGTGCACTGATATTTTTGTTTGTTTTCTTTTCTTTTACCTGAAGATAATTTTGTCGTTTCAAATAATATAATGGATATATTGTTTTTTCTTGATACTATAAATCAGAGCAAGAATATTTTTGAAGCTATCGGTTAGGATGCCCGCCCATCCCAGTGTAAATCGAAAGTACTTAACTCCTATTTTCTCGGTATGATATAGCCAATAACGTGTTGAGAGTGCCGTTCTGATAGCTAACCTTCTCTTCCTCCTCATTATTATTATTATTATTATTATTATTATTATTATTATTATTATTATTATTATATCCTTATATGACCCCCTCTCCAATGGCTAGATGACGTGATGTCACTCAATCGGCAGTGTTTTCGTCTGATAAGGCACATGAGTTCATTTTTGTGGGTCAATGCGGCATACATACTCAAAACAATCCTAAACGACAACAAAGTTCACTAACCAGCTGAATGATTCTATTTAGTTCATGATGGAAAATCAGGAGAAGCTACGTGCTTTTGTTCAAGAAGTTAATTATATAGCTATGAAACGCTTAAGTCACCATGTTTTTGTTTGTCAGTAAAGTTCCAGTGAACTTTTGTTGTACACAAAATATGTTAACTTGTATTAAATCCGCTGGAAGGTTTCTCTTGCGGTGCATTCAGCGCGTTAGGGACCGGCCATTTACTATGGCATGGCGGGGGTGGGGGTGACTGCGATTTTGAGCTCTACTGGTCATAGACCAGAATAACTTGGAATGGCCTGTTGTCTGTCGTCCGTGATCCGACGTCCGTTAGCACAAGTTTCTTATCGCTACTTCTAAACTACTGGGATGATTGCCATGAAACTTTACACACGCACACGCACACACACACACACACACACACACACACATATTAATTTCAAGGTCTAATTGGTCCTAAACGAAAACAGTGCTGCTCAGACGTCCAATATCGCTGCCACAATAGCCATCTTGAAAATCTTGTTATCGCTACTCCTCCGGAATGGATTTTCACCGAAGGACTTTTTATGATGTCTAGCTGGTCTTAAATGAAACTGGCGCCGATCTGACGTCCAATATGCCGCAACGGCAAACATTAAAAAAAAATGTGTTATCGCTACTTCTCCTGAACGGAAGGTCATATATACATGGGGTTTTCACTATAAAACTTGCTATGATGTCTAGTTGGGCCAAAATTAACCATCTTGAAAATCTTGTTATCGCTACTCCTCCTGACTGGATGATCATGTCAACATATGGATTGCATTAAAAGACTTCTCATGACGTCTACTTGGCCATAAATGAAAATGGTTCCAATCTGATGTCCAGCAGCCATCTTTAAATTATTGTTATCACTACTCCTCCTGAACAGAAAGTTATATTGACACAGTGTTTAGTTCGTCCTAAATCAAAATGGTTCCACTCTGACATTCAATTTGGCCGCCTTAGCGGCCATCTTGAAAATCTTGCTGTTGTTACTCCTCCTGAATGTGTGGTCATATTAATATGTGATTATCACTGAAAGACATTTATCATGTCTACTTGGGTCTAAATGAAAATTTTGCCGATCTGACGTCTAATATGGCCACCACGGCAGCCATATTGAAAATATTGTTATCGTTATTCCACCTGAACGGAAAGTCATATCGGCATGGAGTTTCACAAGAAGACTTCTAATGATGTCTAGTTGGTATGAAAATGGGACCGATTTGATATACAATATGGCCACCATGGCATCCCTCTTGAAAATCTTGTTATTGCTACTATTTCTAAATGGAAAGTCGTATCGACATGGGGGTTTCACGGAAAGACTAATTATGATATCTAGTTGGTCCTGAATAAAAAAAAAACATTTGTGCTGATATGACCTCAAATATGACTGCCACACTGAAATTATTGAAAATCTTGTAAATAATTCTACTGAAGGGATGATCATATTAACATGCGATTGTCACCAAAAGCCTTCTAGTGCTGTGTAGAGTGTCTAAAAGAAAATGGTGCTGATCTTACATCCAATATGGCAACCACAGTGGCTAATTTGACAAGTCGTATCGCTTAAGATCATCAGAGATGGTTTGAACATTTAGCAGTTAAAAAGAAGAAATGGTTATATGTTGAATTCCTGGAAATTCTTTTCAGAATGTAGCGTGTCAGTCCCTTCGAGGGGCTCTTGTTTAAACAAATGTCCGGCCAACTGTTGCTTTCTGATATTTGCAGAAAAAGAACGAATTCTAACCATTATATATACATTTTATAACTTTACCTTTAATTGACGCCGTGATCACTTGTGCTGACGTGCCGTTGGACCCTGTTGTGCGTATACATACATACATACATACATACATACATACATACATACATACATACATACATACATACATACCACCACCTTCTTTTATAATGTAAATGCTTTATCTTAGTTTCTCGTAGTGGCAATTATCCGGGATGTAAAAGCCAGAAGCGAATAATGCTCCGCTGTAGATTATAGATGGCATATATGAAAAACGATATCCTCGCAATGACATAGATAACTAGGTTACCCCAAACAGCCTGTGTTTAATGTGTGTTTGCCTCGGTGTATGCATTTCATTGGCACCCGAGGAAGACTTTGCTTTAGGTCGAAACGTTTTGAAACTGTTATTTTTCCAACTTTTTTTGTTTTTTACATACCGGTATTACGGGGCTGTTTTTATTTCCTGAAGTAAATGAGTAATTCCTTATTGGACCGTCTTTCTCACTTTCACGAAGAATTGTATACCATAATCAGTGGCGGCGCGAGGGGTGTCAGAGGTGTCAATTGCCCCCGGGCGCCAGTCAAAGGGAGGGGGGCATCGTCGGGAGCTTTTTTTTTTTTTTGCAGCTGTAACGAGGGCTTAGATTGAGGAGGGGGGGGGTAGAATGGAGGTTGTTAATTGACATAAAAAATGTTCTCTGTGGCAAAGCAGGGGCGCCACTAAAGAACATTGCACCCGGACGCCTATAACCCTCGCGCCACCACTGACCATAATAGCAGAACGATGTAAATACATGGTGTGCTCGACATTATTGGACTGTCTTTCGCTCTTTGATGGAAGGCAAAGTTATGTTACAATAGCAGAATGATGTACCCGTCTTCTAAGACGTTTAAAAAAAAGCAGTGTACACTACACAAATCTATTTTTATCGATGTTGTGTCACCTTTCCACTCCCTGTGCATGCATAATCGTCGGGGGGGGGGGGGGGCGGAAACCTATAAAGCAGCAGTTTTAAAGCAAACTATATCCTCTGAGAGGAAGCTAAAAATAATTTGCCTCAGATAGATTGATCTTATTTGCTCCATGGACATTCTTCTTCAGTTAGACATGGATTTTATAGTGTGTTCGCAAATGCATCAGACACTTTGTAGAGTTGGCTCTAAATAAATTTGTGCAAATTGTCATTAGTAATGTTACCAGCTAATATTAGGGCCGACATTTCAAAGAGCACTGTCTTGTAATATTCATAAATTTTATTTTTGAACTTGTTTTCTTCAGTCCGATTCATAACGTCGAAAAATCGTGAAATTAAGATTTGTTCAACGTAAAAAGGCAGAAAATCGCGTTAAAAGACGGTAAAGTTGAGACGTACGTAGGGTTTTCCCCGTCTATAACAATGCGATATATCAACAAGTTTATTTTCTATTTCAGATGTTAAATCCTAACAAAAAGGTATTTAGACAATATTTCAGTCTTATTTTATTTATTTTACGATACATTTCCTGAATTGTAAATGTCATAAAGAATGTCAATAACATCGTTCTGTCTTAAAACTTGATTTGGGTCAACTACGCATGACTCATGGCAGATGTCATTGTTTAAACATTTGTTGAAGGTTCATGAACTCTCGACTGTTTATATACAAGTCAACTCGATTTCGTGTAAACAAGTTGCAAAGCCCCACTATACGAACGCAGTCTCCACGGTGTTATACACAACAAAACAATTATATTGATATCGCCTCGCCTACAAGTATTATAGTATAATGTTATTTTAAGAACTTAGCTGAATAGAAAATATATTTTTAGTCAGAATCACAATGTACTACGATCCAGAGAGAATAATGCCGCATGCGGAATGGAGATGAGAAGGTCATGGTTAAAGTTTCTAGTTTAGCAGAAGGTTACGTGTGTCCATGTACGGAAACCAGTTAGTGCCATACAAGAAAATAAGTATAGAGATCACGATATCTCGCGATTGTCGTTTGACGTCCATGTAATACGACTTTAATTTATAAACTTAAGAAGGAAATTATTCGGATTCGATGAAACTGCATTTTTGTGTAAGTTTGAAATTATTATGCCGCGACATCAAAGGTATACCTTTTGGTAGCAAAGTTTGTATATTTATAGTGATGCGTTATCTACCATAAAATGTTGTTCCCATGGAGCGCAATAATCTTTCGTTGGTATATGCTCAACCAAAATTATTTCTAGTGTGTTCTCCCTGAAAACGGTGTGGCTTCTAAAGCATACTAAGTATGTTCCTTAGGACATGTTCTACAACCATGAAACCTTGTTACTTTTGACCCCACGGACGAAAGGGTGAGCGAGTGTGTCGCACTTTAAATTTTCTTTCCTTCGTAATAAGACATACCCATTAGGAACATCAAGGGACTTAAGGAAACATTAGCAAATGAAAAACTTTAACCAAACCTAAACGCAGATCTTTTCCGAATGTTACATTGACTCCAAGGTGAAAGGAACGAGTGAGTGTGTCTCAGTATGAATTGTCATTGCTGCTGAATATTCGTCCCAAGTATGAACATAACCCATTAAGGGATTTTGGAAATATAAGCAATACAAATCTTCAACCTTGACCTTATCCTAAATCTTCCATGAACGTGACCTTCAAACCAAAGTTAAAGGGGCAAGTGAGTGTGTCGCAATAAAAGATTACCCGTCTATACTCGGGTATAACGCGATACCAACTGCAAACTGCATAGACCCAGATCTGCTGTCGCATAATGCGCCGGCAGATCTGGGTCTATGCAGTTTGTAAGGACTAATCAGTAGAACAAACAACATAGACCCTAATCTACCGGCACACAATGCGACGGCAGATCAAGGTCTATGTTGTTTGCATTTGGACTTGGGTTATACGCGAGTATAAACGGTACTCTGTCTTATACTGAATCATCCCAAGTATTAACAGAATCCATGAAGGGGTGTAGGAAATATAAGCAAAACAAAAACCTTAACCAAAACCATAACAAAACTGGACGCCACCACTGGCGATAGCGGAATAGGACTCCTATGTGGCGCTTTTCCACTAATGTGTGCTTGACAATAAATCGTCTGGCCGTGAGAATCTTAACATAAAGTAGCGTGGTATACTTCATAATATTTTCATGGTAACGTCTCTGTTGGTAACATATTTGTCTTATGAAAAATTACAAGTGCGATATAAGGAACAACTTGCCACTTGTAAGATCAGTGCTTTTATATGGACGTCACTCTTTGTGGTGTAAATAAGAATTAACATGTGTAAAGTTCTCTCAGATTTAGCATGGGTTAAAATTAACGAAAACATAACGTACATCTTCTAAATCTTGCGTAACACATAGGACTAGAGGTTTATACACTTCTGAATAGAAAAGAAGTATACATAGTGTGGTTACATACGGTATATATAATTTTGAAGAGACTAGGGGCATTCCAAATCCCTTTTAATACTTTTGGATTCACCTTGCTGTACACAATGGCGGCGCAAGGGGGGGGGGAGTTGGGAGGGGGTAGTTGTCCACAGGCGACAGACGATAGGGCACCTTCGGGAGCTTTTTCTTGCAGCTGAAATTTTCATAGTATTTCACCTTTATCGTACTGTAACGGGGGCAATTTTTCACAAAGCTCACATTTAAGAGGTGGTGGGGGCAGTGCTGGATTACCCAATAGGCAGACTAAGCACGTGCTTAGGGCACCAGCAAAGCAGGGACACACACACACACAAAAATACATTTTAAAAAAAGAGAAATGACGGGGGGGGGGGGGGTAATTACATGGGGGGGGGCACCATAATCTTTTCAGTGCTTAGGGCCTCTAAAGGTCTTAATCCGGCCGGGGGGGGGGGACAGGGAGGTTGGCAACTGACATAAAAAATGTTCTCTGTAGCAAAGTAGGATCGCCATTGAAGAACATTGCCCCCGGTCGCCTAGGGTTCCACTAAAGAACATTGGCCCGGGCGCTTCAAACCCACGCGCCGCCACAGGTTGTACATATAAAAATATGTCTCCAAAATGTGGTAACGTATCTGTGTGAAAATCTTCGACAGGCATAAACAACACTCCGCTCACTAAATGACATACACAAAGGATCAAATTGTGCATAACAATTAAAGTTTGTAAACTCTGAAGCGGTAAGTTGAATATTATTGCAGATTTCGTTTTGATGCAAGATACGACAGGCTTCCGACATGCAGAAATCATGAAATTCATGTAAACCTTGCGATGTTTTTGGGGAGTCATCCGCCATGAAGTGCAGCCATGTTTTTGGGGAGTCATGCGCCATGAAGTGCAGTCATGTTTTTGGGGAGTCATCCGCCATGAAGTGCGGTCATGTTTTTGGGGAGTCATCCGCCATGAAGTGCAGCCTTGTTTTTGGGGAGTCATCCGCCATGAAGTGCAGCCAAACACTTTTCAGATTAGTCTTTTGGTAATCTGAGTTTACTCAAGTCAAAACGTTGTTCATACTAATTTTATTTTACTCCCGGCTATCTTCTGACGCTATATATTGTAAATGTTGCCTGTTAATGAAAAATGAGCCCTTAGTGCGGTATTGTTCAGGTGAGCGGTATTAAACCCACGGGGAATGAATAGACTTTTATGAACTTTCCAGATATGCATTAATAGACAAGGATTCTTTAACTTGTTAAAGTATCTGATTCAAGTTTCGATGTCACAGCAAAGTCATACGTGTCTCTTTTCACTTTATGCTTTTATTTGCTAATCCTGTAATGTGTCTTTAATTGTTTTTTCATCTAATTCGAGAGTGATTGCTATTTTCCTTAATACTAGTTTTTATTTCACTATTCATAGAACCAAACAAGATAATAATTGTAATAAAATAAGTTTAGACATATGAATACGAAATTATATATTTACTCTAATATCTATGATCCAAAGCGTGAAGAATAGTTGCGGTGTGACAGTGAGAACACTGAAAAGATTAAAAAATATTAGGATATTTTTTGGCATTGGCTTTCGCTTACATTAAAATACATTGAGAAATTGAGAAATGTCCAGAATGACAAATTCCCGCACTGCTCCCCCCCCCCACCACCACCACCACCACAATGCAATCGACAGTTTCAGTTCGACCTATGAACCTGTCGACGGCTTCTAAACAAAATACAAAAGTTGTTGTTCAATTAATATGGCGTGAAGTCATCGATGTCGTCCTTGTGTGCCCTGATTATGGTGAAATTCAAATTTCTTACGAAGGGATTTAATAAAATCAATTTTTTAACTGCAGCTAAAACTTGAGTAGCAGAAAGGGTTCGATAATTTGAGCAAAGAGAAGCAAAAAATCACCTGAATAGACAAGTGCACAAATGAAACCTGCATGCTAAACACAACAAAATAGAATCCAGGCGACTTATTAGGCAAATACCAGATACAATGAGGAAATAGAAAAGTAAGAGAGACATACAGACAAAGCACGTGAAGGAAGGCATTGGTGCCATTGCAAAGTCCAGCCATGTGATTGATTTTGCAATTAATCTGCGCATTCACTTCGCATAAAAACAACAAGCAGAATCGTATACAAGACAAAAAGCAGAAACCAATATCCGTTTTCGTGTCTTACCGTTGTACATGTCTGATGCAGGGTTATTTGCAGTTAACAATTCCAATATTTATTGTAAAAATAATTTTTACAAAATTGTGTCAAACGAAGACCAATTTAAACTAGGTTTGAATGAAATGTACAGAGTTTTAAAATGGCATGATTTTATTTGCGTGTATGCGTTTTCGAGTTCGAGTTCTAGAGTTCGAGTTCGAGAGAGAATATAATGATATAATGTACGCGAAAAGGGCGAGTTGGCGAATGTCTTCATAATTTTCACAGTGGTACACACAGATTTGTCCAAATATCCTTATTTTTACAACAAGTAAGGACTTAAATTCGCATTTAAAGGAAAGCACTAAGGAAAGCGGCAGAGGTAGTACAGAAATTGGACATATCGACCATTTTCATGGTATTTTGAGCAATTAATTCCTCCAGTCTGCCATATGTTCAAATACCAGAGATGTTTTGTCAAGCAGGAGAAGCAGGAAATATAATGAAGTGATTAGTTTAACAAAGCATTTTTCAATCCTGAAAACAAAATCCGCATTTAGGCATTATCCACCTGCGTATCGGGAACTATGACAAAAAATCTATATAATGCAGAACAATTCGTACATGTGGTTAGCCTGTTTCCCAGATGTCATTCTAATTCGTTTTGGAGACAAAATCAGTGTTAATTTTAGGCTGCGCCATAAGTGCAAAACATATTTGCTTTTAGAAGGCCATATTGTCCCAAATAGCTCAATAATACTATTTTTCACGTTCCAGCTATTACATTCACTTTTTGTATTTAGCTTTATTCCTTGGACACTTTTGTATGTACAGTCAAGTAATTCGATTGGTGTATTTATTTATTAAGAGTATTAATCATCTCATTGGCCTACTGACAGTAACTGTGATATATTTTTCTTGCTCTAATGACTGTGGACTGTTGTTATACGTCCGCCTTAAGCCTGATCGAATTATGTTATGATGTTATCCAGCCAGCCCGACGGCCGGCCATTTGTTTGTTACCAATCTCGTTTCTGCACAATAATGCAAGTTGTCCATCATTTACAGTTACCAAGCTTAGTGGATGGCTTGCACTTGTACCAAAGAAGAACCTTGTCGATTTCGAGGTCAGAAGGCCAAAGGTTAAGCTCACAATCTCTGAAAAAAGACAATGTGCAATAACTCCAGTTGCGCACATTCTCCAGCTACCAATATTTGTGGATGATTTGCACTTGATGTAAGGAAGAAGCCTGTCAATTTTGGGTTTAAATGTGAAAGGCCAAGGTGACTGTGACTGAAATAAGAAAAATTGTTTCCGCATTATAACATTAATTCAACAAATGAGACCTGGGCCAATATTGTGGATGGTTTGCATTTGGGTAAGGAAGAAGTAGATCTATTTGTGTTCAAAAGGTCAAAAGTCAAGGTCACTGATACAGAAAGAAGAAAAATCGTTATGCACAAAACTTTCAGTTATCAGCTATGTACTTTCACCAATTATAGTGGATGTCTTAAACGTTTGGGGAAAAAGCTGATTGATTTTGTGTAAAAGGTCAAAAGCCAAGGTCACTGATACTGAAAGAAGAAAAATAATTTTTTTATAGTAATTTTAGTTCTAGTCCATTTTATATAAATAAATAACCAATCAAATTACATGACTGTACGCAAGGAACAAAGCTAAATACAAAAATTGAACCTAATAGCTGGAACGTGACAAGTTTCTGGAGGGCTTCCACTTAAAGTTATGGAAGATGCCTTTTGATTTGGGATCAAAAGGTCAATGGTCAAGGTCATTGTGGCTCAAATTAAAATTGGTTTTGCAGAATAACATTTGTTTTAGAGTATGTTCCAAGACCAAACTTTGTGGATGACTCGCAGCTAGCGTAATAAAGAAATCTATACATGCTGGGGTATAAAGGTCAGAGGTCGCGGTCGTAGTAAGTCTAATAAGAAAATAATGTTTTCTGCACATTAAGCTTAGCGTGTTAAGTTAATGCATAGAAAACTATTAAACATGGGGCGGACGTACAATGTGCCGTTCACGGTATTATTGTTAGATTATGACTTGGTCGTGCAGGGGAGACGCAGCAGAATTTTAGTTCTTAATTTATATTTGTTTTTACAGACTATGGACAGATTTAGAGATGGTTTATCCTAGCTAAGTGCAGCTTCACTTATGATGTGGTTCACTGACAGTTATATATATATATATATATATATATATATATATATATATATATATATATATATATATATATATATCATACATAATTTCAGATTGTTCAAACTCCGGTATTATGCTCTCAATTTCCATGACATTTTCATATGAAGTAAAGAGTGCTTTTGTATAAAATGGTCATTTTTATATGGGAATACTTAGGCTTCGAAGAAGATGCTATTTTTAAAGTCATTTGTCATCTTGAATGATGTACATTTATGTGCAGTTTACGAAAGAAAATATATTACACCATTTCTCTTACCGTGTCACCCATTTAAGGGCACAAAACCTAGCATGGTGACTGTGTCTGATAATACATGTTCCTTCTTACTGTGGCCTAAGTTTCTCTTTGTAACCTGGCTTTCTTTACCATCAGTTTCTTCCAGCTTATTAGGTGCTGTCCACCTTGACTCCCACATATACACTACTCCTTAATTTGAGTGTGCACTCATACTCAACGTTTGGATACTTCATAATGAAAACAATGACTAACATAAAATATCTCCAAACGCTGTACACTTTTCTCTCCGTTTTGAAGGTTGCTGGTCGGTTAAATTTTTTGCTTTTGCAAAGAAATATACTTGTGAAGTTCATTAAAGAACCAACATTCTTCTTGAGTGCACACTCAAGTTTCGGAGTTTCGTGAATACAAAGCATGTCCACAATATCTGGGTAGTTTCTAAATCTGTGTTCATATATATAATTTCTATTATGGTGGCTGTCGCTGCTACTTTCAATGATTTGTTTACCATTTTTTCACAAGGAAAAATAATACAAAAATAACGGCATACAAAGAGGAATGTATGTTATTAGATAAATGCATGTTTGATGTTGTCATTTTTCACAATGCCCAAGTGTGTCAGCGACGGCATTATTAAAACTATGTTATATTTACTACATGTATTTCTCCGGATGTATACTTTTCGGCTCAAGTAGTTTTCAGTTCAACTAGTCATACACCGGATTTGATTAAGTGATGGTCTTGAGTGCGCCATCAAGTCTCCAACGTCTAGTATACGTTGTCCGTTATCAGATGCTTTATATCGTTACTACTCCTAGACTGCTTGGAAGAAAGTCATGCATGAAACTTGGCACACAGTTTCATCCAGACGTCGAGTTGACCCTAATGAAAACTATACTCCGACGACATCCAACATTACTGCCATTGTGATCTTCTTGAAAAGCATGTTATCAATACTTCTTTTGAATGGACTGGTTTTTCACTAAGGTCATTGACAAAAAAAAAAAAAAATTGTGTTAATCTAACATAGTGGTTATCTTGAACATCATTTTGTTATCCCTCCTCCGTCTGAACAATTCAGACGCCAGAGAAGCACAATAGACCATCTTGTAAGACTTGAATCATTTATTAGAGAAGCTTTCATAAAGAAAGAACATATAGTTATCGTCTGTTTCGACAACACGTGAAAATACAGCATAATGAATGACCTGTTGAACTTAGGTCTAAGGGACCGCGTACCTAACTTTATATAATTCTTTGGAAGATAGAAACTTCAGAGCTAAGGTAGGCAGCACCCTTTCTGAAAGCTATCCTCGCGAGATGGGTATACTTCATGGCAGCATACTGTCAGCCAGCCTATTCAACATAAAAATTAACAACATAGTGAAATGCCTTCATCGTTTCATTTTACGAATATATGAGTTTGGTGTTTACACCCAAATTATCGTGGACGAAGGCTAAACAAACATTAGTAACACAGAGTATCAAATCTGTTGTCTATTTTTTTTATTACCAAAGGAAATTTGGATACTTCAGTTGTGAAGATGCCTTTCAAAAAATTTGATACCTATATAATGTTATGGTTCTGAACTTTGGGGCAACACGTATTCAGAATGTATTGAAAGTGTTCAAAGTCGTCTCTGTAAACAATATATATATATATATATATATATATATATATATATATATATATATATATATATATATATATATATATATTATTCGAGTAATGTGAATAATTATGTTGTCCCTGGAGAATGTGGCAGACTACCATTATGTCTTACATATTGCTCAAGGTGTATAACATATTGGAGTAAATTGTTACATATGGATAGGAGCAGAGACCCAGCAGAACGCTACAAAATGCTTAAATCATTAGATGATAGTTGCCGAATTACGTGGGCATCACATGTGAGAAATGTATTATTTAGCTATGGTTTTGGGTTTGTATGCATATCGCAAGTTGTTGGAGGTGTTAGTGTATTTGTAACAGCATTTCTCAAAGAGCGAATGATTGCACGAGTCAAAATTAGCATGATAAAATCACCCAGTCTTCAGAATGTAGGTATTATCAAAATTATACAACACTATTAAATGTTGAGAAGTATCTTTCCATAGGATTACCATTTTATGTCCGTAAAGCTCTCTCGAGATTCAGATGTTTTAGTCCGTAAAGCTCTCTCGAGATTCAGATGTTCTAGTCATATACTTTGTATAGAGACTGGTAGACATGATGGTGCTACTGCTTTATATCATTTTTGTAAGTTTAGTTATCGTAGTCATTTTTCATTTGTAGAATATAAATATCATGCATTTTTCATTTGCAAACATCAAGATCGAAGAGAAAAGCAGCTAGGCAAACCTTGCTATACTAATCTATAAAATGTATTGTATTATGGGCCGGTGGCCTAGATTACCAATTAAAGAATCTTGAACCTTTATAATTTGTAAATGGAAAAGCTAAACTTACAGTCCTGCTTTTTTCATTGCCTCGTGTTTCAATGGACATTCAGTGCTATACGATGATTTATTACATTTATGAGAGGATGATAGTATGTATTGTCACACCTGGAAAATCATTGTCAACCAAGGCGGGGTGACGATATCCACTATCACCGTCTCAGAAATGTGATATATGTATTTATATCATGACAGCGTGGAAATTATTTGAAATCGAGCCTGGACCCCAGTGTCTAGCCACTCTGTAAATGAATAAGCATGGCTGAATGTTTAAGAACTTCCTTGAGGAGATTTTTTCATGATGCTAGATAGTCATGACCAGACTAAACAAGGGTTATTTGAGAGCAGGAGCTAAAGAAACACCAGTTTTCGTGAGAGTCAGTATTTTAGCAATATTTAATAGATCACAGAAAAATACGTCACAGTGACCTAGTTTTGATGCGCAATAAAAGTTCAGCCCAAGATGCAAACATTTTGGTTACAATTGGCGAAAAGGTGTTGGAATAAGAACACAGAAAAATTTATATATGCTTACATCCTGGGAGATAGGTCATAGCGATCCAATTTAGATGATCGATATATGTTCATCCCAAGATACACTCACACTGCCAGTGTGGTCTCAACAGCAGCATTAAAATGCGAGTTAAAGCCAAGACAGGGAAAATGGACGGACTCACGGAGGTACGGACAAAATCAATCTTATATACCGTCTGACTAACGGAGTGGACGTAACCTTATCCTCCCACCAAGGCGAAAAAAAAAACACACAAAAAAAAAAAAAACAGCAGCGTACAAGTTTATGCACCTCCTAAGTTCTAAAATTTGTGTAGGGAGATTGATGTAGGACAACGAAAAGTTCATGGACGAAAAGGAATTAAAAAATTTGCATACGAAAAGTTGTTTACTACGCTATCCATTGCCATTCTGCGTGTTTATGTTCGTGATAAAACGTTTGGTTTAGCATGTAAGCCACCTTTAGAGTCAAAGAACATAAGGTCAGTGATAAGAAGTCAGTATTCTACTATACATTCAAGAACTATAAATTAGTTCAAGCGGCCACATATCGTGTATAGTTTGTAACCTACATACATAGAAGATATCTATTGTTTTTTTGTTTTTTTTAGTAGATATAAGGAAATATCTCACGAGTGAAGTGGGAAACATTGTATTCTCACGTGTGGTGAAGTAACAATACAAAATGTTTCCACTTCATGACTGAAATATTTCCTAACATCTACTAAAAAAATGTTGATTTTCTTTTTATTATATGCATCTATTGTATTAAGGCAAAAACCGCCCGATTTGCATGATTTGTTTCTCCATTACGTGCAAATTCTATTAACGTCAGCATTACTACATCGATAAAAAGAAGTTCCAAAATTTTACAATAATTATAGGACGGCGACATTTTACATATTTAGCTTCTACATATAATGCTTCAAAGTGTGTATTTTGTCGAATCAATGTCTGTTTTCATACGAAAATGAGATTTTTTAAACTTTTCGTTAACACATTTCTTGCGTGGATTGATACAGTGAACATTGTAGGGGTGGATATACTGTAGAAACATCACATAACGATCGCTTACTACAGACTTCAGAGCGTAACATTTTTAAACAAAAGCTTTTGATAATTGGGAGTTTACTTGTAAGGATGGGGTGGGGGTGCATTCAAACGTGAATGTTTGGCCCCGGCATGCTTGCAATCTACTTCGGTAACAGACGCTGCACCCAAATTTATATTGTCACTTAATTTCGGTTTGCAATCAACACTAATTAATGCCCGATTTCTCCATCGTTTTCAAAACATGACTATGATTGTGGCGAGAGTAAAAATCGCTGCTTAAACATTGTTATTACTATATCTAAAAAAGAGTTTTCCTACAAATGGGTCCGTTTGTCGTAGCAACAAATCATTTAAGTTCAGTCACTAACAATCTGCACGATTCATGTGGAAAACTATTTATAAAAGGTTAATATCTGAAGTGTACTTTTGTTGTTTGGAGTACATTTTTAGGCATTTTTTGATGGCGCCTTCTTTTTGATTACATAAATGTATACTAGAGCATCTACAGTCTTGACACATTTTAGGATCTGCTCATCCTGAGAGAGAGAGAGACAGAGAGAGAGAGAGAGAGAGAGACAGGAGACAGAGAAGGAGCAGCAGAAGAACAAAAATGAAACCGGCCTAAATATCGAAATACATATTTTAATAACATACATTACGGCAAATATATTTCCTTAATGGGAAAAGAAAGTAGTTCCAAAAGTGATATCGCCACTGTGGCGATGAATGTGGTATCACCATTGATTGCATGAGTCAAAATTGGCATGATAAAATCACCCGGTCTTAAAATTGTAGGTATTATCAAAATTATACAACACTATTAAATGTTTAGAAGTATCTTTCCATAGGATTACCATTTTATGTCCGTAAAGCTCTCTCGTGATTCAGATGTTTTAGTCCGTAAAGCTCTCTCGAGATTCAGATGTTTTAGTCATATACTTTTTATAGAGACTGGTAGACATGATGGTGCTACTGCTTCTTAACGTTTGTGTAATTTTAGTTATCGTAGTAAGTTGTCGTTTGTAGAATATGAATATCATGCATTTTTCATTTGTAGAATATGAATATCATGCATTTTTCATTTGTAGACATCAAGATCGAAGAGAAAAGCAGCTAGGCAAACCTTGCTATACTAATCTATAAAATGTATTGTATTATGGGCCGGTGGCCTAGATTACCAATTAAAGAATCTTGAACCTTTATAATTTGTAAATGGAAAAGCTAAACTTACAGTCCTGCTTTTTTTTTTTTTCTTTGCCTTGTGTTTCAATGGACATTCAGTGCTATAAGATGATTTATTACATTTATGAGAGGATGATAGTAAGTATTGTCACACCTGGAAAATCATTGTCAACCGAGGTGGGGTGACGATATGCACTATCACCGTCTCAGAAATGTGATATATGTATTTATATCATGACATCGTGGAAATTATTTGAAATCGAGCCTGGATCCCAGTGTCTAGCTACTCTGTAAATGAATAAGCATGGCCGAATGTTTAAGAACTTCCTTGAGGAGATTTTTGCATGATGCTAGATAGCCATGACCAGACTAAACAAGGGTTGTTTGAGAGCAGGAGCTAAAGAAACACCAGCTTTCGTAAGAGTCAGTATTTTAGGTCTTAGCGATCCAGTTTAAATGATCGATATATCACACTGCCAGTGTGGTCTCAACAACAGCATTAAAATGCCAGTTAAAGCCAAGACAGGGAGAATGGACGGACTCACGGAGGTACGGACAAAATCAATCTTATATACCGTCTGACTAACGGAGTGGACGTAACCTTATCCTCCCACCAAGGCGAAAAAAAAAAACCACAACCCCCCCCCCCCCCCCAGCAGTGTACAAGTTTATGCACCTCCTAAGTTCTCCAAATTTGTGTTGGGAGATTGATGCAGCACAACGAAAAGTTCATGGATGAAAAGTAATGTAAAAATTGGCATACGAAAAGTTGTTTACTACGCTATCCATTGCCATTCTGCGTGTTCATGTTCGTGATAAAACGTTTGGTTTAGCATGTAAGCCACCTTTAGAGTCAAAGAACTTAAGGTCAGTGATAAGAAGTCAGTATTCTACTATACATTCAAGAACTATAAATTACACATATCGTGTATCGTTTGTAACCTACATACATAGAAGATATCTACGTTTTTTTTGTGTGTGTGTTTTTTTTTTTTAGATATAAGGAAATATTTTACGAGTGAAGTGGGAAACATTATATTCTCACGTGTGGTGAAATAACAATACAAAATGTTTCCACTTTATGACTGAAATATTTCCTTATATCTACTCAAAAAATGTAGATTTTCTCTTTATTATATACATCTATTATTTTAAGGCAAAAAAAACGCCCGATTTGCATGATTTGTTTCTCCAATATGTACCAATACGATTAACAGCAGCATTACTACATCGATAAAAGAAGTTCAAAAATTTTACAATAATTTTAGGACGGTGACATTTTACATATTTAGCTTCTACATATAATGCTTCAAATTATGTATTTTGTCGAATCAATGTCTGTTTTCATACGAAAATGAGGAGATTTTTAAAATTTTCGTTAACACATTTCTTGCGTGGATTGATACAGTGAACATTGTAGGGGTGGATATACTGTAAAAACATCACATAACGATCGCTTACTACAGACTTCAGAGCGTAACATTTTTAAACAAAAGCTTTTAATAATTGGGAGCTTACTTGTAAACATGGGGGTATGGATGCATTCAAACGTGAATGTTTGGCCCTGGCATGCTTGCAATCTACTTCGGTAACAGACGCTGCACCCACATTTATATTGTCACTTAATTTCGGTTTGCAATCAATAGTCATCAATGCCCGATTTCTCCATCGTTTTCAAGACATGACTATGATTGTGGCGAGAGTAAAAATCGCTACTTAAACATTGTTATTACTATATCTAAAAAAGAGTTTTCCAACAAATGGGTCCGTTTGTCGTAGAGTGTGTAACAGGTGTACGATACTATATGGGTGACACAGAATATCGAATAGCAACAGATCTTTTTAGTTTAGTCACTAACAATCTGCACGATTCATGTGGAAAACTATTTATAAAAGGTTAATATCTGAAGTGTACTTTTGTTGTTTGGAGTACATTTTTAGGCATTTTTTGATGGCGCCTTCTTATTGATTACATAAATCTATACTAGAGCATCTACAGTCTTGACACATTTTAGGATCTGCTCATCCTGAGAGAGAGAGAGAGAGAGAGAGAGAGAGAGAGAGAGAGAGGGAGGGGGGGGGGGAGAGACAGAGAGAAGGAGCAGCAGAAGAAGAAAAATGAAACCGGCCTAAATATCGACATACATGTTTTAATAACATACATTACGGCAGATATATTTCCTTAATGGGAAAAGAAAGTTGTTCCAAAAGTGATATCGCCACTGTGGCGATAAAAGTGGTATCACCATTGTGGCGATATCATTTTTCTCCCACTGATATATTTCAATATCTCATTAAGAAATATGTAATAAAATTACATATCAAGTTGGTGTTTTTAGTTTACATAATGGTTCAGATGACAAAATGGAGGCGCGCAAACTTTGATCTAAAGTAAATCAAGCGGAACAAAACAAAAGTAAACTTCACAGAAGCAATAAATATATGGAACTTATCGAACGAAGGAACTAGTCCATAATAATAAGAAAGCTAGAACATAAAGCTAAGCTATATTAAAGTTAGCCCCATTGAAGTCCTATTGAAGCCCTATTGAAATATCAAACTTTGATAAACATAATGGCTGCAAAATTATCATAAGTTATAAAATATAACAAAAAAATTATTAAAAAAACATCTTTAATTTATGAGCAGAAAAGACACTGCAAAATGAATATCAAATAAAATTGAAGCAGAAAGGACAAAACTGGGACATACTATAGGCATATGATAAAGAAGGATTTCGACAGTTACATCCGAAAATATGGAGCATACTTGGGAAACACCTCTTTGTATCTCCTTATTTCTTTTACTTATTTTCCTTGTTGAAAAATGGTGAATAAATCATGGAAAGTAGAATCTATAGTCACCTTAATTATTGTAGAAATGATATATGGAGACAGATTTAGAAATGATATATGGAGACAGATTTTGAAATGATATATGGAGACAAATTTAGAAATTATATATGCAGATAGATTTAGAAACTACCCAAATATAATGGACCGCCCAGGTATTCACGACATCGCAACTTGAGTTGCACTCAAGCTGAAATATTGGTGCTTTGATGAAGTTAACAAATCTAATAACTTTTGTTTGGGTTTTTTTGGCAAAAGGACAAAAAGAAGGGAAAGGTGTACAACGTTTGGAGACCTCTTTATGTTAGTCATTGTTTTGGAGACCTCTTTATGTTCGTCATTGTTTTGGAGATATTTTATGTTAGTCATTGTTTTTGGAGATATTTTATGTTAGACATTGTTTTTGGAGATATTTTATGTTAGTCATTGTTTTGGAGATATTTATGTTAGTCGCTGTTTTGGAGATATTTTATGTTAGTCATTGTTTTCATTATGAAGTATCCAAACGTTGAGTATGAGCGCAAACTCAAGTTGAGGCGCAGGGTAAATGGGGGAGGGGGGCAAGGTTTGCATTACCTAATAAGACATTGATCATAAAGATGGCTATGTTAAAACTGTTGTATTTGTAGAAAACCAGATCTGTGCAAGAACCCATCCATGCTGTGAGTAGATGTGTCACATGTCTGCATATTATTAAGGCATTGTTTACCAACAACGGTAATAAATGTTCGGGTTTTCATTATTTCGGATAGTATCCTCAAAAAAACATGTTTTCTTCTGGCATGCAGCTGTCCTTAAAGCCAGATGGTATATTAATTTTTATGAAGGAACGCTTGTAAGAATTTCGTCATTCCTGCTACAATCAAGAATATGACATAGAATTACAATTAACGTCTTAGAAAAGCAGCTCAATCGATTCTCAGAAGTTCCCCAAAATTGGCTTTTAGAGGAATAACACTTTGAAAAAAGAGTTTATTTTGACACAGAAAAAGCATGCTTCATTTTAATACCTCTGACCTTGATCTTTGTCTTCATAATGTTGACCGTAAAAAGTTGGAAGGTAGGCACCGCAAATCTACTTTTTTCACGCGGCTCCAATGTTTGTGGATTTCGTGCGTGCTACAAGCAACACATTTAAAGACACAAAGAACCGTATTTATTTTAATGTGGAAATAACAGGTTTTGTTTCCAAATGCAAGAAAGTTTAAGTCTGTGAAAATGCCATTGTTCTCAGAACACCAAAAATTGAAACCCTTGAGTACAGAGGACCCTGAATCAGCGACGTGCTAAGGGTAAATTGCGTCCGGGCCGACGATGATGGCCCAAAGGGCCAGAATACGAGGCCCGAAAATTTACAGCCTTGAATATTTTGGTTTAATAGAATGCCATCCAACTACCTTATTGTATCTGATGATAACACAGGGGAACAGGACTTGTATAATTAAAAAGAAAACAACAACTGGAGAATGGGCTTTTCTTCAAATATGACCTTGTCATATTCGAATCAAATCGTCGAATACTGGGTGTACCGCTCATCAGTATCCATTACGTACCAGACAATGATAGTAGTGCGAGATCCATTTCTGTAAACCACATTATTTACCTTTGATATAAAATATCTTTAACATAAAAGCATTTAGAGTGCGTAGCACATTTATTTAAGGAACAATAGCGTAAAGTTCCCAATCTGTGGTCAGAAAAGTAACGACTGAACCACCATTATTAGTAGAAGTAAAATCTGCACCCATGTAGCGTTCAAGGAATCGATTTTTCTGGAGAACATTTATTTTAAATAAGAACCCAGCGTTACTTTTAGAAATAATGTCATATTTTTCATATATTATATCACTATTTCGGGCACAGACATTTGCATCAACGTGCTTTTCTTCACAGATTTCAAAGATGGTGTCGAGTTGTTACTAGCCTCATAAAATTACGTCAGAAATAGTCATTCTCTTTGAGACATGCGTGTTGTTATGCCCATCATATCGATATATGTGAATGATTCGTTCAAAATTATTATTTCCTGCAAATATTCATGTGGTATTTTTTGTTGTTGAAATGTAATCTCCTCGCTAGTAGTAAGTAAACGTAAGTCACATGCATATGATGTATGGAGTCAATCATCTAGCAAATTGGAGGTGGCTGCTTGGTTTCCCAATCTGATACACTGTACGTCATTAGCGAGTAAACAAAATACGAAAAAACGAATCTGAAACTACTGAGCAAGGTAAAAACAACCCTCAAACTTAACCTTCTGGCTGAAAACGGACGAAGACTTTAGGCGCGAGGCCTAGGAAGCTTTCAGATTTTTTGGTTAATTGATATTTGACCCTGCAACAGCAAATAGTTCCCATCATTGGAGACCTTTTTTGAGCCATGGTGGAAACAGTTGCATATATTCAAACAAGAGACCACTATAATGAGATTTTAATTCGTTGTAAAAATAATCATCCTCATGGCTAAAAAGTGAGGCAAAACCAGAATCCAGGAACAGTCCATCCCCACCCTCTCTCTCTCTCTCTCTCAGTGTCAAAGGCGGTTCAGTATTTAATGAAGCCCCACCCTGACCCCAACGAACTAAAATAAAAAAAAAAAAAAAAAAAAAAAAAAAAAAAAAAAAAACAACTCTCAAGTCCACCACTCCTTGGTTGTTTCATGAGGTTGTAATGAATGGAACAAAACACTGTATGAGGTATTTATTGAAAACGGAAAATAAACATCTCACAACAAATTAAGCCTACTTACATTGGAAACTCTTCGAAATAACTCCGCGTATTCGCTGGTGATGCTGTTTGTGGTAGCCGATGTCGATGATTTTGCGGCGATTTTGATGCTGCCAATGGCAGTGGGGTCATCGGAGTGGGTGGAGGCAGCCTCAGTTCATCCGTATTGTTGTTTATGTTACGCGATAATAAGTCGGCGGCTTCATTTAACAGTCTTACAGCGTCAGTTTTATAATTTTGTCTTACCTGATGGACCATGTTCAAATGTTTGGCGCTCTTGGCTCTATGTAAGTAATCTCCCCTTACACTGCAGTGGCGACATCTTGTTCTTTGTTAAAGTTGGTTATTTGACTCGAGTGTTTGGTTAATTTGACAGTAGTGTTTTCGCATGGGTTATGTAGATGTTTGTGTTTCTTTAAATTTTATGTTTCTTAAAGCTTTTTTTGTTTTAAGTTTGTTTCATTTTATGTTAGCTTAACCAGTTTGATTTTTGTAATTTGATTAATTGTTTGATTTTTGTAATTTGATTAATTTAAATACCGTTTATTTCGTTTGACGTTAGATTATGTCATTCGTAGTTTGCTTGTTTCTTTTGACATTTGTATTCGATTAGCATTTTTTTTAATGTGGTTGCTTCGTTTTTTCATTCTATTATATTTATTTAATTTGACATGTGTTTTCTCGCATGAGTGCTGCTTAGTTCATTTGATGTAATTTTGTTTCATTTGACTTTAGTCAGTTTCGGTTGTCATCAGCTTGTTCTGCTTGGTTTTGGTTTGCTTTATTCCGCTATTTACATCATACAGTTTTGTCTGTTTCGTTTGTGCCTCATTTCTTCTACTTGAGAATTTATCTTTTTGCCTGAGCTAATCTTGTTTACTTTCCAATCATGATTGTTTTATTTTAGCTTTACTTACTTTATTGAAATTTACTTGTTTTTTTTTTTAAATTTCATATGCGTGGCGGCGATGACCTTCCATAGTATATATTTAATTTCATAATTTTTGGCGACAATGGCATTCCATATGTGTGTTTTCCTAACAGAGCAGTGATGTACATATAGATTATTGACGATGAACACGAGACTACAACTAGCGCTGAAGAACAGAGATATCATATGGGTCAGGTCATGGCCAGGACGTATGGTTGTAAACAAAGATCTTTGATTGCTGCATTATAAAATTGAAGGTCTCAAGAAATATAAAAAAAAAAAATTATTTTTATTTTAATATATATTTTAATTACTGTACTGGCGTCCTAACAGTTTTCGTCAATAATACAAACATTATCGCACTCTTTCAAAATCATCTTCCAGTATATTCTAAAACTAACGACCGCCCAACTCGTTCTATTGCAAATAGCTTGCTGTAAATGCCGTTTCTAAACATAGCATAATTGGCGCAGACATCCTAACCCAGCTGCACAACCGGTTCTCTTTACCTGTACATGTGTATTTACTTTTTGCTTTACGTGTATTTCTCTCTTGTATACCTAAAAAAAACTGATCACTTTCATTTACGCATTATGTGATTGCAGACTACATGCAAGATTTACTTACCTACGAAACTAAAGAGCTTGCCAATGAGCAAAAACTACGCATCTCCGAAACTGTAGATTTGACAACGGATGTTCTCCAATGAGCATGGGCAATTGCAGTGGCGTACTAAGGGTAAATGGCGCCCGGGGCGACGATGATGGCCCAAAGGGACAGAATACGAGGCCCGAATTTTTATCAGCTGTTTTGGTGCCCCAAGACCTCTGGCGCCAGGGCAATTGTACGTTTTGCAAAGACACATGTTAACATACTTTTGTGAAGAATTTTACTTAGTTCAAATTACGATCAAGACATATATTAGATTGATCTTAGCAAGCCATCACAACAAAACAAAAGTAAAGTGGACTTGTGTTCGGAACTATTTTGTTAGACTCTTAACATACATACGTATCAGCTGATCTTTTTGGCATATGGATAATATACCCAAAATTATGTAGTAAATCGACAGATAGCATAGGCGCTTATTTAGCACGATGGTGCAGAGTTCTCCATATTACTAAGTTCTCGTCATGCCTACATTCGCGGAAATCCGAAGCATCTGAGTATTCGCACTTCCGCTTCTGTTGCTGCAGTCGGATTCAGGTCACAATTAATATTTCCGGAATGTAGTCCCAGTCTATTTTTAGATCATTTTTTCCTCTCTCATTTTGGTGGTGATGTATGCATTAGATTTAGGCATCCTTAGTATTGATTTAAAGGAAATTGGTTATTGTTTAGAATATGAGCATTATAGTGTGGTTGTCTGTGTGTATTTTGGCGACAGTGCACAGTGAGTAATGAGGCATTGGTGCTGATCTAGAAGTGAAATCTGTGACTCATTGCACGTTGCTTTGTTTACAGTCCAGCCTCCCAGAGGAATGCCGGTTAACCTATTACAAGAACTTCAGCGTGAGTTGATCTTTGAAGATACTTTACAGCAACATATGATTTATTAGGATTTGGACACAGTGGAAAGTTCAGTACTGACAAACAAATGTAGAGACTATATAGGAAAATTAATTGTGGTCTAAGGCCAGTCAAATGGTATCACGGTACCAATTACGCAAGCCCGTCCCGGGGGGAGGGGGGGGGGCGGAGCTTAAGGTATATGGAACATTGGATTCAGATATAAACAACAAAACTAGCTGTGATTGGTGCATTATGTAAGAGTTGGAGTTTCTGTCAGGCTGTTAAAAAGGTTGAGTCTCTTGGCAACATGTGAGATTATGTTAATTCATATCTAGATCATATTTTGTATTTTTTATGATTTTTTTTACAAATGTGATACACATCATTGAAAATGCCTCTGTTGTGACTGGTTAACTCTTACCCCTGTTTAGTTCCAGCAGAGTTATCTGTCTTAAATGCAGTGGAGTACCTGGTTCTGTCCTTGTCAAATTGACAATCTAATATTGCTCTCTATGACTGTGTGTGACACGCATGCTAAAGTTGGAAAGAAGGTATATTTATTTCACCAAACGTTAACATTAAATGTCTATGGAAAAACAATTGTTACCGTGATACCAAATGATGATCACCAAGTGCACATGTGATAGTATTGCTTGATAGCAGAGTGTTAAGAAGAATGAAATGCAAATTGTATACGCTTACTAGTTTTTTTTTTTTTTTCCCCCCCTACCAATACCCTCTTTACAAAATTGCCCATAATATTGATAATAACAATCTTCCATAGATCAGTGTCTAACCTTCTGACCGTCTGCTTCCAGTACTTGCATCAACTGTTCTATGATCACATGATTCACATACATTTTGATAACCTCTCATCTGAACGTATGGGATATATGAGGGGTCAAACATTTATTTGCTGTTGTTTAATAGGTCAAATATATCATTAAAGGAGTCTTTTAAAAGTATTTTAATAATGATGATGATCAATGCATACCATAAAAATGATATATGTATCTGTCAAAATGTATATATGTGATTGTCTGACTGTATGTCTGTATAATCAATGCATTCTTTAAACACGGTACATCTTTCTGCTTGCATATCTGTCTGTCTCTTTTGTGTAAGTCTGTTGGATCAATAGATCTTTTTATGATATACCGCCAGAAAAGTATCGACCATTTGACGCAGATAAACTAAAAATAAGTAAATCTTCTAAATTTTCTAAATTTTACTACAACATCCGTCAATGTTCTTCAGGAATTAGCAATAGTAGGAAGCGATCACATTGGATAGTACAAATATATCAGAAGATGACATGAACACATTCTCTCACAACAATTTTATCTGGTATAAATTAAAGAAATAATATTAAATAAAACATTTAACTTTCAAGTAAAAGATAATGCAAGAAGTGACGGATTTATAATTTTGCCGCCCCTAGGCACTGTCAAAGTTGCTGCTCTCACCCCCCCCCCCAACCTCCCAAACAAAGCCTTAAAACAAGAACCTTTAAATACCTTTACACCTTTAAGTAATGGCAAAATTGAACTAGAGCTTTTTTTTCTTTTTCTTTTCGTTTTTTGTTTTTTACAAAATATATTTTGTGTAGCAAAGCTAGATTTTCATACTTTAAATCTGCCGCCCCCTGATTTTTTGCCGCCCTAGGCAGCTGCCTTGTCTGCTTAATGGAAAATCTGTCACTGAATGTAAGCTGAAACACTTTAAAAATTGAATACAAATTACGTTTTTATGGTAATAACAATATGTTTGACAGGGATTCAATCCATTTACAGTTTCAATATTTTGAAGTTGATTCATTAACCTAATTTAGTGTTTTCTTAATGAAATCTGGGGGTAATTTGCACATTTTCACGTTATTCAGGACTTCTCTTCACTAAACTTAGTAAAATTGTTGACAAATGGTTCTATGTGTTAAGTATTAATTAGATAATGGGTTAGAGTATTTTGCGATGTGGTAACTAACACCACATGGGGGATGTTAAAGGCTTCTGACCAAGGAAGCTTATCCAGCCGAAGGCTAATGATTTTCCCTGATCATAATCGATAATCTTCTCCCATAAGTTGTTACTATAAAGGAACACACGAGAATCCATTGTCCAACTGATTTATTGCATGAATGTGGCAAAATAAAATGAAAACTATATAGTTTGTCAGCAATTTGCAACTTCCACCCAGTGGCGACGCGAGGGTTCGAGGCGCCCGGGACAATGTTCTTTAGTGGCGCCCTTACCGAGGCGCCGGGGGGGGGGGGGGAGGAGGGCTTTGGTGGCGCCCCTACTTTGCCACAGAGAACAGTTTTTGTCAGTTGCCAACCTCCAAACATCCCCACCCCCGGATCTATTCCCCGGTTACAGCTAAAAAAAAAATAAAATATTAATAATAAATAAAGAGCTACCAACGGCACCCCACCCCCCACCCCCGTCGCACGGCGCCCAGTGGCATTCCTATTTGCAGCCTTACGTAACAAACTCATGGATTTTTGTTGTTGTTGTTTGTTGTTGTTGTTTAGTTTTTTTTTTTTTTTTGTTGTTTTTTTTTAATAGTCCTTTCTTATTTATTTATTTATTAATTTAATTTTGACATAGAAAGTCATGAATATTGCCTGGGTTGAAAGCCCTTCACGAGTTGACGAATCATTTAAGTTGTTCTCTTGTGACCTTTTTCCCGCGCTTATTGAATAAGAAGGTGGTCAAAGTGGTTTTTCCAAGCAGCGGAGATGATATCATTATTTCAGAGACATTGGAATTATTTGAAGTGAATAGTCAGTTAGAGGAGTATGATGACATTATTTTATCACAAGCAATGGATTTATTCCACAGCCGTTTCTCGGCCAGTTCAGTATATATGTGTTTGATGAGCCATTTATTATTTCAATACGTGTATATATGACGAGACCCCCTTCCGCAGAGCTAGACGATAAGGGATGAACCATTTAATTGGGAAGGGTGGGGTGGGGCTGGGGGTGGGAGCTGGCCTGGGATTCTTTCAAGGTGGGATATTTTTAATTTTTATAACCTTAAGATATTTTTTTTTTTTTTTTTTTTTGTTGCAACTAATAAAACTAATATAATGGATATTATATGTTCTATTTTGTTATATATCAGAGCAAGAATATTAATTTCAAGCTATTTGAAAGCCAGATTTATTTTCCCCAAACCCCCCCCCCCCCCTAAAAAAAAAAAAAAAAAAAAATTAAAAAAAATAATAATAATAATCCCAGGCCTGTCCTGAAATTTAAAATGGTCGGTCCTTAACATGCAGATGTTAGTCAGGTTTGATAGTTTTGTAACAATTTCTATGTATGATTTTTGTTTTCTTTGCTTTCTGTTTATGGTTTTATTTCCAAGTTGACTTACAAAAATATATATATATAAAAAAAAAAAAAAACAACCCCGAATTGAAGGAATGTCTTGTTTTAGTCCCCTTTCAGATTCTGAACCGTTGATCATAGTCATGCTGTATTTTAATACCCGTAAAGAGCCTCTGAACAAGTTGATCATGGTCATTCTTCCTTTGTACAAATTTCTTCGCCTGTGAAACAGGCTCTGACAATTTATTGGCGAAAAATACATTGTGTGCACATTGTATATCTTGTAAGTGTGTATTACCAGAACTTAGCACACAGTTATCAATGAAGACTTTTTGTCGCCGTCATGCAGTAAATGTACTGTATCGCGAAAATTGGATTGTTTCCACGGCTTTAAACAAGATAAAGTCAGAAAAATGATGTTTCCTTTGGGGTTGGAAATTTGTTATTGTTTTCTTTGGAAGTTAATAAATATATATTCCACAAATCTTGAGAAAGGAAGGTGCACATCTCATATAATAATATCATAAACATTAAGTACCGGGAAAGTAGGTGACAGACTATAAATGTGCAAGAGCCATGAAAGTGAAAAAATAAAAAATAATAAAAAGCAATCTCCGTGAAAATGAAATTAAAGAAGTGTTTAAAAGAATAGGGCTCGTCCGGGATTTGAACCCGGGACCTCTCGCACCCTAAGCGAGAATCATACCCCTAGACCAACGAGCCACAATGTCATGTGGCGAGACCTAAGGATATAAACAAAACAGTTATAAGTCTATACGCGGTGTGTGAGACACACGACTTCCGCTTTTAGAAATTGTAACGAGCGTGTATTCTTGAATTTTTCGTGAGCAAACATCAAATGATAGGCTAGTATTATACACGTTGGTATTAATCAGCTCTATCAGTTAAGACAAAACAACTGTTTATTTAAAGCTACTATGCGATTTATCATACCTAGAAGTTCATTTTTGACCTCCTCCCCCTCCTTACTCTTATGTTTGAACTGAAGAATTGTTTGATAAGGGGTGGGGTCATGGCTTACTCATCTTTACCACGCATTATCTTTTGATTTCTTAAATATCAGAAGAACAAAATATAGGACTAACAGTCATTCAATTTCCTAGCATTGTTTCCAATGTGCTATTTAAAATACATTAGGATTCACGATGGGATTTTGATTGCTAAAATTCAGAGAAAAACTTGGGCAATCAAACTCTTTTATCCAATAAAAATATCAACAGATCTGCTTGGTTTAAAATTCCGAAATGTTCAAGTTTGAGATATATTAGTAACCAACTCTTTTTCAGATGACACAGCAGAATAGCTGATTGTGACCATTGGCTCCCAGCAAGGAAACATTCCAGTTAAAAAAAAAAAGAAAAAAAACTTCCGACTCTTTTAAGATGGAAGAAGATTCGGTAACGACAGGCAGTTCTTGGGACTGGCAATCATATTTGGAAACCGTCTTGAAGTGGGCAGCTACAAATCCGTGGGAGTTTGTCTACTATGTTCTGCTATGCCTGTCTCCATTCTTCTTCATCAGTGCTCTTCTGGCCTGGAATTTAGCAAAGCAAATTGAGGCCAAGGAGAAGGACAAGAAGCGGCAAGCGAAAAAGCAAGCCAACATTGCCAAGACGAGGAAAAAGAAAGCTGATTAATAAAAATATTAGCTTATATGCTTATGTATCGTTCAAAGAAGTTCATGTACACTTTGAAAATCATATTCATACTTACTTCTGGATATATCATATTCTTTTGTTAAGATGTCATAGAATGTAAATTATTTTTCCTTGTTTAAATTACTGTATGCAATTTATGTGTATTGATAAAGTGATATTTCCAGTTTTATTTTTATTCATATGATGATGATCTTGTTTAACCATTTAATATTTCAATGATAAAAGCTTATGGAAGCCTGCAATTTCACTCATGATGTGTGAAGCTTTGTAAAAGTGTAATTTATAAAGTTCATTAAGTATCCATTTTGGGAATTTCTGCATTCATGGTTGTGTCGTGGCCTAAGGCTTTACTTTTTGTTCCATTCTTTTAGGGAAAGGTCATGTTTAGTCAGAAAGTGTTTCAGATATAAAAACAATGGGGCATTGTAAAACATTTTCAAGTTAACCACGCTTTTAATGAAAACATTGAGCCTACTTCATAAATTCACCAAATTGTGAGAAAATATCTGAGATTTAAAGTATACTTAGCCAGAGTGAGATGCATGCAGTAAATGACAAATTGGCAGAGCCAAAATATATAACCTGCTCATTAGCATATTATTTTGCTACAAAAAGTATGCTTTTCTTCCTAAAATTTACCACTATATTAAAAATCGATTTATAGTCGATGATGCAGTTTTTTGCAAAAATATTGATGATGGTAATAATGAAGTTTTTATAATTTGAAATTTATTTTATATTATAAAAACTACCTTGGTGTCTAACTGTCAGTGAACCATGCTGCCCAAACAGTTAAACTAGGTCAGATTTATTGTTGTGATGATTCAGGCATAGCCTGGGTTGACATTGGTCAACAGTCCATTGGAGTTTTAGCAGCAGTAGCTCAGTTGGTAGAGGTGAGACTTGTAATAGATGGGTCGTGGGTTCTATAGCTGCTGAGGCCAGTTCAGGTCAGCTGCCTCAATTTGTCCTTGGGAAAGGCACATAGCTCCCATTTCCTTCGCATGATATATCCAATAATATCTTGAAAATATCATTCAAAACCAAATAAACGATGATTGACAGGCAGTTGATTGTAGATAGGTAGATCTTGGTGGTTTGTCAGTTCAGTAGATATGGTTATTTTTGAAAATATTAAGTGCAGGATTCCATTATGACCACTTACTTCCTTATCATTAGTGTACCCATCTTTGGCAATTCTTGGTTACAATGAATATAGGGGTGAAATCTTTTCAGCTTAACTACAACTGTGTATCAAATTTTCATAAATATATATTATGTTTATTTTACAAAGAGAAAATGTTTTATATAATTGTGTTTATTTTTGGTATTTTCTCTAACTTTCACAGCATCATTTCCTACACTTAAATGTTATGATTACTTTACGAAAGATAATAGGTATTTCTTTTTTCTTTTTTTGTCTCATATACAGGGTGGAAAAATCCATTGCCCAGGACAGCTAAAAGTGCCTGGCAACCACTTTTCCCAATGTGAAAGCCCACTTGCTCAACCATAAAATATTATCAAAAAAAGTTTAATGTTAAAAATTATACAATTTTATGTATTCACCAGCAACAAATATTTGATTGTTAAATTGGCTCACAGGGCACCTACAGCAAAGTGCTCATATAATCTGTAGCTGAGAGTCGAGTGATTGTTATTGGTAAGAGGCCAGACTCTTTCACAGGTGTCATCCACTCATTATCTCTTTAAGTACCATATATACCAACTGTAAACTGCATAGACCCAGATCTGCCATCGCATAATGTGCAGTTTGTAAGAACTAATCAGTAGAACAAACAACATAGACCCTGATCTGCCAGCACATTATGTGATGGCAGATCAGGAACTATATTGTTTGCATTTTGACTCGGCTTATACGCGAGTATAGACGGTAATCACAGTCGGTACTACCAATCCCGCGGGGGGTCTTTATAGAAACAAGACTAGTGAATGTTTGTCTTTAATCAGCTAAATTACATACGGTAGCTGTTTCCTTCATCTTTGGTTTGAGACAATGCCTGTGATGTAGTATTATGCTTTCTCATTGGTGTGATGAAAATATTGGTGTTTTGCTGTGAAGCATGTGGCAGTGGTTTCAGTTGGCTGACTTTTCTTAAAGGAATATGGTAAGTTTAAAGAATTGAACCAATCACAATTGCATACAATATTGGTTTGAGGAATAATGGTTACTGTAGAAACAAAAATCACATGTGGAAAGTTTACAGTTGCCTGACAGAGACTGAATTAATAGTACACTCAGATGAACAAAATATGCACAAGTTTCTGGTCAGTGGTGATCCAAATACTGGAAAGCTGATGGATGACAATACATTGTCGAGGAAACTGGAAATAGTTTTTTTAACTTTTATTTGCTTATCTCAAATAAATGAGTGTGTAGACATGCGAGACACTTTCAGTAGCAGGACTTGTAATGAGTTATGAGAATTGTGTGCCATTAGAACTAACTTGTGTTATTCCTTTTGAGTTTCGTAGTATAATACCATAACATTGAATATCTCAGATGAATTACTTTGTAGACTTGTAATACATTTCATAGGAGGAATGATGATCATTTTATAAGTAATACCAATATGAATAATCTGAACTTGTGTTATTCCTGTGGATTTTTTTCCTGTAATTGCACGTTTCAAATACTTTATGTAAACACTAAAATTACTTGGAGCAGTGATTAGTGTATAGATGGATTTGTTTTATTCCAATGAAATTTAAATAATAAATTATAATGCATTGAAGAAATAAATAAAAAAATTGCTTCTTTGGAGATTTCTAGTTGAGGTTTTCTCTTCAGATGAGGGCATGTGCTATCATGAACACATGTACACAGAGACACACATAGAAACACACAACCATATAAGTAGTACAAGAAAAGAGAAAATCATTGATTGTTCCATGGTTAAAAAATGTAGATGTATTCATGTATTCCTAAAGGATACAAAGGTTTTGTTTTAGATCATTGTGATTGGGTGTAACCACATTAATTTTACTGGGCAAACTGATGAATCTGCTTCATAACAAGATTATCAAAGCTAGTTGCTCAGGGACAACCATGGGTTTTCAAAAAAATGTTCTACCCTCCTGCATTTAGATTTTTGTTCTGTTACCACATTTACACAAATTATACAAGGAAACACAGGTACTTCTAGAACAGCATACAAAATCTCTTGAGAAACTGGAGAAAATGTACGAGTCTGGACAAAGATTGTAACATTTGAATATTATTACATTATTTCAATTGTTGACCTTATGATTGTATCTCAGATTATGTATCATTTAATTGTCACTAATATGCACATGTACATTTTTGGACAGAGAAATTGTACAGTCATTATTTGCGTGGCATATTCATTGGCAAAAACCTCATGGCTGATATATTCATCATCACTACATTCATCATCTGTGATGTAATAACCCAATGGGTCACCTGTGAGGCTCTGGCAATTAAGTACTTTAAAAAAAAGTGACAATGGTCTTTAGGTTCAGATTATGACATTTAGAGCAATTTCAAAGTCTTCCACATTTTTATATGTATTGCCTTTCTGATAATTTATGACAATTTAGTTTCAACTGTGAATGGAGCAGTTGAGGAAAATGTGTTCTCATTGCATATACGAGTTCATATTTCTTTAACCTCATTAATGATTGCTGACTGCTGACTGTATATGGAGTATAAGAAGAAAATGAATTGTTATGCAAGTCTAATTCTTCAATCCTTTAAATGTCTCTGTACTCGAATCACCATTTTGCTTCTCATCATATGTCCATGAACAAGTTTCCAAATGCCCAGATTGGGTCAATAACAGAGGATTAATGATAATGATATACTTAAGTGTGAAATGTAGAAAATTATTGGTGAAATATCTTTGATATTTTTTCATCCCTATATTTTCACTTGTGAAAAATAGAACCTTTTAGTTTCACATGTAAAAATACAAGATTTCCCATATGCCATATAGTGGTTGATTTTGTGTTCATGCAGAAGTTATACCTGCTGCAAGAAAAACAAGCAATTTGTGAGCCAGTGCAATAACTGGAAGCTGTAATACCTTTCAGGCATTGAAATGATGTTCTTGCTGAAGAATTTTTTTTCACCATCATTTGCTTTTCTACGACGTTACGTCCTCAGCACTACCTTCTTAACCATTTAAAAAACCCAGTCTGCTGCATTTCTCAACTGGAACTACTTTGTTTGTTGGATAGGGTAAAATAGTTAAAAGAATGTAAAAAAAATTAATTTATTGCAATGGCATAATTCATACTAAACCCACCATTCTCATAAATCACTGACATTTTTATGATCAGCCCATGAATACAATTTAAATTGATGTGAACTTATGAAAGAACAAGTTTAGTCTCCTAATGTTCAATTTAGGAGGAAGCTTGGTATATAAATAAATGTTTTTTTTCCTGTATAAATACTTAATATATGTCATCTTGTGCTACTAAAAAAACCTGATATATTTTAACTCTTGGCTTCGGGATCACGGGTGGCCGAGTGGTCCAAGGCGCTCGCCTTTACAGATCACTCACACATCTCACCTCTGTCTGCATGGGTTCGAGTCTCGGGCTCGGCTAACGTGGGTATGTGAGAAAGCTTGCCAGTAGCTTCCCGTGGGTCGATGGTTCTTTCCGAGTTTTCCCGGGTTCTTCCTCCACCAAATATACTGGCCGCCATGTATAGCCTTTCATGTGCTGAAAAATGGTGTTAAACCCACAACAACAACAACTCTTGGCTTCACCACTTGTTAAAATATCAGGTTTTTTGTACCACATGAAATATATCCAGTAAAGTAGGAAAAGAAAAAAACATCCTCCATGTATAAGAGTACTATGTGCACTAGTTACTCTTTCTTTGTATGTAAAATATGTAAATGCGGAAGTTTTTTTTTTCATTGTTTATGTCACAGAAATTGACCCTTCAAAAATAGATTTTTCTCGAGGTAAATGAACTGTATACTCCAGGGAAACTCCCCATACAACAAGTAACTTTCAATACAAAATGGTAATTTCATTCCTATATTCAGTACAAAAGGTTAAAATATTGCTTATGCAAAAATGAATGTATGAAAAGTAGTATTGTATTTTTAATTTTCTGGATTTTTCATCCGTTTTATTACAATTAACGCATATATTTGAAATATGGAGAAATGAAGTTATCAAAAATTGGTCCAGAAAACAGGATATTGCAGGACTAGAAAAATGTGAAAATGTGGCAAGTGACACAAACTTTGATTTGCCCAGCAAAATAAAAAATGTATCCTGAAATGCCAGATAAAGGGTTCTTAGATCTACTGGTCATATACCAAAAGAGCTTAAGGGATGGTCTATGTCTGTCATTCATCCATCTTTAAACTAATTGGAGGATTGCCATAAAACTTGACATACACATTAATCCTAAGGTCAAGTTGGTCCTAAATGAAAATAGCAGTCTGACATCCAACATGGCTGCCACAGTGGCATCTTGACAATCTTGTTATTGCAGCTTCTCTGGTATGGATGGTCGTATTGACATGGGGTTTTCAATGACTTTTTGTGATGGTCTCAATCTGACATCAAATATGGCCATAGTGGCAGCCATCTTGAAAATTTTATCTCGACTCCACCTGAATGGAGAGTCATATCGACATGGGGTTTTCACCAGAAGACTTCTTATGATATCTAGTTGGTCCTAAATGAAAACAGAGCTGATCTGACAACCATTATGGTCACCATCATGAAAATCTTGTTATCTATACTTTTTCTGGATAGATGGTTGTATTGACATGGGGTTTTCACCAAAAGATTTCTTATGATATGTACTTGGTTGTAAATAGAAATTGTGCCAATCAGAGATCCAGTATGGCCACTATAGCAACCATCTTGAAATCTTGTTATCACTGCTTTTCCTGAACGGAAAGACATACTAAGTGGGGTTTTCACCAGAAGACTTCGTATCAAGTCTAGTTAGTCCTAAGTGAAATTAGTGTAAATCTGACATCCAATATGGCATGGTGGCCATCTTGAAAATCTTGTTATTGCTTCTCCTGGATGGATGGTCATATCAACATGGTGTTTTTAGCAAAGATTTCTTATTCTTATGATGGTTAGTGTGACGAACTCATGACCGAAAGGGTGCAGGTTCGAATCGGACCGCCAGGGTCAGCTACCGTGATGTCTTTGGGCAAGGCACTTTACTCCAATTGCCTCATCACTAAATAACCTACTTGTGTTTCTTTTCATCTTGAAAATCTTGTTATTGTTACTCCTAGATGGATAGTCAAATCAACATGGGGTTTTTGCCAAAAGACTTCTTATGGTGTCATGTTAGTTCTAAATAAAGATGATACTGATCTAACATCCAGTATCGCAACTGCGGCAGCCATTTTGAAAATCTTGTTTTCACTCTTCCATCGCCACCAAATGACTTCTTATGCCTAGTTGGTCTGAATTAAAATGGTGTCAGTAGTTGGTCCACAATGAAAATGGTGCTGATCTTAAATCCAATATAACCACCACAGTGGCCATCTTGAAAATCTTGTTATCACCCAAGAATGTCTGGTATGGTTTCAACACTCGGCAGTTAAAAAAAAAAAAAAAATCTTGGACCCCTGGAAATTATTTTCAGCCAGTAGAGCATCAGTGCCTTCAAGGGACTCTTCCATCTTTGTATTTCTAGAGCAGAAAAGGTGATACTCACAAAATCGTTATGTGTGCTTCCAAAGGTCTGAATTACATTTTACTAGTTATATCATTATCTTTTTATTTATTATTCTCCCAATGTAGAATCTTTATGTCGCATATGTCTAAATCCTGTATTAATAACATGGTTTATATGCTGTATTAATAACATGGTTTATATGATGAATTAATAACACGGTTTATACGCTTATATGGTCAATATTACATATACCAGTAGTATATACCTCATTCTGTATAAATGCATATTTCATTTTAATATAGTTTGAGATGAATGATTTGGTGAGATTAATTTCACTGATGCAATTCCTTTATTACTGATTAATTATTTGTCCTTAGCTGCCAAGGCAAGGTGACATAGAAATAATCTCTGTCCATCCATCTGTCCGTTTCCATTCACCTTGTCAATGCTCAGTGATCAACATTTATTTATAGCTTTATCACAGCAGTAGTTTGGACTAGCTCCATGGAGAGCACATTTGGCACATAATCCTTCGAATTAAGGGCCCTTAATTGTCTTAGCATAGGCGTTGCTACTGGACAACCTTGTGAACACTTTAGCTTCCACATTTATTATTAGATTTTAACAATTGCTGTGAAGCTTCATATCATTAGGTGCTTAGACGAGTTTAATGATTAGCGCATTACATATTTATGTGTTTGTTTTTTACAGTTATGGCTCTAAATCATCTTTGCATAGGTGTTGGTAATGCACAAGCTTGTGAATGCTCTAGTTTCCAATTTATAATTAGTTTTCAGTCAAATTTGCTGTGAAGCTTCATCTCAAAAGGAGCTGGTATGAGCTTGACGATGAGCACATTTTGCAATAGGTTCTTACAGTTATGGCCCTTGATCATCTTAGCACTGCTGATGCACAACGTTAATTTTCTAGTATCCATTTTTTTTTTATTAGAACCAAATCTGCTGCTAACTTTTTATTAGAACCAAATGCTGTGATGCTTCATCTTAACAAGAGCTTGTTTGAGTTTGATGATCTGTAGATTTGGCTTGTAAGGCTTATTGCCCTTGATCAGCTTAAACTAGCAATCCTAATAACTTGTGAACGCTCTAGCATTTGTACCTTTTGTTTAATATAGGTTCACAGTTAAGCTTTATCTAAACAAGAGCTTAAATGAGTTCAATGATGACTAGATTTTGACCATGTTTTACTGTTATGGCCCTTGATCAATTTAGAATAGCGAGTCTGCTGGCTTGTGAGCACTCAAGCATTCATAATTTGTTTTTCATGTTAACCAAATTGGCTGTTATGATTCACTTCAACAATGTCTCAGATAAGTTTAATCACGAGTAGAATTTTACTATTTGTTGCTCAGTTATGGCCCTTGATCAACCTACCATGAGAATCCCTATAGCTCGTGAATAAACTAGCATTCACATATTTTGTTTGATTTCAGTTGAATTTGCAGTGAAGCTTTAGTTCAACAAGATCTTAAGAGTTGGAAGATGACCAGATTTTCACATTAATTTACAGAGTTGTGGCCTTTGGAAGACTTAGAATAGGCTTGCCACTGGGATGTGAACACTATAACATTCACATTTTCTATTTGACTTGACCCAATGTGGCTGTGCAGCCCTCATCTTAGCAAGGTCTCGGTTGACTTCTATAATGATCAGATTTTGATATTTTACAGAGTTATTGCCCTTTAACTTAAGCATCTCGCTGCTTTTTGAACACTGGCATTCACACTTATTTGCCAGAGTTCAACATTTGCTATTAAGATTCTCCTCAGTAAGGTCTTAGAGGAGTTTGATGATGACCTGATTTTGATTATTTTTATATAGTTATAGACCTCAAACAACTGAGAAAACCATGAAAATCAGTATATTGTGACACTCCAGCTTCCACATCGTGTGATATGAACCAGATCTTCAAGTTGTATCTCGGCAAGATGTTATATGCGACAGTCTTGTAGATTTAGGACCATATTTTACAAAGTTCGGCCCTTGATCAACTTGGAATCTTTCAATGGCTCTTAAAAACTTGCATATTTATTTTGTGCTTCCAACCATATTAGTTATCAAGCCATATTTTTACGGAGTTCTTGCTGTGATTTACTATTATGCTGAGTTTCCAGTCATCCAGCCTTTTAATGGGAGATGGCAGGGGATAATTGCCATGTTAATGGCAACTTCTTGTTCAGATTTGTACGTATGTATGTTAGTTTCAAGTCTTGATGAATCCTTTTAAGAAAACGTTTGTGAAATGTCATCATCAGAAATAAAAACTAATTTTAATCAAAATCTTCCAGTGTTGTATCTTGGCACAGTTTAAGAATTCACTTGTAATATAACATTTGAAGTATATGTTCCTGTTAGAAATGCTGTAAATCAATCAACTGTAGATGTTTCTATTGTTTTTTTTTAAAGATCCAGTAGCTCCTTGCTATTACAGTTCTCAATATTAATTATTTCTGGTAAAATAACAAGCTTTTTTGATCCTATAAAACACAGGAGTACTGTAAATGTCACAGATGACCCAACCACCATCAGGTTAGTTGTTTTAATGTATTTTCTGCAGTATACTTTCGAGTACACATGAAAAGACATGTACAGACATGGTTCCGACGTTACTCCAACATCAATCTTCACCCGTTTGAGATCTGAAATCCATAGGATTCTTTTTTGGGCAAAGAAAAACATACCAAGTTTTCTTCAAATCAGTTACAAAGAACTTATGGTATTCTTCAGAAATGAAATGCAAGGGTAAAATTTTTTTTTTTATATAATACTGACCTTAAATTTGAGGCTAATGACTCCCAAATTGATATGGTTCTTTCTAAGGTGAAAGGATTATAATACATGTACAAAGTTTTGTTGAAATTGGTTGAAGAGAATGTAAAGTTTTGGTTCAGAATGAAATGCAAACACCAATTTACTTTTAGTAATGGCAACCTTGAGCTTGTGGGTACATGCTCCCAAATTAATAGGGGTCACTTGGGCAGATGAGAACATAAACAAAGTTTCGTCACAAATGCATTGGGTTGTACTAAGTTATTGACTTCTATTTTTAAGTGACAGCAACCTCGACCTATGTTCTACTGCCTCCCAAATCAATTGGTGTCTTTCTTGCGCTAAGAATTCAAGTTATCATCCAAAAATTATATGCGCCTGCAAAATTGTAACAGTGACCGTAACCTCTCGGCCCAAAATCAGTAGAGTCCTTCCTTGGGCTAAGAGGAGCACATGTACCAAGTTGTATGGAAATCTGTACATGTGAATTTAAGTTATCACCCAAAACCAAAATGGATGCCCACAGATGATTGTAAACTTATAATCCCTTTCATTGGTGAGGCATAATAAGAAGAAAATATGTTACTATGATGAACAAATGGGTCAATTACTTCACTTCAAATATCTAAAAATTCGTATAGAACTAAAAGTCACTAATATCAGAGATGGAATCTTGTCTTTGAAACCAATTATCTTCAAATGATTTGTGTTTAGAACCCCAGGAAGAAAATAGCTCATCAGTAGTGCATTGTATCTTGGACATTTTTACTTTGTTAAATTAAAATCATTAATTGACAGAAAATGTTATGGAAAAGAGCAGAACCAGTCCCAATAATGCATACCTTATTACAGCTTTGATATACACATCAAAAGAAACAAGAGACCCATGTGTGCCCGAGATCACTCACCTAGCTGGCATATAGCCAAAAAGTAGAATCTGGCCAAGAAATCTGGGTCAATAGGATGCTTTCTGTATACATATGTTATGAAAACATTTGTTTTAAGGTTTCTCTAGTTTTTGTATATTCATCTATATTTGGTGACACATAAGCATCATTTATCCAATATTGGAAGGCCTCTATGCCAGGATGCTTTCTGTCAATGTGCAAATTCTGTTGAGCACTTTTCTGAGATAAATGTTTTGTAAATGTTTTTATATTTTCAGTAATGGTGGCCATATTTGACAGCAGATTGTCATAATTTATATTAATTTCAAAACGGCCATCAAGCTAGGACACTTTCCGTCAAATTTTATCTAATTCTGCTGAATGTTTTTTTTCTTCAGAAATTACTGTTTCAAGTTTAATTTAGAAGTTATTAAAGATTTTCCTATTTTTAGTGACAGCTGCCATATTTTATGGCAGATTGGCATTATTTGTATAAAACTTAAAGCCCTTCATACCAGGATGCTTTGTGTCAAATTTGATCAAATTCTGTTAAACGGTTTTTGAAAGCCATTTAAAGAAATCGTTTGAAGTTTTTTTTCTATTTTTAGTAATGATGGCCATATTTGATAGTGGATTGGCATCAATTTGTACAAACTTCAAAATCCTTCATGCTAGTATCCTTACTGCCAAATTTGGCTGACAATTTGTCCTGTGGTTTTAAAGAAGTTAAAAACAGCAATTGTTCACAGATGCAAGATGGACACAAAGCCATATCATAAGCTCACTTGGCCTAACAGCCAGGTGAGCTAAATATTGGGCAACTAGATAAATTTATATTGGAGTATTTATCTGTAAACTTGTGCTTTACAAACCTGAGCTGTCTAAACTAACAACAAAATCTGTCACAATGCCCTTATCAATATCATACTCTTTTGGAAGATATGAAAAAATAAAGACGCTGATTCACAAGCAAAATAAGTTTTTTATTTACATACATGTAATATCTATGACTGATAGAGAAAGCTTATCTTTTGTCATCATCAGAAACTTTTTTCGGCTGTCCAGGTTCAGTTTCAAATCCTGGGTATATGGGAAAATTTTCTGAAATGATTGAAATACAAACTCCTTCAGCAGAGATTTTTGCATAAAAATATGTTTTATTTACTCAGAAAAAGAGTGAAGAGAACTACAAATTCATTCATGGAACAAAGATACCCTACCACAGAGCCTGAAAATTGACCTGAACAAAAAACCTAGTTAGATGGCATCTTTAACTGCAGACCTAATTTTCCAGAAAAAAAGATAAAGTGATATATATAAAATAACTTTATGGTAGAATGATTGAGCCAGTTTATGTTTGCTTTTTTTACTTCTGGCTTTGAATAGATCAAAGTATTGATGATCCATCTACATATTCATATGAACTATCACTTTATTATCAGAACTATATCAACAAACACAAAATTAAAAAATCTTAGTAATAAATGACATTGTAGTAACACACTCGAACAATAACAATAATATTTTCAATCAGAAAATGTGTAAATACTTGTACAAATTGCAAAATCAGCAAGATAGTAACAAAGTATATTACAGAATATAGAGAAACAATTATCAGATATGTTCAATGTTTCCATTTTCCATTGAGTGGACTGATCTGATCATTATAAAACTAACAATACAAAGTGTAAGAAAGTCACTTGGGCTGTTGTGATCAGAGATTTTTAAAATGTCAAAGGGACATAACTCTATGATAAAGACCGTGATCAAAGCTCATATGTGACATATCAGAAAAATTTATAATACATACATTCACATTGATATTAAAAAGATGAGCCATGACTCACCCACAACATGACAGATAACAAGAAAAACCCTTGTGATCATGAGTTACATTATGCTTTAGAAGGATAGATAGGAATTTCCAACTCTTTGATTCTGTCATGAGCTGAAGGCAAGGGTGAAATTGAATCAAGCAAGTTGACATTATTTATGCAGATGATGCAGATCAACTACACTTAATTAAACTGAATTTTAAAAAAACACATGCAGACAGCATTGAAAACACCTGCAATAGCCCAGTTAGGCCAATCAGATGCACTCTCTTGTTAAAGTTAGTTTCTTAATTATAATAGAAAGATATGAATTTTATTTTATGAGCATTTTTGAGTTGTGAATGACACATAAAGCTGCATGGTTCTTGTAAAGTAGAGCTGTGTCCATTCAAGAGTTGTCACCATTCTGTTTCTCTTATTACCTGAGATATTTTATAGTACGCATCACTGATGGAATGTATACGATGATCTGCCTAGTTGATTAGTCAATCAAATTTCAAGAATTTCTAATAAATAAGGATAAATATATCTGCATCCATTCAAAAGTTAATATCAACGACCTTCATAATATTTCTCTTTCTTTCTAAGGACCATTCCAGAATTGAAGAACTTTGGGGTTGGAAGGCATCTATGACCTAACCACCCATTAAAATTATTAATAGTCATTGGATTCTACACAGAACTCTCTGAACAGTTTAATCATATTTAATTATATTTAATGATAGTGGCACCCACACATTTCTTCAAAATATCTTTAATTCTGGACTAGCCCTAAACAGTAGGGTTTCATCACTAGGGCGGGTAGACAGGATTAGTGAAAAGACAGAGGGAAAGTGTGATCAAAATAGGGAGCCTACATATTTGGATAGAACCTTTCAATAAAAGTAATCCTTACTTTCAGTGTATCTAATCTTCTGTGAGCCTTGTTCCTCATGTTCCTTGCTTGTCTGAAAAAATAATGAGAACATATTAATACAAGTTAAAACTGGTAAACTTAATTACAGCTCTCCTTCTCTATAAGGTGGTAGTTGGGGTCCATAACATCTGACTGCATGATGCACCGAACCGCATGAATAATTGCAAATTGCATAAATACATGTGTGTTATTAGGGTTGAAACAAATAACCATTCATTGAAATCAGAATACTTTTTGTTAATATTCTAATAGAAAATAGGTATACAAATAATCATTTGTTTACCGAGCGAGTCTGTCAGCACTTTGTAGAAGAAATGTAAACTATGTAACAATGAATTAGTCTACAAGGGAACAACTTCAACATGCTATATCACCTGAGATTCAAACTCCTACTCACAAGGTAATCATAATGTCAAATTCTCAAAAGTCACATTGTTCACAACACCACCATTTCTATTCATTGTCCTTCAGATGTTCTTGAAAAAATAATGTGTAATACAGCAAGCTGATAAAGACATTGGTACAGAACAGGGGTTGTCATAACATATCAAATTTAATTAAATTAAATTGGAAACATGTCTATTTAATTTTCATTGTGAACAAATCACTTCCCAGTAATTTTTCCCTTATTTGACTGAATAAGTAATACAGAGTTACTGCCCTTCTTTACCTATAGTCCATCTTCAGCACTAAAGGAATGTTTTTGGTCATACACTGTATTTAGTTTGAAGATAAACAGGGAAAATAACACCCACATTTGAGTTTTAGTCTGAATCAACCTAAAAATGTACAACAGACCCCTAACTCTTTTATTTTATGGTGTATTTAGACTTACATGACTTGGTTCATAGTGTTTTCAATGCAGTTTGGTGTGGGGTGGGTGATGTCACTAAATGCTGAAGCAGACAAAGAAAAAAGCATGGACTTGATAGCGTTATTAACATCAATTAACATCTGAATTCTGAATACTATTCAACGAATATCTGAACAGGAAACTTTGGTATTCATTTCAGTTCCAGTGTTTATGTGGGGCTGGAAGTGGGTAGGGAAGGAGGATAAACAAAGCACCAGTCAAACACACAGTAAGAATTTCAGTTTATGTACATGAAATATATTTTTTTCACTTCATTATTTGTGCATTCAAGTTTGTCAAATAATATATAATTTAAAAAGAAAATAAAGTTATACTACCAAACTGTATGTTTTCTTTCATATTGTCATACATTTGATAGACCATATAAGTAAAATTCAAACAATGATATAACACCTGCCTTTGATAAATATACTTGTCCATGTGCTCCTCATTTCTAATGTACCAGTGAATTGTCATCAAGTTTAAAGTTGTTTACAATGATGAACAAGAGTACCATGAAATGCACATTATATGCCCACTCCATGTTTAATAGTTCTGTATGTACCGGTAGGCACTGGTAACACATGGATAACTATGGAGATTATTGATCAACAAGTCTCAATGGGTCAGTAGGATGCTTTCTGTATACATTTGCCCCATGATCATTACAGATGATATGAAACATTTGTTTTAAAGTTTCTCTAGGTTTGGTATATTCATCTATATTTGGTGACACCCCAAAATCAATAGGCTTCTTTCATATCCATTGTGAAAGTAATGCACAACTTTGGCGAAGATACATAATCAAAACTGAAACTTTTCTGTAGAAACCATTTTTCTACCCTCAGTCACAGTAACCTTGACCTGTAAAAATGTTACCTTTAAACTTTTGGCCCCAAAATCGGTAGGCTTCTTTCCTACTGCAAGTGCAAGCCATCCACAAAGTTTAGTCCATGTATGTGATGTAGAAGTAATGTTATTGTCTGGAAACCATTTTCTTCTTTAAGTTAGTGACCTTCACATTTGGCCTTTAAACCCCCAAATCGATAGGCTTCTTCCTAACCCCAAAAGCAAGCTATCCATAAAGTTTAGCAACTGTAGATGGTGTCAGACCAGGTACTATATTTGTCTCCAGATTGCTAAACTGGCTTTGAACTATTAACCAAACTGCTAACAGCAGTATATTACAAGGATATATACTGCTGGAGTGTTTACCTACCCAAATACAATAGAGTTTGATTCATGTATTTCTAAGATTGGTCAGAGTCTGATACAGATGCTTGTTTAGAGGAGTTGTGGATATTTTCAACATAATTATTTTCTTAAAGAGTTTCCTACATTTATTGTTCAGTATAACCTTCATATCAATGCCTTGGAATTGTTAAAGGACATCTTGCACTGCTTTACCTTAATTTTTCTTTTTCTCCATATACACTGTATTAATCAAAATATATGAGAAGCTGAACCCTGCTGTGCCAGTGTTGAGTCATTTGCCTGCTCTCTCCCTGCAGTGGAAATTTCCAAACTTAAATGAGACAGCAGGACATGTGATATGGTGACATCAGAGATGGGACAAGGCGGTGGATTTTACACCTCCTGTGCTTTTGAGACAGTATGCCTTACAAAATCTCTTGAAATTGAAACTGTCTGTGTCCATCTGTCTGCTTGTCTCTCCCTACACACACACACACACACACACACAAAGAGTCTTGAGTGAGTTTTACTTAATAAAGTCTTTCTGAGATTCCATACATTTTGGCTAATTTGCCTTCATCAGTGGATTCTGAATGTAAGCAACCAGAAGGTGACATCATGTACACAATCTAACGTTAAAACATAAATGTTTGCTACATGTATGTTTGCTGGAAATTTCAATATAAGTCACATTGAGAATTTAGTCATTTTTGGAGACAGCATGTTCAGTTTTTTTTTTATCTAAAATGATTCTTTTACCAATCAATACAATTTTTTGCCATATACTTTCTCAATACCTACCACTAAATAATCACATAAAGAGTGGTTATCTGTATTCAAATGCTTTGCAACAAGATCATCATCTTTTCTAGTTTGGGGAAAAAAAATTTTGGCCCCAAAAATAGCTTGAACAAATATTGTTGCTCTGATTTGTAAAAGAAAAAACTATTCAACTATTTGCAACCATTATATTAGTTGAAACAAATAAATTATCTTGAGGTATAAAAAAAACAATAATAACCTGGTTCGAAAGAAAATCCCAGGCTTCCTCTTAAATGGTCGAATTAAATTATTCATTAGTGAGATGAAATGCGAGTATGCACTGACTGACTTGTTCAACCTGTTGGAATTGCCATACTAACTGGGGACAACCTGTCAGGGAAATGTGTGAGCTAAGTTGTAACATTATTGATTTCAGAAGTGGCTTTCTTCTGAAGTGAGTGTAGCAGCTATCCTGACTTGCATGACTGGGCAGCTATCCTGACTTGCATGACTGGGCAGCTATCCTGACTTGCATGACTGGACAGCTATCCTGACACATAACTGGACAGCTATCCTGACTTGCATGACTGGGCAGCTATCCTGACTTGCATGACTGGGCAGCTATCCTGACAACAGGTTTGTAGAAAAAACTTTGACGTTATCTTTCAACGTCTTAGAGAAAATAATGCATGAATAAACAATAGCAGCAGATTGTGAAAATTAATAAAAATATCCCCCTTCTTCCATTTTGCTTATCCAGTCAGATATCACTAAATACAAATGAATATTAGTACAATGCAATTGTATACAACTCACAGTACTGAAACTGCATCCACATTAAAGGCTGAGCTTTCACTTAAGATAACAATAATACTACAATGAAAGCCCACTATAACATGATGGTTGGGGCCCACAAAAGTGCCATCATGTTATGTAATGTATTGTGCAATATTGAGACCAGTCAGTTAACTGAATACAATATTGCATGGTGGGGTTGTGGTGGAAGAGGCACAAAACAGGCTTCAGTGATGCAGGCACATACATGTATAAGAGAATTGGTAACTGAATAGTTAGAGGACATATGTACTCACCAACCAATTTAATTGTATCCATAATATCCGAATACTTAAGTTCTTGCTGATAAATTTGCACTAAATTATAAAACATTATGTAATATATTTTCAGAAATATTCATGTTGGTCGTGTCTGACAAAACAGATTTTTGACCAACAATAAAATGCCTAAATTGAGCATTTGGAGTTTCTAAAAAGAATCTTGCATCGAGGCTAATAAAAATAAATTAACTGAAACTTGTACATGGGTATCTGACTTCATAATGTACATCAGATAAATATTGCAACAGGTGTGAAAATGCCTCAGAGATTCTCTGTAAATATGTTTGGAAGTAACCATTCAATTTCATGAGTAAGGAATGATCTTCAGAAGCAAGAAAAAACGAAATAAGCTATATGTGTTTTGAAACATATGACCTTGCAATTATGAACAGAAAAACAGAGAATAGCATGTTTGATTATAACGGAAATCCCTCCACCCCTAAAAGTTCAATGGTTCTGTCCAAGTCAGCTTCCAAAAACAGTAGCAGTCAAAGTAACAGCCAAGCATTACACTGACGTGGCCTGTGAATATCAAAGAGATTTGAAGCTGATATCATCTGTATTTCTAACTTCATTTTAGGGAAATAAAAAGGATTGTGTCAGAATTGTAACATCTGGTATAGTCATATGATGACTTAACATTTTCATGAAAGACATAATGTGGGGGATATATTTATATTTATGGAGTTAACTTTAATAGATAAGGTGAAAGAGTGGGTAGGGTGGGGGTTGTAATGATCAAAACTGCTCCAGATTATTGTCTGACAAATATTCTGGACCTCGGCAGTATATTCATACACAATAGATCTCATTCCACTTCTTAAGGGATAGACAGTGGGGTTCAAGTTGATTGTTTACCAAAGAAGTGATTGATTTTCAGCTGCCAGTCTTTGATCATGTGACACTTGGTTGACAATACAGCCAAGCCACATGTAAATGAAGGCAGCATTCATTTCATAATTGCTAATAAGCAGCACTGGGTAGTTTCAACAAGTGCTTGCTGTGGGATTAATGTTGCTGACTTGCAAATACTTATTAGGTAGGTAAAATAATCTAGTAATTTGGGTGATAAACCTGTTTCAACAATTGCCTTGTTTGGTACATGGATGTGTATTGCAGCTGGCTGAGCAGGTATAGGTGGTCTATTGTTTGCCCTGGATTGAACAACCATTTACACAATGCATTGAAGACAAACACAAAGAAGAAGTATTAGTGCTACTGTTGATGGTTCTATACAAATTAGACAAACAATTATCAGGTAAAAATAAAAGCTAGCATCTTTAAAAAATAATAAGCTAACACAAAGTGCTGTGACTATTAACATATCTGTGATGAACATTCTGAAATATAAACTTTTAACATGTTTATTTATTTGAAAAATACAAACCTTCTCTTTCAATAATAAAATGCATCTCACCAGACTAGGAAATCAAACTCTCATTTACTTTGCCAATAAAACTTCACAGTAATTCAAAAATCAGTCATGAAAAATTAGTGAAGAGGTTGTAAAAATTCAGCAACCATTCCATAACCATATTATATCCAAATTCATGTTATAACAGAGTGTGTTATAGCAGGGGTTCACTGTATGTACATCTTAGGTAATAAAACAATGTTCCAAATTTAAAAAATGAAATGAAAGTCTTTAAAATCTCTTAGTTCTAAATATTCACCTAAAGTACCTTTCACAATTATGTTTTTAATACATTTCATTAAAAAAAATTGGAAACAACTGAAAAAAAGAGTAGCCCTCTTAATTTATATATTACATACTTGACTTGTTTCCTTGTTTGTTTTTTCCAGCTGCTTTGCCCTCTGCTGTGTCCTCACCATATTTAAGAAATTCTTCTCAATCTCCTGTTGAAAAATAAGATTCTGTAAAATGACAGATATTGTCATTTCTTTTTTTTAAATAGCACAAATACAGTGTAACATGCCTTAGTGGACACATCCATATATGGGGCACATGTTCACAACATACGATTTTGTGGATCCCCAATGACAATCCTTCTATAAAGGTACATTATATAGTGGACACATGTTTAATGCAGACAGCAGATGTTATTTTTCTGGTCAACAAAGTTGTGCATAACAGACCTTTTGACCTAGTACCTGTGTATATTTGCCTTCCTTGCAGCTTGCCACAGGCACCGTCAAATGTGCATAGATTTGTAAATCCCAGCTTGTTTTGACAGTTAACTACTCGTCAGACAATGATCATTTTCCACTAGATCTCATTACAACATAAATTCACTTAACACCGATTTCATAACTGATATGATCTTGCTTCAATCAGATCGAAAAGAGTACAATTAAGATGATGGGCACTCTACTGATCAATACAATGGTAGCTCTGAACATCTGGTAATTTAAAATTAAATGGCTCACAAGTACGCATGGCTGACTAGATCTGGTCTCAAATTTAGTATAATGTTAATAGTGTTCTCATTCAAAATCCTTACATATCAAGGTATGATGTACAAAGCAGACTTTAGTGAAGAAAATGTATTTAAAAGTCAGTAATACACATGACCATATCTACTTCTGGTTCAGGTCAATTAGCATTGCAAGGCCCATGTTTCTGATTTTTAGTGAAATCTTTGCTTTATAAAGGAAGATTGTAAGTTACAAATAAAAGCAGTTAACATAAATGAAAACAATTTTACATGTATATTTCACCCATAATCACTGCTGATGACACTAATAAGTGTTGAAAACAAATAATGTCATACCAACCTTTGACCTTTAGATGAGGCTAACTGCTTCAATTAATTTTTTGTAATTTTAATTGTACAATTATTTACTGATGACCAGGATTAAACATCCTTGTGCATGCTATTGCATGAACATTTTCAATATAAGTCTTGTTTAAATTTGAACATACTGTGCATAAGAGCAGCAAGGACAGAAATAAAAAAGAAAAAGTGTAAAGTATTTAAGTGTTAGCATTACTGAAAATGCACAAAAGATGAAATGAAGTACAAACATTAGATTTAATACTTATTTACATTTGTCCTTCATTCAAGCAAAACTGTTGTCGAATACTGCAAATAATGTAATGACAAAAATTGCACTTTATTCTCTGCAGTTCTCTATGATTTAAAATCAAACAACAGTCATGATCCATTTGAATGAATCATTTGCATAAAGCATAGATAAATGCAAACATTTATACTTCTAATTACAGGTAGCAAACATTCCTGTTAAAATTTAAATCCTTTTGAAAGCTCATTTCATTTTATCTATGCATTTTAATCCAAAGGAACAAGAAGACTGTACAATATTGAAACTATTGCTTGATGCACAAGTGCTAATTAAACATTATGTATATGCACTAATTATGGAACCATACTAAAGCTCATGGTTCACTGACTTTCAGACAAAACCACTGAATAAAACATTGTGTCAACAAAGACTTCTGGTGTACACCAATTTGTATCATTTAAATAATCCTGAAATTGCAAAATTACACCACAAGTCCAGCTTTCTCAAAGCCATGGATAATTAGGAACAATCTCTCACTCACTTCATCCTGAACCACTTTCCTCCACTACATATCAAAGGTTACCACAGCCTGCTGATTGCACTGAGCAAGGGGCAGCTGGTCATATTTAGTTCACATATGGAATGACATTATCCACTGAATACATACCTCAAATCATACTGATTGTGCAACTTTATGGACAGTGGTTTTAGTAAAAGATCATACATATGTTTGTCAATTACCATTGATCATGGTGTTGTTTGATGTTAAGCACTCTGACAAAAACACCATGTTAGGGACTGAGTTTGACAGGTGTTTGATTTGACAGGTGTTTAATCTGTGTTTATAGTGGCAGTAGTATTCTTTAACTCAATGAAGCCATCACTGTTTGTTGTTCACATATTTTGTTCTTTTGCATTCTTAAATTTGGGTATTTGTATAGGTTAATCCATCAAATAAAAGACCTATAAATATGCAAACTTTGACAAAGGCAAATCCTCAAATTTCAACACCCATGAAAATGTCAATTTTTTGTTGTTGTTGTACATAACCACAAAAAATGATACCCATGAAAATAAATGAAGCCACAGTATTTACTTCCTTTAACTTAAAACAAAGTCAAGTATTGATATGAACTGCAGTACCATAGACCATAGGGCAGGGAATTAAGATGGTACCGGTGTTAAGCTTATCATACAATAAAGTTAGATAACTGAAGTACAAAGTATTAATCTATGATGATATTAAAGTGAGATTTAGTACGACAACAGATGAAATATAATTCCTTGAGGTGAGAAAAGTCAGAAGGATCACTAAAACTGGCAAAATGGCACAAAGTGAAATGTACTTGCGAGGCCTCTTGAAACAGTATACTGACCAGGCATGAATGAAAGTAGCAACTGATGACTGAAAGGATCTGGCACTGATTTCTGCCATGGCAAGCATATGACTTTTTAGCACAGAGTTGTTAAAACAAGTCAAAAGATGCGATGGATGTCTCTTTTTCACCTTGGGAGGGCTGGATTTGCAAGGTGGTGGATATAATCCTGATGTATTATCATTGGGTAATGTATCTAAAGAATTTAATTAAAATTAATGAGCAGCAAGATTGTCAAATATTACCAACTGTATTACCGCTCTCGAGTAAATCTTAGTTTGATGTTAAGTGTGACATCTTTCTAGAACAAGCTGACCAGCCACAATGTAGAAGTGTATTGACTGCATGGTCATTTCAAATAAAACTGATGTATTTTGTGCAGTACTGAAGAATTAACAGGATACAAATATCTGAACTACAAACAATATCTTCATTAAAACTGAGCTTTAGAGAGATTTATGATAGAGAAGTACGAGCAGCCAGTACCAAGTAGAAAATCATGAAATATTATATTAGGAAATATGTGGTTATATTTAAAGAGGGAGTGGACCCCCATGTACCATTTCAAAAGAACTGCAGTTTATTCTGAGAGTTATTGTTGATAATTTTTATTTTCTCTATGTGGCTTACATAATATACAAGTTAAAAAATATGCAGTGACCATGCTTCTAAATTTCCACAAGATCACTGTGTATTTCATAACCTATCACAAATTCCAAACACTGTAATGTCTACGTTAGCAAATTCTTTGTTCTAGTGATATGTCACATATCAAGGGCAGGTAATACTTGCACCAACTTTTGTGAGGGTCATATCTGTAAGCACAATTATTCATAAATGAGCCAAGAGAAATTTATATAACAACAAATATGGGGTTTTCAGGTATGGAAGATTAAATGGGAGACCCTCAAAGAGACTACATTTTTTTCCAGGAATTCAAGATATGACCATATATTCTTTTTAACTGCTGAGTGTGTCAAGAATCTCTGATATTCTTGAGGAATAACAAAATTTTCAAATTAGCTGATGTGGCAGCCATATTGGATGCAAGATCATTCATTTAAGACCAACCAAACAGTATTATAAGTAATATGACCATCCATCCATGAGGAGAAGCGATAACAAGATTTTCAAGATGGCTGTCATGGCAGCAATATTTGATACAAGATTGGCACCATTTTAATTTAGGGCCAACACGATATCGTAATAAGTCTTTTGGTGAAAACCCCCATGTTGATATGGCCATCAATTCAGGAGAAGTAGCTATAACAAGATTTTCAAGATGGCCTCTGTTGTGACTATATTGGATGTCAGATCGGCATTATATTCATTCAGGACCAACTAGACACCAAAACAATCTTTTGATGAAAACCCCATGTCAACATGATTTTCCATTCAGATGGAGTAGAGAAAACATGATTTTCAAGATAGCCACTGGTGGCAATATTTTACTTACCAGTGGCATCATTTATTTTTAGGATCAACTAGACATCATAAGAAGTCTTGCAGTGAAAAGCTCCATGTCAATATGATTTTCTGTCAATGAGTAGCAATAACAAGATTTGGCTGTCCTAGTGGCACCACTTTCATTTAGGGCCAACAAGACCATGGGATAAATGTATGTGTAAAGTTTTATGGCAATCCTTGTGTGTATAGTTTAGGAGGATCAGCAATAACAAACTTGTGCTAAAGGACAGATGATGGACAACAGGCCATCCCTAAAAATAAGTTAAAACAAACCTCGATATCTGACATTTAATACATTATATATTATATTTCATAATTCACAGTTCATAGTGTTGCAAAACGTTTTGTAATTTTGTGCATAGCAAATCTGATTTTGAAGTTTGGTCTATTCTTCTATATTTCACATTATTTACATTTTAATAATTACATTATGGTAATTTTACAAATCTTTTCCTGTGGTCTAATTTTATTCAATTTTAGATGCTTCTGGAAATAAAGAGTGTTGATAAGTGTACAATACAATTAAAACTTAAACGTTGTTTTTCCTGAATCTTGTGCACTGAAATGGATTTTTGTGGTGTGTGGATTGGTCTGGATAATCTTGAAGATATTTAACTAAAACAAGAGTACCTTAAAGTGACTGATGCTCTACTTTCCATCTTAGCGCCATAGCAGTAAGATTTTCAAGAAATACATTGTGGTGGCCATATTAGATGTCAGATTGGCACAACTGTTATTTAAGACCAACTGGACATTATAAGAAGTCTTCCAGTGAAAACCCCATGCTGATATGACTTTCTGTTAAGGTGAAGGAGCAATAATAAGATTTTCAAGATGGCTGCTGTGGTGGCCATACTGGATGTCAAATTGTCACCATTTTCATTTAGGACCAACTAGGCATCATAAGAAGTCTTTTAGTGAAAACCCCATGTTGATTTGACCATTCATTCAGGAGAAAGCAGCCATAACAAGATTTTCAAGATGGTCACTGTGGTTGCCATTTTGGATGTTCAAGCAGAACCATTTTCATTTCGGACCAACTATATAGCATAAGAAGTCTTCTGATGAAAACCTCATGTCAATATGACTTTCTGTTCAGAAGATTTTCAAGATGGCCACTGTGGTGGCCATAATGGATGTCTAAGCAGCACCATTTTCATTTAGGACCAACTAGACCTTGGGATGAACATGTGTATAAAGTTTGATGGTAATCCTGTAAGTAGATTACGGTAGAAGAAGTAGCAATAACAATAACAAACTTGTGCTAATGTTCGGACTGATGATGGACAACAGGTCATCTCATAAGCTCTTCTGGTCTATGACTAGTAGAGCTAAAAAAATCAGGTTCTTCATTGACATAACATAATGTACAGATATCAATTTAACATAAAATAGGTGTCAATGATTGATCATGATCAGTGCTAAGATAGTCAAGAAATTCAGAGAATCTGTGAAGGTGCTGCTAGCATTGACAAAAATGTAGGTTGGTGTAAGTACAGAAATATGCTTTACCTCTTCTGTTGGAGGATCCTTCCTTCTTTGTCTTAACCATGCTGCATGAAGAGAAGGAACAGAAAATACATTATCAAAAGATAATAATAATGATCATTCAGTAGGTAACAACCCTCTCATATGCTAGTTGTAACCAGTCTATCTCAAAGAACACCTTTATCTAAAGAAATCCTCAGAATTGTGAAGCTATGTGAATGAAACCCTTGCATGTAGATAGTCAAGACAAGTCAAACTGACATGCAGTGCAGACATACATCCTATTTTTAATCTAATATAATTTGTATATTTCCACATTTGATTCAATTTTTCTAAACAAATATCTGTACCCCAGTAATGCATTAGTTTACTTGAGCATTTGATCACCTATGCATGCAATTGCTATTATATTTTCCCAATTTATCCAAGTAAATGTGAAAATCCCCCACAGAATTTAAGATAATTCAGTATCTAGAAATATTAGAAATATAGAATGGGACCCCTATGAAACCATCCATGTTGAGTAAAATCTACAATGTAATGGGCTGGTCATGTTTAATGGGTTTAGAGCTGCTTTGCTCCCTGATATTACTTCATACTGTAATGAAAAATATAACAAAAGTACAGCAAAAATAGCGCATTATATGCCTGCCCCATGTTTAATATTCCTCTATGTATATAACTGACATTTTTTTGAAGAAACCAGTTTTCTTCTTTCAGTCACTGACCTTGACCTTTGACCTTTTAGCCTCAAAATTGATAGGCTTCTTTCTTACCCCAAGAGTAAGCAATCCACAAAGTTTGGTCCAGGTCTGTGATGTAGAACTAATGTTACTTTGCAGAAACCAATCTTCTTCTTTCAGTCAAAGTGACCTTGGCCCTTGTAATTTTGACTAAAATATAAATTGGGTTCTTCCTTACCCCAAGTGTAAACCATCCACAAAGTTTACTCAAGGTACGTGATGTAGAACTAATGTTATTGTGCTGAAATCATTCTTATTCTTTGTCACAGTTACTCTGACCATGGCCTCTTTGACCTAAAAATTGACAACCTTCTTCATTACATCAAGTGAAAGCCATCCACAATGTCTCATAACTGTGGATGATGGAATACTCATACTAATGTGTGGAAAACATTTTTCTTATTTTAGTCAGTGACCTTGATCTTTAACCTTTTGACCCTCAAATCGATTGGGTTCTTCCTCACCCCAAGTGCACACCAGCCACAAAGTTTGGTAACTGTAGATGGTTTGCAATTCCAATTATTGTGCGAAAATGAACAGTAACAGATAGACAGACAGACTGACAGACAACATCATAGCATAATAATCTCTGCTTTATGTCAGGTGTACAAAAATCACATGAATACCAGTAAGACAACAATGTATATCAAAGGACAACAGTTTAAAAGAGACTAAATTAAATAAATTGGAAAATGACAAAATGGAAAACTAACTGCAAATTACCATAAGAGTAATATTTACTCAATAGTTAAATTAAGTAAAAATATTTTACTTTATTTTAAAGAAACTGATATACTAATGAGTAATAGAAATTGAGTCAATAGATCTACTGCACCACAATAATTCACCCACTGGCTACAGCACTGGTTGGTACACCTGGTAATGAAAATTGCAACTTAATTCTAGCTGGACAATGCCACAGAAGCTAAGATGTACAAATATATCACTGTGGAAAGGAACAATTGCTTAGTTTATACAAAACAGTTATGCCAGAAATCAAGGCTGGAGTTTCACTGGGACAATGGCCAGTGGGACAGATTTGTACTTTAGATAAAATATACTTATTTTTTGAATTATCGGACAATAATGCCTCTAAATTTCATGATTAATTTATGCAGACAGTCTAGAGAGGATGCTGACATAGATGTCTGCATAAATTTATCCTGAATTTCAGTGCCATTTCTAGACATTCCATAGGAAAACTGATCTATCGCTAACCTACATTAAGTACAAAATAATTATCTCTTAAAATAACTGTTGTTTATAAAAAAGATTCACAAACTAATGCCTAAGTTATGGAAATTAATATAACTTTCTATCAAGTATGGTATGGTATTGGCAGCTTGCTTCCAATATGATATGCAACTTCCAATACATAATGTCACAATATGCATAGATGATACACATTTAATGCTATTCAAGCATGTTTACCTGTAAATTGTTGCTGTGTTTGCCAGCCTAACTTATGCCATATTACACTGAAATTGCAATTTTTAAATAAACTGTGTTTCTCCAAGAGTGCTTAACCAATTACATTAATGTTATGAAAGAAGCTCCTCTACCCTTCAAATCTAGCAATCAAAGAAAGATGAAAAAAGTACTGACTCTGAAAAATCATAGAATCTAGGTCAGAAGTTCATACTATCTCACATGTGGAAAATCAAAGAAAGATGAAAAATGTTCATCTCTCCCATATATATGTCTATATACCATATAGATGAAAGGAAGAAACTCTTCCCAACCCTTCTCATTACCTCTCTTTACCACCGCTAGGTAGCTATGGTTGTTTACCTAGTTTTAGCTTGAGAGATACTTCAACTAGAATGCTCGCATTTGCAAGGAGGTGTGGGAGGGTTTAAAAGTAATATGATCACGTAAATAGAAACATAATTTCCAAAAAAATTTGCTTTCTCCTTTGAATATGTTCCCTGATCGCATTAGCATTCGGAGAATAGGTCAAAGGAGTAGGCAATGCTGATCATCCTACCTCTACAATGGTCAACCTTTGAAGGAATAAAGGCTTTCTTTCCTGTATGAGGATAAACTGCACTCCTAATATGAAACCAGCACAACTGATAGTCATGTAAGCCATATGTCAGTGCCCAGATAAAAGAAAAGGAACCAAATTACTTTATCTTACAGAGTAAAACTCCCACTCAAATCCAGTGCAAGTACTGTTCTATGCCTGTGGTAAGGCTGTGTTGACTTCAAACTGGTTTGGTGATGGTCTGGGCTGCAGCCACTGGACCTACCAGATTCAATTCTTGTCTCTGCAGCTAGATCATGCAGATAAAAGCTTGAGGTTGATTCTGTATGCCAGCCAATTGCATCTATTATGTCATGGACCGCCATGTTCTGTTCAAAAGTGATACTTTCAGAGAAAGGTATGATCTCATAAGCTGTTCTTGATCTTGATCTTTTGAGATCTTGGAAGATGTAGAGCATATTAGCAACTTTAGCTATGATGCCAGTGCTTGAGTAGGTATATTCTCTTTTCCCAGCTTCACTGGATGAAAGAGGCATTGTCAGGCCCCACAGCACTTCTCTGCACACTTCACATAGTGTTCAAGTGCACAGACCGGGTCCTGCATTACCATCTCTCTAGATTGATTGATGGAGGAGAAGGTACAGATGATCATTTTTTGATCGCCCGCTGATGGCAACTTGTTCTTTGCTATGAAGCCTGGTTGCATCATCAGAACCACAGAATTTGATCGAAGTGGAGATAGCTTGTGTCCACTGAAAGGACATGCAACTCACTTCCCCTGCATGTCAAAGTTAGAGCTACCAAGAAACACATTTTTTATGACAGCAGCTTTAAGGAGGTGCTGGCTGTTGCCTCAAACTGATCTGAATTTGCCATGTCAACACCCACAACTAATTTCACTTGGAAAACAGGGAAAAAGATTTTGGCCTATTCAAGTCAAAATTGGCTAACAGGTCTGATAAATCGTTATCATGACCAATATGCTCTCTACAATGATACCTGAATCTGTCAGAGATCATGTATTTGTAGCCTTTGATGGTTATGGTGGCTAACTGTTTTTCCTCAAAAAGTCAGAGAAAAAAAGTTAGCCAATTGTGGAATTGAGACTCTCAATAGGATGATGCTGTTGGCGTTACACCAGTCCCTGAGAACCTGCCACTTCCCATCATACAACTTCAAAGCGGAGGGCCTTCTAGTTCGTGAGATTCTCTCCATGACCAAAGGCTACAATTCTTTTCTCCACATGGCTCTCCTGAGAAGAGCCAGGTGTGAAGGTGTAGCCAGATGAAACACCTGTGACCGTGGCTGTTTGGACAGGGTGGGTCTTGGGGGAATTTTCCATGAATGTCTATCACTAGATCGAGCAGATCATTCACCCAGGGCTAGCAGTGGTAACTGGAGGTAATGTGAAGGGTTGGGAAGAGTTTCTTCCTTCATCTGTATGGTATATGGACAGGAAAGACTAAATTTTTGTATCTTTCTGCAATTGCTGGTTTCAAGAGGTAGTGAATCTTCTTTCCTAACGTTAATATGATGGGGGGACATATTCAAAGGAGAAGATCCATTTATCAAGGACATGGGAACACAGAAGCTGCACAGAAGCTGCAGCATTTGTTACTGAGCTGAAATGAATATCCAAACATTCAAATGCGAATACTTTTTTGTGAATATTCAAATAGAAAATTGGTATTCAAATAATTGTTTGCTTACCCAGCAAGTTCGGCAACATTTTGTAACAGAAACAAACATGGCAAATTGTAAACTATGCAACATTGAATTAATTAGTTTCCAAGGGAACAACTAAAAACTTGCTAAATCACTTAAAATTCAACTCCGACTCACAAGGTAATCATAATGTCAAAATTCTGAAGAGTCACACTGCTCACAACATCGCCATTTCTATTCATTATACTCCTGAAAAGATTACAAGTAATATGGGAAGTTCATGAAAAACATGGTAAGGAACAGCAGTCATATCAAAGTCAACAAAGCCTAATGTATCAATCAATCAGAGCTCTGAAAAATTTGTCAGACATTCATTCTGTCCGGAGCAGTTGTAGTCAATCCCACAAACCATACCACTTCCCACCCCATGATCATCTTTCCTTGGAAATTTAATCTCCAATATAGTTCTGCATTTGATCTTTCATTCATTTTTTGAAGTTACGACACATCTCTGGAATTACCAATAAAAACTTACAATCTTCTTTATTTTCATAAAAGTCAGTAATGCAGATGTCAGCTTCATATCAATAAAATTAAATGGTCCAGTTGATGTGACTTTGGAACAGAATCATTCAAGTTGCAGGGATTGAGAGTTTGCTGTTACAATAATGCCTGCTACTCTCTGTTCTTGCTGTGCATTAGTACAAAGCTGTTAACAGGATTATTTCAAATTGTGCAAGGATTATTTCATTTTCTTTTTTATGCCTTTTAAACATAACTGTTTGTTGGAACTCTGTCTTTACCCACGAGACTGACTGGTCTACTCCCAAACCTGATTGATGCAGGGAACTAGTTCCCAGGTACCTGGCCCTGGTAGCGGTTACATTATACTGTTTACAGCAGTCACAAGGCCATTTTGCACCTACTGCAAAGTACACCTTATGAATTTGATATGTCAATACCCATGTATGGGTTTCAGTTAAAACAATATATTTACCAAGTCTGAACATGAGTTTTCCCTAGAATAGCAGAAAATCCCAATGTCCAATTTGGGCATTTTATAGTTGATCAAAAAGTCTATACCATCAAACATGTCAGGAATATACTAGTATGAAAAATTCCTGAGACCTGCAACTGAAGTATCCAAATTTAATGAAATTCAATTGGCACATGTATGTGAGATTCTGATTGTGAACAAATCACTTCCCATATAAATTTTTTAGATTGCCCCCTCATTTAACTGAACAAGTAATCAAGTTTCTGCCCTATAGTCTTCAGCACTAAAGGAATGTTTATGTTTGTACTGAGTTTGAAGATAAACAAGGAAAGTAACACCTATATTACTTTGATTTTTCATTTCAATCCTCAACAAATTTACTCAAGATTCCCACAATGTCATTTAATTAGATTTGGATCACATAGTTCACCATGCTTTCAAAGCAGCTTGACTGGAAGTGGGGAGTCAATAAATACCAAAGTAGACAAAGAAATGAGGATGGATTTGATACCTTTATTAACATTAACGAATATCTGAATCCTATTCAAATACATTCACTGAATATTTGAATAGGAAAATTTGGCATTCATTTCAGCTCTAATTTGTTATGCAGACAGATACAAAACAAAGACATGTAGCTTCACATATTCGATTTTGTATATAGTGAATCTTCTGAAAACTGGACACTCAAAAGGACAGAAGGAAATGTCCAGTTGTCAAAGGGTTCAGTTTTCTGAAGTGCCAAAAGAGGAGAGTGCATTCCGGTGCCTTTTTGAATCAATGCCTACAATATGAGGTCATGTTGTTGTGATTTTATATTTTTAATTATTAAAAAGTCAGCATATCATATGATTAAAAAAGCACAGGGTGCACACAATAAAAGCAAATACACATGTACATCAACAGGATGATGTATTATGAAAATACATGTATCCGTATTGTATGGTTAATATAAACACAATTTTCATTGAATATGCAAATACACTGTAGCATGCAAACTTATTAAACGATCCGATTGCGACTTTCTTTACTTTTATTTTGTACATGCATGCATGTGGTTTTTTTTGCAAAAAAACAAATTCTCAAATAATTTTGAATAGTAGTGATTGCCTTTGAACAACTTGTTTAGATCTCTGTAACATGAAAGCAAATTAATTTAATAGCACACCTGTAATTGCTCGTTTAATACACCTGTTGTGAAGGTTTCAATTCATAAACAAACAATTGGCTTTGAGATCATTTATTCCACACCTGTATTAAATGGCTTCATTTGACAGAACCATCATGTGCAAACACTTCACCATAATAACACCCAAATTAACACAACACATTGTGCATCGCTTGTCAATTATCGTATCAACAGGTGCACACATCTTAAGGCATGTGATTTTTACAGGTAGCAATGCAAACACATCAGGCTTTTGGAGGTAGGTTTACATCAATTTGCAGGAATGGTTCCAAGAATGTCCCTAGTATCTGGATTTCTGAAGTTCTGGTTTTTAGAGGTTTTTACAACAAAGAATTTATAAGAAAAAAATCTGTTCCAAACCAAAATGGTCAGTTTATAGAGAATTCTGGATTGGAGAAGGTCTGGTATTCAGAAGTTCACTATTTTTTGTAGTGTGATTCATTGATTCATACTGAAAGCTGTTTTATTCATTTATACTATTTACTGAAATAATTTCTGATGACAAGTTGAGTAATTATTGTAATTCTAAAATATTTTATTGAGCTGATACAGTTAAGAATGATTATCAGTTATCATATCAGCATGTAATATCGATCTACACAAGTTTATTGGCGGATCAATCCAGCCCTACTATCTACAAACATGTTATTAATAACAGATGAACGGGGATGTTAAGCACTAATTACCATCCCATTCTGCTGGAACTTCAGGAACCTGAAATAAGTCTTTACTCGGTGGTACTACGTATCTACTTCCTCTCAAGTTTCGAGATGGATCTGAAATGAAAAAAACAAAACAATTACAATACATCAATTAATACAAAGTGCTGAATATTAGGATCATTACTATAATGTAAACTTCTGATTTCTATACATTCTTCTTGGAACCACTAAAAATCATCAAAGTTCACAATAAATAACTAAGTTCACTATAAATTAACTACACATGATGATATGGGGCACCATTTTACTATTATAAGGTATTTTATGATATCATTCAAATGAATTATATATATAGTGAAATTTATGAAATATATTCAAATTTATATCATATATTCGAATTTATGATATACTTTTGTTGAATTGGATGATATAAAATAAGTGAATTAATTATATCATAAATTCATTATATATCATAAATTTAAATTTGTATCATACCATATATTTAAAGTTATGATACCATAAATAGTGTTGAATTTATGTTATCATAAGTTACATTTTTGCTTCAATTCAAACATTCAAATATCCCTTGCACTTGTCCTGCAGTGATAGGGAAAAAAGTCAGAATTCTGTCAAAAGTTTTGGTGTATGCAAAGTTTTACTCAATAAACAAAAACAGTTAGAACTATACCCATATAAAATCACTGCAATGAAGCTTAATTATGGATTTTGCTGGCATATTTTGCTACTATATGAAAAATATTTCTGCTTGTCCACCACAAACTTAAAATCCTGTGGTGCTCTAGGTAATGGCAAAAACATGCATGTATATACTTTCAAAGCTACAATCTGAAAAAGGATGGTTTCAAGGTACAATCCTTTCTCATTTGATATGTAAATGACGATGCTTAGCACCTTTGAAATAAAGGAACAGGCTTGGTAGTCATGCCCTCCAGCTATAAAATCACTGCTGAGGTTACATAGGTTAGAGACTGAATCAGTGAATCTATTATTCCCAGGTCAGGGTGAGTTATCAAAGTTATAGCTCATTTTATATTTTAAAAACTTCTGATTAATTTATGATATCATCAAATTATATTTTATACAATAATTATAGGTTACTGCATTTATATGGGAAATATGGACGAGTTTTTCTGAGCTATACCGCATGACTTTGGAATGCAGTTTAGCTCAGAAAAAACAAGTTCATATTTTCCTATACAAATGTAGTAACCTTTATATTATATACACATTTTGCCTTTTTACCTGAGGCTGAATAATAAAAAGAACACACTACATGAAACAAAGTAACTGAATTTCTACTAGACTCCAAAGTAAATATGCAACCATAGATAAACAAATACACTATAATAGTATTCATGTGCACACAGCACCGCCCAGAAATCTTTGAACTTGGTAGCGCACCATGAGCTCAGCCATTGGTGTAAAAAAGAAATCTCATTTTGGTCTACTTAAAATTGAAATTTAGAGTCATATTGTGAATGACTGCACTTTGGAACAACTTTTCAAGTTGGTCTGGATTAGAGGGATTTTGCTTTGATGTCAATTGAACTAATTTCGGCTTATTTAGTTGTGATGGACTGGAGTTATTAGCCGAGTCGATTCCGTATGAATTACATGTGGCTGGAGGAACTGGACCGGACAGCAAACTGCACGTGTTTCTGTTCTGCCATTGATAGTTTGGAATCATAAGGTTGAAAAAAAACAGGTTCTTTTAATTGAAATTCTCAAGAAGATGCAGGATTTTATATTTTTTGTTAGGGAATATCAGATTCATTTCATTTTGGAGTGCAGTAAATTTTACTTTTAAAGACTTTTAAAGACTTTTCTTTCAAGTTAAAGAATGTGTATTTTTGAAGAAAAAAAGATGTATATAGTTATCATATGGACAGAGCTGAAACAGACCAAGCTGTACACTGTCACAGGCCTTTTTGTCCATGCTTAACTTTTTTTCTCATTTGATTTATAATTTGAGGTGCACTGTTTATTTCTTTTATTTCTTTTGCAAAAATTAAAAAGAGATTTCTAATGTTTCAAGCATGTGTACTTTCTTGTAACCATAGGACAAAAACAGTTTCACTTGATTGTTTGTCAAGTTTAAATAACAGATATTTGAGTGCTGAATGTTAAAAAAAGACATAAAAAAACATAATTACATAAACTATTTTATGTACCTGGAGCGTCTGTCTATTTGTTTTTCTGAACCTTTTACCACCTTACAATTTTATCCATCTACATGTGTTTAATGGCATGTTAAATGGAAATGTCTCTCCATTAAAAATTTGGGTTACCAAATTTTGTTGTGGGTTACCATAGTTACCACAGTTTCCCTTTCGGTAGCCCATCAGGGAACTATATACATTAGTGATTCCCTGGTCATGTATTAACTTAAATGGCTACCTTACAAAATCTGCAAGTTTCTCAACATTTTCTCCATTCTTTATTGACAATACATGGAATTGTTTTTTAACATTATTTTTACAATGTATTTTTTCTGGAATGCCACAAGTCATAGATAGCCAAGAACATTTTGAAAATGGCATCAGCACATTTAAAGTTAGATCAATAAACCAAAATGATTTAGAACACAGAAGGTTAGATCTGTGGCATGTCCTATTTTGTTTGGGAAATTTATGATAAATAATGTTGATTTTATTCACATAAATCTATTTTTATTTTTTTGAAAGAACAATTTGTATTTTTCACAATGTTTAATTAGATACATCAAATTTTAAGCTGTTTTCTCACCGTGTATCAAATAGTTATCTTACAAAACCAACACAGTTTCTTCTTTTTTTTTGCAAGTGGCATTTTTTAAAGAACAGGACTCAAAACTAAGATAGACCGATGCCTGGGGCTCATCTAAATCAGGCCCTTCCCATAGTTTAAGTAATTTTCCACATCAGACTTGTAAAAAAAAATATGTTCAATTTGCCCAACAAAACCTTGAGCATGCCAACGAAATGCAGCATTTTCATTTTTAAGTTCTTGAAAGACTCTGGTAAATTATTAATATTCATCCCCCTGCTGGGGCCCCACTTGTATGTCCCTACACCTTATGTCAGCCTCCTGCTGGGGCACCATTTGTAGGTTCCTCCACCTGATGAAGATCATCTGCTTAATTATATCACATGCTATAAACTTTGTAAACAAGTACGTGACCTATGAATGGGGAACATTACTATTAATGTTCTCCATATTTCTTTCGTTACCTAACATAATTAGCACTCACTTGTCTTTCATGAATAATAATGCACTGTCCCTTAAAACATTTATCAACCATTTTTGATGAATGTTTTAGTATGCACTAAGAAATTAACACCAAGTACCAAATGTCAAGTGGGGTAAGTGCCAACTCAAAATACTGTGATTTTATATTATGAGTGGGGTCTAGTTATCTCTGCTCTGGCGACAGATCAATTATGAAAAAGGTTTGGGGATTGTCATGCGAGTTTTTTAAAGATTGATTTAGAAACTAGGAGGATGGATTTCTGGCTTGTGCTACTATAAATGCGATTATAATTGAAGAATAATGTTTATTTTACTCATTTTCTAGTTAATACAATCTTTAAAACCATCAAACTGTTTTGAAGTTAATATACCACATACTCGCGAGCACATGCCATACCTGGCAGATAGTCTGCCCTTCCAGACACTAGGTGGGCTGACGATTACCCCCAGGTGTGAAAATTCGCACCTCGCCCGTTAAAGACATGCTTCTTTTGATATTGGGGTCCATTCCTTGTGTCATGTAGTTCCTTGGTTTATTAGAGTTAAGTTGACAGGATTACCAGCTATCTTCTCGAAGTATTTATTTCCATACTGATCTTGTCCCATACAATTTTCTTTTTGCTTTCGTGCGTAATATAACGAGGTTTTAAAATTTTTCCAAAACTGAGCTAAATAACTGGGCCGTTTTGACATCGTTTGTCTTTATGTCCAATAATTCATCCGGGGATTTCCGGGTCATCGTTGCCAAGTGTATTACAAAGAGCTGGTATCATTTGCCAAATTTCTTCCCTGTACACCAATGAAACAAAGGATAAGATACGTGCTAGCTAGGTTAAATATCGATTACGGCATTACTGCAAACTCTTAACCGGATCTAAGTTAGAATTTCCGAGCATTTGTCTATGGTAATCGTAGTCTAACTGATAGAAGCCGTTTTTGTTTTTTTCCGTCTGTTGTTTGTTTTTAAATGTAATGATGTTATTTTGATATTGATTTATGTTGCTCCAAAGATTCAACAGCCAGGTATAATTTGTATCCTAATGAAATAATAATAAAAATAATAATAATAATAATAATATCATTATTATTATTTTTATTTTTTTGAATTTTTGTTGTTGTTGTTGTTGAGAAACATAAATATGAGATCAGAGATAACCATATCATGGCCATTACAGCCAGTAATATCAGAAAATAATACACAGCAGGAGGAGACAAGTTTTTGTTTATAAATGGATGGGTGGGTGTAAAGAATGGCTGTAAGGCTAGCAAACTGAATATATAAAAAAAAAGGATAGACTGGTGATGGATGGATGGATGGATACATAGACATATATCTTGAAAGGTAGATGTGTGAGTGAATGGATTCAACTTCATACATGCAGGGTGACCAGTAGCAGCCAGCAACAAGAACATTATTATGATCAAGCACAATATTATAATTAAATACAGAATTTCCATCATCTAAATTTGTGTGTTAAACAAATCTGAGAAAAATGTAACCAATCTCAATCAGCTAATGAAAGATAGAGCAGCACATGAACTCATAATTTTTCAAGCTATTTTCAATTTGTACAAATCTATTGAAAGTGGAGAGGAAGGAAAGAAGAAAATGTGAAACATTGAAAACAGAGCTTTGCGAAATGTCAAAATGTTTGAGGAATACATTCATATTGTGTCTTCTGACAAGGTTCAGTTTCTAAAATTAGTCTCATACCATTCTGAATACAAAAAGTAAGTTCACACTCCTTTTCTAGATCAGATATATTTTGAACTAAGTCATTAAAATCTATAGAAAGAAAGATGGGACAACCCTGCTTAATTTTCATAATTTTTATCTCGCTATGGCAATGGTTGTCTTGGTCAGAGCCAGTTAGTTTAATTAGTATATATGAAAAGTTGGTTGTACCTGTCCCTCATGAAAATAACAGCATGGTGGTAAATGAAACTGTACAATTAATCCACCACCCTTATGCAACATTATTGGCAGGAAATTTTTTTTTATATACTTACTTGTCAATATATCCTACATTTTAACCTATTGATTCATTGACATATATCTATCATTAGCCGTTTCATTCAAAAAACATCCATGCAATAACAATGCATAGAAATTATTTCCACCACTTTTGAACGAGTTTCAAGAATGTACAATGTGTGATCAGCTGCAATGAGCCTAACAGTATGTACCATAGAGCTGTTCTACATTTCCATGAAATATATATTTTTTTTCTTTTTTTATAACTGAAATATCTTTTATGTGCTTATTCTCACCTAACTTCTTGCTGGTTTGTTTGATATTGTTATCAAGATGGTTCACTGTGAAGTATTAAATTTGACATGAATATTCATGGTCCAGTTAACAAAGTACCATATTATATGCCTACATTGTGTTTAATAGGTCTGTATGTAAGCATTAGCAGGGCATGAACAACTCTAGTCAGTGTTGACTGTAGGGTTAGTGACTTTGACCTTGATTATCTAACCTGAAAAGCAATAGGTTCCTTCCTTGACTCAAAGGAAACTATGAAATTTCGTTTAAAGAAGATGGTATGGAACACAAGTTATAATGAAGAAATGTTTTCTTTATTTGGGCCATTGTGACCTTGACCTTAAAGCTATCTAGCCCCATATCCATAGCTTTTATTTTTCCATTACAGCAAGCTATCCTAAATGTTGGTGCCGTTATGTGGTTTGTAATTAATGTTATTTACTGAACATTTTTCTTTCTCTGTTTCATAGCGATTTTAAACTTTTACCCAAAAGTCAATAGCTTTCTTTCTTGTCTCATGTGCAAGCTATCCACAAAGTTTGGTCAAGGTACATGGTCTAGAACTGAACATATTGTATGGAACCATTTTTGATTTTGATTCACTGTGACCTTGACCTCTGACCTTCAAATCCAAAAGTAATAGTTTTTTTTCTTACTACAAGTGCAAGCCATCAACAAAGTTTGATCTAGAATGTGGTCTACAACAAAATTAATTGTACTGAAATTGTTTTGTTTTTATCTTTAAATCACCATAATCTTTACCTTTGATCTTTTGACTCCAAAATCAATTGGTTGCTTTTCTTTACACCTAGAGCAAGCAATTTACAGTTTGCTCAAAATATGTGATCTAGAACTAAAGTTAATGTGCAGAAGCCAAAGGGGTCGTCCACATATGACGTCACGCAATTTTTGCCATTTTTTTATCCCCCCCCCCCCTCGTCCAATTTTGTCACAAAAACCCAGACCCCCCTCTACGTGACGTCACAAATCTCTAACCCCCCTTTTTTTCCACAATTATTTGTAATACTGAAAAGTAAATGTAATGTAAATCAGTTAACTATACAGACAAAACAACAATCTTTTATGTAAAATAGTGTTTTATTAATCAGGCTTTTACAAGGACTACTTGGCTAGTTAAAAGTTTATAAAATTATTTTAAAAATTTTTAATTATTTTAAACAAAAAATAAAATGAAATGTAAATTAAACACATCAATCACTTCAATTCTTACTAACATTAAAGTTTCAACAAATCCACAAAAAGTCTAAGGGTTTAAAATCTGAAGTATTTGTAAATGAATTACTTCTCTTCATAGTTATCATTATCCCAAGGCAAAGTAAGATGCTCCTCCATTGAACGAACAAGAAATCCAGTTGCTTCTAGATTAACATCATTTATTGGAAGGGATATTCCCTCCAAATCAAGCTCCTCCTCGTCAATCCAATTCACACTTTCTCCATTCTCCGCATTTGCTAGTATGACCATCATTTCGCGTTGCCTTCTAGCAGCGACTCTCATTGGTCTGATGCGCTTCGATGGAACTGCAATGTGTTTGTGAAGGACTGAGTGACTGTGCAGCATGACCAGAGAGCTGAAGTACACGTGGCATATCTTGCAAATTCTCTCATTAAGCACAGATTGAAGTGAAGGGCAATAAAGATCGTAGGGAATTGTCTGAAATGTGTTTGCTGACCGAAGTAGAATGTCTTCCATTTTGAGACTTTGAGTTGCAAATAAGGATGGAAATTTGTGCAAGGCTCCATCTATTGCTCGTTCTGGAACTTTAAGCCCTTCACATGACTGAACAAGGGGTAAAGGAGGAGGAAGAAATCTGTCTTTTATCACGCTGAAGTATGAGCTTCGTGCTTTCGAACAGCACATGTTGTCGTCACACTTCACAATCTGAAGCAAGTATTGGCTTGAGCGGACATGGGTGTCACACCAGTTTTGATCTCTACACAATATATCCTGTTCCATGAGCTCTGAATTTAATGGATCCATATACTCAGCAATGGTTGGGTAATTGTCTACAGTCAACTGTGACCATATTTCGGCCAACGTTTTTCCTGCAAATTCAAAGTTTTTCTTCTCTAGCTCAATGTCAATTGTCCTACCTCGTTCGTCTAAATGGCTGTCATAGTTGTCATGAGGTAATATTAATCCACTAAATTCCCTGCTCAGTGGTGCCATCTTTCTCTCCACTCTGTTAAAAGCACTTCGTCCCGGAGCATTTGTTGCAACGAAGACAGAGTCAAGATCATGTTTCAAGAAATGGTGGATGGCAACCTTAATGACTTTTTGATACCATGGGTTTTCATCCGGCCCACCATCAACAGTAAACACGAGAATCGGCTTGACCAATTTATCAATACCAGTCCTGGTTATGGTATTGAACTCTGTCAGACACAGCAGCTTTTCAAAGTCAAATCCATGGCTGAGTGCTGTTGATGCAGAGTGTTTTCCAGATCGGATGGCTATAAATGTTGGGCCAGAAAAGCCAACAGCGTCTCTGTTTCCAAGACCGTTGCAATGGATCTCAATGCCGGCATACACCGAGGGTATAAGCTTGTGCCGGGCAGCAACTACCCAGTCATGGTCAGGAAGGCTTACTTTATACTCAACGTGCATTAGCAGTGGACTCTGCTTATTGGCAGCGACCAGACCAATTGGAACGCGACATTTATCATCCTGGCTGATAAAACAAACCTCATCCTGTCCAAGCATGGAAGACAATTCTTCCAAATGTCTTATTGAAGCTGTGCAAAACTGGCCATCAATATGTTTAGTGTGATAATCATTTTGTGCTCTAATTAACTTTACTGGGACAGTGGTTACATGACACTTACCTTCTGATGACGAACTACGCTTAGGAAGTAGGCGAAGGTATAGTCTACTTCGACTTATATTGAAGCCATCTTTTTTTAAATGCTCTGTTAATTGATTAAAGGTTTTTATACTTCTGCAGACTTAGAACTGTCTTTTTTCATGAGAAGCTGAACCATGCATCACGATATCCAGTATAGTTTGCAAAAGCAATGGTTGTTCCTCTTCGATTTTTGGTTGACCACATCTGGCCCTGATATTCAGTTTTGTGCGCAGTTCAGGATTATCTTCCAATAAAGCATTCAGTTTAGATTTTTTCAAATCCCTTGCTTTCTGGGATCTTTTTTGATCATCAATCTTCCTCTTTAGTTTCTTTTCCAACTCAGTTTTTCTTTTTTGTTTATCTTTTAACTCTAAGTTCTGCTCATTTGAAAGTAGTCCTTGTTTCTGTCGATTATACAAACCAACGAGGTCAGAATTTATGACATCAATTTGGGACTTCAAATGTAATTGAACAGTAGCATTTCTCAGAGTAGCCAGATGGCTTGTAGAAGGCAATGTTTCAGAAGAAATGATGACATCAGTCGGTTGTTCATTGGACTCTAAATTATCCTGAGTAGAAACTTTTTTTGAAACTGATAGTACTTGTTTTGTTCAAAAGTTAAGAAGTGATCCTTTTTTCGTAATGGAGATCGCCTTGAGCTCTTGCATCATATGGTTAACTTTTACATCCAAATCTGTGTCATTCTTGATACTATTCCACTTTATAATAAGTTCATCTTGACACATCTTTTTGGTTTTTGTAGGATATGCTAGAACATAAGCGTTAAATAAAGACCGATATAATTTACTTTTATCCATTGCTATGGGCTGCTGAAAAGTCATGAAAATTAAAACTAATGTAACACTGGACACCTTACGTTGTTAGGTTTCAATAGCGCAAATGTTACTATGCCGCAAGCTGGCTCAATCCTCAAAGTTCTTCTCTCCCCTCATCCTGTCTTTTTTAGACTGCTTTTTTTTAATGTCATCAAGCTCCAAAGACTCTTTGTACTAGTACAGTCCTATGACAAAGTTACTTTGGTTGTCTCAAACTGAATCAGGCGCTGTTATCATCACCTTGTCAAATACATTACACAGTACTGTTAATCTAAACATTTTTCTCCACCAGTTCTGTAATAAGATACCTCCAATGTTAGGGCTGGTGGTGAGTAGGACCGTTTATAATCTAGCACTTCAGTGGTGTCAACAAAACGTTTTCAACAAAAAGAAAGAAAAAAAGCTAACATCTGATATATTTATTTCCTTTAATGTGCGACGTCCCAGTGCGACACAGGGCAAAACCTTTGCGCTACTCAACTAATTATATTTGTTGTTTTTTTTCACATAAAAAATATTAAAACATTAAACGTTCACTGCGGACCGAATACCGTCTTTCAACTTGCTTAACTCGTGTGTCTTTGATCTCGTCAGACTTTTGTCAGGATGGTGAGAACTTCTTTATAGTCTATTGTTTTACTTTTCTAAAATCTAAGTTTAACCAGCAGTAGGCCTGCAGTTTATTTAGTCTAAATCTTGTTTTTAAAGTTGGTATTACATTATATTAAAAAAAGAATTACATAATTAAAAAATCAACAATTTAAACCAGTTAAAGGTTATAACAATTACCCAATATTTCAGCTGAGATAACAATATTAACATAAGTTGTCCACGAGAGAGTTGTTATCTATTGCGGAAAAAAATGGACTGAGGATGCAGGTCACAAAATCTTTTTTGTTCTGACATTATTTTTAAAAGAAGCGTTCCACACTCATATTTATGGTGTGATGTCACATTTCTTCAACCCCCTCCCCCCCTCATCACAAAATTGTGGCCCCCCTCCCCCCCTTACTGCGTGACGTCATATGTAAACGACCCCAAAGACAATAGTGGATGAAGTACAGATATAGCATATGCTCTGCCTTGTAGAAGGCGTATAAAAATGTAAACTCTAATCATATTAGCTCTACTTTGTCCTTTTTAAATTGGGACAATAAAATTACCACAGTAAAATTACTCTGTAGGCAATCATTTTTGTTTTACACATCTATCTACTATGTTAACTTTAATGTAAGGTTCATGATACCCTGCTCCCTCATTTTAGAGGGGGAGGTATGGATCCCATTTTTAAAAATAGAAAATAGCCCAAAAATGAATGAAATTGCAATCAAAATTTGGAAATGGATATATCACTCATTTTATGGTCAAAACTGGCAGTTATGGTCCAGATATTTGGAATCAACTTATGAAATTTGCAACTTTAACAAGTATATTTTGTTAAATTTTCTTTTTTTAAAAATTCTCATTTAATGTACACTGTAAACAAAATACTGATCAATGAAAATGTTGGTAATGCCAACTGGTGGCAACATATTAAGAAATAAATACCAATTAAATAAGCCTTGTCAGTGCAATTTGTGTTTCAGTTTTATCTTTTAATTCGGTTTCAGTGTAATCATAAATGTAATATTCCCTCTTACATTGAAACGTTGAAAGTGTCAATCGACCATAAAAGCAATGCCTACAAGCATTTCCATGAGAACCTAGTTAAGTGCTGACTGAGTTTTGATCTGTGACCTGCAGAAGTGTTTGTTGCATTGTTACAATTAACTTGAAGTAGACCTGCTTTGTATTCTCACACTAACTGCATCTTTTGTATTGAATCAAATGGGTAAAATAAAAAAAAATTAAAAGGCATGCAAATCCTACTTGCGTAAGAGCTAGTGGTATGTTGAGTCAACTCATTTCAAATGAACAATTAAACGCTCTTTTAAATATTAATATCTAAGTAACATCATTAAATTACTGAACATTAGTCAGTGGTTTATCCTAAAATTCGCAAATAGGATCAAGGATAGCAAGAAAACCAAGCAAAAAGCATAGCCCGTGCATAAAAACCTTAGTTTCATTGATGGGGTTCATTATGGAGAAGCGAGATCCAAAGTTTGTAGTGAACTTAAAACTCCCAAATTGGCACCCAGTAGTTTGCTCAAAGATGAGCTGAAATTTTTCAATTGCTTGCAATGAAATCACAACATCAATATTTATATTTTTATGTTTATTTTCTCAAACCCTTTTGAGCATAAAACTGAAGCTCAAACTAAAAGCTTGACAATTTTGAAAGCCTGTAAAAATTAAAAGTAGATTAAAATCACAGTCACAGAACTTTCAGATTTGTCTTAAGTACTGTATTTACTTGCATACAGGTCGGATCCAACTATAAATTGCACATACCCAGATCTGCCGTCTCATAAAGCAGTTTATTAGGACTAATCAGTAGAAGAAACCACACAGACCCCGATCTGCCGGTACATTATGCAATGGCAGATTGGGGTCCATGTTGTTTATAGTTGGATGCGACCTATACGCAAGTATATACAGTATCTCTACTTCCTTGCTAAGTTTTAACGACATTGATTTACTTCAAGTATCATATCCTGTTTTGACGTTTTGAGATTTAGCTCAAGTTTTGCAGTTTCAAGACTCTGAGACATCAACATGAGTATACCAAACAAGGAAGAGACAATTTTGGAGCTTTTATTTTGTCATAAAATATACATTTACTTTGAATTTTCTCACTTTCTGACAAATATGCAACATAATCATCACATTTCCATAATCATTAGAATCTGAAATACATATCTATCAGAATCTGAATTATATAATTACATGATTAATAATAACTGGACAGATTTGAAATTACAATACATACATTATTAATGCACATACTTTCAACAAAAGCACAAAATTATTTTAAAAGGCAAATTCCAGGCATAGATGTCCCTCCTTTTATTTTTTTTTAAAGTATGGGAGTGTAATTTTGCAAAGAACCAGTCTAGGTGACAATGGTCATATAAAAAATGAATTATGGTACATTTGTAAAGGACACTACTGATAATGCAGAACACTGACAATGGAACCCAGGTGAGGTCTTATCAATATAAAGCTGCCTTCAAAATTTGGTTGAATCCAGTTAAAATTTACACAAGTTATTGTGCAAAAATGAAAGTGAATGGGTCTGACAACCATGGACTATTAACTATGTTAATAATGAATCAAAATGCTGCTGATCAATCTCAGCCAAGATTCTATCGATATCAAGCTGTCTACCAAATTTGGTTCAAATTCAATCTGACCTAATGACTGGTTGTGCGGAAATTAAAGTGGGCGGGTCTGTCAATCAGGGACTATAATTCTACTAGATGATGATGATGATGCAGAGTGCGGAAAATCCAACTCTACCAAGATCCCATCAATATAGAGTAGCTACCTATACAATTTGGTTCAAATCCAATAATAAAGGGAGTTATTGTGCAGAAATGAAAGTGGGTGGGCCTGGCAATCAAGGGTTTATAACTCCACTAAACATTGTGAAATGCAGACAAACTAAGCCAAGGTTTCATGAAAATCAAGCTGCATACCAATTTTGTTGAAATCCATACATAATTAAGGAAGTTGTTGAATGGAAACGAACATGGGTGGGTCTGACAAACTGAGGCTATGACTATGTGGAACACTGACAACTGAACTTGGCCAAGGTTTCATCAATATCAAGCAGCATATCAAATCTGATTGAAATCCAAAAATAATCAAAAGATTAATTGTGCAAAAAAAGAAAGTGCATGGGTCTGACAAGCTGGGGCTATAACTTGGCTAAACAATGAAGTAGAAGACTGACAACTGAACTCAGCCAATGTCTCACCAATATCAAGCTATATCCAACTGTGTTGAAACAAAAGTGGGTGGATCTGACAAACACGGGCTATAACTCCACTAAATGCTGATGCAGAACACTGTCAATTGAACTCAGCCAAGGTCTCATCAATATCAAGATGCATACAAAATTTGGTACAAATCTAATAATAATTACCGGTAAGGGAGTTAAACTGTGGAAATAAAAGCAGGTGGGTACAACAATCAGGGACTATAACTCTGCTATATGATGACACAGGACTTTTCAAGGATCTTCTAGGAGTTCCAAACATTTTCAGGGATTTTTTTTTTTTTTTCCCCTGACAGAAATTAATTTTTTTCCATGTCACTTTGTTTATCACTGCATACAAAACTAAAAATGTAGAAGAAACAATCCCATAAATAATAAGCACACCAATACAGCAAAGGGATATATTAAAATACATAAATAAAAAAATTCTGGATTTAAAAATTAAAATTACTGTTTTAATGTTTTGTATTCCCTCAGAAAAATTCATGGAGTTTTTGGCAAAATGTATGGAGTTTTTCAACAATGTCAAGGACTTTTCAAGGATACAGGACTTTTTAAGATAACCTATCAAATTCTAGGATTTTTTAACGTTATACAAACTATGACAGAATGCTATCAAACTCAGCCAAGGTCTTCTCAATATCTAGCTGCTAACCAAACCTGGCTGAAATCCAATAATAAGGGAGTCATTGTGTAGACACAAAAGCATTATGGACTGACAGAAAGATGGATGGATGCAAGATGGACAAACAGGCCAAACTTAATGTCGCCCACTTTTCTACAAAAAGCAGAGAACAATCAATCAAACTAATAAACTCAAATTGGTCCACTGCTGTAAACAAAACATCAAATTTTATTTAAATAAATGGACAGTCAAAGACAAAGTGATACTGATTGAAAAAGAGCTGACGGTATTCGACAATGTGAACGTGACCATTTTTCAAGGTTCAAAGTGCCAAAATACTATTAAAGATTTCTGACATCAATAACATGTATATATGTTTTTGATATCCTGAAACACAATACGATAATATTGTGGATCCATTTCCAGTATCACGAAAAAGAATAATTCTGGTTGCAAATTTCTACAATATTGTGAACGAGTTTAGTTCAGACCTCTAAATTAACAGTGCTAAACCTCCAATATGGGGAACTGAAAAAACTGGATTAGTTATGTCTTTATTTCCAGGTAAATTATTGTGCTGGTACTTAACCCTACAAACTAGGCTGACTTTTGTTAATCAACTACTGCATAACGAAAATTCCAATGGACAGCTAACCAATCTGATTGCCGGCTAGGTATGGATCGTTACATAACCCAGTGTCCGAGCAAGACCTTGCCCAACTAAGTAGGTAAAATAATTTACTTTATAACATACACAGATTTAACTCTGTAACTTGAAACATTTTTCATCCAATCAGATACTTAACAAAACAAACAATGCCCATTTTAAAGAAATATATAGGCAAACAAGATTGTAGAGCATTGGCCATTTTTATGAGGGGTCAAATGAGAATTGGCTAACTCATGAGTAGGTGCAATTTACCAGAATACAGATAAAGTAGTTTCAGTGCACACGAGTTTAAACATTTGTGATATATTGTCAGAAAATGACATAATTACAGATAGATTCATGTTGATTGTAATTTTATCTTTTCTTTTGTGCAATTCACACTGAAACTCAGTCATGATTCTTATAGATAAAGCATGAACTACCGTATATACTCAAATATAAGCCATGTCCAAATGCAAACAACACAGACCCTGATCTGCCATTACATAATGCACCGGCAGATCAGGGTCTGTTGTTTGTTCTACTGATTAGTCCTTACAAACTGCACAGACCCAGATCTGCCGGCGCATTATGCAAAGGCAGATCTGGGTCTATGCAGTTTGCAGTTGGTATCCGCTTATACGCTAGTATATATGGTAATGCATTTCCACATATGTAACCCTAAAACACTACTCTTTTTTACCCAATGCTTCCCGCATTTCTTTTACAATATTCCTTCATTTTCTAATATTACATGTACTACAGTATTCTTATATTAAAATGATTAAAATGATTTAACTTGTACACTAGAGCTAGCTTGCATTATATACCATTTGCTTCATATTGCACGATGACCGAATCAAAGAAACTTAGCTGTTTCCAAGAAAAAATGACCGAACAAGTTCCTGGAGATTCATGACTATCAGTATGTCAGAATTAAACATTATAATAATTTATTGTGGGTTCTAAAACTCAGATAGCACAAGATTTTATTTCTAGTTCATAAATAAACCTAACATATTCTTAAGTCCCAACATTCAAAACAAAACATAAATCAATTTAAACGACAAAAGCTTTTTCTATAAAAGAAAATAAACAAGGTATGGTACATGAAAATGGCTAATGCAACAAATGAATGTTTTTCATTAGAGACCTTTCATCTAAACAAGTGTTGATGCAGATAATACATGTAGTGCATGAACTACTTTTGATACAGTATACAGAAAACGTAAATGTGAAAGATTATCTGTTTGCATTTTGGCCTCAGGCTGACAGTGGGTTCATAAATTGATTTTAATAATAAGTAGATGGAAGATCAAAGTTGTCTATTATGAGACCAATAATTTAATTTGCTTGAGTATCTTCACTTTGTATTTATGGTATACCTAAAGGAACATTAATTTACACAATGAAAATTGACATTTACACTTTGCTTGTATACATGATAGTTGACATTTAAAAACTATTTTGCCAATGACTAAAGTTTTTTTTTCTAGTCTGAAGACAATATTAAGTAGGAAAATATTTACTACACTCAGTTACTCCTGGAATAAAAAATATCTTAATCAATAAGCAACAAAAAACTTTCAAAAAACCATGAAATAATGACCAATGTTATATACAAGGCATACCCACTCTGACTTAAGTACCTCTATGACACAATATGAAGATTAATTACTATATTACTACATAATGGGATAAGATTGGAGGGGGTGGGGAGTAATCAGAATTGTTACAACTATATACCCGATTTACCTGAATGTAACATGCACCTGATTGCAAACTATACAGACCCAAATCTGGGACAAGTTCAGTATGGTTAACATTGGATAGTGTTAGGCTAGTGCTTGGCTAACAATTCTCCTGTATGAGCTGTGAGTGGCACTAGATGGCAAAAGTTACCAGTTGAGACAGCTCACTGCAAGCAAATGTGGCTTCAAGCACATTAGAACCTGGCAACTGGGACATGCAAACTGATGCAAGGATAACCTAGATCTGCAGATAATTTAGCCAGAATATCATTTGCCTGACATGTAGTTAGAACTATTTAAATGAAATTTTTGACTAAATATACATTTTCCTAAAGGCCAGTAATGTTTATTTCTTAATCTGTAAAGAGCATACTTTTGACAATTAGATAAATTCACTATGCCAACTTGATGCAAGCATTTGTCCACCACGTTTAAAATTACTACAAGAGGTCCGGTTCAGACTGTTCAGTAGTGCAAACTTGTCTTCTGTCCAATCAGTGGATAATACTATCTTTACTGAATGCAGCCCTACTGTTTCATAATGTTCTAGCTGATCAGAATCTGCACTGTTTGCTTGAAATCACAGTAAGAACAAATGGCATTGACCCTGATCTTCCAGTACATTGTACGGAGGCAGATCTGGGTGTTTACTGTTTACGGTTGGATGTTTGTCATAAACAAGCAAATAGTAACTACTGATTTACCAGAATGACTATCTTTACTACTACCTCATCTCATACTCTAACAATGTTTAATTACCAACCCTCATTACCATCAAAGCCCCAATTACTGACAAAGACTCCATTTTATATTTCCCTACAATGTCATTACTTAACAATATCCCAATAAATTGCAAACAATTTTAAAATCCGACAGGTAAACACAACCATACTACTTCATGACGTATCTAGATTTACTTATATATAATTTTGTATGCACTTGTTCTATTTCATGTATATGGAAAGTGCCAAAATGAGGTTTTCATTGAATTCCTTAATTTTTCCTGAAATATGACACTTACAGCACATGTCAAACTAATATGAGTGGCATATAAAAGTTATCACTTATTTCTTGAAGCTCAACAAATATACATCAACAGCTTGGTTTGTCTATATTCTATTAAAGTGAACTAACAACATGGTATATATTTGAAAACAATAAGCACTGATAATGATTCTGTCAGTAGTAATAGAAACATGCAAGATTTACACATATATATGAATGTGTTATTTTAATCTACTGATAAAATATTTACTTCAATATTGCACTTTTTTCTTATCTGAAAATCTTTGCTATTAAATATAAAAAGGCTGACATCCTGTGAATATACTGAAAGTGTAATACATTTCTGAAACGGTTCCAGATTTTGTACAGACCTACTGAAATTAAATCTAGTAAATGATATAATGAAAATGTATTATGTTCTGTATACATCCAAATGGCTCTTCATGACCAAGATCATTACCATGACAAGAGCATACCTATCAACCTCCCAGACGGTGTTTTTTTTTTTTTTTTAAGACTCAAAAAGTGTGTTTTGAGGTCCCAAGGAGTGAGGTCATAGTGCACTACCCCCAAAAGCGCTATCATACAGTTGAGAACAAGTTATCTACTAATATAATCCTATAGAAAATGACTGGAAATTCAAATCTGCATAAAATAAAATAAAATGTTTTCTCTGCAGCATTTAATACACTTTCAACAGAAAATAGTTGGCAGACATAGCATCATCAAATATCATCACCACACATACACACTTGCGTGCACACACTCACATCCACACAGACATTAAATGAACAAAAATGTACCAAGTTTCTGTATACATTAAATCCATAAGATAGTTAAATACAGTCTTAAGATCTTAACTAGATGCGGTCTTTGTTGCTCTCACTTGTTCAATTTGGTTGCAATTAAAGATGATGCAAGTGTCATTAGAGTTCATCTTTGCACTCTGCAGAGACTGGGTGGCACTGTTGTTCAAACTTCCCAGAGATTCTTGTTGAATTTTTCTCAACACAGAAAATGATCTTTTTGATTCTGCACTGCAGTGAGGGAGTGTCAAACATGCAATGGCCACACTAGTTAGAATGTTTAAATATATTATAAAATTTTGGGACTGAGCTCTGGATTCTTGCATTGTCCTGATACTGGGTGGTGTTACTATGTCGATCGACACTGTACACTCCCAAATGATTAATGTCGATATGGTGTTTGCAGTATGTGCAAAGAATAAGGGTGGTAGTTTATCTTTGACTAACTTACCTTTTACTCACCTATATGACAATCAACTGTATAAAAAAACTGCCCTGGGATGACCGTTTTCCATAAGCATTAAGCAAAACTGTTTATTGTTTATACAGGTTATCGGCATATATCAAGGTGTCAAGAAAGGTCTCTCTCTCTTCTTTTACTAAGATTACTGAAAATCATGTTTTTGTAGCACTTGTAACACAACCATGTTGGGGGAATTGGGAGTAAAAAAAAATAATATTTTTCATGTGACACATCGTGTTCTGGCTGGTATACAAGCGAAACCAATTTATGGAGATAAACTGATTGTCTGAATAATAATTATTGGAACAAGAGTTCCTCAAAGGGACTGACACCCTACTGGCCAAAAAGAATTTCTAGAATTCAAGATAAGACCATTTCTTCCTATTAACTGCTGAATGTTGAAACCATCTCTGATATTCTTCAGCAATAACAAGATTTTCAACGTAGCTGCTGTGTGGGCATATCGCATGTCAGATTGGCACCATTTTCATTTGGGACCAACAAGACACCATTCAGGACCAACAAGACATCATAAAAAGTCTTCTGGTGGAAACAAATGTTGATACAACTTTCCGTTTTGGAGAAGTAATGGTAAGATTTTCAAAATGGGTGCCATGGTGACCACATTGTATATCAGATTGGCACCATTTCCATTTAGAACCAACTTGATATCACAGAAAGTCTTTTGGTGAAAGCACAATCTCGATATGACCAGCCATCTAGGAGAAGTAGTGATAACAAGATTTTCAAGATGGCCATTGTGGCAACCAAATTAGAGGTCAGATTGGCACCATTTTCATTTACGACCAACTAGACATCATGAGAAGTCTTTCAGTAAAAACTCCATGCTGATATGAACACTCATTCAGTAGAAATGGGTATAAGATTTAAAAGATGGACATCAGATTGGCACCATTTTCATTTAGGACCAACTAGACATCATAAGAAATCTTCTGGTGAAAACCCCATGACAACATTACTTTTCATTTAGGAGAAGAAGCTGAAACAAGATTTTTAAGATGACTACTGTGGTGGTCATACTGGCCATCAGATTGGCACCAATTTCATTTAGGAGCAACCAGACATTATAAGAAGTTTTATTAGTGAAAACTCCATGTCAATAGGATTATAAAAAATGGAATATTAACATGATTTATAAGATGGTCACTGCGGTGGCCATATTGGATGTATGTGTGGCAACATTTTCATTTAGGACTAAGAAGATCATGGGATGAATGTGTGTGTAAAGTTTCATGGCAATCTTCCAAGCAGTTTAAGAGAGTAGCGATAACCAACTTTTTCTAATGGATCGATGGATGGTGGAAAACAGACCATCCCATAAGCTTCTGGTCTATGACCATTAGAGCTATAAAAAAAAAAAAAAGATTTTTTTTAATGAAATTTGTTTACAGATAAATTGGACTGAACATTAAGCAACAAAAGTTGTCAAATAGGGGAACAGTGTGCAGAAAACTGAAATGTCTTAACCTCTTCAAGCTCTATCATTATTTTAGGATTTATGTGCTAACTGAGACAAACTTTACTATACATGTACATTTATAGTATACATACATAGAGGTACATTTTACAGTACACACAGGTTGAAATCTTGTCACAATTTTGTGAAAAACTAACTTGTACAAAGGATGGACATAATCACTTGAACCATGCTAATTATGTAATTTTTGTTCTAGTAAAGTTCAAGTCATCAATGTTGTTTTTTTTTCAGTCATGCTAAGGCTAAACTCTTACAAGTGTGACATACAAGTTTGAATCATGGTCATAATGCATACATTAACCAGCAACTGAAGGTAATTCAATCGAACACATTGTAGGTGAATTAATCTAACCCTTAAGTATCATCCAGTAGCAACAAACAATAACAATAAGGTTTGTTATACAAAAATGGGTGACCATTTTATAAGTATCAATGTCTTTGGTTGAAGACAGAAGTCATACAGCTATCATTCAATCACACACAAGTGACTAGATTTTTATGTTGCTTCAGTTAATGTGACTTTGATTTCATCTAATACATTGGAAAGAAGGCTGGAATCGGTGCATTTTCCATCAATACTAAGAACCTGGTCAACCTGAAAGGAAAATTAGACGTAAAACAATTATTCATATTTAAGCATGAAAGACTTTTTAAGGGCTCTTTTTTCAATAAGTATTCACAAGGTATGTTAACAGCATCGTTAAAATACTCTGAAAAACAGAATTGTTTTTATATCCTCCAATTCCTTATGTATGAATAAGGAACAGGAGAGATTGGTCAGCAGAGTGTCTGACTCATGCTGGAGGTTTGTGAGTTCGAAAAACCTCAGTGCTGATTAGCTGTTTCAAAAACCTGTGTATGACAAATTTTGGAACAAAAAGTAATTATGGTTTTTATGGATCAAATGTGTACAGAAAATTCAAAAGTATGAAAAATTACATGCATTATGGTAATTATGTGGTTTGCTGTGTGCGGAAGTTTGACAGAGAACTTAATACTATGGACCTTTGGATCTTCAAACCATTCCTCGCGCTCAGGCAAACATTTGCACACAGCAAACTGTGTATTATCCCTAAAAAGCACATTTTTTGGTGAATTATGTTTCTTTGGGAATACTTACCCAATCACTTTAGTGTTAGGAAAGAAGCTCTGCAACCTCTCAAATCCAGCAATCACAAAAAAGATGAAATTTCGTCTTTCCATCTATATAACATATAGACAATGGGAAGAAACTCCTATCCATTACTTTCCCTGATCACCATTAGGTGGCTACGGTTGTTTACTCCATTTTAACTTGCACATATATTCCCCAGTCACAATTATGTCAGGAGAATAGGTAATCGGAGGAGGTAATGCTGAGCATCCTACCCCTATCACGGCCATCCTTCAAATGAAAAAGAAAACTGAATTCCATATCCTAACACGAGACCAGCACCAACAACAGTCACATAGGCTGTGACCCCTGTACCTGGCAAAGGGACTCAGGGACTTTCCTTACCAAGTAAAAATTCTGGGTGAATCTGGCAAAAGCACTGTTCTATGCGCGTGGTATGCTTGTGCTTACTTTAACTGGTCTGGGCTGCAGCCACCACACCTACAAGATTCAATTCTCATCTCTGTGAGGCTAGATCATGCAGATAAAAGCTAGAGAGGGCTGACTGCACCTGCCAGCCAACAGCTTCTATTATATCTCTGATCAGCACATTCCATTTGAATACTAGGCTTGCTGCAATAGCTCTGATTTCATGAGCCGAGATGTGCATGATGCATATCTGATATCTTGAGATCTAAGTGTACGCTAAACGTATTACCCACTTAAGCCATGATGCAAGGGATTGAGTGGTTATATCCTCCTATAGTTTCATGGGAAGAGGCATTGTCAGGACCCACAGCACTTCCCTGTCCACTTCAGGTAGTGTTTGAGGGTATGGATTGGGTCCTGCATCACCACCTCTCTAGATTTATAAATGGAGAGGGGCTGGATGACCACTTTTTAATTGCCCGATGATGGCAACCGGTTCTTTGCTATGAACTATGGTTGTGTTATAAGAACCATGCACCCATGGGATGGGGGTCGTGGGGTGGGGTGGGGGAGATCAGTCGTTAGGCATAGCCCCAAAATCCCTCCTAACTGACTGAAAGTGCATATATGTCCCACACTTCTGGGTCTTGGACTGGAGATGAAGATGAAACATTTGTGATTTTACCTCTCTGCAAACAAATCTATCACTACACGCCCCCAAAGTGCATGAAATGCACTGAAAGATTAATGGGTGGACAGATGCAGTATGAAGGATCTGGCCCCTTTTTGACATTGAATTGGCCACAACATTTAGCATGGTGGGTTTATATCTGACTTGGACCATTATTGTCATTTGTGTGCACCAGTGCATAAAATGCACAGATCTGGTGATTTAGCCCCCACCCACCAAACCCAGTTTCAGAAAGGTAAGCAACCACTGCCGAATTGTCTATCATAATGAAGACTACCTTTCCATAGAAGACTACCCCTCCAGAAATGAAATGCATTTGTTATAGCCTTCATTTCTACAAGGTTGATGTGAAGCGGTGACTCTTTCAGCCCCCTCTGGCCACTGACCATGATAAAACTGGGCAACAGGTGGGCTCCCAAACAGAACTGGTGTCCATGCAGATTGTAAGCTCTGGTTGGGGGTTTTCTAGAGGAATTCCTGCCATCATTTATTTTGCCACAGGAAGGATACTATATTGGTCCTGATTTGTTGATTGAGTCAACTTGAAAAAGGGAGTCAATGAACCTGCCGAACTATCTGCAAAGGGCATATAAACAGGTGGTTGAGAAGAATCAAATCTGCTGAGCAGGCTGAGAAGTTTTGAAAACTCCCTTGCAGAAATCCACTCCCTGTCAGAGACTGACTCCGCTAGCTCAATGATCTGTGTTGTCCATACTTGGGAGAGGCATAAAAGATTGAGCTTTGTAAAAAAAAATTCCATGACTAGGTGGAAAAATTGCTGGGATGGAATGAGGTCACAATTGTCCCAATTAAGTAGAAAACTTAAACGAGTCAAAAGGGCTAGAAGATCATTTCTGTCCTTCACCAAAGATAAACTTACCATGTGTTTTTGGAGGATGTTGTCCAGATATGCTGCAGTTGCTGTTGACAAGACTGACTGAAACATTGTGTCAACATAGTTGATGACCTTGGTGAACACCCATCTTCTGATGTTGAGACTGAATGGGAAAGCGCAAAATTGGCATATAGTTCCTTGGAATCCAAATTAAAGAAATTTTGAGCAAGGACGCGTGAATATGGATGTGAAAATATGTGTTGGTTAGGTGTAAAACAACCACAGATTCCCTTTCTACTGAATAGTCTAAATGACCTTGCAGTCTCCATTTTGAACCTCAGTGTGGCTATGTACTTGTTGAACCAGATGAGGTCTATAACTGACTTGAGATTTCCATTGACTTTGGGCACTAGGAGCAAGCTGGAATAAAACCAGAGAGTTCGGCTTGCAAACTATCTCCACTGCCTGTTTGTCAAATAATGACCAGATCTCCTTCTGTAAAATTTCCACCTCCTCCTGATCAGATGGCAAGTTTGTCATGGAAAGGGATGTTGAAAGCAAGGTGAATGGATAAATGAAATCCAAAGCACCTCCAAAACAATTTGGATCAGCCATTCACTTTCCAGAACAGGTTGATCCACGTGCTGTGAATAAGATGGTGTCTGGTGCTCACTGGCAGGCCATCAATGAATCAATGTCAGCTGTTTCGGAGGCTTGGGGAAGGACAAACCTTATTTCCTATCCCCTTTATTATATTGCCTCCTGAATTGAGGAGCTTGTTGCTGCCTTAAGTTGGACTGGTCAATACTGTTGCCTTTGTGCCATATTTGGCCTCTTGTCCTTTTGCTGACAATTGTCTCTCTTTGGCAGTTGAGACTGATTTGTCCTGAAAACTGGTGTAGGCAGCAATGCAAGCTGGAGAGGCAGTTCTTATGATGCCTGCTTCTCACCTCCTCTATTATCCTACCTAATAGTAATGGCATGCCAAAGGGTGCATATCAGAGAACCAAGGCGTGATGTGGCTTGAGCACACAGGCGTCTCGACTTAACCAGATCAAGATTTGCTGAAACATTTGGGACAATTGCCTTTGTATGGTGCACAGCCATGTTAATCACCTAGTCATGGAGTCCCATGCATGATCACCATCTGCTTTTCTGCCAGTCGTAAAATCGCTAGAAGTCAAGTCTAGCAAAGACAAAGTCGTGACCATGTTCTGCACTAACTTGGAGGTGGCATGTAGGACATTTTTATCCACTTTATAAAACAGCAGGCTGGATATATTCACTGCCATAATGTTCTTATCCAAGGACGGTAGCTGAGTGCTAAATGTCAAAGAGTGGGAACAGTACCAACGTGATGAAAAAGATGCTGGTAACTGGCTTTCCAAAAAGAAAGCCTTGGAGTTGCCCAGATCTCATATTCCATCTGTCACGAAGTCTGAAGTTTCCTTAAACTTTCCCAACTAAGGCAGGAGATGGAAAAATGGCTATCATTATCGCTCTCCACATCTACTGAGGCTCTGACCTTATTAGCCTGACTTGCCACTGGTGCTGGTAGGCACTTAGAAATTGGCAAAACCCTATAGATTTCTTCCACAGCTAACTTAAAGTTAAACTCCGTCAGTTACATTGTGGGATCAGAGTATGCCAAGTCTTTAAGGTTATCCCCTGACTCACTGTGGTGGTTGTTATCATGTGGCATTATGTCTACACCAGCATAAAACATCCCCGTGGGCAGCCACAAGGAAGTACCATTCTCCCTGTGTAAGGCCTGGTATCTCCCCAATGGGTGCGCCATAAAGAGTTCACTTGCCAGTTGTATCGGTGGCCAAGCAAGAGCTATAGCTTGACTTGCCGGTATGTATTGCTGGGAGGTCTGTTGGATGACCAGCTTGGCCAACATTAGGTGCCTGGCCAGTACATGCGGAGAAAAGGACTAATCGTCTAGCCGGATCCCTGTATAACTCTGTGCACCATGATGCGGTCAGCCAGCATACAGCAAATCTTGCTGAAATGATGGATTCATGGTCAGTCATGAATCAATATGGCTAGCTGGATGGCTCAGATGGCTGGTCAACTGAATGGTAAGCAGCCGCAACAATGGTGTATCGTCTAGACATATGGGAAAAAGGAGCATGAAAATCAGAAATATACCCAATGCACCCTGGCCTTACAAGCCTTTAGAGTATCTCCTGATGGAGAATTGTGAAACATGATGGGGGACAAATCCACCTGATGCCAGCAGCTGTGTTGTTGCTTCATGCATCAGTAGGGCCGTGAATTCCACAACTCTTTGTTCTTCTCTCTTGAGCTGACCTGATGAAATGGTCACCATCAGCCTTGTTCGTATGTATTTGAAGAACACTTTGTACAAGCTAGGCATGTCTCATGCGTGACCCATGTGGCTTAAAATGTCTTGCATTTAATGCACTTTGTTGCCATCACTTTCCTGAAAAGACAAGAACTAAAAATTCGGAAAACAACCCAAAAGTGTTCACATACACAAATAATCAATACTTATCACTTAAAAGGCAAGAAAAATACATGCGGCGTGCGCAAAAACAACTAACAATGGACACCCATGTTACCATTTTGGAGCACAAGGTCAGAAAAAAATGAATTTCATGTACATACCCTTACACCCAATACTATACGGACTTTGTTGATGGATAATTGAAAACCCTGGCGATATTACTTTGATTTGAGAGGCACAGGATATGATGTTGACCATACCCAGCGACAACTTACACTGAATAAACAACCACAGCCACCTAGTAGTGGTCAGGGGAGATAATGGGTGAGAGTTTCTTCCCTCTGCCTAAGTTATATAGACGGGAAAGATGAAATTTTGTCTTTTTCATGATTGCTAGATCTGAGATATACTGGAACTTCTTTCCTAATGTTAATGTGATCAGGGAATGTATTCAAAGAAGAAATACAGGGTTGCATCTAGGATTTAGTGAATTTGGGCACTGTCCCTCATTAAAGTTTAAAAAAGGCGGGACCAATCTGGAAAAAAGTGTGGCCTATCTGGTCATAGTAGTGGCCTCTCAATAGGGCATAAAAAGGTAACTAAAAACAAAAGCAGAACAAGAGCGAGTGCTAAAATGTATCCCTTTTATTAACTGGTGTTAAAAATGGAAATGGAAATCCTGCTTTACTTTTACACTTGCTGTAAAAAAAACTGTAAACCAGGCTACATTTCCACCATTGAGTCAATCACTCGTATGTCCATCCTTAAGTTTTGAAACAGCACTGAATGTTTGAACTTTGCTGTCACATAAAGTATAACTGAAATGAAGAATCTCCAACAACACATCGAGTACATACTTGTACTTTGAAAGTATAACATGGAATTGTGAGTCAACATACAGCTGAAACATGATGTATGATGTGCTGGCAATACTATTATTAGTGTCTACATTGATCAAATTCATAAAAAGAACAAAATGGCATTGATTAAGATCTGCTGGTGCATTATATGATGGTAGTCTGACAATATAATACATCGACCACGATATGTATGATTGGGGGGAGGGGGTCAATGTCTTACTGCCATAGCAAATCAATGCTGTGGAGATCTGTTCCAACTGCATTGAGAGGAAAACTGGAGGCCAAATTCCAACAGCATTGAGAGGAAAACTCGAAGTCAAATTCTCAAGAATATTTCATATAACTGGCAGCTCATACAGACACTGTTGCATAACTTAAGAGTCTAACTGCTTTATTTGTACTATATGTACATTGATGACTTTTTCCTTACTGAGTAAATTCAGGCACAATCTAGTGGCTGCAGTTTTCAAACTCTGCTGAATGCCATTTCAGTTCTTTGAAAAGCGATATTGCTGAAGTCGGCTGAACAAGGGATGCAACTTTTTTAATGAAACAAAAATATGTCTAATCACATTCAGCATAATGTTCTCAGACATATTAGTTTCATTAATTATACTTAACTCGTAGGTCAACCAAATCTGGCATTCCTCAGCTACCATTGCTCTCCGAACAACTGAAATGGCATTCCACAAGAGCAACAACGTACAGGAGCAAAATGGGTAATATCTACATTTCTTGGAAATAAAGCACACATGATTCATGAAATTTTGTGCCTAGTCCTATTTTTTGTGTAATTATGCCCAGACAGATAAAAAAACTGAATTTTTTTCTTCTAATTTAGCATGATTTTCATACTTGTCCTAGATGCAACCCTGGAAATACATACATCTGGAATGAGAAATAAATAAATACACACCTGTTTAACTAGAAGACATATGTGATGTCCCTGAATGGATCGACTGTATAAGGAGGCACTATTATCAACTCTCTCTACAACTGAAATGAACAGAAAGAAAACAAGATATAATATATCCCTCTAACAATCAAATGATGAATGGATGGATCCATTGGATTTATTTCACAATAACACAAACTTAAACATAATAATGTATTTATTTCATATCTATCAAAAAATACAGAAAAACTCATCCCTGATTTAACATTTTGATATTGTTCTTGTGTAAAATAATCTATCTGCAACAACATACACATAACACATGTTAATATCAACAACATATGTGTAACAAAAGTCAATAGTAACAACATACATGTAACACAAGTTTAATAACAACACATGTAATACAAGTTAATATCAACAACATACATGTAACAAAAGTCAATAGTAATAACATACATGTATCACAAGTTAATATCAACAACACATGTATCACAAGTTAATATCAACAACACATGTAACACAAGTTTAATATCAATAACACATGTAACACAAGTTTAATATCAATAACACATGTAACACAAGTTAATACCAGACACACACAACAAATTAATATTGTAAATCACAAAATATTAGTAAGCACAACATTTTAGCAAATTTAGCGAGGGATGTAATTTTTGGTAAAATTGTATTCATGTTAAAATTCCGTAGCAAAAGTTCATAATGCAATAATGCAAATGCTATACATCCTGACAACTACCCAGAAAGAGAGTCCTGGAAATGGAGCAAGATATTCTTACCAGCAAGTGGGAACAGGGATTAATGGATGTCGTTAGTATAAAAAAATAAAAACAACTGCTTAGATCTTTTGTCCATAATTTGCATTAAAATATCTCTTACTGTCTGCAGCAATTCATGTTACTGCAGTTTGATAATCCCACTGTGTTGCATACAGCAATAATATGCCATTTAATTTTTGTTTACATAGCATGTGAGCACACATCATATTTGTTTTGATAGCATAAAACCGTTACAGATCTCCCTCGTTTTAATGCAGTAGTTGGGGTCCATAACTACTGACCACATTATTTACAATACTATGATACAGACAGAACTGCATTATGTTCCAAAACAGTGATATATTAACAACAGTGTTATATACCAAACAATAGTATAGCAGGAATTGTCAAATTTTTTTAAATAACAATGCTTTGAAAAGGAAATTAAGATATAACACTAAACCTCATGCTGTTGTTTTTTTTTTCCAACTCATACTGTTATACATTGGTATGATTTTCATACTGTTATACATTGGTATGATTTTCATACTGTTATACATTGGTATGATTTTGGTAATAGGGTCCATAGTGGTACCTCATTATATCTGGATTTGCATTATAATGAGATGCATTATAAAAAGGGAAAGCTGTAATATGAATAACTCACATCTTTGTAGATCAGTAATGTCCAATTTATGATGCCAACACATTGTGATTTAATGTAGTTTCAGTCATTTCCTGATAAACAATCTACCTAAAACACACCACTAATTTTGTGAAATATGTTAGAAATATAATATCCAATGACAATATGTTTAGAACTGTTGGTTTCTCACTTGCACCAAAATTGCATATCTTCACCTGAAGATCGTGATATCCTTAAATATTGTAATGTTTTAAGAATATTTTATAAATGAAACTGTAGAAGGGGAACTCAAATAAAGGATAGGTGGAAACTTATATCTATCATAAATGTCTACTTTCATCATTACCTTGGGGACAATTTTATATTATGTATAATTAATGGGTCAAGAAACTGACCTGCTTAAAAGATAAATTTTAAATTGTATTTTAAATAACAACGCTAAAAGATCAAGCTATCATGACTTGTCATAAAGGTTTCCATGAGTTCTAACTTTAAATATTAGCAAAAAAACTGGATTTCTTCTGCTTATGATAAACGTTAAGTTACCTTTAAAATGATTATAAAAACATATCCTAAGTAGATTTGTAGAAAATTCTGGCTGAAGAGGTGTACACTTAGCAGTTCCCTTTTCAGTCAGTTCCCCACTGCCGAGTAGAGAAGCAAAGTCAGGTCTGAAAATAGAAGTATGTACAAATTAAGAACCGTCATAAAATGGGAAAGTTTTCTGCTTTAAGAATCAGTTAATATGCAAAAATGTGCAAATTCATGTCACTGCACATTATTAATTAATGTTTTGCAAAGGTAAGTGGAAAATGTAGTTTGGGGGGTAATTTTAATTATGTAATACTTACCTGCTACTACTACATTTCTACTTTTTCCAGGACACCAAGCCTCCAATCCAAGCAAATTATTCCCTCCTCCAGTTAGTAATAAGAGGTCCAGAAAAGGATAGAAGTGTGAGACCTCCAGAAGGTGGCTCTCATGACATCATCCAAAGAGTGATTAAAGTAGGCCAATATCCAGCAATATCCCTAACCTCATGGGCTTTAATTCTCATGAAAGAAAGATCCCTCTTGATGAGGAATTGACAAGCTCTATTGAAAGTATGACAATCCACCTGGAAATGGTGGCCGCCAAAATATCAGACGAACCCTCAAGTGGGAGAAAGAGATGATGCTGACTCTTCCTTCTCCTTTTAGAGGAAGCAAACTAAAACCTTAAGGCTCTAAATAGGCAAAGGAGCCTATCTTATCATCCCCAGCACAGATATGACCAAGACTGGGAATCTCAACAGGAACTGGAGCTACTGGGGGTAGCTGATTCTCAGCCATAAAACCAGGTTCGCAAAGAAGAGAAACCAAATCATAGTTACCACTGAACTGTAAACAACCCTTTTCCACCAACCAGGCATAAATTTCAACCCTCCCTGCCAAAGCTAAGGTGAGCAGGAAGACTGTTTTAAGGATAAGGTTCTCAAAGGAAGCTTCACTCAATGGTTCACGGGAGAAGGGGTAATGCCCAAAGAAAACACGCAAGGTTCCATCTAAGCATTAATGAGGAAGATACCGGTCTCTGAAGCTCAAAATACATGACGAGATCAGAGTCCGGAATGATAACAATATAAAATGGATCACCCAATCACCGGGAAAGGGGCGATGTTTGATGGCCAATGCTGAAAATCATAACATCGATTGCTTATAAACTCTCAAGAGAGCCAATTCATCAAACAATATGCAATGGAATGATGGTGTAACACTCCAGAATACTGAAAAACCATAGTTAGATGCCCGATGTGTGTTCTACACATGAACTGATGGCAAAATATTCTACAGAGTGTTTTGAATAGAACAATAGGTGTTGTCCAAAAAAGAAAAGATGTGTCCAAAAAAAAATGATGGGTACCGCGAATGGACCAGTGACATGGGGAACAGACTGGGTCTATGTTCTCACAGTCTGAAACCTTCCAGAACATTCTGGGATGGTTCATCTATGGGAGGATGAATTTTTATTATACAGCTGAGGGTAATTCCATTAACGAAATGTTAAACTGCACAATAGAGATAGGCAACTTATTACTGATATTAAAATAAGCTATTTAAATTGAAGAAATATAAAGTCATTTGTAACATTCCACTCCTATCCCTGATCCAGTCTTGAGGCTATCCTCTTGGATGATCTTTTGTTTTATAATTTTGTTGGAAAGTTTCAGTGACATCTTCATAGACACTGTGCTTTCCTATTGATCAGTATGTATATATTGTGGTTTAACCTCTGCAAAAAAAATGGCCATATAGTGTGAATTAAAAGTTCTAAAACTGTAAAAATGAAGAAATGGACAAAAACTTGAATAAGATAAACACTTTCAAATAAATGAAAACTTCAGTACTAAAAGATACAAGAAGAAAGGTACAGATGTTAATAATCTGTAAAATGTATAAAAACAAAAAAATGTAAAGGCATAAAATATAAATCCTTAAAATATTTTGTCAAAATTTGTTAAATTGAATGCATTCCCTCAAAAAGTCAAAGATTTTCTCTGGTGGAATATGATCATAAAGATTCTTTACTGAGTTCATATTAAAAACTTCTGTTTCACAGCGTGAAGTTGACACATTCGATATGACCGAGTTCCACTATCAGTGGACACTGGCATGGTATGACCTCTGGTCGAGGTTCACCCTTCCCCAGAGGTATACACGGGTCAGGTATCTGTGTCTGTTGCGTGATCAGCATAATACCACCTCATCTCTGTAATTTGTTCTACGTGAGGGATGTCACTCTCCAATACTGGGTTTGATGTTCTGAAGCTTGTTTGTGGAATTTTCATGACACATATATTGCCAAGTATGAAGAACATGCTTATTTATATAATATTTGAGGTCAGATTATGAAATCTTCCATTCAGAAATGACTGACTGCAGGGCAAAGGTCAAAGATTATTTTGGGAAGTTTTGATAACCACGGTGGTGATTTGGGAGTTCAGAATTTTGTAATACTTGCAACAGCAATATTTGCTGCTTCAACATGAGGACAAATTCATATGCCAAAAGGCAGAATGAAATTTGGTTTCTGAGTGTACAGGTTTGGTATCTTGACCTAAAGATGATATCATATGTGGGATTAGATGGATTAGAAGAGAGTTTGGTAATGTATTGTTTGCTTCAACAAAGAGACATTCTTAAGGGGATGCTCTAATTGCACTCAAAGTCCAAGTCCCTGATTGTGTATGGGATCGAGCATATGCAGGTAAGATTTACAAGCTGATCTGTACATAACTGTGCCATAGTCAAGTTTAGATCTTACTAATGACCTGTATAACCATAGCAAGACCTTCTGATCTGCTCCCCAATCTGTGTTTGTGACTACTCATAATATCCAGGGCTTTATGACATATGTCCCCAATGTATCTAATATGTGGAAGGAAAGTTAGATTATGGCCGAAAATAAACCCTAAAAATTTGGTCTCCTCCATAAGAGAAATATGACAACTCTCAAAATATAACTTTGAGATACCACATTCCATGAAAATGGTTTTCCTAGTTGCTCAATTAAAAAACAATGTATATAAAAATTGAAAAAATGACCTTTGAAGATATGGTGTGAAGGGAAAGGGAAGAGAGTTTGAAAACTTACCCATTACAAGGTGTGGCGATAATATAAGTGCTACATGGAAAATTAATTCGGAAATCCAGTTTCTCATGTGTGGAACCATCACTTGTCTGAAGAAAAAAAAGGGACATCTTAAAACAAATCCTTGGGAGACACAGAAACTCTGCTCCAACTGTTTATATTAGATACAAACAACACATATAATTATTTTACCCTTATTTGACTCTATTGAAATAAATGCAAAATTAAAACTTTAAATTTCTGTTATTATTTTTCTGACCCATTTCCATCAACCCTGATACTTGAAAAACACTGACCTTGTGAGCTATCAATTAACATTTATAAAGTCTTGTTAAAGTGTGTTATAAAAAGCTTTTTTAGCTGACTTAATTTTCAATACAATTTGTTTTAATTTGCTGAAACCAATCCACTCATACTGATGTGATTTGCATGTAAAACAGTAATTAAGATCACTGAAATCTGAAGATGTTACCTTCACAATGTAGGTCAAAGTACCCTTCAGCTTGGTTGGCTGAATAATACTTTGCAAGGAGAAAGCAAACTGTCCTTCATTCATGATGTTCGGTGGTAAAATAAAGGGGACTTTGACTGCTTCATGAGACGATAAACCAATCTAGAAAAGATAAATACAAACAACGTCATGTGATAAAATTTTACAATCAAATGACATTAATAATTTGAAAACTAAACAAGAAATTTCCAGGAATTATATGACTCACAGATGTCAAGAGATACGTTTTTCACTTTCAAATGATCCTGACTTCATCTGAGAGCCAAAGGGAGGATTGGGGTGCATGAATTTGAGCAGGTAGAGCTTCCTAGTTCCATAGTCTAATTATGATAGCTATCCATTAATAGTTTGGGACCTATGACCACACAGAAGAATTCGAACTGAAAACTTAACCAAGATTTTCAAATGACCTTGACCTTGCATAAGGCTTACAGGGAGGGTAGGGGTGTATGGGTATGAAAGGGCAGAAGTCCCTGATTCTATAGTCAAAGTATTATAATTATCCATCCTATGGTTTGATGCTTATGATCATACAGAAAACAAACCAAATGTTCAAATGACCTTGACCTTGTATAAAAGTCAGAGGTGAAGGTAAGGGTATGAAAGGGCGGAATTTCTTGATTTTACAGTCAAAGTATGAGAGATATCCCTCCCAGGTTTTGAGGCTTACGACCATATAGCACAAGAGTCATCTAAAGATGACACTTCTGGTCACCTGTTTAAGTAAAGGCTACTAATGAAAGTACCCTATAGTGCAGCACTAATTTTATATTACTTGTGCTAGTAACCAAAGGTTATCACTATCAATGTATACATACTACTTTTGGCTTTTCACTGTAAATGTATATACTACTTATACTAATCTGTTTCTATGGTAACAGAAAGAAAAAAATGATTGGCTTGGTGTTTTATGGCACAGCAACATGAGTAGGTTATTTAGTGCCAAGGTGATTGGAGTAAAGTGCCTTGCCCAAGGGCATGCCATGGCAGTTGACCCTGGCTGATCAGATGGTAGGATTCAAACCTGCACCCTTTCAGTTGCATGTCTGGCATGCTAACCACTGAGCCACTGCAGCTTCTGCCTTCATTAGTCACCTCTTATGACATGGGAGGGCACATTGAGACTATTCTACATCCCTGAGCCCATGTGTGTGTGTTTGTGTGTGTGTGTGTGTGTGTGTGTGTTTGTGTGTGTGAAAAAATACTGAATGTAAATATAAAAAGGCATCTCTACACAACTTGCTTGACATGTTAAAATACCTTAAATGGTTTTAGAGTTATGCTATGGAAATGAAAGTATTTAGACAGACAGACAATAAGACTGACTCAGTGATTACATTATCCCCCCATATTACATAGGTGTTGGGAATAACAAAATTTCACCAAAACCTTAACCGATGTTGACACTGCCACCACTGCCTATATCATGAGTGGTACATTGGTAGGATGCTTTTTATCAAGATTATATGGAATGCAGGTGAGACAAAATTCAATTACTTCAATCCAAGGCATCAATAGAAAGACTCATGTAAAGCAATTGCAATACTGTAACTACCTCAAAACCTGAGCAACAAATATTAAAGTTTTTGAACGTTAATTGTACTTGAATAAAAGTGATGCTATTCCTTTATGTGACTCGTATCTATCAATTTAGGCACATGATTCCTGATCCAGGCATGTTTTTATTGAGAAAAGGCATATACAAAATATCATTCTTGTTCAAACATAAGCCAAAATCTACCAGATGCCCTATAACGAACATTTTAAAACTAGAAAGTTGTCCAGAAGACTGTCATTTTAAAACTAGAAAGTTGTCCATAAGACATGGATGCCCCCCACCAATATGTATAATTTAAGCAATCTTTGTTAACAAGAGGGCCAGTGGGTCTGAGATCACTTGCTTGACTTGCATCTACCTAATAGCCAAATGCAAGAGCAGTTGGACAAGAAAGGTTTACTTTCAGTAGGATGCTTTCTATCAAGATTATTTCAAATTCTGTTGATTGGTTATGAAAAAAATTGTTTGAAGGTTTTCTGCTTTTACTGTCTTCAGCCATATTTGATGGCAGATTAGTATCATTGATATAAAGTTACAAAGCCTTCACGCCAGGATGCTTTCAGTCAAATTTGGTCAAACTTATGTTGCACCTTTTCTGAGAAGAAGTCAGTTAGTTTCTTTTAATTTTTAGAATGGGAGGTATACAGAATAGTATCATTTGCATAAAACTGACAGACCTTAATGCCAGGAAGCCTTCTGCAAACTTTTGTCAAATTCTTGAGAACGTGTCATTTGAAGTTTTTTTTATATATATTTTTAGTAATCACAGCCATATTGGTCAGAGGATCAGCATCATTCGTTTAAATTTTACCAGGTCTTGATGCCAGGATGCTTTCTGTCAAATTTGGTCAAATACTGGTGAGCAGTTATTGAGATGTTGAAAGGCTTTTCTATTTTTTGTTAATGGTGGCTAAATTTGATGGCATCATTTGTATAAACATGAAAGGCCTTTGTACCATGATGCTCTCTGTCAAACTGTCAAAATCTATTCAGTGCTCCAACTAGACTAGAAAAAAATAGATAATCAATCAACATACACTATTCCAATTAAGATGTTCAGTTGGTTTAAATTATAAGGTAATGATATGCCTAAATTTGGGAAACAAAAAAGTAAAGATGCAAAATCATGCACATCTGATATAAGTAACAAGTATATGGTAGGAACAGTGTTTACTTAAAGGGTATAAAAAACTTAGAAAAAAGGGTGACAGGTCAGTTTTTGTGTTGACACCTTCTATAGTTGGACTATATCTGTTACTTCAATGACAGCCACTCCAGCAGCAGTAAACTATCAGTACTAGAGCTAGCTGCCTCCTTTACCAATTACTTAAGCATAAACATACAGTAAATTCTGTCTTGAGATCACCCCTTCTGGCAACAAAAAGTGGTCTCTCAAGACAGTTGGTCTCTCATAACCAGTTTGCGCAAGAGGACCAGTTTTAAAGTTCAAATTCAACAGGGTTTAACATGGAAAAATATCTACAATTATGTGCAAGTATTTTATTCTTTATTCATTGTTTGTATTAAAATATTGCATGCATTAACCTCAACATAATTTTATATAGCAATAAAGATACACTTTTCCCTTGATAACTCATGCATAATGGGGTTCAAAAATACAGACTGCCACATAAGCAAGGGTGCAAGTTACTGAGGTACCGCTGAAAAATTAAGAAAGGCATGGACAACCATGAAAAAATGGTGGGGGTGTAAATGGTTGAATACTTGTTTTATAATAATTTTGAGAATAACTGTCAATAAATAGCCATTTTCAAACCAACTTGTTTGCTTTTCTGTATAAATTACCTTTATTTACAATATAACCAATCTTAGAAAGATCATTAATAAATTTACTCCAAGAGGTGTCAAGACACATTATGTGTATCAGCGAAAACGTGTATTATGTCACTGCTTTTGACATGTGAATGTGGATACATTCTAGTATTATTGTAGATTCAGATTAAAACTAGTTTCTTTTTTCATCTCTAGATACAAAAATGCCGAAACTCGATTTTCTATTGGAAAAATATTTAAGCCGTGACTTCATTGCAAGTAATTGAGAAAATTCTGCTCATCTTGGAGTATACCTTTGAGTGCCAATTTGGAAATTTTAGGCTCACTACAAACTTTGGATCTCATTTCTCCATAATGAACACTATCTATGAAACTAAGCTGTACATGCACCTAGTACACCTTGATTACATCTGCGAATGATTAGGATAAACCACTGATTAATGTTAGCTACTTTAATGATGTTACATACATAATAATATTTAAAACAGCGTTCAATTGGTCAATTGAAACGAGTCCACCTGACACACGACTGTGACCACTAGATCTTATGCAGGTGGGATTTGCATGCCTTTTAAAGGTTTTTATTAAACCACTGTACTTGATTTGATACAAAAGATGTAATTAATGTGATATTACAAAGCAGGTCTAGGTCTAGTATTAATTGATTGTAAGAATGGAACACTTTATCGCCAAGACAAGTGATTGACCCTTTTTACATTTGAATACAAGAGGGAATATCACATTTATGATGATTACACAGAAACTGGATTAAAAGATAAAACTAAAAGATGATGTTTCCTTGAAAAGACTTATTTAACTGGTATTTATTTCTTAAAGTGTTGCCACCATTAGGCATTACCAACATTTTCATTGATCAATATTTCATTGTATCTTCTTATTTACTTTTCATTTAGAATTTTTTTTTTAAAGAAAATTTAATAACATAAATGACTTCTTATTAATAGTTGCGAACTTCACGATGCTGATTCCAAATTTCTGCACACTAACCACCCTTTTTGACAATAAACTGAGTGTTATATCAAGGTTTCATTTAATAATTTTTATTGTGATTATGTTCAGCAAATATGAATTTCAAAAAGAAAATATTTATTTATCCTGTCCAGAAGTTAACTTCTCATGTCAATACATTTCAGAGTTACTTTAAATGTAGTGTATGAATTGCAGTTAGCTATGATGACACTTACTAATCCTGTGTATGAATTGCACAGTTATCTATAAAATAAACTTATTTATCATACCTATAAATTGTATAAATAACCATGGTAACACATATTCATCCTTGATGAATTTCTCAGTTAACTATAGTAACTCAGTCTCATTTTATGTTTGCAAATTGTAAAGGTATCCATAGTAAATTTTATTTATCCATTCTATCAGTTTCCGTTTTCTTTCAGAAATATAAAATACTTGTTTGTTGGCATTGTTAACTTAGCTGATTGCTTTGAACGCGTATCATCCATGGTGCAAAGCATAGTGTTTTTATGTCATTTAAATGTTGCATGATGGTAACATGTGAAACAACCTGAGGCTGAGTTTCACCAATAGATTAATCATTGTTACTGTCACTGTTAGCAGTTTCTGAAGTGTCGGTCTTACCTAGAGACACAAGTCAAAGGCTTAATTCACCAATGACATAAAGGGATTAACTAATAAACAAAGGGTGTAACCATCTGCACTATGGTGAACAGATGATGGTTTGGTGTTTTAATAACTTCGTAACATGGAAAAAGGCAACAAACAACACAAACCTTTTATTATGACAACTGAATCCAGAAAATGATAATCACTTATTAAAGACAAAGACCTCATTCATTCTAGGCATTATGGACTGACTCCAAAGAGAAATAATGTACTCAACCACTGCAGTGAAGACATTTAAGAAGATTTCCCATTATGACATTTTTGGCATTCTGCAAATTTTCACAAAAGATAAAGAAACAATATGAACCTCTGAACTATGTACGTTCATGACTGCTCCCTTTGGAAAAGGAATGGTTAATCATAATGGGGATTTACATGACTTTGGCACTACAATTGCAGTTAGTGCATACCTGCCAACTCCAAGAGAGGTATAAGTGTAATCTAAGAGGCAAAAAAAGCGTTATCTGAGCATAAAAAGTTTAATCAATATATGAATGCCATAATTACAATAAAGTGTATGAAAAATGCACATTTATTTTTGCTACTAACCTGGATCTGCAGCTGCTTAAAGTTCTTGTCACAAATCAACAAAATCCATGTGGATTGGTACCAGAATACAAACACAAAACATACTGAAAAATTATATACACAATACACACTTTAACCAGTCTACATGTCTAACTTTTGCAGTGTGATCATAAAGTCAACTTCACAAATTCTGCAATGAGCATTACGATGTGCTCAACCTGAGTGCTGTATTATAACACTCTCATATTCTTTTTTTTTAAAGTTGTAAAGCACTACTGATTTGTCCTTTTTCAGATCTGATATGTTTTAAAGTTTAAAAGATCCATCTCGTATAACATTTTTCAGTCATTTTGGCTCAACATCTTCTGCCTTTTTTGAAAAAGTATTGACTGGTCTGCTAACCAAATTTCTTCATTCATATAATGAATATGCAAGATACATTTTCAAACTGAAGAAACCCGTTTGTTTTCTTTGAAATTTGTCATATACAACTGCTATAAATAGAACATAATAATGGTGTCAGGAAAGTACATGCAGGTCTACAATGGACAAGAATACTCTTATGCCATTTTTACACAGCAGCCTTCTTTTCTAGAATATTCTCAAATTTATATGATGTGTGGGATTAAAGAGATAAAAACAACACAATTTTTTATTGCTTTATTTTTTATTTTTTTTTAAATGTACTCAAAAGCATAATCCATATCCAGGTGAGCATAAGACATAATTCACTGAAAAATAGCATAATGATTATGCCAAAAGCATAATGGCTATGTTATTGGCATATACTTTAGTTTGGTTTATGGTCTGTAGCATATGACGCTACCTGCATGACCTGCATATGGTAGCCATAATTAAAATTTTCTTTCTTTCTTGTTTAGAACAAAATGCACTTTGCCTGCAGGCCCTCATAAGTGGTTGTAGTTACAAAAGATTAAATAAAGGTAAGTGGTTTTTATTTCTGTTTTGTGATGCGGTCATTCATAGCAGTGTTGTTGAGAACAATCTGCACTTTGCACACCCTCCTAAGTGGTCATGGTTACAAAGGATAAAATAAATGTTAGTGGTATTAATCTCTGTTTTTGCGATGCAGTCATTCACAATAGTGTCAAAACATATTGTGCCTAAAAATGTGGCCGCTGGTCACATTCTGCAGGTGGTCGCTCACAACAGTGCGTTTATATCATAATATTGATATGTGCATGACGGTTGTGGTTGTAAATGTCAGGTGGTCACTCATAGCAGAGGTCACTCAAGACATTTTAATGTACAAAATGAAAAGTCACTCTGTATTGATGACTATAGTAATTGAATCCTCACAAACATTTTGGATTAATTGATTATGTTTTAACTTAGATGTAGGTTATTTATGTACAACTGCTTAGAAGAATTTAGTCTGCTTGCAGTTTCACTTCTCACTTGGATGCTTGTAGCTTCAATATCTTTGATTAATAATGAACAACATCTTTGCTATTAAAGGATATGATATTAAGTTTTATTGGCACTAAAGAATCACTTAGAAATGTGAAGATTTTTCTCCATTTGTCTTCACATGTGAATCTGTTCTTTATGTATATTACTGACACATTCTCATTTAATGATAATGTGTATAAAGTTCTGAGTCCATTATACATAATGTTAACTTGTCACTTTGCTCATTTTATCTTGTTTTTTTATTTAAAACAAGAGTCCCATGCAGGGACAAATGCTCTACTGGGCGAAAAGAGTTTCCAGGAATTCAAGATAAGACCATTTCTTCCTTTTAACTGCTGAGTGTTGAAACCATCTCTGATATTCTAAAGCGATAACAAGATTTTCAAATTAGTGGCTGTGGTACACATATTGGATGTCAGACTGGCACCATTTTCATTAGGGACAAAGTAGACATCATTAGAAGTCTTTTGGTCAAAACCCCATGTCATAATATCATCCATTCAGGGGGAGTATTGATAACAAGATATTTCACGACAGACATCATGGCAGCCATATTGGATGTATGACTGGCACCATTTTCATTTAGGACCAACTAAGTATTATAAGAAGTCTATTGGTGAAAACCACATGTTAATATAGCCATCCATTTGGGAGTAGAGATAACAATATTTTCAAGATAACCACCATGGTGGCCATATTGAGGGTTAGCCATTTTCATTTAGGACCAAGTAGACACCATAAGAACTCTTCTGATGAAAATCCCATGTCAAAATGACTTTCCCTTTAAAAGAAGTAGCTAAAACAAGATTTACAAGATGGACACATATTGGATGTCAGATCAGCAGCGTTTTAATTTAAAATCAGCAAAACATTATAATTAATCTTTTAGTAAAAACCCCATGATAATATGACCATTCATTCAGGAGAAATAGTGATAAGATTTTCAAGCTGGCCGCTGTGGCAGCCATATTAGACCCCAGATCAGCACCATTTTCATTTAGGACCAAGTAGACATCATAAGAAGTCTTTTGGTGAAAACCCCATGTCAATATGACTTTCCGTTCAGGAGTAGCAGCAATAAGAAGATTTTCTAGATAGCTGCTGTGGCAGCCATATTGGTCATCAGGTTGTCACAATTTTCATTTAGGACCAACTAGACATCATAAGAAGTCTTTTAGTGAAAACTTCATGCTGATATGACCATCTATTCAGGAGGAATAGCAATAACAAGATTTTCAAGATAGCCGCTGTGTGGCGGCTCTATTGGATGCGAGATCAGCTCCAGATTCTAACAGTGTGGACAGATATGTTTTTAGCTCTACTTGTCAAGGGCAAATGTTTTTAGCTCTACTGGTCAAGGGCAAATTATTTTAGGCAAACATGGACCATAACTCAAAGTTTGACGCAAAAAGGTAAATAGAACTTGAATTTGGTCTGATGTAATGCCCCATACCAAACCTGATGTCAAAGGTATCATGTGCAAAATTAATCTACATATGGGACAGAAATACAGATGGATGGACATGAGCATCAAAATATTTCATGGTGTACCAGTTTTTTGTGGATTTTATGGTTCTGATGAAAATGACATTTTTCACAAAATGATGAAAATTCATACCTACAAATTCACAGTATATGATGCACCACCCATCTTCACACACAAAATATTCCTGGGCACAAAAACATGCATATACATTCATAGCACTTATAACTGTAAACTTTGCAAACACATACTAGCACTGTTTGCATTTACCAGCTTAAATGTATTTGATACGAGGTTAATGCTCCTCTGTGTGAAGAAAAGGCCCATGATGCAAGGTAAGTACTAAACCAATACTTGAAAATACTTCAAAGTTTATGCAAAAATTGCAATCAAAATGACCAAAGAATAAAATGGCAATTTATCCTTATTATATATCTTAAACCAAGGTCCATTCATTTTGTATTGAAGTAATTATTAAATATTAACTTGGATAAGATCATATTGCAGCCAAACATTTGCATGTACTTTTGACAACAATGTGACACAGAACTCATTTTGTTTACACAAATCAATCGAATAGTCGAAAGGACAGTGGTTATTAACCAAGTGACAGCTTGGTCTCAATTTTGCAGGCAAGAAAATAAAATTGCAAAAATCGTCAGAAAGCTCTAATTGAAATGGCAGAGACACATATTTTGTACAATCCAGGGTTGCTTAAGTATACCAAAAACTACATATACCCTACATGAAAGCAAAAGAATATGTTCAAATAATGGAAACGCTTGATTGCTTACAAACATGTAGATATTGCACAGGTAAAATGGGAACAAGTACTAATATTTTCGCTGCAATGAAAATGTCACTGGCAACAAAAAACTGCCATTATGTGACATAACAAAGAAGTATGAATGGGATTCATTCATTCATTGAGAATTTACGATGGGCAAGGTCTGTAAATTCATTTGTATTAAGATGAAAAACTGAATTTTAAAGTTAAAACATTGTCATGGTTTATATATCAAAGTTGATGTATAAAATAGCATTTGTATGTTTTCATTTGGTTTAAAGTACACAATAAAGATGTTATTGCATTTTGTATTCAAAATATTCATGTGGCCTCATTGTTTTGGCAGGACAACTCACAAGCTCATCAGCCACTGCCAAAACAATTCACCCACACAAATATTTTTTAGAACAAATTTAATAACCCATACATATATATTGCAGTCAAATGTGAACAGCATAGATCCAGACCTGATGTTAGATAATGTGCAAGCAGATCAGGATCTACAATTTTTCTATGTAATTATAAGTATAACTGTTTAGACTTTGATCTGCCAGCACATTACGCAAGGGCAGATCCCAGTTCCTGCTGTATGCAGTTGGGTGTACATTATACAAGGGTAAAGTGGTAAGGTATCGGAAAGAGGGGCAAACTAAGGATAAGGGAAGAGAGGTGAAAATCAAGCTGGAGTAATTGTCAAAAAAGCTGATATACTGCATACAATCAGTATAAGTCAGATCGAACTCGAAACTGCATAGACCCAGATCTGCCATCACATAATGTGCTGGCAGATCTGGGTCTATGCAGTCTGTGAGGAGTATCAGTAGAACAAACAAAATATACCCTGATCTGCCAGCACATGATGCAATGGCAGATCAGGGTCTATGTTGGTTGCAGTTGGATCCTGACTTATAAGCGAGTATACATAATAATCACACTACAATGACTTCAGTTCACTGGACCTCAGTCAACACAAGTGAAACCCTGAACATATAAAACAGTCAAAACAAAGGCAAAATATTCAACATAAGAAAATCCTCAGTCTTTTTACACCTTTAGTAAACCTGTACTCATCATGCTGAACAACAGATTTGTACTCACCCCTCGATTCAGTTTGGTGTTGATTGAATCGAGGACATTGAATTCAAGGTCTTTAATTTGATGTTCTGTCTGGTTATGAAAGACCACAGACACCACAACCTGTTCTTTCCGCTGTGGGGTGACACGAGTTTCATAGGTCTGGAGAAAAGAAGAAAAAAAATACACCAAGAGGCCTGATGAGCTAATCTGATATAAAACTAATAACAATTTCCTTTATATAAAACGTAATAATAATCCATAAAACTAATAACAATTTCCTTTATATAAAATACAATACTAATACATAAAACTAATAACAATTTCCTTTATATAAAATGTAATAATAATCCATAAACTAATAACAATTTCCTTTACATAAAATGTAATAATAATCTATAAAACTAGGTTGAAAACCAACATTATTTGAAACTGTCTAATCTGAAACTTGTGTGTGTATGTGTGAATTTCATCAAATTGTGAACACTTTGTTAGTGATGGAATCAGCAGTTTTTGTGTCTCAACTCAAGCAAAATTGTATGCACTCCTGAATAGATACATTAGAATCACTGTGTGATTTCTATATCACCAAAATGGTGTAGCAGTGATAGTAAATGGTGTTCAGATGTGAAGAGATGTTTAAGATTAAATTACATGTACATGTATTGTCCTGGGTACAATAAATCTTATGCCAAGAGTCCAGGGGCTACCAGAATGCTGGGGTTCAGCCACAATACACTTAAGTCAGGTAACCCAGTGGGCTACAATATGTCATGAAATGTTCTTCAATTTTACAGAATGTACCCATACAAATACCTAACAAAGGCTCATAATTTGTCTGATATATAAGAAGGTACAGTAATTTGTCTTGATGATAGCAGTTACATATTTCAATGCCTTATTTCCCTTCTTTGGGCAAATGAATCGAAACTGGGTTACCATGGTCTTTTCTGCATAGCCCAGTAGGCAATCATTTGATCATAAAATTGTTTTCACTTGGCACTGCCTAAAGTTCACATCTATTAAGTAATACTTACATATTTGAAATGAAATTTAAATGTGCACAAACATTTCAAACTATGTCCACAAAAGAAAAAAAGTAACTTACCAATTTAATACAGGCATTTTCAGCCAGCAACTTATAACTTGACATTGGCTGCAAAGAAGAAAAGTTTCTGAACTGAGTGATGATTACTATATTTACATTTGTTAATATAATAAAAAAGCACAATTGTGATAATTTAACAGTATATTTCAAATTTTGACTTGAAAATTATTAAGTGCGCATAATAATATATAATAATATAATATAATAATGTTTATTTAATGTGGCTTTATATTTTCAACATGTAACATTAGCTGTTATCAACTATTTTTTCCACAAACAAGTTCTAACAAGGTGACTGAGGTTAAATACATTGCTCAAGGGTACTTTGTACTGAGGTTTGAACTTGCCACCCACCCACCCCAGCTACAAGTCAGATGCTTTACCAACTGAGCTATCCTGTTCCTAGAAAGAAGAACATGAAAGAAAGAAGAATTTTGCTCAATGTAGGATCTGACTTACACAAGTAAATCCAAGTGAAACAACAGAAAATTCTAATAAAATGTTCATACAGAACTGCTGCTGGTATGACCATCACAACTTACAAGGACTGTTAAATGATTCAAAGTCTTATTTGCTTTTGCAGGCAAAACCAAAATAAATATGTCTAAAAAGAATCCAGAGTAAATACTCAGGCTTTTTAGTTCATGCAGTGTAATTCAGAAAATAAATTACCATGATGGATATTGTTACTGACACTCAGGGCTCAATTAGCAGGGGAACAAGCAACTAGAATCACTTCTTTGGCAGAAGTCACATTTTTCATACATGTATGTGATTTCCACTTCACCCACTGATTTGGCAATGACCTGTAGTGAAACATGGCTTCGAACCATACTCTCTTATTCACTCTCTTAAAGATTCTGATTGATCATGGATTGTGGGTTTCTGAACTGCCTTCTTTAGGTTTTAATGCGTGAATGAACATCCCCTAAGGTTCCATTATACACCACATTCAAAGCTGGGATCCTTGTGGCACAAAGAGATCTTCTCATCAGTTACCTGTAATTGGTCCCATCTGAAACTGTCCTGATGAACATAATTACCAGCTTAATCCATTACATAATCATCCACTGCCTTGCATGGGTTGTTTTATGTGGCAAGGTGACTTGATGAAACACTGAATCAATTACCACTGACCTTGTTGCCTTATTTAAAAAGATAAGGAAGATCCAGGCATGTTCAAAGTTGTGTGATGGGTAACATCCAAGGTATTCCAAAATAGGGCAACTTTTGTTTCTTGATTAGAATCAACAGTGTAAGCAGGTTATAGAATTCTGCACTTAAGGAACTATTATATGACAAGCAAACAAGCAAGGAACCAAAAAAAAGTACTTTTTATAAAATATTTTTACAAAACTTGAATGAATATGCTGCCTTTCAAATATTTTTACAGGATTAATGTAGAAATTGCCTTCATTACTGCAGTTTTTCACCAGTATCAGGAACAGACTTTTTCTAAAGGTTGTCCTTGCATCACTATATAATCAAATAAATGTGTAGCACTGTAGTCTTTAATTTCAAAACATGAGCAGAGCAAAAAAGGATTATGTTGTAGATTATGCAAAAAATATTTCTTTTGTTGACCACATTATATTTATTGATATTTCAAATCAAAACACACACACACATCTGCAAATAACTAATATTTTTACACTTTACTCCTCCATCACTTCTATCTCAAACTCACACATTTCTCCCTTTTTATCTAAAGGGAGAAGTCACTTCTCCCATTTTATTAACTCTATTTTAAGCCCTGGACACTTATTTAATTATGAGCGAAATCAGATGCAATTACAGAATTATACAAATCATTCAGAGTCCTGTATGTAATTATTAAAAAAAATAGCCTTTACTGATGTGATGATATGCTATATCTGTGTAATTTTGAAATACAACACAAGTCTATGATATGGCATATCAATGACATGAAATGAAAATAAAAACCCATTAAATTTCAAGAACCTGTAGAGACTGTTTTGGATAGGTGACAACAGTAAGTACATTGTTCACAAAACATCATATTGGGATTTGAAAATAGGTGATGCAAGCATTGACAATAATATTGTAAGCTTACTGGTGCATTTACTGGTGTATCCAATTGTGATGCTGGAATCTGCTCCTTTGATGGAGTGGTGATTCCCTCAGCTTCTTCATAATCTCTCTTTGTTTTGTGCTTCCTTTTTTTCTCCTTCTTCTCCTTATTATCTTTTTTGGAACTTTTCTCTTTCTTCTTCTTCTTGGAATGCTGTTTAAATACATAGCATAAATCATTTGTAAAAGAAACAAGAATCCCTTGAAGGGACTGATGCTCTACTGGGTGAGAAGAATTTTCAGGAATTCACGACAAGATCATTTCTTTCTGTTAACTGCTGAGTGTGTTGAAACCATCTCGGATATTTTTCAGCAATAACAAGATTTTCAAATTAGCTACTGTGGTGGAAATACTGGATGTCAGATTGGCACCAGTTTCATCTAGAACAAAGGAGACATCATCAGAAGTCTTTTGGTCAAAACCCCATGTCATAATCCATTCAGGTGGAGTAGTAACAACAAGATTTTCACAACAGCTGTCATAGTAGCCATATTGGATGAATGACTGGCACCATATAGGTATCATAAGAAGTCTATTGGTAAAAACTCCATGTTGATATAGCCATCCCTTTGGGAATAGAGATAACAATATTTTCAAAATAGCCACCATGGTGGCCATATTGAGGATTAGTCATTTTCATTTAGGACCAAATAAACACCATAAGAACTCTTCTGATAAAAATCCCAAGTCAAAATGACTTTCCCTTTAAGAGGAGTAGCTAAAACAAGATTTTCAAGATAGCCACGTATTGGACATCAGATTAGCACCATTTTAATTTAAGACCAACAAAACATAAGTCTTTTAGTGAAAACCCCATGATGCCATAACCATTCATTCAGGAGAAGTAGTGATAACAAGATTTTCAAGCTGGCCACTGGCCACTGTGGCAGCCATATTAAACCTCAGATCTGCACCATTTCCAGTTAGGACCAACCAGGCATCATAAAAAGTCTTTGGTGAAAACCCCATGTCAATATGACTTTCCGTTCAGGAGAAGTAGCAATAACAAGATTTTCAATATGGCTGTTGTCTGGTGGCCATATTGGACCTCAGATCTGCACCATGTTCACTTAGGATTAATTAGACATCATATAAAGTCTTTCAGTGAAAACCCCATGTTGACATGACCATCCATTCAGAAGTAGCGATAACAAGATTTTCAAGATGGCTGCCATGGTGTCCATATTGGATGTCAGATCGGCACCATTTTCATTTAGGACCAACTTGCATTATAAGAAGTCTTTTGGTGGAAACCCAATGTTGATATGACTGTCCATTCAGGAGTAGCTATAACAAGATTTTCAAAATGGTTGCCATGGTGGCCATAATGGATGTCAAATCAGCACCATTTTCATTTAGGACCAACTAGACACCATAAGAAGTCTTTTGGTGAAAACCCCATGTTGATATTACCATCCATTCAGGAGGAGTAGCAATAACAAGATTTTAAAGATGGCCACTGTGGCAGCCATATTGGATGTGTGAGCAGCACCATTTTCATCGAAGACCAACTAGACCATGAGATGAATGTGTGTGTAAAGTTTCAAGGCAATCTTCTAAGTAGTTTAGGAGGAGTAGTGATAACAAACTTTTGCTAACGGACGAATGGACGACGGACAACAGACCATACAATAAGCTCTTCTGGTATACGACCAGTAGAGCTAAAAACAAAACAAAAACTGGTATGGTGTTAACATGCTGACAAACAAAAATAAAGGAACTGACAGCAGATGAAATGGCATGACTTGTCTCATCTTTTTTGTGTAAATAAATGTGAGATAGCAATACTGATGCAGGATCTATTCTAGGATACACAATTGTGGAATGATGCTAATTTTTAACAAAGAGTCCTTAAATGAGACTGATACTCTACTACACCTTTTTTTTCCTTTTAACTGCCAAGTGTTGAAATCTTCCCTGAATATCTTCAGCACGATTTCAAATTTGCTGCTGTGAATGTCAGATTGACAACATTTTCTTTTAGGACCAACAAGATCATCATACGAAGTCTTCTGGTGGAAACCCCATGACCACTGTGGCAGCCATACTGGATGAGCAAGTGGTGCTCTTTCTGTAGGACCAACTAGACATCACAAGTCTTCTGGTGAAAACCCCATGGCAATATTATGTTTCATCAGGAATAGCTATAACAAGATTTTCAAGATGGCCACTATGGTGGCCATACTAGACATCAGATCAGCACCATTTTCATTTAATACCAACTAGACATTGTAAGAAGTCTTCTGGTGAAAACCCCATGTCAATATGACTCTATTTAGAAGGAGTACCTCTGTTCATGTGAATTCAAGTCTTGACTCAACCAATGTGGGTATGTGAGTAGCTTCCCCTGGGTTGGTGGTTCTTCGCAAAGTCTTCCTGGATTCTTCCTCCACCAAATACACTGGCCACCCTGTATAGCCTATCATGTGCTGAAAAATGGCATTACGCCCCTCAAATCAAAATCAAATCAGCAGTAGCAATAACAAGATTTTCAAGATCACTGCCATGGCACCTATATTGGATATCAGCTCGGCACCATTTTCATGTAGGATCAATTATACATCGTAAGAGGTCTTTCAGTGAAAACCCCATGCTGATATGACCATCCATTGAAGAGGAGTAGTGATAACAAGATTCTCAAGATGGCTACTGTGTTGGCCATATTAGACATCATAAGAAGTCTTCTGGTCAAATATGTCAACATGACGTTCTGTTAAGGAGGAGTAGCGATAACAAGATTTTCAAAATGGCTGTCATGGCAGCCATATTGGACGTCGGATTGGTACCATTTTCATTCATCATAAAAAGTCTTTCAGCAAAAACCCCATGTCAATATGACTTTCCGTTCAGGAGGAGTAGCTAAAACAAGATTTTCAAGATGGCTGATATGATGGCCATACTGGATTTCAGATCGGTACCATTTTTATTCAGGACCAACTAGACATCATAAGAGGTCTTTATGTGAAAACCCCATGCTGATATGACCATCCAATCAGGGGGAGTTGTGATAATATTTTCAAGATGGCTGCTGTGGCAGACATATTCGATGTCCAATCGGCACCATTTTCATTTAGGACCAACTAGATCATGGGATGAATGTGTGTAAAGTTTTATAGTAATCTTCCAAGTTGTTTAGGAGGAGTAGTGATAACAAGCTTGTGCTAACTGATGGAAGACAACAGATCACCCTATAAGCTCTTCTGGTCTATGACCAACAGAGCCAACAACAGCCTAACAGACAGACTAAAGGACTGACTTTAGAGACTGATAGATACCAGAAAGATGGAGATAGGAACAAAAATACAAGCACAGCTTAATTCATAAATTTATTTATACCTTTTCTTCCTTTTCCTCCTCTTCTGAAGAGAGAACCACCTCAGTTTTTGCTTTCTTAACCTTCCTGGGTTTATCCTCTACTGTGGGAGGTTCTGTAGGAGGTTCTGTAGAAGTTTTAGTGGGAGATGGAGTGTTGGCTGCATCACTGCCAGACAACCAGAAGTCTAAATCATTTGCCTGTAATGGATGATACACTAATGTTTGTTGATATCTCTGACTCGTATAGAAAACTAGGTGGCATTAGAAGGCATCAGAGATACTCATTATTTCTGTGGACAATAGAACAATGTTACAAATGCCACTGGCAAGTTTTAATAAACAATGCTTACCTGTCTCTCCTTCTTCTCTGTACTATTCACTTTCTGAACTTCCTTAGAAGTGTCTGGAGACTGACTGGCCTCTGCATTAGTTGTGTCTTCTACCCTCTCCACATTCTCTCCTTCAATTTGCTCGTGGTCTTCCTTCAGCAAGTTTGGCTCTTCCTCTAACATACTGGCTGCTTTCTTCTTCTTCTTTTCTTTCCTCTTTTCTTTCTGAAATGAATATTGTACCCAATATGGTGCATGACTGGTTCTCTTTTTCCAGCAGCAAAATTGTATATAATATTTAAGTACAATTAAATCCCACCTTTATACAAAGATCATCTGCTTATTAAGGCCAGTATTTGCAAGCCCCATGGATAATGGTGTGGTGTTGTAGATGACCTGTTCTACAAAAGGCTTTTTTGGTTTTGGTTTTGTGTTTTATGGCACAGCAACATAAGTAGATTATTCAGTGCTGAGGCAACTGAAGTAAAGTACTTTGTCCAAGGATGCACCATGGCAGTTGACCCAGGCTGATCCAATGGTAGGATTCAAACCCACACCCTTCTGGTCATGAGTCCGGCAAGCTAAGCACTTGAAAAGGGTTAAACCAAGTACATCTGCACATAAAGACTAAATAACATCCATCCTTCAAAACTAGAAAATGTATCATAGAAAAATTAAGCTCGACACTGACAATGAAAAGATGAGGGAGGAGGGACTGTTTAATGGTTTAATACTCATTTAATAATCACATTAAAATAGATCATTAAAAACATCATTCCAAGAGGTTTCAACACACATCATGTGTACCTGCGAATACATTGTGTATTATGTCACTGCTTTTTGCATGTGAATGTGGAATTATTCAAGTTTTACTGTTGATTCACAACAAAACAAGATTGGATTTGTTTCAAAAACCTGGAACATTTAATTTGTGAAACAACAACCATCAACATCAAAACTTGATTTTTTTAATTGTCCTATTAGTAAAATATTGATGCCACGATTTCATTGCAAGTACACCTCTCCCTCAATAACTTGTGCACAATGGGTTCCAAAAACATAGACTGCACTATAATCGAGGGCACGAGTTATTGAGGGACACATAAAAAAAATTAAGAAAAGAATGCCATCCCTGCTGAACATCGAGAAAAACCAGTGTGTGTGTGTGTGTGGGGGGGTAACAATGCTGTTTACTGGCTGAATACTCGTTTTATAATTGCATTGGAAATAATTGTCAATAAAGAGCTTTTTCTAATGAAGTTGTTTGCTGTTTTTGTATAAATTACCTTTATTTTCAAGATACCCAACCTCTAAAAAGATCATTAACAACATCTTCCAAGAGAGCAACCATCATGTGTACGTGAAAACACTGTCACTGCTTTTTGTTGTTGTTGATTCACAACAAAAGATTACTTTTTTTTTAAAATTAGGGACACTTATTTCGTGAAACAACCGGCAATGTCAAAACTTGATTTTTACAAAATTGTTCTGTTAGTAAAATATTGATGCAGTGATTTCATTGCAAGTAATAGTGAAACTTCTTCACATCCTTGAGAAAGTCTCTGAGTGTCAATTCAGAAATTTTAAGTTCACTACAAACTCTGGAACTCGCTTCTCCATAATGAACCGTGTCTGTCAAAGCTTTTTATTTGCAGTGAACTATGATATATACAACACTTCCTTTTTCATTTAATTGACAATACACCTGCCCCTCGATAACTTGTGCACAATTTATGAATGAGTAAGCTAATGTAAGGTAGTTTAATTATATTACTTACATAATAATATTTATAATAGTGTTTGATTGATCAAGTGAAATGAGTTGACATGACACATGACCATGACAGCTAGCTCTTATGAAGGTGAGGTAGGATTTGCATACCTTTTAACTTTTCTTTTATTCCACCCCCTTTATTTTATTGGATACAAAAGATGTAATTAACGTGATAATACAAAGCATGTCTGCTTTTAACTGAGTGAAACAATACAACAAATACTTCCGCAAGTCAGAGATCAAAACACAGTTGGCACTTAATTAGGTTCTCACAGAAACACTCACAGACATAGCTGTGATTGTAGAATGACATTTTTCACGTTTGAATACAAGAACACATATTGCATTTATGATGATTACACTGACAAAACTTATTTAATTGGTATTTATTTATTAAAATGTTGCCCTAGTAGGCATTAGTGACATTTTCATTAATCAAAATTTCATTGAATATTGTTATTTACAGTGTACTGAGAATGTTTTTTGGAAAGAAAATTTTACAAAATATATGACTTTTTATTAAAAGTTGAGAATTTCATGATGTTGATACAAATTTTCAGGCACTAACCAGTTTTTGTCCATAAAACGAGCAATGTAGCAAGGTTTCATTTACCAATTTCAATTGCGATTTTCTTCATGTTCAAATAAATAGGGGCCAATTTTTTTAAGTATTTTCTAGAAAAAGATACTGGATCCATGCCTGACCCCATGTTATAAGCAGGCTACGCAATTTGTCCAGGCACGAGTTATCGAGGGAGTGGTGTAATAGTGAAATTTCTGCTCATCCCTGAGCAAACCTCTGACTGCCAATTCAGGAACTTTAAGATCACAACAAACTTTGAAACTCACTTCTCCATAATGAACTGTATCTGTGAAACAAAGCTCTTCATACACCAAGTACTCCTTTCGCTTATTTCCCTAGGTATCCTTGATCACTTTTGCAAATTAGTAGGATAAACCACTGATTAAAATTAGATTTTTTAACTATGTTACCTACATAATACATAATATTTATTACAATGTACAAATGAGTTGACCTGACACACTGCTGTGACCACTAGCTCTTATGTGGGTAAGATTTGCATGCCTTTTAACATTTTTAAAAAAATCCGCCCCCTTTATTTGACTTGATACAAAAGACAAAGTTAATGTGATAATATAAAAGAGGTCTACTTTTAATTGATTGTAACAATACAAGAAACAAAAAACACAGTCGGTACTTAATTAGGTTCTCAGAAATGCTTGCAGACATAGCTATGACAGTAGATTGATACATTCATGTTTGAATACAAGAGAGCACATCACATTTATGATGATTACACTCAAACCATATTAAAAGACAAAACTAAAACATGGAATTTCACTTTACAAAACTTATTTAACTTATATTTATTTCTTAAAGTACTGCCACCTGTAGGCATTACCAACATTTTCATGGATAAAAATTTCATTGAATAAAGTTATTTATGGTGTAGTGAGAATTTTTTTTTTTTTTTTTTTTTTTTTTTTTTTTTAAGAAAATTTAACAAAATATACAAGTTCTTAATAAAAGTTGTGAATTTCATGATGTTGATTCAAATTTCCAGGCACTAACCGCTGTTTTCAATGATAAAACAAGTGCTATATCATAGTTTCATTTACTGGCTTTGATCAAGATTTTCTTCACATTCAATTCTTTTGGTATTTTCTAGACATTTTTTATTTAGATCCATGCCTGACCTTGTGTGGGTTCACGAGGTATCATGGGGGAGGTGTAATTGTAAAAACCATCATATATAATATACCAACTTATTTCAGTTTCAAAACCTCTAAAACTCTGCTCTGCATACAAATTATTGCACAAAGATTTACTCTGTCATCTTTATCCCTCTTTTTCTTCTTTTCTTTTCTCTCCTTTTTATGTTTCTCTCTCTTTTTCTCTTCAGAAGGAGAGGGTGACTTTTCTTGGGTTGGAGTATCTAGTACAATTCGGTGAGTTCTAACAGGCAGCCTTTCATCATCCCTCAGTGGTCTGTAAAAAAATGAGTGCAGTCATAGAAGTGTTAAAATTTGAAATTAAATTGTAATATTGATCATTATCATTAATTTTCTCATTATTTAACATTAATTGTTTCCTCCAAATTTCAAGAACAAATAATACAGAAGACATATATGCTTTATAATCTTTCATTCCAAACGTATTAGTATAACAGTTTTAAAGAAGGTTAAGTCATTATATTTCTTGCATTTCCATATAGATTCATTAGGAAAAGTATATCAACATTCTAGAACACTAAAACATTAGGATCTGAATGCAATACTGTAAATTAATTCATTTTTGCAGGTATTAATTGTCAGGGTTTTGCAAAAAATTACATTTTTATTGGTCCTTAGGGCTACTACTATTCCTTTCACAGACAGAGCATTGTTTGTTGGGTCTTTGAGTTTGTGATTTTTAGCAACCACAAAATCCATCAACATAAAAAAGTGAAGTCACAGTATATCTGCTTGCATGTAACAATCACCCAACTCCTAACAGTGTAGACCCTGATCTGACATTGCATAAAGTGCCAGCCGATCATGGTATCTACACTGTTCATTATATATGTTATTACAAGCCAACAGCATAGACCCAGATCTGACACTGCATAAAGTGCTGACAGATTAGGGTCTCTACACTGTATATTATACCAATGACTTCAAGCTAACAGTGTAGACCAAAATCTGATATCACAAGAGTGCTGGCAGATCAGGGTTGCTACACTGTTCATTATATCCATGATTTCAAACTAATAGCATAGACCCAGATTAAACATTGCATAAAGCATTGACAGATCAGGGTCTCTACACTGTTCATTATACCTATGATTGACAAGCTAACAAAATAGTTCCTGATCTGCCCGTGTATACAATTGGGTGTTCACTATGCAATGGCAAACACAGTAAATGTTAGTTGCAACCTTGGGGTGTCCTTTGGAAAAGCCTTTTGCTCCCATTTACTCAGCATGATACATCCAATAATGTGCTCAAAGAGCCATTAAAAACCAACCAACCAAACACAACTAAAAGTGACTTTCCAGACTTTACCAGCTAACTATTTCTTACACACTGGACTGTGAAGATCCAAAATCATTATCATGTTTCGACATGATAATATTTGTGCCACACTGCTCATCCCAAGTATCTAGAATTTTTGCATCAGAAATGATGCTTTGCTGAGTGTCTGATTAAAAATCTTATCTTTAAGACAAATTTTTCAAGCTAATGCCAATGCATAATAAAGGATTATATTTCTCATGAAAAATGAGAATTGAAGTCAAAATGGCATACTGTGAATACAATGCAGCCAAAAAAGCAGTGAAAATGTCCCCACCTCAAGACACAGCATAAAATGCATCAACATTCAAAGTACAGTGGTTGAAACTGCCCAGGTAATGGTAATACTCAGTGTCCAAATTGTGTGCTAAAGATAGCTTGCACGATAATACAAATGTCAACAGGTAAAAAAATAAAGTCTATTCCCATCCCTACGATTAAACAAAAAGGATAAAAAAAATATTGATATAGTCCTCAAATCAACTTTGACTTTGAATTGATTTTGCTTTAATGAGATGATGAATTTAAAAAATAATTACAACAATGGCTTTTAGAACTCAAAACTTGACTACAGAATCAGTACCTGTAGCTAGGTTGATCAGTGCAAAATGCTCTTTGCAGTTTGCAGGATAGTAACTCCAACCACTTCACACTGTAGGATGTAAATGCATTGCAAGAATGCTCAAGTGATGATGAAAATCAGGCAGTTTTGACAGTTTGTGTGCATTATGATTGCTGTAGTAGGTCATATGATGAAATAACCATTATGTGATGAAAGATATACCCCACTGTTGTTCTACACCAGAAAATACAATCATACACACATAGCATAAAATGTAAGACTGTGAGAAAAGTTATTTTTTTCAGCCATGGCATCTTATACCAATCTTTTGACATCTATGCACATTAGCACTTACAAGAAACTGTATGTGTCTGAATATCTCTATTTATATATATATATATAAATTAGAATCCATAGTATAGTATATAGATGTACAGCAGCAGGAAAGTGGCCTTACAAGACAGATGGCCTTTCTTGAGGGGGATCACACAGATGCGAGTAATAATTACATATATAGTATGAAAAGGGGTAACTGATTTTTAAATATTTAATACTGTCATTTAAAAATCACAGAAATGTTATGGTAGCAATGTGATAAACTTGCATTACTTAAAATAATTATAAATAATCATCAATCACAGTGCAAAACCACTGTGTCAACAAAATCAGGGTACAAACATCTCACTTTAACAATCATTGTCTGTCCATTCCATTTTCCCACTGATGTGGAATGTATAACTGACGATGTTATTTTCAATCTTTCTGGCATCAGATTTCTCAGCAGCGATCAAAGGACTCTCCTTCTTTTCCTTTTGAAGAATTGCTTTCACTTTTCCTTCTAAACTGAGAATGTCTGACTAAATTTTTGCACTTTTTGCAAGAACTTATTCATTCAATGGCATTTTGTATTTATTACATGAAATGCTAAGTGTACAAAGGAAATATGCTTGTCACATGATCAACTGGTTTTAGTTTGGTACTCTTTCGAATACATTTCATAATCTATAAGAGAGAAGCCACAAAATGGCTAATGTACCATTTTTACTTTATGGCAACCGGATGTCACACCGCCTTGATCAAACAATATTGTGCTTCTTGGCAGTCAGCATTTTTAATCTTGGTAATTATTGGTGGTAGTAATAGCCAGTAATTATCAATGTGACAAAACCTAACATTTAAGGAAAACACAGCAGCAAGGATAATCGGAAAATTTACCCCTCCATATGGATTAAAGGTAGGTATACTTTATCGGCATGTTGGAACAAATGTATGTTTGTTGAATTTAGAAATCAACAATTATTCATAAGATTTCTATCTGTAAACCCCATTATGTTGCTGCTCACAAGGGGTAAATTTGATGGTTTTTGCTCTAATATACTGGCTGCTGGCTGCGTTTGAGGAGTGGCCATCCTAGTAGGGTACTTTTAAACCCAAATTTGTCAGTGCCAAGTGATTCTGGCTGTATAAAATGGGTGCCTACTGGTCAGGGCGCTGTTCAAGAGGGGGATCACACACACACACGCACACACTATTTAAATAGTGTCAGAAAATATAAATTGAAAATTCCATTGTGTGGGAAATTTTTAGAGTGAATCAATCATAGTAAATTACTATTCCAATATGAATTTAGAGCTATGACCTGCATTCAGGAGATTGAATCCAGTGCTGGAGTGATGAATTTCTGTCCTTACCCATCCTATATCAAAATCTTGCAGTTTACCTTGATTATATATATGAGGGGTATAGCATAATAAGAGACCACCATTTTGTTGATCTTGCCTTTTATCTAACTAAGAAACACTTTAACAATAAGGTTAACCTTGGGTACAGATGAACACAAATGAATGCCAATGTGATCACTATGTCAAGCTTCCAAGAAAGCAGTCTTAAGAAAAATATGTTAGAGAGAGAGAGAGAGAGAGAGAGAGAGAGAGAGAGAGAGAGAGAGAGGGAGGGGGATTGTGCTTACGCATCTAAGTTGACATCTAGATGACTGTATGGATCATTTTCATCCTTCTCATCCTTATCAGACAATTCAGCTCCCTGCAGTATTAATAATGATCATAAATTACATGTGGAGATCAGGCCACCATAAAAAGTAAATTACAGTCAAAGCTGTGTTTCCTTGGATACTCATGGAAGAGGACAATAGTCATGGGACAAGACAATATTCATGGGACAGGACAATACTCACAAGACAGAAAAATACTCATGGGACAGGACAATTTTATCCCTGATGGCCAAAAGTCCTTTATATGGGAGGAATCCTCTAACAGGAAATTTCATATTTCAGATTTTCACATGTACATTTGAAATAATTGATACATTTAAAGTCTAGTGGCATAAAAAGCATGTAATATATTCATATCAAGTTTCATACATTTGCAAGTTAAACTTTTTTTAAAAATTCCCAAATGAGTGTGATCCAAATTCATTTTTAACTTTTTCTTTGATAACTACTGTATATTTTTTCAATGATGTTGAGAGTTACTATTAAAATTTTTGCCCTATAGTGAAATACAGTCAAACCTGTCTTGTCACCATTACATAGTGGTCACCTGGTCGCAATGGCCATTTTAATTTCATCTCAGCAAATTTGCTATATAAATGTCATTTGTGTAATGGTCACCTACTTTCTCTGGTCAGCAGCCAGGTGTCTCCTAACCAAACAATTGTTTCTCCCTACCTGAAACAGTCACAGGGGTCATCTACAGTGACCACTTAGTCTATGCAAACTAAATGGTTGCTTCAAGAGGAAGGCATTGTTTAGGTAAAGGAATATCATGTGAATTGATGCACAAACATTTCTTATCTCGTTTGTACTCAGCGTACTCCAGGCACACTGTCAACATAACTCAAAGGTGTCAATATGTCAAATTTGAAAGTGAGGCAGTTTTATTCATTAGGGTAGAGGGTCAAAGCAATTTGTTGGCTGGATGATAGGAAAAGTAGTTGTGTTATCGCAGCAGGTATGGAAGTTGCCTCTTGTGCCAGTGTGACAGGTGTATTTCAATATCTTCATCTATTTACCTGTGAATTAAAGCTCTGATTAAAAAATGTCATCTTTAATAGATACAATTTACAGCCCTTTTCATTAGGCTCAGGGTCATTCAATATTTAAAACTTGTTTGTAAAGGCAGGTGAAGTTTTCATTCATGGATCACAAAGGTGAGCTATGTAAGGCTTCTTTTGATTCCCTATTCATCACAGGCCTCTAACACAAGCTGACTGTTTTTTTATCTCAGCAAGTTGACCAACTGGCTAACCCAGATATTGTTTTTGAAGTGTGAACAGCTGTTTCCAAGCCTAATTTATACAAGTTGGCTGGCCAAGGAGTCAGTCCTTGTTTTACAGTCATATGTAAGCTGTCAATCAAAAATAAATTTAGTGTTGTGTCATGGTGCACAAAATAAGCTAAGATAAGTGATTATTTTAAGTCACTGTTGATTTAATTTATAAGATGGATTAAAGTGAGCAGGATACAGTAATCTTGTGCGAAACATAAATTTAGGAGAGAAAAACATATGCAAGTATTTTATGATTTTGTTGAATAGTGCACATTAAACAATCTTGATATAATAATAATAATAATAATAATAATAATAATAATAATAATAATAATAATAATAACGATAATGATATATATTCAGTGCATGGTATTTGTTCAAAAACCAATTCTGAAAGGTAAACCCATGTACAGAGGTCACCCGTGTACAAAGGCCAGTTTTGCCTTTTCCCATGTGTGGCTGCTATTGACAGGTTTGACTATTAACTCACAAACAAGCACTTTGGAAGAGTTACCTCGGATGTTACTAAGTAGATTCAACAGCATAAGAAAAAGATATGATTAGCTGCTACCAAATGATAAGCAGTCATAATGGGACATGGGACATTTTTGACCTTCTGACCCCAAAATCAATAAGCTTTTGCTTTCCCCCAAGTGCAATCCATCCACAAAGTTTGGTAACTGCAGAATGTGGAGAACTGAAGTTATCATGTGAGAAAGGAAAAGTTAATGGACAAATGGACAGACAGGGTAAGAGCATAATACGCACTACTAAAAGGCAGGCATATAAAAATGTCAATATTAAAAATTGAAGAAAAAAAAATGTTTGAAGAAAAAGATTTCAAAATAAATGCAAACAGGTAATAATAAATGAAAAAAAATAAAAAGGTTCGGATGTCAAATTTTTATAAAAGGTACATAAAACAAGAGGTCCAAGTAAGCCTGATATCGCTCACTTGACTTACATAACTTCAAATGCGACTATTTCACTAAGAAGGTTTATGTAGTATTGTAAGAACACAACCTATGCAGACTAGCTCCCAAACTTTATATCATGTCAATTTTACCTATTTTACTAATCTGATATAAATTCTTTTCAAATATAAAGGCATAATAAAATGCAGAGTCTCTTGCCCATAACTGAAGTCAATCCACATTTTTAAAAGTTAGGTTATGCACTCTGGTCAAGGTTCTACCTTCAAGAGGTATGCATGGGTCAGGTATGTATGTTATATAGGTGAGCAGCACAATACCACCATATCTCTGTGTTTTATTCTATGTGAGAGATGCCACTCTCAAATAATGGATCAGATGTTCGAAAGCTTGTCTGCAGTTTTCATTCCATATATTTTGCCAAGTATATACAACATAAAGACAAAGTGTTATCCATACATGTGAGAGAACAGAGCAGTCATCTGAAGACAAATGGGAGATTTGCGAAATTTGTTCAGGAGTTTTGACTTCAAAAGAGGGAGGATTGTCCATAAGCTGACACTTAGTCCAAAATTACAGTGTTTACAAACTGGACCTAGTACTGGGCCATTTCTTGCACTGCTTGGTCATGTTATCCAAAATCATGTGGCTTACATTTTTCTTTGATGTAAGCTGTCAGATAATCATGTGATGCAAACAACCCATGTAGAAAAATAGGCCAATGATAATTTGATTGTGTTCCATTACGCAGGCTGCAATATCTGTGGATCATGTGACTAAGCAATGCTGCATCAAAGAAAATAATCAGTCCATAAATGTTGAATAATTAGCTAATATGTAATCTTATTTATTAAAGTTACAAATTATGTTTTTATTTAATTGCTATCTCTGAGAAGATACAAAATCCAGTTACTGATTTCATGGTGGTAGGGTTTGATACAAAGTCACATAATTTTGCTAGACCATGGTTAATGCAACTACCCTATAATGCTACCACACGCTTTTGGTGAATTCCATGCTCTAACCTCACACCCGAACATGTCCAAATATCTAACATGTGCTGGAAAGGTCAGAGTAAACTCAAAACCATCTGCAGAAAAGGCCACAAGATTGATTACAATTCAGGAATCTATAATATATTTGTAAATGTACAGCACAGTCATAGTCTTACCTCTGGCATTTCCACCACAGTGCGGACTTCATGTGCTGGCTTTATATCCTCCTCATCTTCTGACTCATGGTCCTGTCCCTTTTTCTTCTTCTTCTTTTTCTTGTCTTTGGATTTCTTTTTCTTGCCCTCTTCTGCACCATGAGTCATCGTCAGATACTTGTCAGATGAGATCATACCTGCAATACAAGAAATTTACCACATGCCAAAAAAAATCCACTTCATGCGTGCAAACTGATATGAGACATAAAGGGGAATTCTGCTATAATGCAGTAGCTGAGATGCATAACTGTTTAAGATGTTATGTACCGAACAACAGTATGATGAGACTGATTGAAAATTCTTTGAATGCGTTTACAAGTCCTGGTTGGAGGAGGAAATAAACAAAATGCCAGTCAAAAATGTATAGTAACAAGAGTCCCTCAAAGGGATTGATGCTCTACTGGCTTAGAAGAATTTCCAGGAATGCAAAATAACATCATATCTTTATTTAACTGCCGAGTGTTAAAACCATCTCTGATATTATTGACCTATAACAAGATTTTCAAGATGGTCACAATGGAGGCTATATTTGGATGTAAGATTGGCACCATTTTCATTTGGGACAAACTAGACATCATAAGCAGTCTTCTAGCAAAAAGCCAATGTCAATATGACTACCCATTCAGGAGAAGTAGGGATAAGATTTTCAAGATGGCCATTGAAGCAGTTATATTCGATGTAAGACTGGCACCATTTTCATTTTGGACCAACAAGATACCTTTTGTTGCAAACCCATGTTGATACGATTTTCTGTTCAGGAGAAGTTGCAGAAGATTTTAAAGATGGCTGCCATGGTGGCCATATTAGATTTCAGATTGGCACCATTTTCATTTAGGACCAACTAGACATCATAAGAAGTCTTTTAGTGAAAATCTCATGTCAATACAACCATCTGTTCAGTAGGAATAGGGATAACAAGATTTTCAAGATGGCTGCCATGGCAGTCATATTCGATGTCAGATCAGCACCATTTTCATTTAGAACCAACTAGGCATCATAACAAGTCTTTTAGTGAAAACTCCATGTTGATATGATCATCCATTCTGGAGGAGCAGTGATAACAAGATTGTCATATTGGATATCTGAGAGACACCATTTTCATTTAGAACCAACTAGACCTTGGGATGAACGTGCGTGTAAAGTTTCATAGCATTCCACCAAGTAGTTTCTGAGGAGTAGTGATAATAAACTTGCACTAATGGACAGATGGATGACGGACAACGGACAACAGAGAATCCCATATGCTCTTCTAGTCTGTGACCAGTAGAGCTAATAACTGAATTACCTGCTAATGTATATAACAACAGCAATAAGCATAACCCCATGCTTGAGAAAAATTCATCATTGCTATGTAAGAACATTGATTATGATCATAAGCTACAGATTTCTGACTCTTGACTGAATAATTTTTATCCTTTTGTCAGCTTGGCTGATGTTTTGAGAAGTGTCAAGGAATAAGAGATGTCTAACACAAAAAATCGGGAGCCATGATGCGACCATGTTATATCCGAATTCATGTTATAATGAAAGGCATTATAACGGGATTCCTCTGCATATAATATGTCATGACATCACATATGACATCATGACAACAGTCAAGACAAGGGCATAAAAATAAAAAACAGCAGGCACTTAAAATATATATATAGTCAAACCTGTCCTAACGGTCACCTTTACACCGCGGTCACCTGGTCACAGCAACCATTCTAAAATCCCCCCAGCAAATTTGCTATATAAATATCATTTGTGTAATGGTCACCTACTTTCTCTGGTCAGCAGGCAGGTGTTTCCTAACCAAACAAACGGTCACTGGAGTGTATTTACAATGACCACTCAGTCTATGTAAGCTAAACGTTTGCTTCATGAGGAAGGCTTTGTTTAGGTAAAGGAATATCATGTGAATTGATGTGCAAACATTTCTTATCTCGTTTGTACTCTCTGTACTCCAGTCACATTGTCAATGTAACTCAAAGGTGTCAATATGTCAAATTTGAAAGCAAGGCAGTTTTCATCATTAGGGTAGAGAGTTGAAGTAATTTGTTTGTTGGATGGTGGGTTAAGTAGTTGTGTTGTCGCAGCAGAAATGGAAGTCGCTTTTTGTGCTGGTATGGTTTGATATCTTCATCTATTTGAACGTGAATTAAAGCTATCTCTGATGAAGATATGACCATCATTGAGGAGATATGAGTTACATCCTTTTTCATTAGGGTCAGTGGTCATTCAATATTTAAAACTTGTCTGTAAAGGCAGGTGAAGTTTTGGTTCATGGGTCACAAAGAATAGCATATATGGCTTCTTTTGATTCCCTATTCATCACAGACCTCTCACATAAGCTGATTGTCTTTTGATCTTGGCAAGTTGCTCCAAGCATAATTTGTGCAAGTTGGCCAACCAAATAGTCAATCCTCTGTTTTACAGTCATATGAAAGCTATCAATCAGTAGAGAAATTTGTGTTTTTTCATGGTGCACAACAGAAACTAAGCTCAGTGTCAGTGACTATTTTAAGCCAGTGATGATTTAATTTATTTAAAGAATGGATTAAAGTTAGGAGTAATCTTGTCTGAGAACATAAATTTGGATGAGAACAATGCATACATGTATTTTATGATTTTGTTGAATAGTGCAGATAAAACAATCTTGATAATGGAATAATAATAATAATAATAATAATAAAAATAATAATAATAATAATAATAGTAACAATAACAATTATAATGACAATAATAATATTCAGTGCATGGTATTTGTTCAAAAAACAATTCTGAAAGGTGAACATGTGTACACAGTTCACGTCTGTACAAAGGCCAGTTTTGCCTTTTCTCATGGGTGGCCGCTTTTGACAGGTTTGACTGTACTTCAAAAAATATTTCACAATCTATTTTTGCAGTTTGAAAAATGTAAGCAGTGATTTTTATTTTTAAATCTTGTATGATCACTAAATATAAAATGAATAACTCTATGGCCTGCACTCAGGAACAATCCTCAACACGTGTGTATTCCTCAGACTTAAAAGTAATTATGCTTTTTCATCATTGTTGTGTGAATGCTTTTACTAAATAGTGTTTTAAGAGGATAAAACTCCAATGTTTGTAACAAATTATGATAAGAGTATAGATCAGTGCTTTCAAAAATGCCATATGACTGCAGAAAAAGTGACCGGACTTTCATCATAATGCAATCAGCAAGTTGAGTTTGTACCATGGATATTAACTGTACTTTTGCAAAATGCAGTATGATGTTACAAACTGTAATTCAGTCTACTGAATTAATTTGCATATAACATACACCCAACTAAAAACAGCACAGACCCATATCTGCCATGGCATAATGCACTGGCAGATATGGGTCTCTCCTATTCACTTAAGGCTGATCACTCATCAAATGTTTGAGTATTTACCTTTAAAAAAAACAAATGATATTTTTACACAGCTAAGGGTCAAAGCAATCCAAAATCACTAAACATGAATTCTGTGAACAGCACTTTATGCACCCACCCTGTGTTTAAAAGTCCTTCATGTAGATAACTGAAATTTTTGTGCAGAAACCATTTTTCTTCTTGGAGTCACTGTGACTCTGACCTTTCACCTTTTGATTGGTTCTTCCATAACCCAAGATCAAGCCATCCACAAAATTTGGTCCAGACCTGTCATGTACATGTAGAACTAATGTTGTTGTGTGGAAGCCATATTTCTTCTTTCAGTCACAGTGGCCTTGACCTTTAACCCCAAAATCAATTGGCTCCTTCCTTAACCCAAGTGCAAGCCATCCATATGATTTGGTCCAGGTTTGTGATGTAGAACTTATGTTACTGTGTGGAAACCATTTTTATTCTTTCTGTCAGAGTGATTTTGACCCTTGACCTTTCAACCTCTGAATCAATAGGTTTCTCTCTCACCTTATGGGCGGACATCACAGCATAACAAGCTCCGTGTTACGGTAGGCATATAAAAATATATTGGTTGGGGTGCATTTTCTTGCACTACACCAAGTTAAATATCTATCCCCAAGTAAGGGTCACTACAAAGAAGAGTATGGAAAAATGTACTGTCACTAAATGTTGATAAAATAATAGATGATGGAGTATTTAAAAATTCATTAAATTTGCAGATATCGAAGATCACACTCCTCTTATGTAATATACAAATAAAATTATAAGTTGGTGAGTGAATTTTTTCAGTAAGACACAATTATTGAGATCACTTCAGTTTTCTGCAACACAATGACTGCACAGCCACTTTACATAATCGCTAAAGATTTCAGAATGTCTTGCTTACTTTTTGTTGACTTTATCAATTTCTTTCATAGAACTATTATTGCAATTATAGAATTTTCTTTTTTCAATATTTAAAAAGATCTGTAAGTTGTAACCATGTCATTTTACGTCCAGTCTCACCAAGATTTCACAGCCCTACAATACACCCTGATCAAAAGTAACATCGTATCAATGACATCATAATGTAATCATTACATCATTCTGTGCTGTGCACTAAGTGATGATTTTACAAAACCGAACCACCCGAAAATTACTAGCAAAATGAAGAACACAGACCCTGATCTTAAGGAACATTATACACAATTGATCTTGGTTCTATGTCTGAAGTAGGATGCGAGTCATCTACAGACCCTGATCCTAAGGAACATTATACACAATTGATCTTGGTTCTATGACTGCAGTAGGATGTGAGTCATCTACAGACCCTGATCCTAAGGAATATTATACACAATTGATCTTGGTTCTATGTCTGCAGTAGGTTGCGAGTCATCTACAGAGAACAATGTACGACTGGAATGTGCAAATTATCAATTTCATTCCAGAAAATGGAAATTTACAATAATGAATTCCATTTAGAAAGGCTGTTATTAGGGGTGCCTGTGAAACAATACATTATCAATACACATATCAACTTGAAGGTATTGTGATCTTTAGAAGGATTGTCGATGGTAAGTGCAGCCATTTCAGATGTGTAGACATACTGGTCATATTTCCAGAATGCAGACAGACCTAGACTTATCATCTGTTCGTATGCCATTCTGATCCTTGACAAGATAACAAAAATACTTCCAAACACACTATCTGCTTGTCGTTTGCGATTCTAATTCAACCTTTTCAGCCACTTCAGGCTGCTCCATTTGATCAGATGCAGGACTATCTTCATTACAACGCCCTTTGTTTTGTATTGCTTTAAAAATGTCCTATTGTCAATTTTATGTCTTCACTTAAATTTGGAATTCATTATGATGTTATCTTAAAATGAGAAAAAGTAGTGCAGTTTCCTCATGCATAGAAAATCTTATCTAGAACAGGTCATGTGTGGGAGCAAAGATGACTAGCAACCGAATCCCTCATAATGTACTTCCTGCAAATGCAAAACAACTGCTATAACCACAGGCACTCATTTCTGTCAGTAAAAAAGGATCACTATTAACAATATCCACTCCCCATCTACAAATGAACACATGGTGACTAACTCATGTGTTTCAAAATCTGCCCCATCGGATTCCATACTAATTATTTTTATCCTGTAAGCACATTCAGTCACCGACAGATACGAGTCCCTGTGCCCATGACATATCTCTCAGATGAATTCTCAATTCAAAGAATAAAAAGGCAAATGACATATTTATTAATGACTGCTAAAAATTAAAGTAATTTGTATAGGGCAAGTATTGTTTTGTATTGATTCTTCACTTTTGTTTTGATATGGATATCGATATGGCAAAATTATTGATGAATCATTTCACTCCAAGCTGTTAAACTGTGACAAAATAAAAGAAACATTCCAATTATTATTATTATTATTATTTGAAAATCACTCCTGTATAAGATTTTCAACATCACATCTGGGCTCCTTGTTTCTAAAATTATACACAATACATGTACAAGCAGCTGAACACTGTGCAACGAATGCTACAAACTTGGCTGTTTCAGGTCTGTGTAATCTGTAAATTTACCAACATTTTCTTAGTATGGTGACTAAGTACTCCAAAAACTGCACATATGCATATCACAACAGTGTAGGGTTCAAACATATAGGTTACAAATGTATTAAAATGTGAAAATTAGGTCACTGTAATTTAATTTTACATAGTGGTATTGGGCGCAAGATGCATCAACATGGGGATTTTGTATGAGTTAACATTTCAAAAGACATTTATGATGAAATTTAACAAGAATTCCTCAAAAGGATCGATGTTCTACGGGCCGTAAAAAATGTCCAGGAATCCAAGCAAAGTCAGTTTCTTATGTACTTTTTTGTTTTTTTTTTACTGCCAAGTACTGAAACCATCTTTGACATTCCTGAGAAACTCTAACATACCAAATTTGGTAACAAAGCTATTTTCTTACATGTCTGACTTAACATGTTCACAAGATAGCTGTAAGTGCAGTACACAACTCCTGACACAATGGATAGGAAATCACTGAACTTGTATCAGATGTTGCCAATATACCCACATGCTAAGTTTGGTTAATAATTAATATTGTCTGAAAAAAGTTCTTAAGTGGCATCATTCAAGGTATGCTTCAGATATATCCACAAACTGGGTTTGATACAAATTAATTCACAACTTGTTTGTGTTATCATGCTCAAAGCCAGTGCAGCTAAGTTTTGACCTTATCAATGTCAGAGTGCTGAATATCAATTTGTTCATTGGAATTCAAATAAATACAAAGTCTGGTCAAAATTCATTTGTAAATGTACATGTCACTGTATTCATAAGCTCAGTGAAGCACAAAATGCAAACAATGACCTTTGGTTTGACTCCGGGGTCAATTGGGACTGGTTTTCAAAGCTCCTTCACAAAAGTGCAGACAAGTTGGTGGTCAAATCTGCATCAATTTTGTTTAGAACCAATTAAATATTGCAAGAAGTGTTTTAGTAAAAACCCTATGTCAATACCAATATTCATGCAAGAGAAGTAGTGATAAGATTTTCTAGATGGCCACTATGGAGCCATTTTGGAGATCAGATTAGTACCATACTGCAATAATGTTTTTGTGAAAACCCCATGTCAATAAGACCATCTATTTGGCAGAAGAAGGCATTAAAAGATTTTCAGGCTGGCCATTAAGGCAGCCATTTTGGAAGTTGGATCTGTTATAAGAGTTTTCAACATCTGTGAGGTCACACTGGCATCATTTCTTTTAGGAAAAACTACATACAGTGGGAAGTGTTTTAGTAAAACACAATGTCAATACGAGTATTCCTGCAAGAGAAGTAGTGATAACAAGATTTTCTTGATGGCCACCACTAATAAGCACCATTTTCATTTAGGACCAACATAAGGAGTCTTTCAGTGAAAACCTCACGTCAATATGACCATCCATTAAGAAGTACTGATTGTTATAAAAAGTTTTTCAAGATGGGGTGGCCGCATTATGGTGGCCACATTTTGTCAGATCACCACCATTTTCATTTCAGACCAGCAAGACATCATAAGAAGTCCTTTGGTGAAAAGCCCCCATGTCAATATGATCATCCATTCAAGAGAAGTAGCAATAACAAGATTTTCAAGATGGCCACTGTGTTGGCCATATTGGATGTCAGAGGAGCACTATTTTCATTTAGGATCAACTAGACTTTGGGGTGAATGAGCGTATACAGTTTCATGACTATCATCCAAGTACTTTAGGAGGAGTAGCAACAACAAACTTATGCTAACAGAAGGACAATGGATGACTGACAACAGGCCATCACATAAGCTCTTCTGGTATATGACCAGTAGAACTAAAAAAAACTATTAATGAAATGAGATAAATTTTATAATTATTGGACATGAATTTGAGATTCCATTTACCACAAAACAAAACTGTCTTTGCCTAAGTTAAATAATGTAAGGTCTTGTTTCAAACTGGAAAACAATATTTCTCAAATTTTTGTGCATGTGATAAAGTTTGCCTATGTGAAAAAGCTAAGTGGAACATGTCTATCCCACATGAATACGCTCAATGATACTATGTAACGTCATCATGTTTATGATATCACTGACATGTACAAGGTTTCAGCAGTTTTTATCGTAAAGACAGATTTTATCAGCATGTAAACACCAATTCCAGTTTCAAACAAATACTTTGTTGCAAAGAAAACTTTTAAGCTCTTTAAAAAATATTATAGATATTTTCTATACTTGTATAACTCCATCTGTACGAATGATAGGCCAGTCTGTTTTTGACCAGTATAAGATTTATTTATGTACAAGAGAGAAAAATGACCAGTCATATACATTGGTATGAGACAGAAATCCCACACCAACACATATGAATAGATCTAATATTGTCCTGACATGAAAAATGTAAAAAAAAAATTTTGTTAAAAATATTCTCTAGGTAGACAGGAAACAACAGGGACACAGATTACAGTACAACATCTCCTCACATGCCACCTAATGGAAAATATTTTGGTTGTTTAAGGGCAATTCATGAAGGAAAAAAAAAAAAAACAGTTGCAAAATCAGATATCAACTGGTTACGAATGAAGGTTATTGATGGAGGTGACAATAGCAATTTAGGGCCACTGTTTCAGTGAACAATAGGTAAAGTAGATAAAAGATACTACCTGGCACATGAAGAGGCACCGAGAGATCAATTTGAGAGACTGGAATGTCTGTAACTGTCAATGACATGTCATTTTTCTTCTGAAATAAATGGAAAACTTCCAAATGAGAGCCACTTTGGTTAATTATGTGTGTGTGTGTGTGTGCGCACACGCATGCAGGCATGAACGCCCACATGCACACACGCATACACATACACAAGATCCTAAAATCCCTTTATTTGTCGGACATGCCCGGTAGATCAAAGGTTTTGTCCCACACATACAATGAACAACTGGATGTCACTCATAGGAGTTCTTAAATATAATTATATTAACTTGTCTTTGATTCGTGTATCCATTAAACTGCCAAATATTTCACAAATATATGGCCTCCACATTAAGTTTCAGAATTTTTTTCCAGCAAGAGCCAGTAGAATTTCAGGATCTCCAACTGGTTGCTAACTCAGCATGTCAGATGTCTGACTACCTATAATTACCTGATGCAATTATTCAGTCATTATGTTTTCTTTATTATTCAAACAACCTACAGTAAAAAAGGGCACATTACAACTGAGCCCAATAATAGCTACGATGAGTGCTACTTTTGCCTACGAATATATTTCATGTTTGGGAAAATGGATTATTCTCACCTGTACAGGTAATCTGCACAGGTGACCTTGCTTGAATACTTCTAACCACTCACATATCATGCATATTTTTGAAAGTGCAGCCTTGCAACACTGCTTTACTTTGTAATATAACTGATTTTTCAAAAAAAAGTTGAAGTGGAATCAGTCGATGTAGAACTGTCAACATGGAGGGTTTCAATATTATTTACACAAACACTAACAAGGGAAAAGAATGCATCACAAATGGATGGGTATTCATTTCAGATGAATCATGTGTTGAAGAATGGTGATCTTTTGTGGAGATGTGCAAATGCAAAGTTAGACTAAAAACTGATAGTTATTGTACTGTTGTTCTTTCTGACTTTTTGCATGAAATGAACAAGCTATGATCAGAACAAATAACATGATCGACTTTATTAGGGCAGTTGGTTATAAATTTGGAGCAAGAACAGATTCATGATATGTAGTGTGTAAACTTTAGATTTTAGGTCAACCAGATCTGATATTTTAGTTTGTGGACATTTTATTCTGCAAATAGTTTTTCTTAGCAAAAAATGTATGTCTGTGTAATGGAAGAGGTACTTTAATGGATTTTCTATACCTGAGTGATTTGCCCAAATGTAAACTTTGTCTCTGCCCAAACAAATTTTTTATTATGCTCAAATATATTGTGCTTTTGCCCAAATGTAAATCTCTGGTCAAAGAAGTATATGATAATGGAGGTCTGAAATCCTATCTCTTTATCCCTGGATTTCTCAAAATTTTTCATTACTGAATGATTGCCACAGCTTATAACTGAAGCAATGCTAACATCAGTCCTTCATGCCATATGATGTGTCACTAAATGGCAGCATGCCAGTGAATAAAAGACCTTTAAAGCAACACATATGTATCCTAGGCCCTAATTAAAACCAAAGAAATAAGACAAAAGCAACTAAACCAATCTCAAGTATCACCTTTCAATACATCTGAGAAGCTAGTTTACCATTGTGGTTAACCAAAATATGTGTGCTGATTAAGAGTTATGTATTTTTGAGGCTCTTTCTCTGTTTCAAATCAAACGAGCAGCAAAATAAACCTGCTGTTGGGTGAAATTCTAGTATACTATAATTTTCTCAAAGAATTTAAAAATAAATTCAATACATTTTCAATTTTGAGAAGTCACCCATACATCCAATGTAGAATTTAGTACAATTTTGTTTTAGAACTCCGAGTGAAAAGAGTACCATTGGAGAAGTTTTTATAAACATGCATCCCATGGAACAGCCCTAAAACTGAAGCAACAGCAAATCTGGAATATATAAAAAAATGAACTATTTACTGGAACATTTAATTATTGAATATATCAATATTTTCTTATTTAATGCAACTGATACCATTTGATTTGAATGTATTTATAATAAATTTCATCATTGTCAAGTGACCATGTTAATTTTCTGGAAAAATGCCCAACAAAGACCAGGGAATTTTCAGAAGCCCCAATATATATAAAATGATAGAAAAGTTAGAAACAGCATGGGAACTTATCTCTCATTAAACCAAAAGAGTCCATTTCTTTCTTAAGTTAAAGAAGAAAACTCACAACATCTGCTAATATTCCTAATTCATTTATTGAATTCTCAGTGTTGTTATGCACAAATTAAGTTTGGATTGGTCTGGTGTTTTACACAGCAACACAAGCAGGCTTTTTATTGTACCAAGGCAAATGGAGTAAAGTGCCATGCCCAAGGATGCACCACAGTTGCTGACCCAGGTTGATTCAATGGTAGGATTCAAACCTGCAATTTTTCAGTCACGAGTCCAGCACACTAATCACTAAGCCTTTTTGGCTCCTGCTTCCATTAGTCATCTCTTACGACTTGTGAGAGGACGGGACTTTTTATGTTCCCAAGCCCACAGGCGGTACCAAAATTAAGAACACACTTTTCTGCTGTAAAACAATATTGTCCATATTTTACAAAGAAGAGTCAGAACGTTTGTACATCTCAGTCAGGAAGTTTATAATTTTAAAAAATCCCCTAGACTTTCCAGCATTTTCAAGTAATTGAGTATTTTCTTAAAAATATCACATTAAGATTAAAATTCTCACTCTTACAATTTTACAGCAATTTGTCCATCCCTATCTACACCAGCAACTTTCCTTAATTTTTACATTATTCTCTTATTCAATCATATATTAAATTTGTCCTTTGCATGTTGAGAGTGCCCACACTGGAAATAATAACAATATTAACCAACAGAACCAATGACAAATCATTAATCATGATCGCCATAGACTGGTGTCATTAGTCATTACATAACAGTCTCCAGGCCCACCTTGCATAAGACATCTAAAATTTAAGAGCATGTATTCAGATCAGATTTAAGAACCTTATTATTCCAATGGTACCAAGAGTCAACACTTAACTGAACATGTATTTTAAAACAGGGCAGTAATGTTAGGTAGTAACATCAAGAAACTATCTCTGCCTATAACTTTTCAAAAACACCATAGAGGGGTAAATTTTTCCATTGAGTGTGCACTGAAGTCGAGAAATTTAAAAAGAGCATGTCCAGGTGCACTTCAATGACTCTGTTACTGTAAAAAGCATCTTAGAAATCTTAAATGGATGCCAACATACTTTGAGACATATGTTTGCACCCCTCAAGATTTTAATGAGTTTTGGCTCATCTTTAGAGGTGCAGTTGATATTTTCAGTTGGTGAGTTTGAAGACTGTAGAATGATAGAGAAATAGAGCTAGGAAACAAATCTTGTCTTTGGTAACTTACATTTGGCTTGGTATCCCCTTTCAGGTAGTGAGGATTATGCATTTGTTCAACCTTTCTAGCCTCCCTTATCTGAAAAAAAAAATAATAATACATCAAAAAAGTTATTCTGGAAAGAAAAGTTTTTTAAGTATTTACCTAATACTGGTAATGAAAACTGCTTAAATTTGATGTAACAGTAGAATTAATAAACTTCCATGTTTTGTACACTGGAATAATTTCAATGTTCAACACAACATTTTAATTTGTTCCTCTTGAGTTTACCATTAAAGAAATGAGTGTGTAACAAGACTCATTCTTTATTCAGATATAGTCAAAAATCATTTATACTGATACCATTTCTCCCAACTTTTCGATCATATGGACCAACACAGTCTCCCAAACACATCTCTTATTCAGTAAAATGTATCAGTTATCAACCAATATTATCAATACAAAATCCATGTTTACAGATGGATCTGAATATTCAACAATTTACCATATCTTTTAACTTACTTATAAAAGCAATTCATTAACTTGCTTATATTAAATATATTCAACAGATTTGTAAATGTCAAGGACACAAATGCAGCCAAAATTCATGGAATTAACTATGGTAACATTTTCAGTTAATAGTGGAAAGACATCTGGAAATTTTAAGATAAAATTTTCAATTTATTTTAGCATACATACTGTAAAGAGAAATCAAGACAACAGAAAAAAAAAGTTTTTGTAAAAAGCTGCCTATTTTCTTGCATATAAAATCACAATACAATTTCTTTACTTTTTAAAAATTTCTCTTGTTCTGCCTACTCCTACCTTTGCTAGTTCTTCTTCTGATGGTTCACTTCTTGCTTTCTTATCTTGTTGGTCATAATATGATGTCCTGTGAAACGCAAAACAAAAATATGTACAGTAAAGCCTTGATCACTCGTTCAGTCCCAATGCGAAATCTTGAATGCATAAGGTAAATCATCCTAGAAAACTCAAACATAGGTCACTTGAATATCATATAACACTCAACACTAAGTTGGTCCCAATCAAACTAATTTTTATCAGTAAATTCTTTCAAACTAAAACTCATACTTTGACTTGTGTAGACTGAAACATCAACTCCAAGCTAGATTACCAAGAACAGTTTAACCCAGTGTGTAAATAACACTACAAAAACATCCCTGTCTGTTTTTCTTATTTTCTAATACCAGAATTGTTAACCCCTACAGATCTGAAATAGGAATGCCAGCTTAATCATTTTTTTTTAATCCAACAATTTATTTTCAGCTTTAAGTGTTACTGATTCATAGAAGTTTTTGGTTGAAATGTGCTTCCTCGAGTCCTCTTTCCCACTATGTGACATGCTGAAGTTCATCATGAAAAGACCGCAAAGGCGTGGTATTTATCCAAGGTTGATGCTTTGCAGATTCCATTTAGAATATCTGAAGCACATGTTCTTTTGGTAAAGTTATAATCTTCAACAGCCACTTTCAGTCGGACATATTGTTTTAACTTTCTGCCAAGCTGATGAGATTTCTGACTGGTCAATATTCAATTCTTTTCATGAAACAAGCACTCAAGTACACTTTGCAATCAGACATTGCAAGTGTTTCTGTGATCTACATATACTGGTGATCAAGTTACAATATGCCTACATAAAATTATATCTGATTGAAAATTAGAATCTGATAGAAATGATTATAATGGTGTAATAAGTCAAGTCCAACTGCAAACTGCACAAACCCAGATCTGCCATTACATAATGCGTTCGCAGATCTGTGTCTATGCAGTTTGTTAATAGTAAGAAGAACAAACACAGATCCTGATCTGCCATTAAGTGATGGCAGATCAGGGTCTATGTTGTTTGCAATTTAACTTGACTTGTATGTGAGTATATACAGTAGTCTACTGACTGCAAAGTCATAGTAGCCTTGATTTCACATTCAATGTTTCTTTCCTTCAATCTTAAAAGGCACAATTTTAAGTAAATTATGTTTCACCAATAATACTGATCACATTACATTAGGGTAACTTTCTCTGCTACCTGCAAATCCAGCCCTCCCGGAAAGACAAAAAAACATCTTTCTGTCTATTTAGGGGGTGCTCTACAGATAATACATGCTTCTGAGAGAGTGACAGGTGTAAGATGAAGTTGTTTGCATTTGCAACATGTACAATGGAGAGAATGTTGGCATACCTCTATGTTACTTTCATGTACTTTGGCTGAAATTTTTTTACATATTGTGCTTGTGGAAACTGGACATGATCTAAGCACACAGCAGACAGAAATGACTGCTCCAAAGTACTTGAAAAATCATCCTGAATTAGTCAAAAGTGCACTATTTTCAGCAGTTATTAAAATAGGGAAACAAATTTTGCCAGAGCAGACAATATCAGCCTCTGAAAGTACTATGAATGAATTACAAAATATATAAAAAGTAAAAAAAATTATTGGCTCTTTCTTTTTTTATTTACCTTTGAAGTCCAGGAAGTGAAAATGACCAAGCGGAGCTAGCAGTTTTTTGAGAGGCGCACATCTTAAGTAAGACCAAGCTGTATACTCTATAACCCAAATTGCACCCATCAATCATACACCAAAATAAAGGGAATTCAAAGTTCTTTTAATAATACCTATGATATACAATGTCTTTTTTAAATAGCCAGGACAACCAGTGAGGAAAACCTGGGTAATTCTTTTTCTTTAAAAATCTAACCCTATGCAAAGTACGAAACTGGAGAGTGCCACCTTACTATATAGACAAAGGGAAGCAAGTCTTACAAGGTACCTGCCCTTTCTACCCATTAGGTGGTTACTGTTTAGACCCAGATGTACCAGTTTTTACTTGAGTGAAACCTTCAGGGTTGCTTCCATTGCTGGGAAGGGTGGGAAGGATTATTTGTAATGTCATCAGGCAAGTATCATTGGAGAAACATGATTTACTAAAAGATTTGCTTTCTCCATCAAATACATTAACTGACACATTGCATTAGGAGTATAGGTAAGAGGAAGAAATGCTGAGCGTCCAAACTCTACCTGTGTCACCCAGTAGGAGCATGATTGCTCTACTTAAAGGATGAACTTCTCCTAATGTTAGTTTAGCACAGCAAGAGACAATTTGTTTATACACGTGTGCAGGAGATCCCTGTGGAATTCCGCACTTGATTATGTCTCACCAGGAAAAGCTTCCCAGGTGAATCCAGCGAAGTGGCAAATTCACGCCTGGGTCTAAGGTTGTACCTTCGTGAACGGGGAGTGGTCACTGTCTGTGCAGCTACCACTAACCCAACGAGATTCATTTCTCTCCTTAGCAAGGCCATGTCAAGCAAAAGAAGCTAGAGAAGGCAGACTGGGCATACCAGTCAGCTGACTCTGCTATGTCCCAAACTGAGACATTACATTCAAGTCATGTACGATAGCTGCTTTAATGAATGGGGGGGGGGGTGAGACGGTGGCTAAAACTTAGACCAGTTTGGCCCTGTCAAAACCCAGGAGAGATTCCATTTGGGGAATAATGTGAGTGAGCATGGTCTGGATATTTCAAAATTGGACCGCAAGTTAGAGAATATTTTGTTGTGGCCAAAATCGTCTCTTACATGAAATCTGAATGTGTCTGAGATTGTGGAACTGTATCCCTTAATTGTGATAGGGGCTAAGTTCTGGTCTTCAAAGAGGAAGAGAATGAAGTTCGTGAAAGGGAATTGGTGCTAAGAGTGGTGTGATGTCACTGATGTGACACCAGTCATTGACCACACACGAGTTCCCCTTGTATGTCCTTAAAGTGCAAGATCTTCAGCTGTTGCAATCCTCTCCCCGATTGAAGCTCCAACTCCTTTTCAATCAGGATATCCCTGAAATGAGCCAGGCATGAAGAAAGAGATCTCTGGACATGAATGGAATAGTGTCGATCTCGACTGCTTGAGCAGAGTGGAGGTCGATATGATTCGTCTGGGTATGACTGTCACGAAATGGATCAGGATGTTTCATCTTAGTGGAGCAATCTGAACTATTGCAGTCTGTGCCCCTCATTTCTTAATTATCTTCATAACTGAAACTGATAGAGGGAAGGTGTATGCCCCCATTACATCCCAGCTGATTGAAAGAGCATCTATGGCCCATACTTCTGGGCTCAGGGAAAAATGAAAAAGATATGTAAAGCATAGGACGGTCCCAAAGGACACAGAACCAATGGAAGGGTCCTGGAGGGATAACTCTGTATGAAGCAGTTGTCCTCCCATGATAATGAGTCAGCCAAGACATTAGGCCAGCCAGGAATGTGTCAAACTTGAATATTACCTGATATTGGGAGTACCCATGAAGGTATTCACATACAGGGAGGCAAAAGTCTGGTGATTGTTCTACCATACACAGGTACGCCACCACAATTGAATTGTCCGACATTATCAGAACCATGTTTCCATGGATATATTCAATCCATGTGTGGAAGGAATTGAGTATGGCTTTCATTTCCAAGAGGTTGATATGAACAGCCTTCTCTTAAAGCGTCCACACACCACTGACCTTCACAATTCCGGTAGTAAGTGTGCTCCGAGAAACTGGCATTGTAACAGGTCCACTACAGCTCTGAGTAGGCCAAGGAGTTGTAAGAAACTCCCTTGCCTAAACAACATCTTGTTTGATGCTTTCTCCAACGTATGAGCTATAGTTTCATAGTTTCAATGCATTTTGGGAGAAAGATGCCAAGTTAATGTTAAGAGCGCCATATCTATATGGACAAAATGTTGAGAAGGGTAAGGTCCGACTTCTCTTCACTGATTATCCACCCTGACCCACGAATGAGGGAAGTAAGGATGTTTATTTTGTGAACCAAAAACTATACTTACCGAATGTTTTTGAAGTATGTCGTCCAGGAAAGCCGTCTTCTCCATGGAGGACATCCTGAATGGGAATATGACGTGGTCTAACATCTTATTGAAGGTGCAACTTCAACGTCACAGTTGATGCTTTCTCTGGCCCATTAACAATACTTTTGATGCGTTTGGGAGGAAAATACCAAGTTGATATGTGTAAAGGGTTCCATATCTAGATGGACAAAATGTTGAGAAAGGATAAGGTCTGACTTTTCTACATTAATTATCCACCACACAACGAAAGGTTGTCTTGAACCAAAGTGGTGTATTGTGCAGGAACGTCGCCATCTCAGGTGTCCTGAACTCTTACAGAAGGCCCAAGGGCTTAGATTGGGGCCGTTGAATTGGTACATGGAAGTATGCATCGGACAAGTCAAGACTGATTGTGTACTTGTCACATCTCTATCGCAGGTCTCAAATGCCACTGGACTTCGTAACTAGAAATGTTCTGGCGTAGAAGCCCCGTGTGTGCAATTTTCATATCATCTACACAGCCCTTTATCAGCAAAAAACTAAATTTTCTTGTGTAAATCATCCCCCTTCATGGGATCACTTGGGAGTTCCTTCATGATGGTAGGATGATGAAAGTGGAGGTGTTCAGATAACGAAATCCGGACACCCTCTGACCTGATTTGGATCACCCATTATTTTCCAAGAATAGTTGGTCCATATCTGGTGCCTCAGGTGAGTTGCCAGAGGGTGTGGGTGATGGTGTATCACTGACGATTGATGGATGGCCTGGGGAAGGAGAAACTGTGTTCCTCTCTCTCCCCTCCCTGCCTGCCTGCAAAAATAGGGACATACGACTACCTATAATTAGCTGGGCAGGAGAAAAAAAAAAGAAAAACCTGCTGTTCTTGTGAACTGCCATTGTGATTTCTCTGGCGACAATCGGACAATCGTCCCTTCTCTTGCAGAGATGGGGAGGTCCCCACCCCTACCTTCAGAGGGGGGTATCATTGGGGGGGGGGGATAAACTATCCCAAATTGGGTGACAACATTATTGTAAGGTGTAAAAACACCTAATTTAAAACAAGTATTTAATTATTTTGTATCACTTGAAAATAAATGTACAAGGTACCTGCATACCTAATTGTTGCTCAGCTGGTAAATATTCTTCTTTGTTTCTTATCACTCCCTTAAAAAAAGCCTTTGCAAATGGAAAATAATTTATTAGACCATACATACATATGTACAGTCATCAGTATAATTTACTGTTTCAGATGTTAGCCCACAGGTCTTTGAAACTCTATCACTGTAGTAAGAAAATGTAAGAATATCTAAAATTAAAAATGGACAAAAACAATCCTTTCCATAGTTTTTTTCTCAGATATTCTGACATTATCTTACTACAGTGATATAGTTTCAAAGGTCTGTAGTTAGCCTATTCCTTGGATAGTGTGAATTTTGCTTTGAGAAGTTAATCCCCTTTCACAATCAACTTTTTATAAAGGCAGAACCACTGTAATTATGGCCAGTCTGAATGGATTTGGAAACTGGTTTTCATGATATATATCCAAAAGACAATTTCCACAATTCACACATGTTGTTCCCTGGATATTTCTGTTGATGTATCAGATTTTATGCAAGGCCTAAACTGTAATAAACTACATCATGCCAGTTATTTCAGTATCAGCGCTTTCTGTGCTATTTTTGATTAGCAGCAAACTATCAGATATTTCATCCTACCTAGTTTCATACTTAACAGTTATCCATTATTTTAACATCACACACAGCTGTTGCACTTTAGACATTTCCCTAATGGCTGATCGGGAAATGATCCATGGATCAATTTACTATACCGCTCCAGTAAACAATTCAATCAGAATACCTCCATAGTTTTTGCAATACTCCAATAGATCTCCATCATAAAGGTGCTTGGATTCAAACAATATTCTCCACAGATAAAAGATTAATTGAGATCATGGAGAAAAGGCAAAAATTATGATCTGATCAACCTAATTAAAAAACAAAAAATTTTAAAAATCGTGCATTGGGTACGAGAAACTGCGGGAACCACATAACTTGCACAATTTTTTGCCCATTGAGTTTTAAAAGTTGCATGACTCTCGATCAATTTTGCAATAAACCCATGATCCTGCGGCCTGGCAGCATCTCTGCTCTTGTATGTTCCCTAACAGGGTCATGCAGAGATAGGGGATTGCACTGAAAGTTTAAGAGCAACTCTTGTGCCTCTTGCTCTCTCGCCTCCTCAATTTGATGCCCTAACAGAAGTAGGAGCACATCAAAAAACAGCACTGATCATTAGCTGCCTTTTCGGCTAGACGAAAAAATTGTCAGATGCGCGAAGTCAAGTATGTCTGAAGTCGACACAACATTCCCGACTAACTTTGACATGGTGTTAAAGACTTGTCTTTGCACTTTATCAACATCCAGACAAGGTACATGTGGATAAAAATATATCTGTATTTGACTTTTTACCAGTGGGGTGAGAAAGATGCAGGCAAGTGAGTCACCATAAAGAAAGCTCTTGCATTACCAGGATCATGAATGCTCCAAACTGTCATCATCATTGTCTACACCCACCAAGACATCGACCTTGTAGGTAAAATCAATTGGAGGCGGAGGAGGCATTCCAATGGAGACCAAATTATATAAATTTCCTCTATCGCTGCCGTGAACTAACTTCCGTCAATTCCATTATCAGATCGGCATGTTCCAGCAATTCCACTTCATCCCCTTCATCAATGTGGGGATTTTCCTCCGCCTGTACACCCAGAGTCCAGCCTTCCACATGGAAATGATCATGAAGTATCATCAGTATGCATCAGCATTTTGCCCATTGCATATGCTGTCAGTAGCAATTGCATTATGTAATGCCAGTCTGGTGTGGCCTGTTTGGCTTGGTTGGACAGCTCCTTTAAATATTGCCTGCTTGCTATGAATTTCATAGGAATTGTTGGTCTGGTCAATCAGCCGACTGGCTGGCTAGCTATGCGGTCTATCTGGGTGGACGGCCAGCCAGCTAGCTCAGCAGTCAGAGATAACAGACCACTGTAATTGTACCTAGCTTGTTCGTACAGCTGGACCGGTTAGTCGGCAAATGGAACAGCGTACCAAATATGGTATATGCCTTGTGGTCCGACAAGCTGGTGCAGTATGGTTGGTACATCCAGTCGGCCATGAGGTCCGTCTGGACAGATAAACCGCTCACCATTCGGAGATAAGACTCCTGACCACTGTAATCATACATAGCTTGTTCGTTGGCTATATTGGCCAATTACAAACCTTAAGATTTAGCTTGTTTCTTAATATTCATGCACTGACAGGTAAATGATACTTGTACACGCTCATGATTCGAGGGTGGGGGACAAGTTTGATTGTAAACCCTCATTCTTCATAGGCGGGGTGATACTGATTGCAAGCCCTCAAGCCTCATGGTCCTATTTGTTTGTGAGCCCTCACGCCTATTTGGCATGGTCCTAAGCTTATTCCCAGTGGGATTGCAATATTTTAAACATCATTCTCCTTGTCGATATATCAACAACAAAGTCTTTCAAGTCATATTGATCATATGCGATTACAATGCTTGACTAGAATTTCCTCTGCTTTCTACTGTATTCACTGATACAATATGTTCTGGCGCTGTTTCTGCGTATCCATGGGGGGGTTGGAGAGGGCATCTCAATATCACCCATGAGACTTATCAATGATTCTACTGTATTCAAGGATACAATATGTTCTGGCATCGTTTCAGCATCTGCATGGGGGTGGGGGGTGGGGTGGAGAGGGCATCTTGACATCACCCATGAGACTAATCAACAATTCGGACGCGAGATGTATGTTTAAAGTCTTGCTCCAATGTTATTGAGCAAACTTGCTTTTGCAGCCCTTGAGCGGCGGTTTCAAAACGTTGAACCACATGTGTGTGCCAACAAGCAATTGTATGTGTAGACATGTCTCATGTCCATCCTCCATGACCTTAAATCATTTATATTTCTTGCCATTAGTTTTCATCTCTGTAATGAAGAATAGAAACAAACAAGTGCATACAACAAATACATATATAACTGAAATAAATGTAAACTTTGTTAACGAACGACTTAAAGTGTAATAGTTGACAAGTACAGTGCCTGAAAATATCTCAGTGAAACTGAATGTTATTGATCGAAATCACATGTGACAATAACAAACGGTACAAAAAATAAAAAAAATATGAATAAATTCACTGGAATTCACAAAAAAGTTGTATGCACCATATAAAACATTTTGACTTACTATACCACTGAAAATAAAAGATGTATAATGAAATTTAAGTATACAAATAAATGGATTCTATGGAGGACATCTTTACAGCATGATCACCAAAGTGAAAACTGGAACATCTGGGTATAATGGTAACCACCTAGAGGGCTGAAGGGGAGTTGACCTGTAGGAGTTGCTTCCCTTTGTCTATATACAGACAGAAAGACGTTTTTCATCTTTCTGAAAGGGATGGATTTGGGGATAGCAGAGAAAGTTATTGTAATGTAATGTGATCAGATAATGTATTTGATGAAGAAATTTAATGGAAAACTGACAGAAACTTTGGGTCTAAAGGGCTTAAAGTTTTTGTATTTGATACACTCAAATGAACAAATATGTGATGCTGTGAAATGAACAAAAATTGTGATATTATTTTGTTATCAAGAAATTAGTCAATCCAGAAAAAAGATTGTAACTATACCTCATCTATGTGAAACATCAGGCAAATATGAGACTTATTAAGTGTTTGAGCGTAGATAAACTTTCATTTTAAGAGACCTTCAAAAGATATTAACACCAGACTTTGTAAACCACAACCGAAAGAGCATGTAATTAGATCCTTCTGGCTAGTATAGAAATCAAGACAGTGGTGATCTGTTGGTAATTGCATGCAATGAAGGGCCTTACATTTTGATTCAAAGAATAATTTTTTTTTATCTTAACTGTTCCAAAGGCCTTCCATTTCAATGATTGCTTTCAGTCAATTTTTAAACCATACCTTTTAACTCATTAGATTATTCTGGTATTCTGTATAAACAAATAATTAACAGCTTTGTATAATTGATTCCTCAACTGACAAACTATGGCATTATGTGCCAATGCAGTGGCATTTTATTCAAAGTAACAGTTTTCCATCTGGTTTCACAGGCCATCCAATCCCATCATCCGTTTATTCAAACATGTATTTCAAATTTTATTTTTATTACTGTTCAATTATAGTAACTGTCAGTACAATCATGGTGATACTAATACATGTATGATCTAACATTCACAGAGTTGTGCATACTTGTAGTCATCTCCACCAGATGGCAGGAATATATTTGTCCCAATTTTACCAATGTCTTCATCAGAACTTTCTGATGGAGGCTCATTTATCCACTCATCCAAATCCAACCTGAAATGGAAACAAGAGACACCCTTTTTGTTGGCTTACCTATTATTTAACATGAAACTTAATCTAAAATACTCTAACATCGACCTTAATCTATGATGAGGCAGGTGTGACAATAATGAGGGTTGAACAAAAGACTCTTCAGCCTGCACACTGTCCTAATAAATACCCTTCATGAACATTACATGAAAAAACTTGGAACACTAAATCTTCAGACACAGAATCTTAACATTGTCATTGCTGCTATAAAGTTAAATCTCTGTCTCACCAACACAAATAATATATAAACAATTAACAATAACTTACTTATGTAACATTATGCATAGATGCAAGACAACAAAGGTATTTTCATTAGTACACATTAATTCATCATAATGAACTTGTTTCAAAATAGGCTTTATCACCAAAACAATTTGAATAAATAAGTTAAAAGTTATTTAAAAATCATATCCATGTGTACCATTGCAAGATGGGCAACAGAAATTGTTGTTCAAACTCTTAAAGTCATGGAAGTAAATAGACATTTATTTGTTAATGGGAAATTAAACTTGCAATTTGATTGTGCAATGCTACCAATATGTATTTCTTCTTGTCCAAAGCAGTACTGAACTTAACTGGCATCTATAAAGCTTGAAATAATAAGGAATTTTATTTGTAATTTGTCTTGTGTGTCATGAACGATGTCACCGTATCACAACCTCTTAACTCAAGGTTTAAATCAACAATGCCACCTGGCAAACTTATGTAAGTCTTCTGACCATTCACTGAATAAAACAATATGCAACTATTTTAGAATAGACCAAACAGAGATCAACAAAAAACTGAAATGGAAAACTGTATTAAGGGCACCTATAACAATGTTACTAATAAATACCAACTTTGAAACAACATGCAAAAAGTAAGACAAGATGGGACCAGAGCCAATCAATCAGTTTTCATGTAAGATTCATTCAAATTTTAAGACTTTGGCAAAATCCTAAGTAACATTTCAACTGAAAAATATTTCTTCAAAAGTATTATCAAAATTTCAACAAACCCATCTGGAACTGGAACTTTCTTCTGTGCCTTGGGTGCCACTGGATTGAGTTCCCCAGCAAAAAGGTCCGCCAATTCATCTCCAACTTCTCCTCCTTTGTCCTGATACTTCATAACATACTTTACCAGCTGCAGCATACAGCAGGCCTGAAAACAATTAGACTTGTCAGTAAATGTTTGATAAGCCCATCTCAACATGCATGCTTCAATAATACAGCCAGTTTAAGTTTCAGAACTGAAATTTTTGTGCAGAAACCATTAATTCCTCTTTCAGTTACAGTGAACTTGACCTTTGCCCTTTTTACCCCTAAATCAACAGCTTCTTCCTTACCCCAAGTGCAAGCTATCCACAAAGTTTGATCCAAGTCTGTGATATATAGTTAATGTTATTGTGAAGAAACCACTTTTCTTCAGTCAGCAACTCTGATATTTGACCATTTGACCCCAAAATCGACAGACTTCTTTTTTTACCCAAAGTGCAAACTATCCGCAAAGTTTGGTCCAGGTATATGATGTAGAACTAAGTTATTGTGCAGAAACCATTTTTCTTCCTTCAGTTACAGTGACCTTGACCTTTGATCTTTTCACCCCAAAATGTATAGGCTTCTTCCTTACACTAAGTTCAAGCTATCCACATAATTTAGAAGGTAAATGCTGTACAACTGAAGTTATCATACACAAAAGGAAAAGTTAACAGACAGTCTGGGTCATAGCGTAATATGCTCTGCCAAAACTGCTGGTGTATAAAAAAAAAAGAGAAAAGTTGTTAGAGGCAACCAAGCTTGTCTGATGTTGGAATGGCTATCCCTACCCTTTCTGCAGAAAAGGCAGAGATCATGTGACACCATCCATCCATCTATGCATGCATTTATGCATATGTTGTGATGTCATGCAACTTCTTGTACACAATACTATATACAGACTTAATACTATGGGATATGGTCTGAATTGGTTTGTAAAAGTGAACAAACTTTCCATTTTTTGGCAAATTTTGATCCTGCCTCCGGCAGTATGGATAGATTGTGGATAGGGAGTAAACCTGCATATAATTATTCATGCATGAAAAGTCAGTCACTGTGACCTATTTTCCCCTGAGGTGATTCAAATCTTGACCAAATTAAATGAAGATACCATGCCTACAAGTAAAGTTATGTAAAACAAGAGTTCCTCAAAGGGACTTGTGCTCATGTGGGCAAAAAGAATTTCCAGGAATTCAAGAAAAGACCATTTCTTCCTCTTAACTGCTGAGTGTTGAAACCATCTTTGATATTCTTCAGTGATAACATTTCAAATTAACTGCTGTGGTAAACATATTGGATGTCAGCTTAGCATCATTTTCATTTAGACCAAAGTAGACATCATTAAAAGTCTTTTGGTGAAAACCCCATGTCAATATGACTTTCCATTCAGGAGAAGTAGTGATAACAAAATTTTTAAGATGGACGCTGTGGCAGCCATATTGGACTTCACATCGGCACAGACATCATATGAAGTCTCTTGATGAAAACCCCATGTCAAAATAACTTTCCATTCAGAAGGTGTAGCGATAAAAAAGATTTTCAAGCTTGCTGCTGTGGTGGCCCTATTGGGCGTCAGATCGGCACCATTTTCATTTAGGATCAACTACACTTCATAAGAAGTCTTTTAGTGAAAACCTTACGTTGATACAACCATCCATTCAGGAGGAGTAGCAATAACAAGATTTTCAAGATGGTCACTGTGTGGCAGCCATATTGGATGTCAGATCAGCACCATTTTCAATTTAAGACCAACTGGACATCATAAGAAGTCTTTTGGTGACAATCCTACATCAATATGACTTTCTTTTTAAGTGGAGTGTGACAAAATTTCCAAGATGACCACTGTGGTAGCCATATTGGATGTCATATCGGCATCTATTTTATTTAGGACTAGCTAAACATCATAAGAAGTCTTTTACTGAAAACCCCATATTGATATGACCATCGAAGTAGGAGGATTAGCGATAAAAAGATTTTCAAGATGGCTGCTGTGGTGGCCATATTGGACATCAGATCAGCACCATTTTTATTTAGGTTCAACTAGACATCATAAAAATTGTTTTAGTGAAAACTCCATATTGATATGACCATCCATTGAGGAGGAGTAGCTGCAACAAGATTTTCAAGATGGCTGCCATCATGGTCATATTCAATGTCAGATCAGCACCACTTTCATTCAGGACCAACTAGACATCATAGGAAGTCTTTTAGTGAAAACCCAATGCTGATATGACCATCCATTCAGAAGAAGTAGCAATAACAAGATTTTCAAAATGACTGCTGTGGTGGCCATATTGGATGTCCGAGCAGCACCATCTTCATTTAGGACTAACTTGACCATGGGATGAATGTGTATGTAAAGTTTCATGTCAATCCTCCAAGTAGTTTAGGAGTAGTAGCGATAACAAACTTGTGCTAACAGATGGATGGAAGGATGACCGACGATGGACAATGGATGAAATACCATCCCATAGGCTCTTCCGATCTATGACCAGTAGAGCTAACAGGAGTTACTCAAAGGGACTGATTATCTACTAGCCAAAAAGAATATCCAGGAATCCAAGATAAGTCCTTTTCTTCTGTCCTTTTATTTTTTTAAACTGCTGAGTATTGAAACTAGCTTTGATATTCTTCAGAAACTCCAACATACCACAGTTGGTAACAAAAATATTTTTTACATGTCTGAGTTAACATATTCACAAAATACCTGTTAAGTACAGTACACAATTCTTGTCATGGTCTTTGCCCTTGAACCTGGTATCATGAACAGAAGATCACTGAACTCATCTCAATGTCAGATATACCAACATGCTACGTTTGGATAAATCTATAATATTTGTTGCAACAAAAACGAAGTTTCTAAAGTGGTATAATTCAAGGTATTCTTCAGATATATCCACACACTGGGTTTGATAAATATCCATTCACACTTGTGTTATCATGCTCACAAGCCAGTACAGCAAAAAACCCGAGTAAAGACCTTTGACCCTAAAATCAGTGTCATAGTGCAGAATACAAACTGGTTCATTGCAATGCAACTAAATACCAAGTCTGATTGTAATACACTTGTATATTTACATGTCACTGTGTTCATAAGCTCAATGAAGAAAGAAATGCAAGCAATGACCTCTGACTGCACCCCAAGGTCAATTAGATCTGGTTTTAAAAAACTTCTTTACAAAAGTGCAGATATGTTGGGGGTAATATCTGTACCATTGTTAAATAAACAAACAAAGCAAAATGTACAATATGCAACACTGAATTAGTCTACAAGGGAACAACTTTAACCCTGCTAAATCTCCAGAAATTCAAACTCGCACTCACAAGGTAATCATAATGTCAAAATTCGGAACATTTCACACTGCTCACAATGCTGCCATTTCTATTCATTATCATTCAGACACTCTTGAAAAGATAACATGTTTTATAGCAAGATGAACTATGGTACAGAAAAGGGGTTCTCAAACCAAGGTCAGGAAAGCCTTTACTTATTAATGTATTCAAATTAAATAAAATTAAATTGTCCCCAAATTTAACTGGACAAGTAATTGAGAGCTACTAACATTCTTTACCTATATCTGATTATACCAGGGACTTGTACATACCAAAGGATTGGAAACTCTCTCACCACTCGTATCATAGCATGTTTGCTATAGCTCTCATGTGCAGTTACTTGGGCAAGAGTACTATGGTGCTTCTTACATCCAAAGAATTGCTTACACTGTCAATCAAGCCGACTGTTTAACTTTAAAACTCTTTAACATACATTCTGCAAGGTATATTCTTTTCAAACTTCAACTAATGAACAAAAATCTTATGTTGATTTACATTATATTAGTTATGTACTATAACAAAATTGCCTTATGTGGAAAAATGTTTCATATCCAACAAAAGACCTGCCTTTAAGATTTGAAGCAATTTTACTTTTGCCCAATTTTAATGAAACCTTAAATGTCAGTTACCATGAGACTACAGGGTTGAACCCTTTAAAACTTTAAAATTAGGGCCAAACACTTGTGCTTATTTAAATAATAATATTTTTTCCTCTTAAAAATATGCAGCATAAGCCCTCTGTACTTTCCATCCAATCTTTTGTTTTCATTCCCGCTACATTTCACAAGATTTGGTCAGTAGATGTTATTTCAATGGAACATTGTGATACTGATCAGGAATTTCCAATCCCTGCATATGTACAAGTCCCTGGTCATACTGAGTTTGAAAATAAACACAGAAAATAAAACCCACATTCATTTGATTTTTAGTCTGAACCCCCCCCCCTCCCAAATATTTTTTACAAAGAACCCCTAAAATACCATTGATAGGTCCAATTAGATTTCGAGGAGTTCAGTGTTTTTAACAGAATAAAGGACAGATTTGATTGTTTTACTAACATCAACAAATATCTGCATTCTATCCACATACATTTAATGAATATTTTAACAGGAAGCTTTGGTCTTCATTTCAGCTCTACAACCAGTCTTTGGACTGAATGTGTGTGTAAAGTTTCATGCAAATCCTACCAGAAGTTTAAGAGAAGTAGTGATAACAAACTTGTGCTAACAGATGCATGATTGATATGGACAAGGAGCCATTGCATAAAGCTCTTCTAATTTCTGACCAGTCAAGATAGAAAACTTGAACCAAAAGTTGACACAGGACATATGGAGAGACATTGTGATAGCCAGTAATGACAAGTAAAGGAAGAGACACAAGTCCATGACTCTGCCATTGACATCATAAAGTGAATCTGCATTTTTAGTTCATATTTTCTCTTAAACAAACTTCTGCATCCATTACATTTTGCAGGTGAATCTGATGTAAAAGTGCAATTTCAAAAGTGAGAACAGTCTAAATTTTGAGAATTGTGGATTTAAATTGTGGTTGTACTTCTGCAAATTAAGTTTACAGGTATTGTACAAAACAAATATCTGCCACAGTAAAAGTACCTTTAATCTTCCCAAATCATCAAATACAAGACTTTTATCTCCATTCCAATAAAGGAAACTATTCAATATTTTAAACTTCTTAAAATATACAAAACACTACACTAACCCTTTCCTGAACCTCTAGGTCTGCACTCTGTATAAACATAGGCAATTTGTCGGTCAGCAGCTGTCCCATCTCCTTCATCAATTCTTTGTCTTCATTCTCCTCAGCTGACTTCTGCATCTTACAGTACAGTTTGATGATGTTCTGGACATACACACTCTGGATGTGACCTGGCAAAGCTGTGATCTTTGGTTTCAGCATGGCCTCCAGTGTGCTCTTGGGTTCCTTCAGATGTCTGTGAAATAAATAAGCCTGCTTATTTCTGTACTAAAAATTTTATTAACAATACATGAATTGAGAACTATGATCCAATAACTCGAGAGTACTGTGAATTCATTTATTTTCGAGTATGTCAATTTTCGTGGATTTGCAAATTTACATTTTCTTCAGTACTTAAATTCATGGATTGTAAAAGAGGGTCTTGCTGTTTCTACTAAACAATCATTGGTAATTGAGTCTTGAAATTCACTGATTGTAAAGGGAGTGTTGCTGTTTCTACTAAAGAATCATTGGTAATTGAGTCTTGAAATTCATGGATTGTAAAGGGGGTGTTGCTGTTTCTACTGAAGAATCATTAGTAATTAAGTCTTAAAATTCATAGATTGTACAGGGGATCTTGCTGTTTCTAATGAAGAATCCTTGATACTGTAGTCTTGAAATTAATGGATTGTAAAGGAGGTCTTGCTGTTTCTGGTGAAGAATCATTAGTAACTGAGTCCTGAAATTCATGGATTGTACAGGGGATCTTGCTGTTTCTAATGAAGAATCCTTGGTACTGTAGTCTTGAAATTCATGAATTGTAAAAGAGGTCTTGCTGTTTCTAATGAAGAATCCTTGGTACTGTAGTCTTGAAATTAATGGATTGTAAAGGGGTCTTGCTGTTTCTAGTGAAGAATCATTGGTACCCGAGTCTTGAAATTCATGGATTGTAAAGGAATGTTGCTGTTTCTACTGATCATTGGTAGCCGAGTCTTGAAATTCACAGATTGTAAAGGGGTTTTGCTGTTTCTACTGAAGAATCATTGGTAATCAAGTCTTGAAATTCATTGATTGTAAAGGGGTATTGCTGTTTTTACTGAAGAACCGTTGGTAATTGAGTCTCAAAATTCATAGATTGTAAATGGTGGTCTTGCTGTTTCTACTGAAGAATCATTCGTAACCGAGTCCTGAAATACATGGATTGTAAAGGGGTCTTGCTGTTTCTACTGAAGAATCATTCGTAACCGAGTCTTGAAATTCATGGATTGTAAAGGGGTCTTGCTGTTTCTACTGAAGATTTGTTGGTAATTCAGTCGTGAAATTCATGACTGTAGCAACCACGAAATCCACAAAACTTCGCACCCCATTAATAATAATGTTATTGTAAATGCATTTTTGGAAAACATGAAAATAACAATAGATAAAAGGGAGCTCACTCTGAAAACTCTCCACAAATCCAGGCAGCTGCATAGAGAACCTCACATATTCCATTTCTCTGGGAGTTGTTGGCTAGCAAATGTGAATTTTCTAGAAGAATAGCCTGCAAAAAAATACCCAGCTATCAGTACAGTTTCTGTGAGTTTTTTTTATATCAATGATGTCTTCAAGTATGAAAACTTCTGATCCAAGAGATATATACTCAATTTTCAGTCATGAAATAAAAAAGACAAACATGAATAATCTAATCTTGTTAGTCCCACCTATATCTATCCAATAGCTAATAAACAATTAGATCAGGAACAATGTGAAAGAGGTTTATTAAAACTATTTTTAATCTAGCAGTTTGGTTTATCCAATTTTTCTTGTCAGATGATTTGCAGCAGATCAATAAAAACTAGAGGAACTATGGTGGCATACCATCGCAAGATACCCCATTTTTTTAAAATGACCAATTTTCAGATTGAGCAATTTTAATGGGAGTTATTTCAAAGTCTCATTTCATTTTGACTATAGGTAAGTTCATTAAGTAATCAACCAGAAGCACTAGCCAATGATTTTTAATAACATCATAACATAATGCAGTTTGCATTTCCAATAATGATCAAGTGACAAACACATTATTATAGATGCTATTAGATCAAATAGAAGCTAAAGATGCAAATTGGCCACCAGATGACACATTCACTTGCAAAATCATCTAAATACACATACAGCATATTTTTAAAATTCTTTTATTATGCCATATCGGACATGGAGATGTACATACGGACACACATAGAGATTAAACAAAGGTGTAATGTGTACCTACTTTTTTCATGAAAATACTATTAGAGACCTGCATATGATTTAGCAATATCATATATTTTATTTTTAAGATTTTATCATTCCAATGGGGTTTCAGTGATTCATAATAAGTAAAACCCAGTCTATAATAATTACTCTCATTAAACTTCAATATGATATCCATAACAAAATGGTTTGCTGACATCCTATTTTTTTTACCTGTGACTCCTTACCTAGGGAATCCAGGATCATTAGAGGAAACAATTCTAGTCCATACCAAAGTGTTCTCAAAATGCTTTCTTCTGGTACCCATGATAGCATGCTTTGGTTATGTCTTACTTCATGATCCCTTGGAACCCTTCTTGTCTCCATACACCCAGGGGTCACACTGGAATTCTAAAACCTTAGTGCAAATCCAAACCCCCTTTTAAAAGTCGCATAAAGCTGTATCTTGGACTGTAACAAATCTTTTGGATTGGCATGGAAAGTTTTATGAAATCCTTTTGTTTGACTTTTGACTACTGCCCTGGGGACCCAGTGGCAAGTTAGAAGATTAAACTCTGATCTATGACAAAATATTCTCAAAGACCATCATTTTGATGTCCATGAGGACATGGCTTTTAGTAATGTCCTTATTTCTGACCTCTCTGAAACCCTTCCTGTCACCGTGGATTCAGGAACAACATTGGAATTTCAAAAAAACCTTTCCACAAATCTACAGTTCATAGGAAAGTCACATACTAAGTTTGACATCTGTATCAATGAGAGGAAGAAAAACTGCATGCTTACTAGAAAAGTGATGAACATAGAGATGGACATGGAGATGAAACACACCTGCTTTTTGCCAAAATGTAGGCATAATAAACTGTATGCTGTACCAACTAACTGAATGCAAACCAGCTTTCCTATCTGCTATAATTTACAGCCATATCCATTTCTTAGAATCATCATACTTTTCTCTTACATCATATAATGAGAAGAAAAAAAAAGAAGGCCTTTTTGGCTAATAGTAGACATTCCCTTGCAAACTTCAAAATCTGTTTAGTTTGGTTTTTGTGGGTTTAACACCATTTTACAGCACACGATAAAACATGGCAGCCAGTATATTTTGGTACAGGAAGAACTCGAAGACCCTGGGAAGAACCACCGATCCAATGGAAGCTATTAGCAAGTTTTCTCACATACCCATGTTGGCCGTGCCAAGACTCGAACCTACATGGACAGAGGTTAGATGTCAGTGATCTGTAAAGGCTAGCACCTTATACCACTCAGCAACCTCAAAATCTGTACACCAGAAGATACATCAAATAAATTTCATTCTTTCCCTTCTAATGCTATAACAACCCAGGTACAATGAAGTTTTGAAGTTACACTCGAGTTCCATGGAATAATTTGTCTCACTTGGGAACCATGCTATGATATACTCACTCTATATGACTTCAACAGACATAATACAAAATCTTCACACTGATGTGATGATGCCCTCACTGCCATTAAGGCCAGGTAAATGATACATATGTCTCATCATTAGCTATGTGCAGGCTTAACAAAAAGAGTAATGGTCCACTGAAGTGTAAGAAACTACCATCTGTAAGACTGCAAATGGCCTGATGGCTTCTACTCGTATGGCCACATCCAGCATCTGCGATGCAATTAGGCGTCCATGTCGTGTTCCCTCCATTCTGGTCAGTTCCACCAATACACTCACATACCTGGAGGGAGACATTGCAGAAGTATAGAGGTAGTGATATAAATATGTTGTGTAACACATGGTATGTCTGTTCTAGTTTATAAAATGGCATTTTTAACTTCCTACAGAAAGGTGCATGAATAGAAACACATGGATATGTTTTAATAAAGAAAGCCAGCCAAACTGTGAGAAACACATTTAAAAAACTGATGTCCATACACTCCACATGTACACATGGCAATGATGATAATTTACGTGAATACTAATAGAATAATGGAACTGTGCAATTAGGAAAGTATCTTTATGAACATAATTGAGGTAAAAAAGGCTTATTATCATCTCTAATTATTTTGTAGTAATATCCCTCTCAGATTAGAATAAAATCTGATTAACTTTTTAATAAAGAAAGAACATGAGAGAGGGGGAACAGATACATGTAGAGACAAATGGTCAGACAGAGACTAGAAATGTGTCCATATCACACAAATGCCACCACCAATATGATGCAATTGAAGGACAGGTCAAACAGGGGCCATAACTCTTGCTGAACAAAGGTGAAAATCAAACATGACCTAGGTCTTCTTAATGTAAAGTCTCATGCCAAATTTAGTTTCAATCCATGAAATCCTTCCAACATTATTGAGTGGAAACTGAAGTGCAAAGTTCTAGGTCCAACTGGGACAATAACTCCATAAAACTTCACTGGAAAATGATACAAACTGAACTTGACCTATGTCCTCTGATTGTAAGGCCTCAAACCAAATCTGGTTTCAATTTTCAATTTTAGTGCCACTAAATTTGCACTAACTGACAAAATTCTGCATTTTTCATTACCTTTGCTACCAGCTCATGAGCAATATTGTCAAACTATGTTGATATCAAGATGAATAAAAGTTTCTCAAATTAACTTGACTAGCTTTAGTTGTCTTGTGATTTGCAGAATTAGTACAAGACATTAAATACCGAAGTTAGCCACTGACCATTCAAAATTTGTGACAAAATGGTAATTGGACTGGCTGGAGATTTCCACAATTTTTGCCAGCAGTTCATCACGGTAGTATGTGCCCTCAGCTTTATCCATGTGAATCATGAGCTTCTTCACTATCTCCATCAGATTCTTCTTGGAGACCTAGAAGGATACAGACTTTATCTTCGGTATGAACATGGCAACTATACAAAATTTAAAGTACATTGAGATGAAATTACTAGGATTTCGCTTTGAAAAGATAAACATAATCCACTAGGGTATCAGAAAGAAAGAAAGAGAGACAGAGACAGAGTGAGGTAGGTAAGTAGACAGACGTATATACAAACAGACAGACAGACATACAAATAAATAGATTGCCACACAGACTGATAGATACATGAATAGCCAGACAGACAGACTGATAGGTAATGTTAACTAAGACTTCCCCAATAATGAGAAAAATTCCCTTCAGGTAGTCTGCTTTGTAACATCAATGCTTACTTTGCACTCGAAATTATGCTGTCACTTTTTCCCCAAGGTATGTCTTGGCTTCATATTCAAACAAGCTCACCAACTTGAGCGCACATTCAAATTGAGATTTTCATAATGATAAATATATTTATTTATATTAACAATGTAAAAATTGCTATTCTTTCAGACATGGGATTGGCTTACAGAAAATTAGTTGATGAAACTGTAAATTACAATGATCATCATACAAGCAATTAGGAGTAGCAAGACCCATGTACTTCAGGCGAGACCAAAATACTGTGAATTGATTTATTTTTGTGGGTATCAATTTTCATGGCTTTGCAAATTACATTTCAATCAGTACTTAAATTCATTTATTGTGGAAAGGGCCCTTATGTTTCCACAGGATACTTGTTTGTTAGGTGTTTAAGTTCATGGATTGCGGAAAGGGCCCTTATGTTTCCACAGGATAATTGTTAGGTGTTTAAATTCATGGATTGCGGAAAGGGCCCTTATGTTTCCACAGGATAATTGTTTGTTAGGTCTTCAAATCTGTGGTTTGCACCATCCACAAAATCCATGAAAAATGGTACCCTAGGAAAAAGTGAATTCAGTATCCAAAATAACAAACCCTATAATTTATTTATTATATATTCTAATTGTCAAGTATGACATGAACTGTATTTAAGTAACGTTGCATCATAATTGATGTAGTGTGATACCATGCTATATAGCAACAAACATGCTGGGTTCCTCATTTGCTAACAGTAACCAATAAGTGCGTGACAACATCCAGTAAGTGAAAAAGTTACTGGCTCATCCTACGCAATATATTTACACAGTAAGTCATGCGATGGTATATAATAAACAGTTCTATTGGTTTATCAGTTGATGACTGTACAAAACGATTATTGATATCAGGGTAGGTTATGTTCATTATTGGAACTTTAAACTTTTTCTTTTAGTTGTTTTGAATTAATGGATGAGATAAAACATACACTTAGTAGCAAACCACCCATCTTTTAAATCTAGTTACAAACTAAATGCTAATTTATAACCCCAAAGATACTATAAGAGTATGCCTTGATGAGGTGATTTGTTTATGTATATCCAAACTCTCAATTAATGAGCAAACAAATCCCATTCACTACTGATAGAACACTTGTTTGCCATTAAGTTCCGTTTCCATCTAACACGCGTCTGAAGACAACATATCTTTATAACTGTAGTGTATTACAAGAGCTGACAAAATGAACTAATGCATATTTCAAACAATCAAACTCAAGTATACACAAATTCTGTTTATCATTGATAAATGTAACTCAAACACTCTGTAAGAGAGATTTCTCTGCTGTTTTGATTTTACCATAGAGAACAAAGATGGTGGTCTTCTGTAATTGTCTCTGTATGTTTTGGTCTTTCTCTTTACATAAGATAATATGATCTGGGAATGAAAAGTCATTGCATAAAGTTTACAGACAAGTAATTATTCCTTTTATCAACATAATGTTAAGCTTCTGTATCTCAATTCCAAAATGTTGTTTAATTTATTGAGCACTTGGGGTTCAACATTTTCACAAGCACAGTTTGCATTTAATGTTAATGATATTCCATTGTGTTTATTGCAGGTCTTGTCACAATAATCAATACAGAGTTTAGGTGCACAATGTCAGCCTCAGCAGTAATATCTGATTTCAAATTCTGGAATTTCATAAAGATAGAGCCAGGTACTGACCATGCCATAGAGGAGATCGAGAGCTCGGAGTCGGATAGACTCATCCTTGTCATCCAGACACTGTAAAACAAGATCTTTGTGGGCCTGGACACTCTTTGGGTGGGTCTGAAGTATTTTGGACATTGCTAACAAACCCAAATACTTCACTGAAAGAAATTAAAATAGTTTGCCTCAGAATCTTAAAAAGATTTATGAATTTTACTATTGGTGTCCTTCTTGTGTTGCATGTAGTGAATCAAAAATATACAGACTAAATCTGGTATATGCTGATTACACAATATAATAGTGAATGTTTGCTGCTAGACAGGGTTTATATTACAAGCTCTACAGTATGTATGGGGGAAAATAAGTAAAAACATAGAAATACATTCAAAGATTAATATAAGCCTGTTTTTAATATCTCTTGTCAATAGTAATCAACCAAGTAATGCATAATAAATAAATGAATCATATCATAAAACCTGTCTGTTTTGTCAGACAAAGCAATTTTGAAATGAACGTAAACTTAACCCAATAGTCTTCCCTAATTATAATGCACTTCAATCAAAAGAAAACTCTATTGAAGATTAACAGTTTCCCCAAGTCTATATATCTGATTTCAAATGCTGATGGTTACCTATAGTCACTTATTAAGACATCTGATATTCATGGCAGAAGGGTTCAAACTTAAAGCTCCTTTGGAATGAAAAAACTAATATTTTAACCTGCACAAAAAATGATGAGCAGATAAGCACATGCACAAATGACCCTTCCCAACCTCTTTTCCCCCAATTCATGCTTCACAAGTTCACAAGTTCAGTAGGCAGATATGAAGTTTATGAAATGAGTTGAATATTTCATGACATTACCTGCTTCTAACGTGACTGTGGACAATTTTAGGCATTAAAAAAAAAACATGTTTGAGGTTCTATTTATTATGCACCAGTAAAAACTTTCTATTATTCATTGATCTTAATATGGGATGTTGCTAGGCATTATTTCACAGTATAACATATAGTAATACACCCATTGTCAGGATAGCTGCCCAGCTGTGCAGATGGCCCATTTATAAGCTACACTTCCTTCAGACGAAAATTGCCTCTGAAAGGAACAATTTTTCCAGTTAGCTCACACATTTCCCAAACAAGGTTGTCCCCAGTTTGTGTGACTCTTCAAACTGCTAGAATCAGTCACTTAATGCTGACTCTTTGGTAATGTTTAGACCAGGTAAATTTCACATTTCACTTTACCAATGAAATGGGCATCACAAACTCCAAAACTCTGCCTAAATTTACAAAAATAATAAAATCAAAACGTCCCTGATACTGATGTAGCCATAAAAAAGAGAGTAGTGAAAAGTATAAAAGAAGGAAGAAAAGTAATGTTAAATACTAAAAAAAAATTGTAAAAAATAATGCCCTAAAGTGAAATGTAGAATATGCACAAGAGAAGCAATATATATTTTATTACAACCAAAAGTTAAAAGACACTGATTAATTACAACATTGCAAAAAATATATATAGATCTCACTAAATTTCACTTCACTTAAGCAAAGTTAAACAAGAGCCCCTCAAAGATACTGATGCTCTACTGGCAAAAACAGCTTCCAAGAATTCAAGACAAGACCATTTCTTCTTCTTAACTGCTGAGTGTTCAAACCATCTCTTAATATATTTTCTAAAGCTATAGGATTTTCAAATTATCCACTGTGGCAGTCATACTGGATGTGAGATTGGCACCATTTTCATTTAGGACAAAATAGACACCATTAGAAGACTTTTGGTGAAAACCCATGTTAGTATGTCCATCCATTCAGGACACTTAGTTAAAAGATTTTCAATATGTTCATTGTGGCAGCCATATCTGAGGTCAAACTGACATCATTTTCAATCAGGACCAACCTCTGACTACATAATTAGTCTTCAGATGAAAACCACATGTCGATATGACTTTCCATTCAGGAGTAGCAATAACAAGATTTGTAATATGGCTGCCATGGTGGCCATACTGGATATCACATTGGCACCATTTTTAATCAGTACCAAGTAGACATCATAAGAAGTCTTATGGTGAAAAACCAATGTTGATACGACTTTCCATCTAGGAGGAGCTGCAATAAGATTTTAAAGGTGGCCATATTGGGTATCAGATCTACACAATATTTAAGACCAACTAGACACTACAAGAAGTCTACTGGTGAAAACCCCAAGGTTATATGACTTTCCATTTAGGAGGAATAGCAATATCAAGATTTTCAAGATGGCTGCTGTGGTGGCCATATTGGATGTCATATCAGCACCATTGTCACTGAGGACCAACCAGACATCATCAGTTATCTTTTAATGTAAACCCCATGTTGATATGACCATCCATTCAGATGCAGTAGCAATAACAGGATTTTTGAGATGGCCATACTGGACAAAATTTTGAGCAATTAGCACTGTATGAATTGCAAAGGACCCCACCTGCTATAATTGACTGTGGTGGGTCTTAAACACAGGTACTTTGTAGACACAAAAGTGGATGTATTGAAAAATGGGCTATAATTCTATAAAACAAATTATGTCAAACGCTGGCAGTCAAATTTATGTAAGAGTTCCATAATATAAAGCTTTACAAGAAATTCACTTGAAATCCAATGATTACTGGTATTGCACTGTTGCATAAGCCAAAGTTTGAAAAAATGGGTCACCACTCCACCAATTAATGATATTATATTCTTCAATAAATTTCACAGGATGTCAATGGCTGAAAATTAAACTCATCCAAGATCTCATCAATATTATGTAAAGCTGTATATCAAACTGAATTAATATCCAACATTCATAGGTAAAGTTCTGTTGCAGAAACCTGTCTAGAAGGATGAGAAATAACTTCTCCACATTAGGATATGGGTAGGTGAAAATGGAACTCATCCAAGGTCTCATTAATGACAAGCACATACCAAATTTAGCTGAAATCAAACAATCCTTGGCAAAATTGTGCTGCAGAAACCAAAGTTTACAATGATGGCAATCTGGAGCCATAACTACTCTGAATGATGCAGGTGAACACTGGAAATTAAACTCATTCAAGGTCTCATCAATAACCAGAATGCGCTAATGGAAGATGTATGCCCAACCACGGTGCCCAATATGACCTTGATGCAAACCTTAAAGACAGGATGGGATAGAAAATGAGGATCAACTAAGTTGTGTCATTTTTTCTCTGGCTGTGGCAGTGCAAGACCTCTGAATCAGCACCTGATTGGTCAATCACATGCTTTATTGTTTTCATAGCCAGGATTGGCCTCACACCTGGTACAGGTATAACTCACTAGTTTAAAAACCCTGCCTGTAACAAAGGTGTAATGGATGGACACACAGATGGACAAGGGTAACACAATATCGGTTTTGAAATACACAGAAACATGTAGCAAATTTGCTACCTGTTTTATGGTTTAGCTACAAGGAGGAAAATCTGGCAGAAAAAGTTTGCTACCAAAATTTTGGGTTGGAAAGAACTTTCAGTGACACAGGTTTGAATTTAACTGATCAAAATGAGCTTTTCCAACATCTTTCTCCTGATGGGAATAAATGTTAAAATTGTTGATGCTTTACATCAAAATGCATATATGTATATATGCATGTTTGTAGAAGGCTTAATGACACATCAGTACAATCATGGTTATATCGCACCAAGTAAAAGTTAAGTTCCAAAAAAGTAAACATTGCAAACAACTTTGGGAAGATAAAATCCTCCCAAATAAATGCAAACATTAGTCCAACAAGATAAAAAGCAAAGATCTTTAAAAGGAGAAGAATATACAATAAAAGGTAAGGTAAACAAGAGTCCCTCAAATGGGCTGATGCTATACTGGGTGAAAAGAATTTCTAGGAATTCAAGGTAAGACCATTTCTTCCTTTTAACTGCTAAGCACTGAAACCATCTCTGATATTCTTCAGCAATAACATTTTCAAATTAGCTGCTGTGGACATATTGGATGTCAGATTGGCAGTATTTTCATTTAGGACCAACAAGACATCATAAGAAGTCTTCTGGTGGAAAGGCCATGTTGATATGACTTTCCATTTTGGAGGAGTAGCTATAACAAGATTCTTAAGATGGCTGCCATGGTGGCAATACTGGACATCAGATTGGCACCGTTTCCATTTAGGAACAACTAGACATCATATAAAGTCTTTTGGTCAAAGCATCAGCCATCTGGGAGAAGCCATTTTCAAGATGGCCATTGTGGAAGTCAAATTGGAACAATTTTCATTTACAACCAACTAGACAACATAAAGTCTTTCGGTGAAAACTCCATGCTGATATGGCCATTCATTCAGAAGAGTGATAACAAGATTTTTGAGATGGCCACTGTGGTGGCCATATTGGATGTTCAAGCTGCACCATTTTCATCTAGGGCCAACTAGACACCATAAAAAGTCTTCTGGTGAAAATTTCATATCAATATAACTTTCCATTCAGGAGAAGTAGCTATAACAAAACTTTCAAGATGGCCATTGTGGCAGCCTTATGTCGGCACCATTTTCTTTTTTTGGCCAAATAGATATCATAATAAGATTTTTAGAGAAAACACCATGCTGATTCGACCATCCATTCAGGAGAAGTAGCGATAACAAGATTTTCAAGATGGCCACTTTGGCAGCATTTTGGATATCTGAGCGCTACCATTTTCATATCTGACCAACTAGACCATGGGATGAATGTGTGTAAAAATTCATGGCAATTTGTACTTTAGAAGGAATAGCAATAACAAGCTTGTGCTAACGGACTGACAGATAACAATGGACAACAGATCATCTGATAAGCTCTCCTGGTCTATGACAAGTACGGCTTGAGAGAAGGTCACATAGGGCAGTTAGGGTGGGAGTGCTTCTTGGCCAACTTCGACAGGCTTGGAGTCGCTGCCAAGGACCTGTGTCTCCAAAGAGTGTCTCTGCCTCAATTGGTGCAGCTCTTAAAAGGTAATTGCTGCGATCCCTGTGGAGGTGAAGTTCTGCCAAAAGCACCATTGACATGCTATGTCCTCCAGGAAGCACTGTAGTGCTGCTGGAGACAACGACTCCTCTGTCTAGTGACTGAAGTAAGCTGCCAAAAAGAGACTGGCATGCAAGGCAATTGTCGCTAGTGTATGGGCTTTAATCTCCAGGAGGCAAACACAGGCCCCAAATAATATCCTCACTTGGGACACACCAGAGTCTGGGTAGAGGGCATAAGAGGCCAAGCCAGAGAATGAACTTGACAGCTGGAGGCACCGACCAGTGCCTGGAGTATAGAAGGGGGGACAGACCACCCCTACTACTGCCTGGCAAACTCGTGGCAAAAGAAAAACTTCTGTGTAACTCCCAGACCATCACAGAGTGCAGAAGCAACAGAAGGTCTGGATGATAGGAGGCCACAGAAAGCCTCTCCAGACTGGAGAATATCTTCTTGTCCTCAGTACCAGAAGGCCTGTGACACAAGTTTGGGGGAAGGGGGTGGTAAACTTCATTCACCACTTTATCAAACATCCAAACTTCCTCCTCCAACACTAACCTGACAGGTGATAAGGAGCCAGAGACCACAGTGGAGCGAGAGGAACAGTTGCCACTGGTTCCTCTGAGAACTCATTTGAGTCCTCTCCCAAGGTGAGACAGAACTGTCCTTTTGAGGATCTCTCTCTAGAGAGGGAGACACAGAAATGGGGTTTCTGCATGATTCACTCATCTCTTTCACCAGGACTCCAACCTGGAGAGGGCTCCGCTCATCCCTAACCAGAAGGCATGACTCACTCTCGGGTGTTTTCCCTCGCTTGAGAGGGGCCAAAGATCACTGGCAATGATGCCTTCATAGGGAGCTTTTGGAATCCTTAGCCTTTGGGCAATCTCCAAACCACAGAAGTCACTCTAGTACATTCCTGCCACACAGAAGTAGTTGACTTCCTGAACCTGGAAAGAGATCCAGACCCCTCACGGGAACGGAAGGGGTCATCCAATGAAGATTGCCCTTTTTTCCTCCTTCTGCATGTATGGAAACATGAAGTCCCACATTTGATCAGTCCAGAGACAATAAATCGGACATCTGTCTGTTCGTGCTCAACCAGTGCACAATAGGCAAGCGGGGTGCATGTACCACAGGATTTTCTTGTGCCCACTTACTCATACCCTGCAACATAATAAACACTGAAAAAGAACAAAAATCACAAAAAGCAAAAAAGTTCAGGAACCCAAACAGTGTAGGCAATACTCACCCTGGTACCGGAACCATGAAGGAGATTACAATTTACTGAAGCACAGCTTGCTAGGGCATAAACCATTTAAAATTAGCAAAAGGAACACAGAAAACTCTAAAATAAAGCAAGGACTGAAGAGATAAACACTCAATCTGTACAAAAGGTATGTGAATGACCTGAATATCTAAAAATGAAAATGGTGAATTTTGAGGAGAGATATAGCACATGTGTATTATGCTCATCATCCAAGGAAAAAAAGAGGGAGATATTCCATATGTTGGATATGACTAAAGAGTCACACTGGGACCATTTTCATTTCAATTCTGGCCAACATATACCAACTGGAAGAGGGAATAATTAGCTTGGACTGGGGACTAGGAGTCCCAGAAAAGGAAAGCAATGCAATAGTAGCATGTTATGTATTATGCTTTTAAAAGCGGCTTTACCCTATAAAACTTTTATTCATATATTGGTGGTATTTAAGAGGTCAGTTATTTGACTAATATTTAAAAAAAAAAAAGTAAATTAGACATTATTCTTGTTATTATCATGATAGAAGACAGAAATGACTATTAACCTATGCACATGGAATCAAGTAATAATTTAATTAAATTCAGATAACAAGATTTTCAAATTAGTTGCTGTGGTATACATACTGCATGTCTGCTTGGCACCATTTTCATTTAAGACAAAGAAGATATCATTAGAAGTATTTTGGTGAAAACCCCATGTCATAATGATCATCCATTCTGGGGAAGCAGTGACAACAATATTGTTTAGACAGTCATCATGGCAGCCATATTGAAAGTATGACTGGGACCATTTTCATCTAGGACCAACTAGGTATCATAAGAAGTCTATTGGTGAAAACCCATGTTGATATAGCCATCCATTTGGAGAGAAATAGAGATAACAATATTTTCAAGATACGACTTTCAATTCAGGAAGAGCAGCAATAACAAAATGCTCAAGATGGCTGCTGTGGCGACCATATCAGACATCATATGGGCACCATTTTCATTTATGACCAACTGGACATCATAAGAAGTCTTCTGGTGAAAACCCCATGTCAATATGACTTTCTGTAGAATTGTGATGTCAAGATTTTTAAGATGGCTGCCATGGCAGTAATATTGGATGTCAGATTTGGACCATTTTTATGTAGGACTGACTAGACATCATAAGAAGTCTTTTAGTGAAAACCCCATGTTGATATGACCATTCATTCAGGAGTAGCAATAACAAGATTTTCAAAATGGCTGCCATAGCAGCCAAACTGGATGTCAGATCAGCACCATTTTCATTTAGGACCAATTAGACATCACAAGAAATCTTTTAGTGAAAACCCCATGTTGATATGATCATCCATGTAGCAGGACTAGCGATAACAAGATTTTCAAGATGGCCACCACAACCCCATGTTGATAAAGCATCCATTTGGAGAGGATTTGAGATAACAATATTTTCAAGATATGACTTTCCATTCAGGCGTAGCAATAAAAAGATTTTCAAGATGGCTGCTGTAGCTGCCAAATCAGATGTTAGATTGGCACCATTTTTATTTAAGACCAATTGGACATCAGAAGAACTCTTCTGGTGAAAACCCCACGTCAATATGACTTTTTGTTCCAGTAGAGTTGTGATAACAAGATTTTTAAGATGGCTGCCATGGTGGCCATATTGGATGTCAGTATTGGAGATGTTCCTGATAACTGTGGCCCGTTGATTGTCTTCAAAGTATCATAGAAATTCTTGATGTCATTCCTGTCTGCATAGGACTAAATCTCATCTGCTTTGCTGCTCAACCATGAGTTTTGCATTGGACAGTCCAATTGATGTTCTTGAAGGCTGACTTCTTAGATGATGAAGTGCTGTTTTCTAAACAGGCCTTTTGTAGCTGATCTTTCTCATTCAATAGTCTCTGTATGGCAGCATCATTCTCATCAAACCAATCTTGATGTTTATGTGTGGTGGGACCGAGGGTTTTGGATACAGCTGAGTACACAGAGGATCAGAAGGATGCACATTTTTCCCCAACATTCTCGGAGTTCGCATAAATTATTTCAAGTAGGCTGTACAGTTCTTTGACAAATGGCTGTTTCACATTCTCCTGTTTCAATTTGGAGACATTAAGCTTTTTGGACATTTTTTGCCTTGTGATCGTCTGCTAGGCTGAATCTGGATATTGAGTTTGGAGACTATGAACCTGTGGTCAGTCCAGCATTCTGCACTTCTCATGGCCTTTGTCACTCTGACATCCTGCCTGTCTCTTCTTGATGTAGTCAATGAGATGCCAGTGCTTGGAGCGTGGGTGCATCCAAGATGTCTTGTTGCAGTTTGGCGGTCGGAAGACTGTGTTGGTGATTAGAAGGTGTGTTCAGCACATTTCCTCAATAGGAGGAGTCCGTTGTTTTTACCTTTGCCAAAGCCAATTTCAACAATGACACCATGCCATGTCTGGTGATCTGTGCCAACTCTAGCACTGAAGTCACCAAAGATGATGAGCCTTTGGTACTTATGCGATAAGAGCCTTTGGTACTTCTGTGATAAGAGACTCCAGGTCTTCATAAAATGTGTCCTAGATATGGGTGCATAGGTGCTAATGATAGTTGCATGTTTTTTCATGACAGTATAAGTCTCATTTGCATTAGTCTGTCATTCACACCCTTTGGGGAATTTGTGAGCTTGCTAACTAGTTGTGATTTGATGGCAAACCCAACACCAGCTTCATGTTGCTCTTCTTTACTTCGGTCACTCCAGAAGGCGTAGTCGGCCCCTACTTCGGAAAGTTGTCCTTCCTCAGCTAGTCAAGTTTCACTTTGGGCTGTTATCTGGATGTTGAATCTGGCCAGTTCTCTAACAACTAGAGATGTACTTCTCTCTGGTCTATCTGCTGATGTACTGTCCATTAGTGTGCATACATTCCAGGTGAGTTGCATCACCTTTGTCTTCTTGTTAGATTTTCAACTGCTAAGGTGGGATCCCTGTCAGCCAGGGTATGTTGACCAGGGTTAAGGTGAAGCAATGTTTAGGGCACCTTTTCTAGCCCCTTCCTAATGCTACAGAGGTGAACAGATTGATCCTAAAATGGGCTGCTCAGTCGCCCAGGTGGCTGTCGAGTTCCACTACTGCTTCAGTACAGTGAAAAGCAACCATATGCCCTGAGCAGCCTGTGTGCAGGTCTGCAGCTACAGCTCCCAGTGTATCCACACCTGCTGCATTGCTGCTCGCCCATTGTCACAGGACTTGAGCATATCTGTCAGGGGGAGGAAAATAATGAGATGACTTATGCTGTTTTTAAGTGAGGGAACGTTGCGCAGAGTCACGCTCACTCTCTCATCCAGACCTGTCTAAATCCAGTGGCACAACAATGTCGAGACATTTGGAGATGAGTCCAAATGCCATGGGTGGCCATCAGGTTCTACTGCACCTCAGCTGATGCCCTGCACTGTCCACATAGCTCTTGCCATCTGCCTTCACAGCCAGGGGATGAGCATATCTGCTCGGCTGCCTGATCCACCAGAAAGGACTTTCCAGAGGAAGCCAGGTGTAGCTGTCCACTCTGGATCAACAATCACAGGTAGTACCATCTACTGTTACTTAAAGTGGCAGGTGATGCCTGGCCTGACAACCATTGTCTATGGTATGTCCGTATCACTAAATCATTCAAATCTGATAAATATAAAAATCAGTTACTTTTGGTGGCAGATGCCTGACCTGACAACTATTGTCTATGGTATGTCTGTATCACTAAATCATTCAAATCTGATAAATATAAAAATCAGTGTTGCCTACATTGATATCAGAGGCTGTATCTGACTTCATAGTCATAATTCAAATCATCCAAACTCTAGAAAGTGCTGAACAAAGTCAGCGGCCTTCATTTTGGATATGGAAAAATCCAACCCAGTTACTATTTTTAAACAGCAGATTATGACTTCATGTTAAACAGCAACCATGTGATGTAACATCATGGTCATTTTCCTCAATACCTATAGTTTCTAACAAGGTGTATTTTCCTAAGGTGGCACTACGAAAACCAGCTCAAATTGGCTATTGTTTACTGTAGGCATCGAAATGTGCTTCTATGCAGAAGGTGTACAGGCATCCAAATGCACTTGTATGCGAATCACATCAAGGCATCAAAATGTGCTTCAAATGAAATGGAGGCGTTCAAAAGCACTTATGTGACGTAAAGGGTTAAACAGTGGCACACTCCTCATTTATTGCTCACCTGCCAACACCTACAGTGGTATAAGCGTAACCTAAGTGGCAAAAAAGCGTAATCTGAGCATAAAAAGTGTAATCTATATATTACATGCCATAATTATAATAAACTGTATGAAAAATGTACATTTAGTTTTGCTACTAACCTGGATCTGCAGCTGGTTAAAGTTCTTGTCACAAATGAGCAAAATCCATGTGGATTAGTACCAGAATACAAACCACAAAACATATTGGCAAATTATATATACACAACACTCACTTTAATTAGTCTATATGTATAACTTTCACCGAGTGTTCGTAGAGTCAACTCCACAAATTCTGCAATGATCATTACCATGTGCTCAACCTGAGTGCTGTATTACCCTCTCATATTCTTCTTTATAAATTTGTAAAGCACTATTGATTTGTATTTTTTCTGATCCGAAATATTTTAAAGTTTAAAAAGATCCCTCTTCTCTAAAATTTTTCAGTCATATAACATCCAAGAGTCGCATTGATAAAGCCTGTTTCACTTAACATCTGCTGCCATTTTTTAAAGTATAGACTGGTCTGCTAACAAATTATGTGCGCTTATATAATGAATCTGTGAGACAAGTTTTCAAATTGAAGAAACCCATCAGTTTTCTTGGAAATGTGTCATAAACTGCTTCTATAAACAGAAAATAAGGAAAGTACATGGAGGTCTATGACAAATATACTCTTACGCTATTCTTATGCAGCAGTCTTCTTTTTTAGAATATTCTCAGAGGTATACTATGTGTGGGATTAAAGAGATGGTAATAAAAATGACAAACACAACTTTTTATCACTTTATTTTTATTCTTTTTAATGTACCAAAAAAGCTTAATCCATATACAGACGAGTGTAAGACATAATTAGGTGGAAAATAAAGCAGAATGATTACGCCAAAAACGTAAAAAGGTTGGCAGGTATGTTATTGTCATGCACCAACTGTGTCTATTGACAGAATAAGATAATAAACATGTTTTAAAATTATTTTAATGTATCTAATCAATGTTCAGTGAACATTTAACAGAAATTCACAAATAAAAGGAATTTCTGGGAATTTAGCATATTTTATTAAAGATTTATGCAATGATACGAGATGTTGTTTTGCAAACATGGCTAACTTGTATATTTGTCAGTGTATTTATGTATGTGATAATATCATCATACATATCACATTGTCTGCAATTATATTTACAAGTATTGCAATACAAAATGACTGGCAATACCAGCTCTAATTTTCATTTTGGAACAAGCAGACTGTATAAGTCTTCTCATGAAAAAACCATGTCGATATGACTCCTTTTAGGAGTAACTATAGCAAGATTTTCAATAGGACTGCCATGATGGCTATGTTGTTTTGTTAGATCTGCACCATTTTCATTTAGGACCAACTAGATATCATACAAAGTCTTTTGGTGAAAACCCCATGTTGGTATGACCATCCATCTAGAAGGAGTAGCAATAATATTTTCAAGATGACTGCCATGAGACTGGACATAATCAGGGACATGGTACATGAATATCAGTTATAAAATAAATAAATAGGCAGAATCCACAGCTTTCAGGATCTGAGTTATCAATGCTATCATGTCATTTTCAAGTGTAGATTCTCTCTATTTCCAAATCCAATGCAGTATTTGATATACCAGTATACTCATACAAACTTTAAAAAGAACAACTTAATTGGTCTTTTTGCATAAATACAATCTTGACTTTGGGTAGTCTTTTGGAGTTCATAGGGCCTGATTGTTTGGCAAAGTGAACATGACATGCCTGGTCTAAAAATAACCAAAGTCTGTACTGAGCAACTGATTCTGGCTGTTTGAAGTGTCATGGAAACAAACTGTTGGGAATGTGCGAGCTTCTAAATGGGCTGTTTGCATGACTGAGCAGATATCATGACAATGAGTGTACTTTTATAACATGACGTTAGGCCACTGTGAATGCTATGCAATGAATAAGAAATTTCACTTACAGTTCTGGTCTGAATCTTCAATAAGAATCCGTAATTTCTGTACACAAAGCTGAAAAATATAGCAATATTATGGACATCTTATGAGTTTCTGCCTTTTAATACAAACAAAACCTTAAAACAGTGCATGTCCATACATCCTTGCACAAAAGCATTGTCAACAGTGATTAGACTACCACAGGTCCACACAGTGGCCTTTTGTATATAGTGATTAATTATTTTATAATAAATTTATTTACTTATTCATACAGCACACACAAAGTGTACTGACCATATTTCACTCCTGCTGGTGGAGGTTGTTGTTGATTGTAGTTCAGTGAACTATACTTGTGAAATCTCCCGTCTTTACAGGTGTAACTTTCACTCAACTCCACTTCAAGAATCAATTCTACCTGGCCAGTTTGTAGATTACCTCTATATCCCTAAAGGACTTACATCATGGGTCGTAAATCAGTTAAGTCGATTACCCAACAGCACAGTGTACCCCAGGCCCGACTCCACCTGTAAATCCTTGAGATTTCCCTGTGTAGTAGGTGTACTTCAGTGGATACTACATAGACATGAGGGGAAAATGGTCAATATACTTTGTGTGTACTGTAACATAGCAGTACATCTATTAGCTCATTGTATATTCTACTTATAAAATACTTACCAAAACATTATGTAGGACACGTTCAAGATTTATTGAATTTTGCCTACATATGATAATCAGACTCTCATAAACACCATTCTATTGGCTAAACGGGGGAGTATTTTGATTTTTGTTGTTCATATACAGTCCTACCCGTTTATGTCGACATCCTCGGGTCCGAGGAAATATTGTCGACATAAGCGGATGTCGAGATAAGTGTTGGGGGGGGAAAGGGGTGACATGTCGTCAGTGAGCTAGATTTACACTTTGAGAAAACAATGGAAATTTTGAGTACATGAAGACAAAACCAGCGTCAAATACACGTCTATATTGACAAATTACATTTTGGTTACCTTTGTGTAATAAAATCCACAATGCATTAAGTGCATGTATATGAAAAATCCATGAATTCGTGTACGGGTCTCATGTTAGAAAATGTATGCATCGGTCACATCCTGATAGGAAACACATGTATAAAAAATGGTTGTCCTCATTTGATCCAACACGTCTACACAACTCACTACGATAATCATTGTCGCCAGTAGCTCATGGTTGCATAGTTGTTATTTACATGCTACAAAGTACATGTACATGTACTTAAATTGGCCTAGATTTTGGTCAGCCTGAAACAATGTTCCCATCTTACTGAGGCTACCAAGGGGATGGGGCTATTCACAGGGAAATGATAACATGTATTTATTTACGGAAGTCATCGTGAAAAGTACATAAAATTGAACAAGAGATATGTGGCTGATATGATTAATTTACCTTCAACGTAGCCTTTCTTTATAAACTCAGCAGCTGTCATCCATCTAGACCAACAAGTTGTTCTCCTCCTTTTTTTTTTTTTTTTTTTTTACTGGTCCACCACCAGTTAAAAAAAAATAAGGTGGAGAAAAACTTGTTGGTTTATCATCCATCCTGACAGGGTGTTATGTTTAAGTGAAAAGTTTTCACAGACATATTTGCGAGATGCTCCACCTTCAGCTTCCTTAACAGCCAGATATTTAGTTTCCAGAGACTGTAAATTTAATCTGCGTTTTACGCTGCCGTTGGTAGCCATCGTAAACATAAATAAAGTTAAAAAGGAAACTTTCACAGTACAATAAACTTGTTTTAATCACCGATCACTTTGGAAAATGCAACAATCGATCAGATTTCATTGCTTTTATTCAAGTTTGATGATTTTTTTTTTTAATGAAGGGTGGATTGTTTTGTTTGAACATTGTAACCGGCTTGCTTTGATGAAGGGTACATGTGTTATTTGAGTCGCCGCGAGAGGCCAACTTTATAGGACCAAACAAAAGCCTGTTTTTTAATCCACCGAGACATTAAAGCCTGGCGGCAAGGTCAACTAATTGTTGAACAAAGTACAGGTCGGAACTGGCCGCTTGTCGACATAAATGACCCAGCGGCAAGATCAACTAATTGTTGAACAAAGTATGGGTCGGAACTGGCAGCTTGTCGACATAAATGATCAGAAAACAAAGGATTTGTTCAAGCTGGGACCAAGGGCTTCTGTCGATATGTATGTTATTTTTTATCTCGATGTCGACATAAGCATGACAAATTTGGTAGTAATAGTAGACCAAAGGACCGAGACTTGGCTTTTTTATCGACATAGGCTTCTTGTCGACATAAGTGATGTCGATATAAGTGGGTAGGACTGTAATGTGAATTAACTTTTCTTCATGAAGAACTGATTTTCATGGATTGTGTGGTTGCTGCAAACCATGAATGGACAAAATGATGAATGGATCATCCAAGATGACTAAAAGCCCATTCTACATTTGAGACACAACCACAAAATTAAGTGCTGACAAAAATGTCATTTTTTGAATACACAGTAATTTGGAATTTCAAACTTTTCTTCAATCACTGTATGAAAACCAGAACAAGATATCACTCACCTGACTTACATAACTAATAGCTGACCATTTCACTAAGCAAGCTTATGTTGTATAGTAAGAACGCAAACCTATGTAAAATATCTCCCAAACTTCATCTAATGTCAATTTTCTCAATTCTGCTCTAGTTTAAACAAATTATTTCCAAAGATAAAGGCATAATTAATATATACATAGTCTCTTGCTCACAGTTGAACTCATCCAGTATCTTCAAGATATAAACCTATTTACTAAGTTTTATAGAAACTGGATGAGAAATATTAACTCTAGGTCTAGAAAGGTAGAAAGCTCAGTCAACCAGACACAAGATCATGTCATTGTTTAAACGCAGATCTCACTTATTAAAGAACTGAAGACAATGATGATACAAACTTAATATTTACAAAGTTGGAGCAAAATCTGATAAAATTCAGTCTCCAGTGGTAACAAGCTCAGTTAATCAGGTGCAAGGTTACCTCATAAATATGCATAGATCTTGTTTATCCAACTCATCCAACATCTTGATAATATAAGACTATTTAACAAGTTTGATGAAAATCTGATCAGAAATACAGCTGCAAGTGTGTTGACAAGCTCAGCCAATCAGATGCATATCACATCATTAATATGCATGGTTCTCACTCTTAATCAAACACAACTGAGATCTTGATATAAACCTATTTACCAAGTTTGATCAAAGTCCTATCAAAAATAGTCTCCAGAGTGGTAAAAATACCTAACTACCTAGATGCAAGACCACTTCATAAATATAATTAATCCTTGCTCATAATAAAACTCTTCCAACATCTTGATGATTATAGCCCTTTTACCAAGTCTGATTAAAATCTCTCAAGTGGTATGTAGCTTTGTAAAATCAGATACAAGATCACCTCATTAATATCCATGGATATTGCTCAATATCAAACTCATCTGAGATTATGATGATACAGGTGAATAAACCCACATTCCAAGTCTGTGGTTACAAGCAATTGTCAATGGAAGGACAAAATACACAAAGTCATGCCAGAAACTCACTTAGCCTTACAGCCAGGTGAACTAAAAAGTTTCAAGAATAATATTTGTATCAGTTTTAATGTATGTAAGCCAATTATGTGAAAGTGAATTGTAACCCTTGACATCAAAACCTCAAATAGCAATGTGGCATTAACTTCTAAGTTGTATCATATTCTAGGCATTTTAGCTTGGCTTCTAAGTTATTCTACTTATTAGATATTTCAAGACTATTTTTATGAATCACTGTATTTGTTTCAAATGTACCATGTCCAAGGTTGAATGCATCCCAAAATAAAGACAAAGCCTATATTAACATTTCATCCAACTCTTAAGACACTTGATCTCAGTCATCAAAATATGTAAATCTGGAAAAGTAAGGATAATTTATATTTCCATCCAAATTTCTGAATTATTTGCTCCTAAAGATTTTCCATGATGCTCACTAGAAAGGTGGAAACACACACCTAAACACTTAACAGCTCCTACACACACACACACACACATATGCATACAGACTGATGTAGCTATGTAAGTATGCATTGGTACCATATATACTAAGGTATAATCTAGGTCCAAATTTGTTCTACTGATTAGTCCTTACAAACTCCATAGACCCTGATCTGCCGGTGCATAATGCACCTGTATATCTGGGTCTATGCAGTTTGCAGTTGGTATATATATATATACGGTAATTAAGAGTATTTTCATATGTAGGCAAAGTTTTGCTGTCTGGACTAGGTTAGGCTTAAGCAATGTATATAGTTTAACTAAGAGAATGGATTTAATACTATATAGATAGTATTCATCTATATCTACATTAGCAAGCAAAACTGTACAATGCCCATGAACAATTCATGTACAAAGCTCTTGAAGCAAAATGCATGATACACATCTTACATACACTTAGCTGCGATATATACGTCCACAGTGGACTCAAATTGCTGGGCGAAGTGACTTCCCTCTCCTGCCAGAATAGGGCAACATTGGGGAAAATAGCGAGAATAGTGTGTAGAGTGGGCAAAATGTAGAATGTTTAAAACTGTCGCTTAAAACCACCATTTTACTAAACCTTGAGCCAAAGAGTATAAAACAAAAGATATACTTGTTACATATTTTTCAATATAAAATATTTTCTAAGTTGGCTGCAGCAGATTAGAGCTGTATGACTTCCTTTCTTTTGCAAAAGATAACGAAAAAATAGGATACTATCAGAATTGGGTTACAGATATTGAGGTACAAGTCCTCTCTTCCTACTTTTTACAGGATGAAATAAAATAGTTTTTACCTTTAACAGCAATCAACCTATAAACAACCACAGAGTAATAATTTACTTGTGGTTAGGCAACAAATGCACAGAATCTCACTTACTTGTTTAAGCTTCATGTGTGAATTTTCAGCAGGAGTCTTGTATATTAAAATCTAATTGCAGACCGAGTCATTAAATTGGCACAAAAGACATAGGGTATTGTGTTGAAACTGTTTTACATTACTCTTTAAAGAGAAAAACAGACACAAGAGTTAATATTGTACTCGGAATATTAAAGAACTCAATGGCAAAACTAACATGGGGTGGTGGGAATAACATTTAAACTTGAGAAAAGGAAAAATCAACTTCACTTTCTCTGCATATTTGGGCAAAATGAAAGTCAAAGGGGTGAATATTTTGCCTGAATTGTCCCCCTGGCATGGACCCTGGATATAACTTCGAACAGAAGACAACATACCATATATATTCATGTATTTACAAGCACCATATTGCAAACTGTGGATCTGATGCCAAGAATAGATTATTTTGTAGACTCGGCTCTGCCCTCATACTCTGTGCCTGCAGATCAGAAGCTTCAGTGTATGTTCTCACATCCCCAATCAGTACTGAAATAGATTTTCCAGGTGGAACACCCATGTAGAAAATCCTTATCACAGCACGTGACTTTTTATCGCATCTTGCATTGTCATAGTATCATTTTGATTAATGCATCACTACTGTTATTTTTATGACATGATCACTTACATGATGTCACATCATCTGCAATTTTTGTACCACTTTATCTTCTCTGTGTTTTAACCAAATTTCTGAGTTTACACTGAATTTTTCAATGCGAACCAAATCTTGCATGCTCTTTCTAAATATTCCAAAATATTTAATGAATACTTTGTCCTTTTATTGCTTGAAGTGTACCAATTAGGTGCTTTTTTTAACCCAGGAATGACAGAAAAATAACCAACCATGTGCATTGATGAAGAATGGGAAAAGCACACCTTTGGGCTCACAATTCATGTGCAGGAACTCAGCAAATTCTTGTTCCTGCAAAAAAATTATGACAACTCGGAAGGGATATTCCTATCCCATATCAACACATATGATAGATTATATTATTCTACCCATGTTTTGCTGTCTGCTAATGCTGATAAGACAAAACGATCAAGCAGTTACAGAGACCTACTTCTGGTTGTTGATGTGGTTATTATAAGGAACCTTACATATATTAAGTTTCATGACTGTACACAAACATTACAAGAAACTGACCTTACAATTTATGCTGCACATAGTTAACAAATGAATGACAAGTAGGTTACAGTGTCCAACTCATAGTACAATGGCATAGTACTCCCAAAAATGCATGCATATATCAGTCGCATGACAGTACAAGCACCAGCATCAAAGAAAGTGAACTAAAGTGTAAATGGACACCAGAGATTGAAAAAGTAGGTCAAGGTGACCTTGTTTTGGTATGATGGTGTAGTAGTCCTCTGGCTGCATGCTTATGTTAAGCTCAACACTGATACAAACAACAGTATCTGAGAAATTGCCCAAAACATAAAAGGTGCACAGAAACACTGAAGATTGACCTAAAAATACACCATGTTCAGAGTCCCTGAAGCAAGAAAGGTAAGCCACAGAACCTACTTTTATTTTGGTACATCTTCCAATACAAGGCTAGAATGTCCTAGTCACTGAAGCATTATCCAAGGTCTCATCAACATGTAGTCATGCCAAATTTGGTTGAATTCCAACAATCCTTGTAAGGCCATGCCAAGTAAAAGCAAAGTTAGGAAGATGTTTGATCAAGGAGCATAAATCCTGTAAATGTTGTCAAAAACTGGAAATCAAACTCATTCAAGGTCCCATCAATGTAAAGCCGCAAAATATATTTTTTAAAAATCCAACAAATCTTGGTATGGTGCCAATGTCAGGAGGACTTTAAAATGGGGACATAACTCCTGTAAATGATGTTGTGGAAAGCTGGAAGTCAAACTCTTTCAGGGTCTCATCAATATAAAGATGCATGCCAAATTTGGATGCAAACCAACACACCTTGGTCAAGTTATGCTGTAGAAACCAAAGTAAGGAGGATGGGCAATCATGGAGAATAACTCCAACAAACCTTGGTAAAGTTGTCTTGCGGAAATTAAAGTAAGGATGATGGGCAATCAGGCAGCATAACTCCTGTAAATGTCATTGAACATGGTTTGGTTTTGTGCTTTATGACACAACATCACACATAGGTTATTTAGTTTACAAGGTGATAAGTAGGAATGTGATCATGTTATATTCCAATTATGCTTTAAATTGGATAAGACTCTACTGAAATAATAATAACAATGTTTTTCACTTCCTGACCCCATTGCCCCACCCAGGGACATAACCAATAGGGCCGCAGTAGTACAGGAAAAAAGCAAGTTTAGGATAATACAATATTCTATATTTATACTGAACTGAATCAAAATTTCATTGAAACACAAGGCCATGGTCTGCATGTCAAGCCTACAATTGAAGCATTGCTTTGAAACATGTGACCTTGACCATACACTTTCAAAATTCTGAGCAACCATGCAACAGAATGAATTGTCTTAGTCATAATGATTCATACATAATATAAGCCAATGAAAAACAAAACTGAAATTAAAAATTTATATCACTGTGACCTTGACCCCAAGGTCAAAGGGGTTAGCAAATATGTTTCAGACTTAATTGTCTTAGCTTCATAATGATTCATCCCAAGTATGAAAAAAATCCTTCTGTATGTTTAGAAAATACAAGCAAATGAAAAGTTTTAACTAAACCTTAATACAAATTTTCTTCTACTGTGAACTTGACCCCAAGGTCAAAGTGGTAAGCATGTGTGTCAAGGATGAATTGTCTTAGCCTTATAATGATTCATCCAGAGTACGAAGAAAATCCATCAAGGGGTTTAGGAAATACAAGCAAATGTATGACTTTTAGCCAAATTATTAATGCAAATTTTCTACAACTGTTACATAGATTCCAAGGTCATAGGGGTGAGCAAGCATATCATAGAATTAATTATTTTCACTTCATAATGATTGATGTCTGGTATGATTAGAATCTATCAATGGGTTCAGGAAATAAAAGTAAATGAAAAAACTTTAAACCAAACTTATTTCAACATTTTCTATGACTGACTTTGACCCCAATGTAAAAGGGCAAGTGAGCATGCTGTAGAATTGTCTTGGCTTTATAACAATTAATGCCAATTATGATGAGAATCAATCAAGGCCCCACCCTGGAATCTGAACCACCCCACCCTGGAATCTGAACCAACGGTAGCCTTGGTAGGAGTAAAAAAATCTGTAAGGTCAATGTGTGATGATGTTATATTCCAAACATAAAGTGAATTGGTCATGGAAATGTAAGCAAAGAAAACACCTTATCCAAAATCTTAACCAAAATACAACTCCATTATAATTCTTGATCCCATGACCTCACCCCAGTATAATTCTTGATTCCATGACCTCACCCCAGGGTAAGATTCAGAACCAGCAGTAGTAATGACAGAAGGGGCGTATATGTGATGATGTCATACTCCAAACATGAAGTGAATTCATGAAGGGTTATGAAAATGTAAGTGATGAAAAAATGTTAACGACAAACTTTAACCAAAATGTATGCCCATTATAATTCCTGATGCCATGAGCCAATCCAGGAGCAGAATTTTTAGTGAAAGAAGGAGAGTAAGTGACATTATATTCCAAAATATGAAGTGAATCAGGTACTGGGTTACCGAGATGGAACTTTAACCAAAGCTGTCCACATCTACACATCCATGTGCACACATGCACGCACACATGCATTCACACACACACACATGCACACACATGATGCCCCCATCTCAGGGGCATACAAATCTATCCATTTTCTACCTTATCAGTAAAAAACATACATATACATGGACAATCGGAACACCAGTTGCCCCCATCTCAGGGACATAAAAATCTACCCATTTATCAGTTTTATGCTGAGATAACAATATCAAATTATGCAGAATTGATTAAAGAGCTATATCTGCTTCAAACAGTAATGGAATACACTTAAAAACAACTGTCCATCAATAATATACATATACAATTATACACATAACATTTAAGCTTAATGATAGCTGTGCATATTTAACAGGGGTCCCAACCAAGAATTAGCAACAAGACTGCTACACATAAATATATCTAGCTTAATGAAATATTACTAGCAGCAACTGATTTAGGAATTACAAAATCCAAGCCATGTATAATTAAAAAATCTTAGTTACATCTAATCTTAACATATTAATCAGGAATAAATTCAAACACTTGCCATGAAATAAACTTACAATGAATCCCTCAGTTGTGCTAATAGTTAAAGAAAATTCTGACGTAATATAATAAAAATGATGATATCTCTCTCCAAGTATTTGAAGGTGTAACATAGATGTTAAGTTTCTGGAATGCCCACTTACATTATTTATATGACTTTTTTAAAGCTCACTATTCACTTTGTGTGACCTACACAGATAGTACAGCCATCTCTGGGTCACACTGAGAACAATGTCATTTACTCACTTTTTGTTTATGTTTTGGAGAACCGCATCAATGAAATTGAGGTAAATTCTGAATGCTTAATCAAAAGCTGTGCAATAACTCTTAGATTTAGTACTTTCCTATCTTTTACACATTCATGTACAGGAATAAATACTGGTAATTTACAAATTCATCATCACGTTAAAACAACATATTTAAACAAAAATATTTTCTTGAGAATTAAAATACAGTTTTAAAGTAAGAGATTAATCACTGCTACATCTTTCCTTCGACAAGGTGAGCATAATGCAACAAGATTTCCAATTGTAGTGCAGTATAATCAACTTTATTTTGTACCTTATATACTCGCTTATAAGTGAAGTCCAACTGCAAACTGCACAGACCCAGATCTGCCATCACATAATGCACTAGCAGATCTGGGTCTATGTAGCTTGCTAGGAGTAGTCAGTAGAACAAACAACGTAGACCCTAATTTGCTGGCACATTATGCAACAGAAGATCAGGGTCTATGTTTTTTGCTGTTGGACTTGACTTATATGCGTGTATATACAGTACCTTTATTGCTCACAATTATTTAGTTGAAACTGTCAAAATACAAAAGTTGGAATAATTAAAACAATTCTTCATTATTCAAATTAAGAGTACAATATGAACACTGACTTGTGCCTGTTTTACTGATAAAATATGTGAATTTTTTGTTGGATAATTTTGGTCAACTAATTGCTGAATTTGAAGAAAGCAACCCTTCACCTGGTTCCAATTTGGATAGTAAGGAAAAAAAGTGGTGGGTGGGAGTAACATGCCTTTGGATGCAATTGTTGCAAGGTTGCATAAATGGCAGATTGCATAGTCTGCAATGCTCTACTAGTGATATTGCACCAGTACGAGTCAAACAAAACGGTGTAAAATATTCATATGAAAAAACTGCAAGCATATCTTGTCTTTAGTATAGGTGAACACGTCCTTATTTTACTTGCCACCTTGTTAGAAGAACAAACTTTTGCATGAAAAAACTGTCATTAAAATTTTTTCAAAAAATGCCGTTAGACCAAGTAACAATTTTTAGATAATGTGCAAACAAACCTCCTGTTTCCTGTCAAGCATATGGCAAGTTTAACCAGACCATTAATTAAAGTCTTCATTAAAGTGAAGCTATTTGTTATAGAACCTCAGACAATAAATCTGTAATTTCCTTACACATTTTATATTTTGATTAATATTTCAGTGGACATAGAAATGTGTAAATTGTTCGTTTGCCACATGGCTTCAAGTCATTAAATATAATTAATAAAGATTTCACAAGAATATTAGTTTAAAAAAAAAAAGTAAATGTGTAAAGTTGATGCCCCTGCCAACAGAAGAAGAAACCTTGGTTCAAAACACAAACCTCAGCGCAAGCTTCTGAGTTAAAAAGGGGTACTCAGATTAATTCATTTCAGTAAAAAGTGAACACCGAACTTGACCCAAGTCTTCTTGATATTAAACTTCATACCAAATTTCCTTTCAATCCATGAAGTCCTTCAAAAGTTATTGTGTAATATCTACATTCCTGTGCAAGGCCAAACTATTTACATTAAGCAAGGGCCATTACTGAATATTTTGATGATTTGGTCTGCAGCTTCTTGATATTAAGCCTTATAACAAACACGGTTTAAAACTATGAAGTCCTGCAAACATTTCTGCATGGGAACAAATTAATGATCCAAGGGCACACTACAAGTCAATCTGGAATCATACTTAGTGAAATTTTGATGGATTAAGGTGAAAATTTGACCCAACTTAGATCTTCTTGATATTAAGTCTTAAGCCAAATTTGGTTTTAAAGTTACTGAGCATAATGCAGACAGAGAGAGAGATAACAAATTATGGCAGAATGCCAAAAAAAAAAACCATGGCAAACTTTCTTCTTCACAACAAGCAAAATACTATAGCAATTGCAAATCTCCCCTCTTTCCACTGCATATTCCAACAACCCCCTGTACTCAACCATTCCTCCTCCAAGAGTGACCTACCGGTCTTGATGAAAAATCCATCATATATATGATGCATCTTCATGCATTGATTACACATAAAGTTTGGTTACAAAATACTTGAAAATATTGCAATTTATGCATATCTGACCTTTGACCATCTCCTAGGGAACCCAGGGTCTGGAGCAGAGAATTAACATCCTCTCACAGATGTTCACCACTGGGACAATATAGCTATGAAGTTTAGGAGATGTGGTAACAGATAGACAGACTGATAGATGGAAAGACAGAGGATATCAATATTTTTTTTAAAAATGTGGGGATAAAGATGCTACTTTATTTATCTGAGTATAAAGTGCACCCAACTGCCAACAGTCTAGATCCAAATCTGCTGGTACGTTATGTGACAACAGATCAGGGTCTACACTATTTACTTATAAGTGGACATAACAGCAAAGACCCTGATCTGCCAGAGTACATGTGATGGCAGATCAGAGTCTATGCTGTTTGCAGTTGGATAGACACTATACACAAATCAATATTAGAGTATATACTCACTTAAAAAATTGATCCAACTGCAAAACAACATAGACTCTCATCTGTTGTCACGAATGTTGCATGTTCTACTGGTTTCTCCTAAAAAAGTGCATAGACCCAGATCTGCTTGTGCATTATGTGACAGTAGATCTGGGTCTATGCAGTTTGCAGTTGGATCCGATTTGTATGTGAGTATATATGGTATTCTATTACCGCCTTCTCCCAAAGGAACTGTTTTTGGATGGGTATAGGGCCTTAGCCCAAGGCAAGGATACTATATTGCACCAGACAACACTGTAGAAGAATAGTTCCTGATGGAAAAGGCAACAAGATTTACTACAACAAGATTTACTATTTCACATGATACAATGTGACATTATCTGATGCTGGCATTTGGCAACAGTGCCTGCTGGAACAGATGTAATGACCATAGCCAGGTTTAGTATAATGTTGTCATGGGGAAATGCATATTGTCCTAAAATAAATCAATGCAGTTAGTCAATCAAAAGTGGAGAATTTTTCACGTGGTGTATTAAAGTACTAAGAAGTATTCAATAATGATATTCATATATATTTCTAAGGGAGGAAATTTTCTGATCTATTGTCCGAGGTATTTGGCATACAGTTAGGTTGCAGGAGTAAATGAGATAATAAAAATGCAGTATTTATACCTGTATGGATGCTGAATGGTTAGGGATGCCTGTAGATATAGAAATGAGTACTGTAAGTAAGAGAGGAGAAAAATTATGTGTCAGCAGGAAATCTGTTTCAATACAAAGATTAATCAAAAAAATATAAATGACTCAGAATTCACTATTTTCATGAAAGACCAATTTTCGTGGATTTCACGGTTTTTACAAACCATAAATAAAAATACCCAGTGAATAATGATCTTTCTGTGGAAAAAATAGGACACCTTCCCTAATCCACAAATTTAAGTACAGTAAAACCTGTCTCGAGAGACCACCCCTTCTGTCAACAAACAGTTGTCGCTCAATACAGGCAGTCACTCATAGCAGGTCTGTACAAGAGGGTCAGTTGTCATGATCCAAATTCAACTGGGTTTAAGAAAGAAAAATACCTATAATTACTGTACTTATATTTTATTATTTATTCATAATTCTTGTTAAAATCTTACATGCATTCATCTCAGAATAATTTTATATCACAATACAGATATACAGAGATCATAAAAACATTCACATTTATATCTGTGAAGATGTTAACGTATCAGTGATAGACTAGTTCTAATCACAACTGTAGCAGTTCTGATCAGACTTGGGACACATGGAATCTATATGTACCAATTAAATCAGTTGACTAAATGAATAAATCCACAAACAGAATAAATTTATTAAGAGAAAAAAGTCAAAGTCTTAATTCACCTACTACAAACATAGATTAACTCTATAAACAATGGACATAACTGATGCGCTACAGATGAGATCTCTAACAGTGGCACTTTCAGCTTTGTGCGTGGGTTTTAATAAATGTAACATCAATAAAGCAACAAACGATAGGAACCATTAGAATGAATGCAGAATTAGCTCATCTGAAAAACGTCAGTAACTTATTAAAAGACAAAGACATAACTCGTCCCAGGCATTTTGCATTAACTCCAAAGACTAGACAGTGAAACGAAGTACTCAGCGCACTAGAGTGAAAGCTGGGTGAAAAGCTCCTTCATTCTCTCATTATGATATAATCCATGTTGTGCTGAGTTTTCACAACAGATAAAGAAACAGTACAAACCTCTGAAGAAGGAATGGTTAATTATGCTGGGGATTTACATGACTTCAGCACAATGATGGTGGTTAGAGACATGTACTTTAGTTGGGTGTACAGTTTGTAGCATACGAAACTACGTGGATTTTAGGAATCAATTAGCCAAACTCAACTTTTTGGGTGAGGTGAGGTTTTAGAACGATCTGCATTTTGCCTGCAGACCCTCCTAAGCAGTCATGGTTACAAAAGATTAATAAAGGTCAGTGCTGTTAAAAAAAAATTCTGATGTTGTCATTCATATAAACCCTGTTTTTCATAGCAATGTTGAAATGCATAATTTGCCTAAATATCGTGGTCATAGATCATGTGATGCAGGTGGTTGCTCATGATGACAGTGCATTTATATATTAAAATCAATCTGTACATAATGATTGGGGTCCTAAATGACAAGTGGTCAGTCACTCAAGACAGGTTTTACAATATCACTGAAAATGTAATTTTTCACCAAACCATGAAAATTGATACCCATAAAAATAAATGAATTTACAGCATCTATCAAACAGACCATAAATAAGAACCATCGTGCCCTGGAATTTGTATCCAAAGCAATGATTCTCAAATAACAAAATCTTCAGAGACAATCATTAAAAATTATTAGACATCCTGCAGAATCTTATGCATTTCGTAAGTAACTACAATGTCAGACCTGCCAACCCTAACAGGACCCTCTCACAATTTTTCTGTAAGTTAGACCAATTGTCAGTAAGATGTAACAAAATATCATGTACTGCTATTGTTAACTTGGAAACATGCATTTAAAAAGTTCAGAAGTGTAATCTGAGACTGATACAGCGGAGGCAACATTATGTTCAACTAAAAAGTTTGTAAAGTACACTTAGAACTTAATTATCTCCAGTACAGTTTCAAAAACTGCAGTTCTAAACCCCATGAAGCTTAAAGGCTTCTTGATCTCTAAACTTGACATAATCTTTGATTTTTTTTCTTCAATTTGAAGTGGTGCAGACAATTATCTCTCCCACCATGAAACATGCTCAAATCAACACGACATGAAGTCCAATAAGCATAATTGTTGCCTTTCCTGATATTTTTCCAAGAATCAGAATATTCTTTCTTTTACTTCTATGCTAATTGTTTCAACTTTTAAAGAGGATTATTGTCCATTTCGTCTTGTAAGTGTTTTTGTTTATTCAATGCCATTTCTAAAATGCAATAAGCAACAGCTTGATTATGCATGCATTTTGCATGAAAAATATGGGCAGTTTAAAACATTTGAGACACTCCAATCAAGTTAGACTGGTTACCTGACCAACTCCACTGAATCTAATATGAAACCTGAATACGAATCAAACATAGACAAGCCTGTATCCAGATCTGAGCACAATGATCGTATTTTCTTAAGTTTTGGTATTATTCTCTAAGTTTGAAATTTAAGAGTCATTTCAATAAGACTTACGGGCAAAGTGTATGGGTTGACAGGTCTGCTATGTGTAGGCAGACAAATGACATTTAGACAAATACATTAAATCAATGATCTTAACCAAAATGTGGCAAATATTACCTTGAAACAAATTTTTTAATACATTTTCACTTAAATTATGGCAAATTTGAGCAGATGTATTCTCTATTCTCTAACATTTATATCATCTCTACTGTAAAAACATTAAATACAAGTCACTCATGTTTTATATTTGACAGCAAGTTTCACTTAAAGACCGAGTAACTGAAGTAATTTAGAGCTCTCTACTACTCTCTAAATAGAGGTATTTTTCCTCACATAGATGGCTACAATAGTGATAAAGTGGTAAATGTTACATGTAATAACATACAACAGCCAGCAGCATCTGAGTAAATCCTTCTGCAATATTTAAATAGCAAGAAAAATATGGAGTGATATGCAGTTTAATTTTTAAAAAAAGTAGATTTTTGTTTGTATAAGATGACCCAAATGCAGACAAAAAACATACGTAAATTTATCTTCTAGCATGCTACAATGTTGCTGCAGCCCTAAAAACACATGACTAAACAACTCTGTGACCTTGACCTCTGACATTTTAATGACCCTATTCTTCTGATAACATGTGACAAAGCTGATAATAATACATTTATGGTAACATAAGATATAGCCTTTCATGCACCTCTCCTCTTAAATATTTACATCCAAAAAAACAAACAACAATTCACCCTGTGACCTTGACAATTGATGCTTGGATCCATCATCCCCTTGTAATGAAGTGCCAAAAGTGCCAAGTACACCGATGAATCTGGTTAAAAGTTTAATGCCTATCCATAAACACATGATATTAGTTTTTTCCCCTAAAAGTATAAGAAACTAACCACTAAGACCTTGACCTCTGACCGCCACATCGGGTGTGATAATTAGTTCCCATGGTAAATATCTGCTTTATCTGAAAATGCGGAAAACCTGAAATTTTTTTATAATGGCATGAAAATCTAATCAGGTCATCTGCACATACAGACAAACATGGAAACCAAAATTTCATTTGTCTACCTCAAGTGTTTTTTTTTTGCTAAATCATGCTAACAAGGTATTTGGCCAAAAGTGCAAGTTCAAAAAGTTTTAAAATGGGTAAACAATTAAACATTTTGATGTAATGGCCTGAAAATCAAATCAGGTCATCACTTATGACCATGATAAACTGTAAAATTTCATGGCTACAAGTTTAATAGTTTTTTTGTTATTGTGCCAATACAGATACAGGATGGACATAACAATGTGCAGACATACATACCTATGGACAGACAGACATACATACCTATGGACAGACACAAAGCAATATATCCCTTCTGCTATTGCAGTAGGGTCATTAAACAAATCACATAGATACTGACACACAACCAAATGTTCATCTAGATTCTAACTATCAGGAGTACAAATGATTCTTAAAGATGAAAAAAAACATGTTAATGGTTTTATAATTAGTATCCAACATTAAACATTTAAAAATCAACAGGAGAAAGTGATACAGTGGCAGGAATTTCTTTAATCTTTAGACAAAATTAATTTAACTTTTAAAAATTCTATCAGAATAAACTAAATCAGTTTTGAAAAATATGACCTATAAATATTCTAAAATGACATAACATCCATTTAAATAATGAACCATGCCATTAGTAATTCTAGTGGACATATTATAATGTGACATTTTGAGCAATTAATTATTTTCATTATTATCATTTCAGCAATTTAAATCTTATATCAACTACATATCATTTATTAAGCAAAGTGTTATCAGCAACACAATTCAATTCAAAGGGAAGCATTGGGTGTTATCAGCAACACTATTAAATTGAAAGGGAAACTTTGGGTGTTATCAGCAACACAATTAAATTGAAAGGGAAACTTTGAGTGTTATCAGCAACACAATTTAATTTTAAAGGAAGCATTGGGTGTTATCAGCAACACTATTAAATTCAAAGGGAAGCATTGGGTGTTTTCAGCAACACAATTAAATTCAAAGGGAAACTTTGGGTGTTATCTTCAACACAATTAAACTGAAAGGGAAAGTTTGAGTGTTATCAGCAACACAATTAAACTGAAAGGAAAACTTTGGCTATACTTACCAAATTTATCCCAGCTCCTACTTACATTAATCAAATGTGTCGTTTGGACATGTATCTTTAGACTAAAATTTTTCAGGCATGATTCAGGGCCAAGTTTCACTAAAACTCAATATTTTTCCTTGATTTAAATTTTATTATTATATTGACTACTATAACCTTGATAATCTTGGGAGTTTTATCTTTGTCAATATTAAAGAGACAAAAAAAGGCTACAAGTAAACCACTCAACTTTTATATTGTACAATGTAAAGTCTCTGTCCACTAATAAAATTAGTATGACCAAGGTAAGGGTATCTACTTCAGGTTCGAAAGGACCAACTTCAAACAGTATAGACAAAGATCTGCAACTTCACTATGTCTCCGTATGTCAGAGTTTACAATTTCATTATCATTTCCAACACAATGAATAGATGCTATCCTTTAGACACCCTTAGTTTGTCAAAGTCTGACTCCACTTACAGAGTTCCACATAACTATGATATCCAAACTGCTATCTTGGCATCTACCCCAAAATATCAAAACATAATCTGCTGGCAGATCAAGGTTTATACTTTTCAAAGCTTGTTTTCCCACTAAAGTGAAGTAAAAAGAAATTAATAGAGAAACAACTGAGGCAAGCTCATACTTACCTGCTATAACTGTGTTGATACATTCATACAACAAGGACATTGCTGAGGTGCTGCAGAGAAGAAAATATATTCAATCTGATAGCACCTGCACACATCTCAAAACAAAAACATTTAGTTTTTCACATAAATACTAGTTCTAACTTGTCTTGGACCCCCATAATGTTCTTTTGAATCTGAAGGGGAGGAAAATCCATAATAAATATAGATCCACCATATTAATAAATTTCTGTCTTTAAGTGACTTAAGATAAGTAACGAATAATGAGACTCTTACATCCATGTATATGCTATTCTTAGGTCACTACATTAAAAAACAAGGTACCTATTGAAAGCAACACCCCATAACCATCATACTGGTTGTGCTAGGAGTTATCTCCCCTGTCTGGTCATGCAGGACTTTAGGTACAGCAAATTCTGGATACAACGAAGCCCAAGGGAGAACAAAAATCATATTGGTATATACAAATTTCTTAATAACCAATTAAAAATATTATTGTGAATTCACTTTTTTTCATGGGGTACCAAATTTAAGAAACCAATGTACAAAGACTCTTCCAAACAATGAAATAAAGTGAAGACAAAAATGTCTTTTTTTTTGCAAAATCGCAAATGATACCCATGAAAATAAATCAATTCACAGTACATACAACACTGGAAGAAACTCTGCCATATGCTTCAAAATAACTGAAAGTTTATTCTATCTGATTTTGTTGAAAACAGATGTTGGTTGGTTGGTGTTTTAATGGCACTTTTCACACATTATTGGCTTTGTCATGCCAAGGAAATGGGAGCTAAGTGAAAAATGACAAATGAATCAAGCTTGCCCTCACAATTGTCTCCCTTCATAAACTCTGATTGGTTACAACAAATTTAAAATGGTGGCAACCTACTGTTTTATTAACTGCAGCAAATATGTATGCCAATTTATTCAACTTTAATTATAAACTGTGAATAATTAGTTGCACTTCCAAACATGTTCATATATTTTTAATTGCTGCAACAAACACAAATTGGCTTGCTTAAAGCAGATCTATCACTAAGGGTAGGGTCATGTAGTTTTAGGCCTACTTGTGAGGATGTCCAAACACATATATGCGGCATTACTACCATTACAGCCAATGTGTTCTCTTTCCTAGATCAAAGTAATGAAAATACTGATAGCTTGGAGAGTTGAAATGATACTAATTTACATCAAATCAAATAAAAAAACACAAGGACAGTTCCATTTAAACATACATATGACAGGGTACTCTAATTACTTAAAAAATATGTCAGGGTACTCTACTTAAAGAGTTCATATGAAAATAATACAAAGTTCTAAATTGCATCTATAGGTGACAACTCCACTTTCAAAGTGCCTTCCCTGGGTCCCTAGTATGTTTTACTGGAACAGCCCTAACTCCGGAGATATTGCTCTTCATGGTCCTTTTAACTATCATAAACATGCTGCTCTAAATAATCTTTATAATATTTTCTAAAACATTTTCTTCATGTGTCACTGAAGATTTTGTAATATCTGAAACATCATTAGAAAAATTATTGTGGTGATTTCCTTTTAAAAACATTTTCTACCAAGTGGAAGGGAGATAACTACTATCAGGTCTAATCATTTACCTAACTTTGAGCTTCCACACTTGACAGAAAACTTGCCAGAGGGCCAGTGGATCTATACTTTGTTAGTAGCTTTATTAAGACCATAAAGTTTGTTACTATTATTAATAATATGAACTATATATGGTAAAAGAGAATGGACACTACGGCATAGGCATGGATGGACTAAACTCCCTCTAAGCCAAAAATAATTACAAATGGCTTATGTGATCTGTACCTTAGAGCAGCTTCATCACCAAAATTCTGGTAAATCAATTCAGTCAATCATAATACTGCAGCTTCATTTAATTTTTATGAATTTATTACATTCAGTATATCTATGGCATGAGAGATGTTCTCAACTGAGTGATTAAATATAAACAATAGAATATCAAAATCTTTACTATAATAAAAACTTGCACATTCAGTTATCTCAGTAAATTTGTAGAACTCGTACAAATTTTATGATTTACAACATAACACTGACACAACTATTCCTCAAAATCAAACAATGTTAGTTACAAAAGCTCGCAAAGTTAGCATACACCCACCTGTGAATAAGATTTGTTAAAGGTTCAATCAATTTCTTCCCCAGCCTTGGTTCTAAAGGTGTCAATGCACTAAACTGAAAGAAAAAAAACAAATAAAAAAGGATAGAAAGAACTAAATTGATGACAATGGTACTTTCACTGTAGCTACTGAAAATGGAACTGTTGGATATTTTACTAAGTAGCAGAAATACAGTTTGAAGCATTTACCTCTGTATTTTGATGAAAGTAAACTTTATTCATAATGAAAAGTCAACTTACTTGTTTTCACTTTTATTTTAGTCATATGTTATGTTAATTTGCATAGCACCAGGACCACTCGCTATAAAACAACTGGAATTTGCAGATATATATTGTGTGCAGACTGCTGAAAATGGTGGATAAATATTCATTTAAATTTCTTGTCAAGATAACTTTCTTGAACCTCTTATATCTTAGTGAATGTAGGATTTATGTGAATGATTCAAAGCTGTCATACACTGCCATATCACAATCTATGCTAATGCAATGCCCAGCATCACTTAAGCACCAGTATGATCTTAAAGGTGACAATAAAAGTGTCTTCATCTATAAAGATGCTTTGAACATCAAGAGAACACAGATAGAAGCACTGTTGCATGCTGATTCCATATTATTTAACAAATACTAACATGAAGATCATATCAACCAGTCACAGACAGCATGTATCCTAAACAAACGTAGTTACAGAAGAAAAAAAAAAGTTAGTTCATATTCACCAATTTGATGATTTTGATTAGAACCCAGTTATTAGAAGAGGACGTCATCAATTTGAAGAAGAGAGGAGCTAAAGACAAGTAGTTCTTGGGATTTTTCCTGGCTAGCTCACAGATGACATTCACTGCTGCTGACTGGACACCTGTAACAAACATTTCTGAATAGCACAGAATACCATAAAAGCTAGCACTATCAAAGCTTATATTAGTTAGCAAGACCTGAACTGTCACATTTGATTGTAATTTCTCCAAATAAATCTAACTGATATTCTTCTGATTGATTAACCTATGGTGAAAGATTTGTAATAATAATCTCAAAATAAATCAAAGATCTATGAAATAAAGTGAAATATGTAGATCACAATCATTCACAATACTTTGTGATAACTATCAGTAAAATAAACCTATGTTCAGAACAAAACTGACGTCACTAGCACCTGAAAAGCAAGTTATCTGCAAATGTAACACAAGTCAATGCCCTAAACTTGATAAAGTAACTTTAAAATTGAAAACTTTTCCCTTAAAAGTTGTAAGTAATTAGATATCTGAATCTTTTAAAGTTTTAAATTTGATCTACTATGGGATACTGACATTTAAGTAATTTGTACTGAAGATGTAACACTAACTCAGCAAATGCCTGATTGTGAAGATATTTCCCTTGAAGCCATAAATCTTACCAAAATCAGATTCTTCTGTCACATCTTTCTGACTATATTTAGAACACTGCTTCCTAGAAAATAACTATGCAATTCCTGCATAAATTAGTTGCCCTGTGATTTTCATTCTAAACCACTGCCTTTGCATATGTGACCTATTTGGATCACTGAAATTCTAAAGATCAAAATTTACTTTTGATATCTAGGTGCTGATAAGTACCTGCTTGCAAAGCTTGGGCATTCGAGTTTGTCAACTATTATATTACTTTGGGTGATTTCTGCATGAGCAATACAAAAATAGGGTGTACTGTGTACGTGTGTATATGAAATCCTGAATATTTCTAACAATCAGAGAGAAAATCTACCAGGGTCTGCATCTTCCAATTTTTCTTTCAGTCTTGGAAAAGCTGGTCGAAGTGCCTCTGGGAACCTTAGGAACACTTTGTACATGATTAGTACAGCCTTCTTCCTCAGGTATGGACGAGTTGAAGTCATCTGAAAGAAAATTAGTTAATGAATCACACATGCTTGATGTTTGTTGACATTTCTTTAACAAACAATAGGAGCCTTAGTAATACATCAGTTATGAGCTCACTTTGCACCACTCTGGTTCAAAGTCCAATTCTTTGGGGGTTTTCATGAATGTAAGGATAAGTGGTCCATGATAACAGGTTTCCACCACCTCAAAGACTACTGTATATATACACCAGCATCTCTGATACTGACAGTTGTCAGAACTTGTACAATCATGGTAAAACAAAGAAAATTTAAAGCTTAACAAGAATAGCAAACTAGGTACCTGATCTTGCTGACCCAGTTATGAGAGACCTTTAACCTTAACAGCACAGTTGAATTGGGAAACATATTCAATTAAAGTAACATGTTGATAGTCCTTGTATCAGTGGATGTTAAAATTATGCATCATTGACTTTTCAGCTTCTAATTTCTGATCTTAAGACACATGTACAGTACAATAGTACAACCTTGATTACATGACCTCTCGAGTGGATATGAAAGCACAACAAATAAAGTCAACAAACAGTGCACTAACAGAAAAGATGCTCCTTATCTGGAGGAATATTCTAAAAGCTTGCTAATTATACATGCACGTAAATACATATACGTCCTACATTTCACCTAAAATCTTCAATCAAAATTAAATGTTCTAAAGCATGCTTGTAGTAAACATGTGAACAAGAATATGTTTATAATCAATATTTAAAAGTTTAGATTGTCCTATACAGGCAGTGAGAAAAGACATTTAGAACAAAAATGAATGTTCTCTGTCCACATCAGACACATGTACTGTCTATAAATGACAAGGGCATTGAGGTGTCCTAAAAAAAAAAAACTTTCAAAAGACGCATCATTTATATACAGTAACTATAAACCTACACCGATCTGGTGACATACGCAGGTTATATCAGCAAAAAATGGATTCATCTGGAAAAAGGTGGACCAGCTTTTCTGCATGTAGCCAAATACCAACTGCTCATGCATACAGACATGTACCTTTGCAAATATTTAGGTACAAGGCATGCTATTATTCCCATGTTATGTGTATGCAATTATACACAATGCAGTGTTCTCCCCAGGCCTTTTACCATAGCGGACCCACTACGCTATCGTTTCAACCCCCGATAACCCCCCAATGCATTACAACCTGCCGCTACGCTATGCTCTTGTGCCGCTACGCTTTGATGTTTCCCACTACCCTTATAAAATTAATCTGTTAAACAAACATCCTGTCACCTAATTCAGAGCCCTATTACTCAAATGACACCTGTTCTTACCTCTTCTTGGGTATTTTATTAAGATAATTCAGGATAATTACCCACTCACTTAACCATTATCTTTTGTACCTGGCTTGCGCGACTGCTGGTGCGCGACCTTTGGTGTGTGTTTCGTCTGCACAGACATAGTCACGTGATTGGCCAGCGACGATGGAGTCTACTGGTAGTGTTTTATATATATTTCAGTCATTTTCACTACCAGCCAAAGCAGTTTCACATATTACATTAAAAATTCGTGTGAAAAATGAACACACCACTTTCCAAGAAACGTAAAATTATCCAGTGCCTGGCTAGCCCCATGTTAGCCTGATTATGAAAATCAGAAATTGGCGTCACCAATAGTGGCAGTGATTCCGATTCCGATAGCATCAGGATGATTTCCACAAAGAAAGATATAAAGAAATGAAGAATGGGATTTAACAATAAATGGAAGACGTTATACCCTTGGGTGGAAATTGCTGGATCGGATGGCAAGTTATATTATGGTTCAAATCTACTGGGGAGTGGGGGGCTAACTGTGTCAACAGCAGGTAAATAAAACAATTTAAACTTTTGAACAACATTTAAGCTCTCTGACATTGATTCAGTGAAGAAATTAAACAATACAACAAGGATTCAGGTAGTTATGTCTCTTTTTGTACATCTATTCATAAATTTTATGTTCCATTTTTTTGAGATTGTGAAAGGTCGTTCTCCTCAGTGAATCGAATTAAGAGTGTTTTAAGGAACAGGTTGACACAGAGGGTACTGAACAACCTGATGACAAGCAATACTGAAGGACAATCCTTAAAAGACTTTAATTTTGATGTGGCAGTCAGTATATATGGCAAAACGTATATCATTTATTTAAATTAAGAAACAAATGAGATGGACATTAAGTGTTGTTATAACCTAGGTAAATAAAGAATACTATGTAAATATATGCACTTCTTTTTTATTTCACTGATCTTAATTTATTTCACTTTTATGACGTTAACACGCACTTTTTAAAACATTTTATGACCCTAACGCGCTTACCCGATGCTATCAAATATTTCTGGGGAGATCACTGCACTGAGTTTGTAGTTTGGTAAAAATCAATTGTATTCATTTAACAGATGTGAATTCTTGTTTACATACTGTTTTCAGCTCTAGTCCCCTGTTGACAAAAACACTGACTCATCGAAGTCTGAAAACAGTGGCTCATCAAATCTGTGTAAATATATAGTGGGCAAAAATGCTAAAACTCCAAAACTGTTACAACTCCAGCCTGAAGAGGAAGATGGCATTTCCATTCCAAGATAAACATACTTTGCAATGCGTGTGTCAGCCATAAAATCAGAACCTTACCAGTGTCATTAAGTCATTGGCCAAATCTCTTGCCAGGTCTGGGGTGATGAAACATGACAAACCATTCAGGGCTACTCCAGCATCATATATATTCTGGCTGCTTAAGTCCTGTAGAAGGAGGAATTAACACATATGACTTGAGCTATAATTATCAATGACAACTTCATACCTACTTTTTTTATGACCAGACAATGCAGCTAACATTTCAAATTTAAACAGTGTCTTTTCTGAAATTGACCTTTTTCCTGTTTATACAATAACCTCAATACACATCACTTATTCCTGTGATGTAAAGTTTACTAACATTTTATATGAGGATTACATATATTTATGCTCCAGTTATTAAAACACACATTTCATTTCCACAATTCTAATTGTTAGTATCCATATATGTTAAGACCATTGAAATATTTTTTTTGGTTAAAACTGTCTTGAATAAACTTTCAATTTTATACATCTAAAGATGCTGGCTAAACAAAACTCAAGACTCCATTATAGGTAAAAACTTCAGTTCAAAAGAAAAAACCTCTTTACCTGATGGGCGTCATACACAATAATGCTGTAGCAATACGAATTATATGGTAAACATATATATGCTTACAATATCTAGTACTAATATGTCAATAAACATACCTTTCTGATCATGTTAGTTGTCAGCATTAGCACATCTGTATTTTCATTAAAGCACTGAGATGCTGATAAATAGCCAATCCTCTGAAAGGAAGAAAGAATATAATGAACTGAGCATATAAGATAACAACAGCCACAATAGATGTCACCTACACATCTGTATAGCTAATATTCCTAAAGTAAACAATATATATTTTTTTAAGATTATCGTTAATAAAGTGGTTTTCTTTTCTTTCAGTCTTTCTTTTCAAGAGAGAGAAATGGCAAGGAATACAGAAAAGGACAAAAAAGGAGAGAAAGAGGGAATTCTTCCAGAATTTTTCTTACATGCAGAGACTATACAGCTTACAGAAAAGAGCAGCCAGGGTGATTTTAAATGTCAAAAACATTTTAACATCTACATCATCTCTTTTCAACACTCTCTGATAGATGCCAATTAAGGATTACATTATTTTTAGAAAACCTCTTCTCACGTTCAAAGTCATAAATAAGTTAGCACCAAAGTATTTTAATGTTTTTAAGTTTGAAAACAACATCAGCATGAGGAGTACATGGTCAAGTGAAAACAATAATTTATATACCGTAAGTTCAGTGCAAGTATTTAAGAAATCTTTTGCTTATGCTGGTACAGTTTTATGGAACAGGTTGCATTATAATATTAACAAGCACCCAGTGTTTCAGCTTTTAAGAAATTATACATCTACAAATATTTTAATGAGCAATACTGATTTTAGAACTGCATAGCATTTGTACATGTTAGCTGTGATACATATGTTAATATTGTATAATTTTTTTCTGTTATATTTGTATTCTTTTATGCAGCAGAGCAGAGGTTGGTTTTGAAGAATCTTTATTAAATCCATGTACTTTGGTTTTAATTGCAGGGCCATAACGTAAACTAACTGTTAGCTAATTATGTGACCCTGAATAAATATTATTATTATTATCATTATTATTATTATTATTATTATTATTATGAAGAGTGGATTCATAAGAAATCAAGGTACAGTGACCAAAAACAAAATATCTCCATTAACATGGCATAAAGTAAGCCAAAACTAAAAACTGAGACCTTTGTTCAAATTTCTTTACAAGTCATATTATCCAAAGTACAGACAAGGCAGGAATGTGTAAGGTTTAGGGCTGCACTTTGTGAAAAATCCATTACACATACAACCTGTGCAGATTCTTAAGTAGTACCAGTAGTACATTATTCTACATGTGCTACCTATTCCACAAAAAAATGTACATGTGGTAACTACTTGGGAAGTTACAGTTCTAACTGATGACAAACCTGTTACTGATGCCATTTAAGGAAACAAAGGCAGCAAGCACTATTATGCACCCTTTTATGCAGAATGACAATAAAGAAATAATAATTATCACATCATTATAAATATCATCATCACTGTCAGTTATCAACAGTCATCATTATCAGCATCATCATCTTCATCAATGTCCTCATCACTAATAGAAGTCTTACCTCTCTATTATACAAAAGGAATACAATAATGCGTTATTACTATCCCAACATAATTAATTACCTTAAATGTGAACTTTGTGGAGCTCATCACTTCAATGATATTAAAGGCTGCCCAGCTGATGTCATAACCCAGCATTTGAAGCTGAAAAAGATAACTACTTTGTAGTGTAACATATAAGATATGATGCTTTTATTCTATTCTATAAATAAACCAGATCTGTCAGTAAGTAAGTGCTTATGGAATACAATAGTATGCCATGTTTCCAGTATACTGCCCATTGTTTTCACTTGAAGTACAAGGTGGGTTTATCACTAGGAAAAGCCTTCCGTAATTAAAATCAGCAAAAAACCATACAAGCATGGAAAGGCTTATTATCATGCATAGGCTTATCAGTACAGTAACACAGGATACTCAACCTAAAGGACTGCCACAAAACTTTGTCATGTGCATGATGGAGGTGTATTTCAATACGCAGCTTATATTCCATATTCGGGTTACTATTACATGTGCAATATATGAGGCATGATGCATTTTCTTGTAAAAATTACTTAAATTTTCAGTTGAAATTTTGCAAAATACTAAATGCATTGTACTATACCCTTTGGTCTTATACCTGATGTGCTATCATATGGTAAATTCTCATAAATAATTCTTCATAAATTTGGCATCCTAAACTACCTAATTTTTGTCAAATCTCGCTTGACCTACTTTACATTTATTCCCAAGCCCCCACCTCCCAATTCAATTGATTCTCTCTTGACTTACATAGGTGAGCTTGCTGACTGCATTTGCCTTCACTGCTATATTGTCCTGTCGCAGCTCTTGTTTGATCTCATCTATACACTCAGCCACATACTTGGCCTGTAACAAGGAAAGAGATGCTTTTAGTGAATAAACCACTACATCTATTCAAGTAAAATATACACAGGCCAGGTCAAGATCATAAAAACTCTGAGCATGAGTCTGAGATGTAGTTTCCATCATCAGACAATCAGAAAAGAGCTTTCAAAAGTAAGATTATTTGTGACTGGCTGAAACAAAATCTCAAGCTTAAGAGTTTTTTTTTCCAGGCCTGACCCCATAATCACGAAACTCCCTGAATACAAAACTGAACTCGTGCCGTGATTTTCTATAACTTCTCTCTAAGTGGGGTTAGAGTTAAGCATCGTTTGGCATCATCATATAGTGTGAATACCTATATACAGAGGAGCCTTGTTAATTCAGACACCTTCGTTCCCAGTGAATATTTCCGGATAATTGAATCATGCACATTTTTATTTTACGATGTCATCATACCGTATACATGTACTGTACATGTACGTGTATTTGCTAGCTGTAAATATACTGTGTATGCAATAATGGTTGAAATAAATTAATGAATACATCTATTGATCTGTGTTTATTTAACTTTATTATAACATGCACTTGTACATACACATACAGTAAATATAAGTTTAAACAATTAACACATCAAACACATCACACTATGTACATGTACATGTATGTACTGCACATAAATGTATTATGTCAATTTCCTGAAGAAATCTGTGACCTTTGTTGCCTGCTGGCCGGTATCTCTACTTGTCTACACTTGCTTGGTGGTGTCGCCATAATAATATAAAAAGTATGACGAATACAAACTGATATCTCGCAGTTAAATGCGTTATGGTAAACTAATAAAATGCAGTTATTTTTATAATTCATATTTACAACTGTTATAGCTGCTAATGACCCGATAATTGATGTCCCCCTTTATTCTGAAATGAAGCCCGATACTGTCCACAGCTTAAGTCAATCAACATTATTTGTTCAGCCATCAACAAACTGTGATTGTTACATACAATTGGTAAACAACAAAGAGACTTAATGACACTTAATTTATTAACCATAGGTTACATCAAAAAAGTGTGGACGATTTGATCCCAGTGTGTTTATTTAATTATTAACACCCCCGCCGGCGACTAGCTAAAACAGACATTGTTTATACAATCGCTGGTTACAATACGGTCACGCTACTTGAAGTTTTTTCCGTACACATGATCACGTGACCAATTTATAACTTTAACGTGCCACTAGAATTTGACCAATCAGAGATTGATACATTGACACACCTCCAATTTGTGTAGGTGAATCGGTGTTATCCGACTGACTGTTTTTTCATATATGATTTTTTCCAGATTATCAAGGCAAGTTTTATAGTAATTTTACACTTTGGTCCCCGATTTTGATTTCCGGATCCGGAACGCAAATTTCTTGATTAACGGAGCAAATTAACGTTTAGGAAATCGTTCCCGTTGAACTCTGTCCGGATAGTGAGATTTCCAGATAAACAGAGTCCGGATTAACGAGGCTCCTCTGTACATGCCAAATTTCAATGATAAATGCTCAAACCAATTGTTCTCAATACTGCACATGCTGCATATTGGCCCAGTTCATTTGTTTCGGAATGCTCCTGGAGTTATTATGCATGCATCAACATTAACATTCATTAAAAATCGAGACAAATATAGGTTACTTTTTCAGTCTGGATGTGTAAATTTTGTAATCTATTCTCAATACCAGATCTTTGCTATGATCAATTTGCATTTGTGTAATTAACAGAAAGTTCATAACTTTATCAGACCTACATAAGCCTCACATGTGATTCATTGAACTTTATATATCAAAATTCATTAAAAATATGTAAAGAGTCCCATAAAATATCTAAGACCTATAACTTGTCATGCAGTTGCAGCAATCAGAGATATATTTCTAAAAATGTATTAGGTCAAATTAAATTAAGGCAGAGCATATAAAACAGTGTACAGTTAGATCAAGGTAACTATGGGTAGCCATTTTGAATAGCTGATATCTAAAGAAAGGCAAAGATGTAAAATGACTTGCAAGGCCTTTGGCCTGGTGAGCTACACTATTGTTCTTAATTATAAAAGCAGTGTATTGTAACTACTAACCCTGCCGTATAGTATACAACAGTGTTTATGTGTGTGTGTGCGTGTGTATATATATATCTAGTTCAACAGCTGTATAGTATACAACAGTATATAGGATCCAGGGATAGCTCTGTATGGTGTATATTTGTAATCCTCTATAATAACCTCTATATACCTTGATTGGAATCCTGAGTGACTGTGTACTTTGATGAGAAGTAATTACTGGGTTGATAGTAGGTGTGTCTGCTTTGCATGAATGCCTATATCAGCAACTATGTAGCATCCTTTTTTGGTGATGTGTGTTTGGTTGTGGGGGGTATGAGGGTTGGTGTGTGCAGGCAAGGCGATGGGTACTGTAACCAGAGGACCTGGGTTTGAATCTCAGTAGTGTATGAATTAAAAATTCTCAAACCTGTATGATAATATTCTTTTTCCACATTTAAAAATTCACTTCAATTACCACGCATCCTCCAGCAGGATCCAGGGAGAGCACTTTCCGCTCTGTATGGTGTATATTTGTAACCACACACACACACATATATATATATATATATATATATATATAAATATATATATATATATATATATATATATATACACACACACACACACACATGTATATATATATATATATATATATATATATATATATATATATATATATATATATATATATATATATATATATATATGAATATGGATATAGTTCATCCAAAGTCACCTTGCAAACTAGTTTTTTTTTTTACTCAAAATTTCTAAGGGCTAGTCCACCAGACTAAGAGTGCATGAATTGCACTTGCTCAGTAGTGAAGACATTTACTGTCAATGTGCATCCATTCCACTATATCATAACAATCCCTGATAATTTTTTATAAATCTTTAAATGAAAAGATAAAACTGCCAGCCACTTCTAAGACTTGTAGGGACCATCTCTAACTTACTGGCAAAGCATATTAACTGCCATACTGAATAAATTACTTGCCAAAATAACATGGTGCAATGGCTCAGAACCTGTATCCTTTCCTTTACTACTAAATGACAGATGGCAGGGGAAGTCAATCAATCTTCACAACACTAAAATTTGCAGAAGACAGCAATAGTACAGTGAAACCCCACTATAATACTATGGTCATATCCAGACAAGTCAGTTAACTGAAGGAAATATTGCATGTGTACCTGGTTAGCTATACAAGACAAGGGTGGGGGAGAGGGGGGGGGACCACCAAAACTACGAGCTTCAGTGATGCAGTTACCAATTTAAATTGGTGCATATTGAACGAGAAATACTTAAAACAGTGATTACATATTTAATATTTATTTTTTGAGCAGAGAACCATGCTTTGGTACATACATATACATGTACAAGAAAAATGGCAACTGAATAGTGTAAATAGTTATTGTACGTGTACTCACCAACCAATGTAACTGTATCCATAATAGTAATTGTCGAAAATGTGCACAAAGAAACATAATTTCTAAAATTTCTCTGCTAGATTCCATTCAAATCCAAATACTTAATTTCTTTTTAATACAATCACACTAATTGTATCTTATGAAACACCGTATTTTCAGAAACATTCATATATGCTGGAAATGTCCATGGGACTGATTTTCGACTGATAATAAATTGCATAAATCAGACACTGGGAGTTTCCAAAAAGCAACTTGTATTTTGGCTTGAAAAGTACTTGAACTGAAATACATATATAGGTATTGATTTCATAATGTACTTAAGATGATCAATTCAACAGGTGTAAAACTGTCTCAACCAAGTTTGAGAGTAAACCATTCATTTCATGGGTAAAGAGTGATCTCCCAATAAACTGTCATGTCATTCTCTAAAAGACAGGAAAAAAATAAATTGAACAAGTCCTATATTTACTGAAACTTATGTTGACAACTATGAAAAAGGGAGTAGCATGTTTGATTATAACAGTAAATCCCTCCATCCCTACAACTTAAATTGTTCTGTTCCAGTCAGTGTTCAACAACAGTATGTGTAACTTAAGCATTACAATGGGGGGGGGGGGGGGGGGGGGGGGGGACCAATGTATATGGCAATGACCAAACCTGCTCTTGACAATTTGAGAGATAAACTTATTACAACAATGGCATTGTTTGGTACATGGGTGTGCATCATGGTTGATTGCGCAGGCATTGGTGGTCGGTTGTTTTCCCTTAAACATGTAGTTAATTTGATTTATAAATTCAAGTGAGAAACATTTTTTGACCACCACATTGTGTGATATTTGTTTGTGTATCCCAAATGACTGCGCAAACATCTGTTGGTTATTGTTTACCCTGGACTGAGCAATGACTGTACACAGGATGCATTAAAGACAAACACAAAGTAGACATGACTTTATTGTTGATGGTTCAGTCATAATTAAATTAACAATTATCAGCTTTTTAAGGCACTAACATCCTTTAAAAATAAGCAAAAAGCAGTGATATTTTTTTCTTTAAGAATAGAACACATCCTGCCAAATTACTAAATCAAGGTACTTTATTTTGGCACCAAAGCTTTGTAGTACTTCAAGAAATTGGTGAAATAATTGTAAAATTTCAGGAGCTATGCCACAACTGTGCTATATCTGAATCCATGTTATAATGAAGCAAATTATAGCTAGACTTCACCAATGAGGAACTATAAAAAAAGCAAACTCATGTACCGGTACACTGCATGTTAACAGCCTTAAGAATATGGCTATTGAGACTTGTAAAATATTAAATGGCATTAGTCCTCCACATCTTCATGATTTAAAAAAAAAAAAATAGAAGACTAAATATTCTGTTAGGTATGTAAATATGGTAGCAATACCAAGATCCATTAAACAGCTAAGTACGGTAAAAACAGTTTTAGCTTAGCTGCAGCATTTTTATGGAATTTGCATCCAAATAATAATAAACAGTTGGTTCTTTTGATGATTTAAAAAAATTACACAAAATCTGGAATGGCATTAAATGAAAATGTGCAATGTGCAAAAAACTTTTATTTCAGTCTCAAGTTATGCCTGGCAAGCTTTCATGCATGTTTTTTTGTTGTAGTTTCTTACAACAGCTGATAACTTTTAGCTCTTGTTCTGCATGTGTTGCTTATTTGCTTCAATTTTAGTGACTTTTAAATATTTAGAGCTTTAAATTCCCTACAAGCTACATGTGACATTGCTTCTGTAATATGTATGTTTGTATATACATGTAGATGTGGATATATGTGTCATGTAAATTATTGTAAAATTATTTGAAACTGTAGATGATAAAAGCATACATCTGTATGTATGTATGTATGTATGTATGTATGTATGTATGTATGTATGTATGTATGTATGTATGTATGTATGTATGTATGTATGTATGTATGTATGTATGTATGTATGTATGTGTATATATGTATGAAGACAGGTGTGTTAGATGCATGCCCTCCACCCAAAAATAAAGTGTTTCTATGGATGAATATACATACTTTGCTAATCCTTGTACAATTATGTGTTACTGTATGTACTTTATTGATTGCATATGTTTGTAACTTCTCTATGTATGTTCTGTTAAGTCATGTACAATTATGTGTTAATATATGTACTACTGTGCTGATTGTATACAATTATATTTATAATTTGTCTTGTTGATCCTGAATGTTATTTATTGTTTTAAGTAATTCCTAGTAAAAGCTCAATACAGCTAGTGGTTTTTGTTTTAAGCATATGCACAGATTTCAAATAAAGATTACCGGACTTAACTTTGTAAATCTTTTTTAAAAACATTTAATGCAAACACCATATCTTTTGACTGTAGATCTAAAATATTCATAGTCTAGTTGGGATAGCACATATTTTATAGGTAAATGATTGTGATATACTACCGGTAGTATCATAACTGCCTTACATGTATTTATCTATTGTACTGACTATGGAAATAAATTGAGAAGGTTATCTGGGATATGTTATCATCAGATATATAATGTACACTGTATACTAGGTACATACATCTCCTATCTGGAGTAAACAATAGCACTTATTACAAGTATACTGGAGACTTACATTTAACAAAAATATTAAATGCAAATGAATCAAACATCACCGTATATACTTGTGTATAACCCAATACCAACTGCAAACTGCATAGACCCAGATCTGCCATCACACAATGCATCGGCAGATCTGGGTCTATGTAGTTTGTAGGGACTAATCAGTAGAACAAACAAAACAGACTAACATGAAGCTGGCCCTGGCATGCATGTCAAGCTTGCCCACTGAGATTCAATAAAGAGGGATGAAGTGCATAGTGAAGCTATATTCTAAATATGAAGATGGTGGGATCAAATGGTATTGAAATAAAGGAAAATAGAGAACACAACATTGGGTGTGGACAGAATGCATGTACTGTATGCATTGAGTTTAATGGCACTTCAGTACAATCGTAGCTATACAATGCTGATTCAAAGTAAAATTCCCAATATATAAAGGTAAAAATAGAATATTTTTTTTCGAATATAAACTCTTCCAAGTAGACATGCCATCTTACAAAATAAAAGATAAAAAGGCAAAACTTAAAATTCTAAAATTCTAAAAAAAAGTTATATCAAATGAAAGATAAAGGTAAAAAATATAAAACACTTAAAATATTTCAAAATTTGTTATATAATCCACATTCTTTTAAAAGGTCAATGATTTTCTCTGGTGGTACTTCATCAAAAAGCTTCTTAACTGAGTTCACATCAAAAAGCTTCTATCTCACATGATGGAAATCAACATTCTCAACAAGAATGTGTTCTGCTGTCAGTCGACACTGGCAAGGTATGAACTCTGGTCAAGGTTCACCCTTCAGGAGTGAACACATGGACATAACAGATATGCACAAGAACACGAAAGTGGTCACTATGTCGAGCTTCCACCAAAGTGAGCTCAAAAAAAATGTGTTCATGGAACAGATTTACCATCACATTGCCTGAAAAAGAAACCTAAATGCGAAAACTTCACTATACATATGGCCAGAAAAGATACAACACTATTTGCTTTATCACAGTTGTGGTGGGGCATAACAAAAAACAACTGCTCTATCCATATGCTCTATTATATATGAATGATATTAAATAATATTATTTATTGGGAATTCACTTGTTTTTGTGTCCTTCGGAGTTAAAGCATAATTTGTACCCTTTCCCAATTTAAAGATATTTCATAATGAAATGATACAATTTGCTTAGTTATTGTGAGTCAAAATACCCTAAACTCGTAAGAAAAACAATATTATGTGGAAATAGTGTCTTGTTTTTCAATTATTAAGTTTAACCAACAGAATCTCACAGTTTTTCATACCATAAAGATTGTACAAACAGTATATATCAGAGTATAATAGTTGTTCTTATCTTCATATTTGCATTTGGAATGTGCCGATTCATTAAATAAAAGTTGAGAATAAAATCAAAATACATTTATGTGTTGTTTATTTGATTTCAAATATGACATTTGGACATTAGTATCAGTTAAAAAAAAGGCTATGTGTAAGCCGTGAATTCATTTAATTACTGCACATTTTGCCAGAACTTCTTCCTTGACCACTTTATATTTGGGTCATCTTCGATATATTGGGCTTGAAATTGCATAATAAATGCGGCAGGTTAAAGGGTTTAGCATTCTGTTGCATCAACAATCTCTCAATCAAAACCTGTAGCATCCAGGATTCAGTCCTTCGTGACATGAATGTGTAAGTTATAAATAAACTCTTTCATACCATGTGAACTACATCATACACTGTGCAATACGTCAACATAAGCATTTCACTGAAGAAGCAGAATGGCCAATTACAAGCCAAGTAACTCTGTCAGTCAAAAGAAAATTCCTTGTGACAGCTTCCTCAATGTCAGTTATCATTAACAGTCATGACAGGTACAATACCGACCAAATTAAAAATCAATTGTTTTCTGTTAGAGAGTTTAATACAAAATGAAACCATTTTATATGACGAAAATGATGACTACTTCGACGATTGTTTAAATATCTGAAATTCATGCATTAGGGAGAAAATTATGACGTGTTGTGATGGATGTTTTGTTGGAAACAAGAACAGTGTTTGAGATCATACAGTTTGACACATTCCATAACTTCTGATCAGTATACTGAAATTCAGGCTTGTATTTAATTATTTCACTCTTGCATCTTTTCTATAAAAAAACTTGTTTTGTGTCAGTACATGTATATATATGCGGTTGATGAGAATATTCCCAAAAGAAATAATATACAGCTATATGCACAAAATAGAAATTTGTCAAACAGTAACTTCATAATCAATGTGTTTTATGTACTCTCTGCATCCAAATTTACACACTTTTTTTTACCATACAAAAAAAAAAAGAGTTTCTTTAGTTAATACAAAGTGTTCTTTGGATAAAAACTCTCTAAATTCACAAAAGTAAACAGTTCAGGAGCAAATCTACAATAAATTAGATTGTTACATAAAACTCCGTTATGTTCATTGGTGCCATAATTTCACAGATATAGAGAACTCTTTCTCTCATTTTAATTGAGATTTTAATCAAATTAGTAGACCACACTTTCAAAATCATTATTTTATGTTTGTTTTTCATATTATGATTGAAATTTGTCCAGATGTCAAACATAATGTCTGCATACACATAAATTTATGCCAATATGTCATACGTAACATCCACATTCAGTTTTACTTTATTTCAAGGGTTCATGTATTTGTAATACCACCAGACATGTCTTGTGACAGATAAACTACAGAATCTATAATGCTAAGATTGTGTTTAACTTGAAATGTACTTATTTAGATAAAAAGTGAAGTCTTATGTTTCAGTAACATAGAAAACAGAACATGTTTTGTCGTAAAGTTTTAATTGTTATAAGAATTATTGATTGTTCTGGTTTCAAACAGCTTTAACACAATCCTAAACATAAAAATAAGTTTCTTTTACATGTCAAATCTACAACACAACCACCACCTATTAAAAAAGAGCTGAAATCAAACCTATGGAGTCAAGAAACGATCTTCCCATAAGTACAATAATAAAGCATGCAGTACTACTTTCCCAATTCTTAGAAAAGTAAGGAAATATAATAGGATTTATTTGTTCACATATTGTTTAAGAGTTGAAACACTTTAGCTCAGAAGGACCCTTTTGTGGGTATAAATTTGTATGGCTTTGCAAACTACTGTACAACAACAGATCAATGTTTGGGTGAATATCAACTGTTATTAACTAATGAACCTCAGAGTAATAATGCAAAGCAGATTTACATATAATGCGTTTACTAGCTATAAAATGTTATATTTAACAAAACAAAATTAAATAACTGTTTTATTACATGATTTAGAGCAAAACTTCGAAATTGACATTGTCTCCGAGTCATAATTTTTTTTTTTGCTGCCCGATGCCAAGAATTTAAGGTCACATAAAAGTCAATGATGTCACCAAAGTGCAATATCAGATGAATTATCACAAATCACATGACGCTAGTGTCAGTCAATGTAAAACCACCTCTGACAGGAATCATGTTACAATACATTTTCATCAGTACATGTACTTCACTGCATGGCTAAGCCTCTGATGGGGATTGAAGGATTCGTATTGTAGGGGTAGTAAAATACAATGAAGACCCAGGACGACTAAAGACAAGAGTACCACAAACAACACGATACACAGGATCCATCTTGTGACCTTTTCACAACTAATGACCTTGACCTCTGAGCTAGGGACTTGACTCTTGTATGGTGTGGACCTGGGTAAAGTTTCGTCATAATATCTATAGGGGTTAAAAAGTGGCAGCGTGGATAAGGATACAGGCTTTTGACTTGCATTACCCCTTGTTGTGACACTGACCTTGAGGCGAGGAGTATGTCAATACACAAGACACTGTCAAGATATATAACAGGCTAAAGTTTCATTGAATTATCTTCAATGGTTCAAAAGTTATACCCATGCATGGATAGCGGTCACTGAATATACTTTCCCTTGCCATGACCTTCATTTTGAGGCAAGGTACATAACTATGGTATGTGACCCACTGTCCAGTCATGATATATGACTGGTTAAAATTTCATTAAGATATCTTCAATGGTTCAAAAGTTATACTCTGAACAAGGCTACAAGTCAGTTACAATTTCCATTGCTGTGACCTTCACCTTGAGGCATGCGACATGGCTATGGTACACCACACTCCATCTATTCATTCATGAAATATACGGGTCAAAGTTCATTAAAATATCTCAAGTGGTTCTAAAGCTATACTCCAGACAAGGATAGAAGTCACAGAATTACATTTTCCCCTTGTCATGACAGTGACTATATATACTTAGGCTTGGTATCATTCAAATCTCTCCAACTGTTACAAAGTCATGGGCTGACTAGCAAATGTTAATGGACTGAAAAAGGGTTGGACAAAGTCATAACATATTACACCCCTGACTTAAGACGTGCATATATTTAAAACTGGGCAACCAAGTGACTCGTTGTTAAAGCCCAGCTATACAGCCAGCATCTGATGTTAAGGGATTAGAATATGTATATCTGCAATGATGCAAAATCAATAAAATGGCCTGTCAACAAAAAACTAAAAATTGAAAATATGAATGTTCACATGGTTTGCAAGCAATCCAACTCTACATTATGGATCACTGCACAATCACTTTTTAAAATCAGAATTACCAAAATGATTTGCTGGGAAACCAGGTTTTTCAGTCCAGTTGTTAGCTGGGCAAGTATTTTTTTGAATACTTGTCTACCCATGTATTGTATTTACAGCTCGATCACTTTCCAATGAAATTTTAAATTTATAGTTTCAAATCAACCAAAAAAAACCATGAAAGTGAGTTTACATAATGCAAAATATTTCTAAAATGTGCATGTATTAAATGTCAAACAGAGAAAAACCCAATATTAACAATTTATGCCAAGGAATATACAAGAGCAAAAAAGTTTTATATCATGGGGAAATGGATTCTAATCTACCTGTTTTCTAAGAGAATGAAAACCTGAAACCATTCTCCCTGAACTTACTTACCTCATAATACTAGACAGACATGAAAATAGTCACAAAGCATATATGCAGTCATTTAAGTTCATTAGCTTCTTAAAACTAAAATTACTATTCATAACTGATTTTACAGCTTTGGCATTTTTCTTTCAAAGATTTCATCAACAATAATGGACTGTATGTATGAGTGAGGTTCATAAATAAACAGGGCAGTCAACATCAACAATACAATATAGGTCAGATGATTGAAAACACCAAGCCTTGCCATCTTTGATTTTGGTGTTTAAGGCTGCTGTTTTTGACACTTAAAGTTAATACATGCAACCCAATGCCATGAACTATTCAATATTCTAACTGATATTTTCACAGTGGTAGGTCAATAATGTTTTCTTTGTCATTTAAATCTCTTATGTGCAATAAATGTTGAGTCAGTAATCAAAATGTAACCTGACAGTTTTTGACACCTAAATCAATAGAATTCTTCCTAACCCCAAGTGCAGGCCATCCACAAAGTTTGGTAACTGTAGATGACAGACAAGTCAAGTTATTGCATGGAAACAAAATTGGTAACAGACAGATAGACATCATACCATATGTTTCACCCTATTGCGGGCATATACAAATAGGAACTTGGCTTTCATTCTCACATAATTTGCAAGAAATCCAATACTAAATTTTAAATAAATGATGAATCACTTTTTAAAATAGAATTACCATCAAGAATTACTGTGCAACCAGGATTTTTAGTCTGGTTGTCTGGTGGACAAGCATGTTTTTAAAAACTTGCCTACCTATTTATTACATACAATTTAATCTCACATGGTTGATCAGACATTTCATACAGATGCTCAATCCAGTTTGGAACTATTTAGGTGTTTTCTCTGATGTCTGCATTTTAATATTTTTTGATGCTATGAATCAAACTTGTATAAATCCTAATTCGTTTTGAATTTCAGTCACACTATAGAGCTAAATATATTTAGAAAGCATAAAAGAGAATGGTATGTACTAAATACAAAACTGCATTCATGTTTCATTTGAAGTTGAGGGAAAGAACTTGTTTGACATGGTTTATGAATATGTCATGGCGTGAAAGCCTTGATGTATCTCTATGCTATATCAAACTCGTTCTTTCTGCAGACTCAAAACAAAACATGTCAGTAGTTTTGTTTCTGTACTGTATTCACAAGCCGAATGTGATTAGATATATTTGTTTCATTAATGAAAGTTGTCACGTATTTCAAACAAATTCAGCATTTCTTGCTACAGTCACTCTTCAGCCAACTGACATTGCAGTCAATACATTTTGAACAAAATGGATCACTTGACTGTGCCTGGATTTAAAACACCATCTGAGTATGTAAAGTATGACTAAAGCTATCTGATTATAAGCTGTGCAACAGTGTCAATATGGGCTGCCAACTATCCTTTAAAATTTGGTCTCTAGTTCCCATAATGACACAGACTGAAGAGAGCTACAGGGCATTGAATATTAAGGCAGTAAGATGTTGACTACCCCCCAAAAACACACACACATATCATTCATATCAGGGTGGACATCCTACTACGCTACTGCCAAACATTAGTGTAATGTATTTTCAACATGTATAAATGATATACATAAAATCATACCTGCATTAATGTCATATTTTTCAAATTTTTTTTACTATTTGCATCCAAGTTATTTCTACATAAGCAGGGCATCTTTTAATAAGTTTTCTTTGTCTGATGGTCTGATGATGCATTTTCTAAAACATTTTTATTATGCTTAAGTTTTTAACATTCATCATATGAAGGCACCCAAGCTGACTTTGCAGGTTATATCTGTAGAGTTGTTACTAACATGGAAGGTTAAATAACAAGTTATACAGGTCATATGGTACCATGACCGCTTTTAACATCATTTGTGAGAATTTGATTAGAAATACCTTTAAATGGTGATTATTTATTTCATTTCAATGTTTGTCAATCATTATTCCTTGCAAGATCATTATACAAATGCCCCAGGTAATATATCTGACAAAATCAGCATTGAAGTGCATGGAATTTTTAGACAACCAAGAGGTGTGATTAAATGTTGCATGCTATCGCAATGAATGTGCTGCCTGTTGGACAAAATTTGTGCTACCACTTTTTTTTATCCAACTTAGTGCCCACACGCCACTGTACAAGTCCGTAGTGATCTACATTATTTGTCCAGAAATTTTGTGATGACAACTAAGGTACAGATCACTCAACAATCAGGAATGAAAAGACTTCAGTAAAACTATGTTAGTATTACCTTTTCGAAAAATAATTAAAACTTTATTTAATATCAATAAAGGCGCCTACATGACCACGTTGACACACTGTAGTATACGGAAATCAATGTTAATTTTTTTATTTTTTTTTAAAGAAGCTAATTTCGGTCACGTGAGAACTTACAAGTATCATGTTTTTGTAATTTGCCTACTACTTTTATGACAGCAATAAAACAAAAAATCGACCTTTATCCACTGTTGTGGTGACCACTATAGCCAGTGTCAGTGGCCATTATCAACATTATTGATCTAACCGTTCCAGTAGCTGTCAATGTCAACTCACTTCATTATCCTTGTGGTTCCGAATGCCCCGAACTAGGTCCTGCATGTTTTTATCCAGAACCCTTTCCAGGGTCCCTTTCATTTTTTTTAGCGCCATATTGATGGTCCTACACCTTTTGGATTTTAATCATTACAGCGGTTCTGAAAAAAAAGACATCAAAGTAATTATCTCAGACGCCGAAGTAGGTGTCACTTAAATCTGGAAATCCAACATGGCTTCAGTTTTGATCATGTGACTCGTTGACGTGTAACCTAAAATTCTTCCACAAGAGCTTCTTGATTCCGGACTTTATGCGACAAAGCGAAAGAAACAGAGCTAAACCATACGTAATTGTATTTTCATGTTCATATTTTCATAAAATAATTGTCTTCGATTTTACAAACTTTGGCGTCATAAGAATTTAGCCCTGTAAATTAAAGTTGATTCTGAAGATTGATAAAAACTGCAAAAGAATATATACTCTTAAGTTAGAAAAGGTACAACTATGAGCCACATGATTCATCTATGAGGACTACAATAGCTCCTATCGAGTGATTGCTTACAAGGACATGATTACCAACACTCCAACCATGGCATTAGAAGTTCATAAAATTGCATATGGCATGGCACCAATATATCTCTCGAACCTTGTTAAAATAAAAACAACAAGAAATTGTCATTATAATTTCAGATACGATAATATTTGGGATCAGCTTGAGGTTAAGGCTGTCTGCTACACTGGTCCGAAACAGCCTGCCAAATCAGATTTGATGTATGAATTCTTAAGTTTTCCACAGGTTGTTGAAGACATGGGATGCAGCGACACGTGAGTGTAAATAACTTTAAAAAATAAATTCTGTTGCTCAGCGTTCTTTTTTTTTTTTTTTGTAATATTAGTAAACGTTAAAAAATACTTGCAGACTATTTAGACTAATTTCTAACTTAGTTTTTAGCTTTATTTGTTGTTGCTATTTTTTTTCTTCCTGTGCTTATATGAGCTCTTGTCTATTTTTATCCTTTGTTGTTATGTAGATTTGGTATTTTTAGCCTCTAAGTTTTTCAGTGGCCATCGTTTTTTGCAGGATTCCCTTTTTAACAATTAGTAATTTTCTTACCCCAATTAGCATACCCTGAATTCTAATTTTGTTAGCAAAAAAGTATGTATGTATGTATGTATGTATGTATGTATGTATGTATGTATGTATGTATGTATGTATGTATGTATGTATGTATGTATGCATGTATGTATTTATGCATGTATGTATGTATGTATGTATGTATGTATGTATGTATGTATGTATGTATGTATGTATGTATGTATGTATGTATGTATGTATGTATGTATGTATGTATGTATGTATGTATGTATGTATGTATGTATGTATGTATGTATGTATGTATGTATGTTTTTTCTGGTGTTCGTACGAGTATGCAATTATCCATGTATTCCATGCGTGTATTCTACGTGCACATTATCAATAGATGGGTCTTAAAGTTACGTTTTAATATCTGTTTGAATTGTTAATGTCAGTAGTATATGGTGAGTGTTTAGCCTCAAGATGGGACCCTATGGCCTCAATGGGACTTAACATTGTGAGGCTGTAGAGTCCCCAAAAATTCTTGAGGCTATAAATCTTGAGGCTATAAAAATCTGAGGCTGTACAGTCCCCAATAGTATTTGAACATTTTGGGACTGTACAGCCTCAAGGGTAGGCAAGAATGGAAAATTAATCTTTTCTTGTGAAATGGGTGGCCCTGAAAAGGGCCATTGGTTTTTTTTTTGTTTTACTGCTTTAGCATTCGCATCTCCTAGACGGTCTTCTTCTTATTCTTCTACTTCTTCTGACTTCTTCCCCATACATTAGCACTCTTTTTAAGCAACCTTGTCTTTCTATGTAGATTCTTCTTTTCCAATAGGTGGTCTCTGTCATTTTTGTCACAGCCCATGATGCTCGAACATACATAGGGAATGCTGGATTAAATAGCATTCCTGAGACGATGTTGGAAGCTTCCACACTGGTCCACATTTTTTTCTTTAGAAGTAGTCTTGGAGAGAAAACCGGTGAAGCTTTATGAGACAAGCGGTGGTATATATACCTTACGATCGGATTGAAATGTATCGAAATGAACTACCAATCCCAACGCGCGTTACAAGTGGGTCGATTTTTCTTCCAATGGGAAGAGAGTAGGGGTGTGACGTCATTTTGGGTATAAAGACATCGTAGCGTTCGTAGGGATTTCACTTGGAGAGGTATCATGGAGAGTACTAAGCCTATGAATTGGAGCGAGAATCCTATCTTTCACTTCCTACCGGAAGATTTTAATTTAGATTTTCTGAATCAAGAATTTGAGTCTGAGACTGCTGCTGTTGCTGTTGCTGCTACACAACTTCCCTCTTTGCTACCAGTGATGGATGAATTTAAAAAGAAACAACAGGAAGAGATGGAAATTTTTTTAAAGAAACAGCGAGAGGATAAAGAAATGTTTCTTCAGCAGCAAGAAGAAGAGAGAAGAAGAAAAAGTGAGGAAGAAATCAGACAACAGTTAGAAGAGGAGGAGAAGGAGAAGGAAACACCAAAGGAAGACAGTCAGGAAGAAAAAATGGTGAGTCTTTTAGAAGAGATTTTATCAGAGTTAAAGTATCTGAGGAAATTATACGAATATTCTTTAACTCAGCCGCCTAAACGAAAAAGACCATCACGGGCTAAACATTCCAAACCTACCAGTTCTAGTGAGATGCCACCACCACCACCACCACCAGTGACTACCACCATTGCCAAAACACCAGCAGTAGCAGCACGAATTGGATTGGGTCGTGGTAAAGGACTACGACAATTGAAGTTGATTATGTCAACTCCATAAGTTTGTTTGAACCAAACAAAACAAACACCCCAACGGTCCTTTTCAGGGCCACCCAGATTTCTAGAAAAGAAATCAAATTGCCAAAAAAAAAAAAAAAAAATCAAGTAAAACTTAAATTTTTTTTACCCATTCTTTGTGTAAGAGTGAGTGCGTGCGTGCGTGCATCCATACTCTAAAACAAAAAACACTTACTTTTTTTCCATTCTGGTGTATTCTCATTTTTTTTACAAAATAATTCACCATGAACATATAACACCAAAAAAAAAAAAAAAAAGTTCATTTGTTTTCACTGTCTGTCTCTCTTGTTCTTCTTGAATTTCTTCTTCATAGGGATCAAGATCTTCACAGGAATCATGGGTTCCATTGGTACATTTTCTTCATTCTCACTGTCTTCCATCCATCTCACTCTCTTCTTACTTTTCTTGATGATATGTTCTTCTTCTTCTAGGTTTGAATCGGCTTCCTCCCTCTCTTCTGGTAGATTTTCTTCTTCTTGTTCTTCTTCTTGTTCTTCTTTCTGAGGGCATTCCGAAGACCAATGTCCTTTTCCTTTACAATGATAACAACTATCTTTTGTTTTGTCTCTTTTTTCTTTTCTTTGGTTTAGACGTTGTGGACATTCTGCAGCCCAATGTCCTTTCTCTTGGCAGATATAGCAAGTATCTTGACTTTTATCTCTCTTTTGGGTTTGTTGACGTTGTGGACATTCTGGAGCCCAATGTCCTTTCTCTTGGCAGATATAACAAGTATTTTGACTTTTATCTCTCAGTGGTAGTCCTCGGGCTATATAATCCCAATAATACTCAGAAGGATGTCCTTTCTAAGGGCATCGATTTTTTCTTCTTCTTGACTCTTCCATCTTTACAGTGTGAAAGTTCAATCACCAAAGACTGATTCTGAAGGTAAGAAGGTCTCTTTATATATACTCTCCTCTCTCTATATATAGATACCTGGGGTGAAACTGAATCAGTTTCAAAGTAAACTTCAAGATGAAAAAATCACGCCCAAACCATGAGAAACCAGAAGAACAAGAAGAAACGAAGAGACCACGACGCCAAAGATTGTCTGTACCGCCTGAAACACCGCTAGCTGAACTACTAGCTCAAGTCCATGCTAGTGACTTCGAAGAGGAGATGAGTGAACCTGAAACCCAAACTTCTAACCCACCCAAAACAAAACCCACCACCACTACCAACACCAGAACCCCTGACCAAAAAAGACCTACAACCTTGGCTCCTCCTGAAAATTACTATCGGATTCGAGAGACTCAAAAAATAACTTCTCGAAAATTTAAACTACAGCCTACACTCACACGGTTCACTTTAAAGACTTCAAGTCCGAAGTACCTCCCGAGAAAGCGGCGGGGTTCATTAGTGATTTGTGGGAATCTGTGTTACAGAACTTGAAACGCCAATGTGGAGCCAAAGAAGACGATCGCTTGAGACTGGCCATTCATCACGACAATTTGAAGAGTCCTGTTTGGATCGAGTTCAGCACCCCGGCAGAATTAACGCCAGACAAAGTCATGTCCACAATAGAACATGTTCAACAATCTAACGACAAGTTTACCATCACGGATGGAAAGGCTACACTTTACATGACTCACGTTGCTCCTCCTCGAGGAAGTGGACGAAGTAGGAAACCGTTATTGGTGGACGATCTTCGCACTACCAAACGCAGTGTCGTCCAAATTGACAATACCCAAGACCAGATGTGTTTGGCTCGAGCCATTGTGGTGGGGCGTACGTATGCCAACAAGAACGAGAGTAAAGAATGGAAAAGAGCCTGGAAGAGCATTCGACAATCGGACAGAGCCAAACAACTAAAAGAAGCAGAACTCCTGTTGCAGCATGCTGGTATCCCTAAAGAGACCGTGTGTGGCATTTCTCAAATGCAACAGCTTCAAGATGTTTTGGCTCCTCACTACACTTTGAAAGTTCACCCTCAAGAAGTGCGCGGAGATATGGTGTTTCGAGGCCCTGATTTTCCCGAAGGAAAATGCGTTCACCTCTATCATCACCAAGAACATTTCGATACCATCACCAGTATCACTGGATTTTTGGGATACTCTTACTACTGTGAGAAATGCAACCAAGGGTTTAACAATCGAGAGCGACACAGTCATTGCGGAGCAAGATGTCGGCGCTGTTTAGCGGACCAACCATGCCTTCCTGAAGAACAAAATCACGTCATTGTGAGACGTGTCGACGCAGTTTTGATAGTCCTTCTTGCTACGAACAGCATCGCAAGACACTAGGGCACCAACAAAAATGTGCTGGCGACTAATTGAAATCGTGTTCCACGTGTGGAAAACTGATTTGCACCAACGACCCAAAGAAACACATTTGTGCTGGAAAAAAAAGATGTTCTATTTGCAAGCAGATCGTCGATTTTGATCATCAATGTTTTATTCAAAAGTTTGACAAGACAGAGAAGAAAGAAATAAAGAAGAACAAGAACCAAGTGGATTTCATCTTCTTTAATTTTGAATGCATGCAAGAAACGGGTATTCACATTCCTAATTTCTGTGTGGCGCATCGGGCTTGTGATCAGTGCATTCAAGAAACGATTCACTTTCACTGTCCTCATTGTAGGGGATTCCAAAAGGACGTGAAAAAATCTTTCGTGGGGTTAACACTTTGTCTGAGTTTGCTGAATGGATTTTAGACCCTACCACCCACGACAGTTGGAGCGAAGAAGACATTCATCGTTACGGAGACTGTCATCGGTATGCGACCGTCATAGCTCACAATTTTTCGGGATACGATGGACAGTTTTTGTTAAATTATTATTTGAACCATAGTACCGAACGTCCTGAAGTCACCATGAACGGAAAAAAACTCATCTACATGAAAGTAGGACAAGTACAGTTCAAAGATTCTATGAGTTATTTGGCCATGCCTTTGAGTCGCATGCCAAAAACGTTTGGCATGACAGAAATGGCCAAAGGCTATTTTCCTCACTTCTTCAACACGGAAGCTAATCAACATGCTGTCCTACCTCATTTACCTGACCTTCATGATTACGACCCCGACGGAATGCGCCCCGAACAGCGAGAAGCCTTTTACACTTGGTACCGCGCTCACCAGTCCGATCCATTGGACTTTCAAGAAGAGATGTTGAAATATTGTCGATCCGATGTGGATATTTTAAGACGTTGTTGTGGAAAGTTTCGAGAGTTATTTCTCGATCACGGAGAGGTCGATCCTTTGAAAGATGCTGCCACCTTACCCAAAGCCTGTTCCTTAGTCTACACCCAAAATTTCATGCCCGAGAACCAACTAGCCATCATTGACTCCAACACGTCTCTCTTTGCTAGTCGTCAATATTCGGTCAAAACTTTACGTTGGCTTCATTACTTGTGTCAAAAAGAAGACAAATGGATACAACATGCTAGAAACGGAGGAGGAGAAAAGAAGACTGGAGGTTATTCCGTGGATGGATTTGATTTAGAAAACCCGCACACAGTATACGAGTTTCAGGGTTGCTTGTTTCACGGATGCCCTACTTGTTATCCTGATCGAGAGATGAAAAGTCCTTATTCAGATTCTACAATGGAACAGTTATACGAACAGACTTGCCAACGACGACTCAAGTTAGAAAGTCAAGGATACCAAGTGGTAGAAATGTGGGAGCACGTGTACGATCGACGTTTGAAAACCGATCCTGAATTTAAGAACATCACCCAAAGTTACGACGTGGCCGACATCGAACCTTTGGATCCGCGCCACAGTTTATTTGGAGGACGAACCAATGCTACTCGCTTACTGTACGACGTAGACGAATCCCAAGGAGAAGAAATCAAGTACATCGACGTGTGTTCTTTGTATCCTTGGGTGTGTAAAAATGCTTGTTTTCCAACCGGTCACCCAGAAATCTTGACAGAACACATTGACGTGGAACACATTCGTCAATACGAAGGATTAATCAAATGTAAAGTCTTACCTCCGACCCACTTGTACCATCCCATCTTACCTCACCATTGCCAAGGAAAACTGATGTTTCCTTTATGCCGGACGTGTGCCGAAACGTGCAACCAAGATCATCCCTGTCACCACACGGAGGAAGAACGGTCTTTGACAGGAACGTGGGTTCGCGCTGAATTGTTTCGAGCTCTGGATCGTGGATACCGTTTGTTGAAAGTATACGAAATCTGGCACTTTCCAACCACAGCACAATACCAAAAGGACGACGCTACGAATCATCCAGGCATTTTCTCGGGGTACGTCAATCAGTTTTTAAAACTGAAACAAGAAGCTAGTGGTTATCCTTCGTGGTGTCAGACTCCCGAAGACCAAGAACGATTCAAAGAAGAGTACCGTAACATCGAAGGCATCACTTTGGAAGAGGTGGAAAAAAATGAAGGAAAAAGATCGTTTGCCAAAGTCATGCTCAATTGCTTGTGAGCAAAAATGGCCCAACGTACGATCTTAACCAAAACGGAATACGTCACCGATCCTTATCGTTACTTTCAACTGGTGGACGATAAAAGTATACTAGTCAAACACGTCGAAATCGTCCGCGATGATTTCATCTTAGTCAATTTCGAAGAAGAACCCAAGTTTGTCAAACCTGACAAGTTTAGTAACGTAGTCATTGCAGCTTACGTGACCGCTCATGCTCGCTTGAAATTGCACGACCAAGCGTTAGAAGTCTTGGGCGATCGTGTCCTGTACTTTGACACCGACAGTTGTATCTACATCCATCGCCCCGGTTGCCCACACCCTACCATTCAAGGAGATTGCTTAGGAGCCTGGACGGACGAGCACCCTCAAGACACCATCCTCAGTTTTGCCAGCGGTGGCCCCAAAAATTACGGCTACCGATACCGAGACCCACAAGACCAACTTCACACCCATTGCAAAGTGAAAGGATTGACTCTGAACTATCGAACCAGCCAAGTGGTCAACTTTGAGGTTTTAAAAAATGCTTTACTGTCTGGACAAGTGGAAGACTTTCGAGTACACACGTTAGAACCGCACAAGATCGTACGACTACCTAATCACCAAATCGTCACTCGACCTGTACAAAAAGATTACCAAATCGTATACCAGAAGCGAGTGAGACTTCCAGACCACACTACTTTACCTTACGGACACGTTGATTTGGAGTATAAAAAAAGGACAGCCCCTTGAACAGAAAAAAAGACAACACCAAGATGACTTCAACAACACCGTGTGATGAACACAAATTATTTCCCGTGGCCTTGCCTGACTATTGTGAGTGTGCCAGTCGCTTGAACACATTCAAAAAATGGCCTAAGCGCTTGCCTGACTATTGTCATTGTACCCATCGATGGAACACATTCAAAAAAGGGAAAAAACTTAGGAAAAATGGATTACCTACTTCCAACTCTTTAGCCAGAGCAGGATTTGTCTACTTTGGACAGGGAACCAAAGTACAGTGTTTCAGTTGTGGCATAACCATTCGTATGAACTGCAAGGATTCAGCTCTTCTGGAACATGTCAGATCTTCTCCAAACTGTGCTTATTTTTCTTTAGCGTTTCCACGGATGACATTACAGTACTTTGCGGATGGTACAGTCGACAGGTATAAAAAAGGAACCCCTTCCAAGCCTAACCCTTCATTCTGACTTTCAACGTTGACCGAACAAGAAGAGAAGAAAAAAAGATGAGTAATTTTGTCATCCTTCCACCAAAGTACAATAAGAATACTCAAACCGCCACCCACCCACCACCAAGGGAGAAATCTAGTGATGTGAACTCCAAGTACCATCACGACTTGGAGTGTGATGCAGTGCCATGCGAGGAGACGGATTCCGTACGCTTTGGCATCAGTGATTCACACGATGAGACAGATTCCGTGCCTCACCGTCCTCCTCCCTCTAGAGATGCAGCACACCCTATACTCCTTTTTAATCGTACATATCATTGTCATACTGCCTACAGGGGTAAAGAATTGACAATACCTGTGGCTTTGCCTGGTTATTCCAAGTATGATAATCGACTCGAGACGTTCAAAGACAAGTGGCCTAAATATCTACTACAATCCACTACTGACAAAGCTTTAGCCAGATCTGGATTTATCTACTTGGGAGAAGGAGATAAAGTTCAATGTTTCAGTTGCGGTGTGAGACTTCACCAATGGGAGCCTACCGACTCAGCTTACATTGAACATGCCAGATGGTCTCCGCACTGTCAGTTCTTACCTTTAGTGGCCTCAGAAGAGTACGGGTACGATGAGCCAGATGCCAAGCAGAAGAAGTAAAAAAATGTCGTCGTCGTCGTCGGAGGAGGATACTTTACAAGAATACATTTGTGATTTACCTTTGGAGTTGCGAGAACGCATTTATCAGTATTTTGTCACTATCAAACCTAGTTTAGAAGATCGCATTCGTGGTTTACCTTTGGAGCTGCGAGAACGAATTTACAGAGAATTGGTCAAGATCCAAGTGAAACGTAAAGAACAGTTACATCCTTTTCGACAGACATGTTGTACCATTGGTAATTGAATGTGATAAGACATTTGATTTGGGCCAAGATATTCAAATGGTCAGACATTCATGAAAAACTAACCGACAACTTTAAGAGTTTGGAGGGTACCACCTACAATGTGGCAGTGGAACATATAATTCGATGGAACGAAGTGAAGGAAAAAAATGTGACCAACAGACAAGAATACCAAAAACTGTTACAAGAACTGTCACCTCAAGACGAATCGCCTTTACGTCGTTTGAAGTTAGATAGGATAATCACTGATGATTGTTTTGGATATCCTTTACCCACCGATTCCGTTTGGTTGGCATGTGAGTATTTTGTCACCAAGAAGACCACTTTAGAAGACCGCATTCGTGACTTGCCTTCGAAGTTGCGAGTTCGGATTTACCAAGAGTTGGTTCAGATTCAAGTGAAACGTAAACTCCAATTCATTCTTCGATTTGCACACTACAGTGACTTTCACCGTATCAGAAATCTGATTCTGGACAATAACTATCACCGCTATCGTGAAGAACACAAAAGAGAGTTACTTCTTTCCAAGTCGGAAACTTTACCAGAACACATTCGTGGTTTGCCTTTGGAGGTGCGAGTACGCATTTACCGAGAGTTTGTCAAGTTACAAGTGAAACGTAAACTCAAAGTCATTTTTCGAGCTGTACGCTATGCTTACTTCCAAAGTATGAGAAGACTGGTTTTGGGGAAATTGTATCGCTACCACTACCCTGAAGGAGACTATCACAAAAGGTACCAACCTTGGGAACCTGGATGTAAAAACCCGCCACCCAAGATACCCACCTTAGCCATCTCACCCTATAAAGTCTCACCATGACTGATCTGTACTCCTCACTCGTGAAACGGATTCCGTGGAAGGAAGTCAACGATCGTGTTCAGACCTTAGAGGATTATAAAAACTTGATACAAGAACTGTTTCCATTGAATTTTGGACGCTATGTGGTGTGTGTCTTAGTGACTGCTTATCTTGGAATTCGTTTTCCAGGACATTCGTTGTGGAGTATTTTTGAGGACAAGTGTTTGCCTTGGATTATTTTGGAGGAACCGTGGTTGCTTTGGACTATTTTGAAGAGTCCAAAAAACAATATGACCATTCATGCATCACCCTTAGTAGAGGATTATAAAGACTTGATTTTATCAGTACACGAAAGAAAAATTGTACTCAAAGTGTTGAGAGTGGTGATGAAAACAAGTGAGGTAACTCCGTGTGAAGAAGACATTCTGTCTATAAAACATTTCAAGAAGTGTGTTTTGCTAGTGAGTTACACCAACAACTTTTCAATTGGAAAGATGTACGTCACTGGAGAGACCTTGGTTTCAATGCTTGGCTACAAGAAGTGGCCCAGTTTGCCATAGATTTGGCATGTCAGTACTAAGAGTCCAAAAGTGAAATGGGAACCCAAATGGGAACCTCTGAAAGAAGAGGAAGAAGAACCTGACACAGCAAAGAAAGACGACCACACCGTTGTCCAAATACAACCCCCTGAGGAACACAACCCTTCCTTACCGCCGTCAGAGACATTTCATTCTTCTACCAAAACAAAGACGACCAGAAGAATGTCACCCCCAGTGCCTAGGCCTTTCATTCCTAGGACAGTGTTTTGTTCTTGTTGTACATTGCCTTGTTTATACAACACTTTAGATGTTTTAGTGGTAGCCTTAGTCTTGTACGTGATCATTTTACTTTGCTATTTTATCACTCGTTCGCTTTCATGACTTGTAAATATGTTTGTTGTGTTGATTTGTTTTTACCAAAAAAAAAAAAAAATAAACGTGTATGAAAACGTATAAAATGTCTTGGGTCTTTTGTCTTCTTCTCAAAAATCTTCTTACCTCAGTCATGGCTACATCTTCTTCTACCTCGTCTACCTCTTCTGCTTCTGTAGTCAAAGTGATTGACGAAAAGTTAGATCGTTCCAGTTGGGACGCTTTGTATCTGCGCCATTCTTTTAACATGTTGATTGCTGGACCCAGTGGTTCAGGCAAAACCGAATTTGTCAAACGTTTGATCGAACACAAATCTCATTTGTTCGATCGTCCACCTCAACGCATCGTGTGGTGTTACAAAGAGTGGCAAAAGTCTTACACACTACTCCAAGAAAGTCAAGGAGAAGCCATTTCGTTTGTAGAAGGCATCCCTCGCGAAGACGATGGGATCGTGTCTGACGTGAGTCAAACACATCTGGTCATCTTCGACGACATGTTAGGAGAAGACGAAGAAGAAATTAAACTTTGGTTTACACAAAAAGGACACCATCGTAATGCTAGTATTGTATAAATTACTCAAAATTTATTTCAACAAAGTAAAGCCCATCGTACCATCAGTCTTAACGCTCATTACGTGGTCTTGTTTAAAAGCCCCAGAGACAAATCTCAAGTGCAAGTGTTAGCCAAACAGTTAAGCACTCCTTGGTTAAATTATGCGTACGACGATGCCAATCAAACCCCTCACGAGTATTTACTCATCGACTTAAAACCCACCACTCCTGACTATTTGAGATTTCGTGCTCAATTGTTTCACCATTGGGGTCAAGAAGGAGGCCCTGTCATTTACACGTCCCCTTCAGCCACTCTCTGAAAAAAAACTATAAAAACAGCCACTACGTCATTTCTGTCTCACACTCTTTCGAGATGACTTCCTTTCAAGCTCATCCTTCGGCTAAATTGATTCGTGCCTTGTATGGCATCAGTCGCGAAAAAAATGCACAAGTCCGTGCTCATTTGTTAGAAGCTAGTCTTAAAGAAGTGTTACGATGGTTTACTTTGACGGCACGTCAATTACTGCAAGGCATCATTCACATTCCTCATAAAACTCAACGTTTTTTTCAAAAACATAAAGGGGCATTGTCACAACTAGCTGATCCTAGAATCGATTCACGGACTAAAAAGCAAATCATTGTAACTCCTGGTGGAAGCGGTTCTTTAGGAGGGGTTATGATTCGTTCCCTATTGAAATGGGATCCTAATGCCCAAGCCAAAAAACCCAAAACACCCAAAAAGAAGAAAAGTCCCAAAAAGAAGAAAGCCACACAAAAAAAGAAAAGCCCTACAAAGAAGAAAGCCCCCAAGAAAAGTTCTGCCAAGAAGAAGAAAACAACACCCACTACCACTGGCACCCGCCGCAAGAGAGGTAATGCGGCCAGGACGCAAACGTACACCCGCAAAACACCACCACCACCATTGCCATCACCACCAGCAGTGACGAGGTCTCCTTTTGCGTCCACATCTTCATCTTTGTCTTCTTCGTCTTCACCACCCTTCACGATGATGCCTGCCAAACCGGACTTAAGACAAGTGTTTCCTAATTTGATGCAAAAATGGAAACCTATTTCGAAAGTCACCACGTCGGGACCCTCGACTTCGGCTGATTTAGCCATGGCAGCAGCCGCCAACAAAGTACCGTCCCCTAAAACCAAAGTCCAAGAAAGAAGCGGCATCTTACAAAGTTTAGTGGATTTATCCAAAGAAGAACTGAGACGATTTAGTCCCTTGAAAACACCTCAACGTCGAGTGAGGCCTGTCGTGAAGTTGGTACGTCGTGCAGACAATCAGTGGAGACGTGTTCCAGTATAAAATAGAAGGGTACCCTGCCAGAGACTTCAGACTTGTTTCTACCGACTAAAAAAGATGACTCCCAAACGTGCACACCACCACCACCACCAAAAAAAGAAGAAAAGCAAAAAAGGACGACTTCCACCTCGTCTGGCAAAACATTGGGACGTCTTGTCTGTCCTAACCAAATCCAATCCTCCCATGCGAAAACAACTCATTCAAACAGCCCCTAAAGAAATCATCGATACCGTGTGTGAATGTTGTTTGAACGTTTTGAAAGGAACGGTACCTTTGTCCAAGATACAGAAACAAAAATTAGGGAAACATCAGAACGTTCTTCGTCAAATGGTGAAAAAGAAAATACCTCTCCAGCAAAAGAAAAAAATGTTGGTGCAACGAGGAGGATTTCTACCTATGCTGTTAGGACCGTTGTTAAAAATAGCGGGTCCTTTGTTAGGAACGATTGCTGGACCCCTTTTAGGAGGTGTCATGCGATAACAAAAAAAAAAGAAGATAAAAAGGACCACCCTTCTCTGAAAAGACCACAAATTCTTTGTACCTTTGGATGAAATGGAAGGACGAAAACTGACTTTAGTACCTTACAAACGATGGATGGAATTTCATCGTTGGAACGAACAACGGATACCTCATTTACCACCCAATCCTAATCTCAACGCAATGTCCCAGTTACAACAAGAATTACAAACCCTGATGGAACGAAGCGATTTGTCAGAAACAGAAAAATCGCAACGGTACGGTCAACTTTTACAACGTCTGCAACTCTTTCACCAAAAAGCTGTAGACGAAACAGCTCCACACACTCTGAGAGATTCATGAAAAGCGAACCTAAAGTGACCACCACCATCACTAAAACAGACACCGGCACAGGGATGACCGTAAAAGAAGAAGAAGAAGAGTTACAAACTCCACCTCTTAAAAAAGAAAAAAGTTAGTGTCACAGGATGAAGCCGGGTTGGGACTGGATTAGTGAAGACACCGAAAGCAACTGCGTTAATAAGATGTTTATTTATAAACGCAATTTAAAGATGAACAAATCTGACACCAATATAACAAAAAGATAAGGAAAATTATAAAGTTCCTAACATGGAACTTTCAACAACAAGTAACTCAACGAGAAAAATCAAAGATGAATTTAACGAATGGAATTTTAAACAAACTTGAATGGCATCCTATCACCAATCGACAAATAAGAGTATATGATTTACACCCCAATATAAACAAGGTCTTATTAAGTACCAAGGGTGACCAAAGCATGTGATTTATGCGCTTATCAATATGATACTCATCAATTTATCAATTCATCAAGCGATATTGGAATATGTATGAATTTATGAATATATCGTTCGTATAACGAAAATGAAATGGGAATGCATGAAATTATGAATCTATCACACATATAGCGACATTGAAATGGGAATGAATGTAATTTTGAATCTATCACACATATAGCGATATTGAAATGGGAATGAATGTAATTTTGCACAGATAGCAATATTGAGATAACAATAAAATGGAACACGCAATAAATATAACTATCGTGGCGCCCGTTTGACGACCAAGATGTATCTACGGTTCCACCCGCTCTAGTCCATGGTCAAGGAGCCACCACGCATGGTCCACCCCTCCCAGCCTGTTGAAGGATCCCTCGAGAGCCTTCACATTAACACAGACCCGTTGGTCGAGAAGCCTTGGTCCCTCGCATCGAGAAAACCAGTACACTCTTCCGAAACAACGTCACCAGACACAGCGTACACGTCACACGAAACCATACAGAGTTCTGTGACTTCACACCACCAAACCATACATAAGGAACAGCTCTACAGCTGAAGTTTTGCTCCCGTAAAGAGGCAAGCTCTCTGACAAGACTCGTCGTAGTGTAATTTGTTGTTAGAGAATTCGCTCTATATGTACTCTAGCTGTGACAGATATGCGCAGCAGCTAGGTACGTGAGTTTTCACTGCAGGCAATTTGCACGTGCAGCATGGGGTGAATCGCGCTCAGTATTTCAAAATAACTAGAGCCGAAAAAATAAACAACCCCCGAGTAACGCTCTAGTCGGAAACGAAACCCGAATACATTTTTGATCACATATACATATTGATATAAACGATACAATTCCGTGACAGTTAGCCACACCGGGTTGGATAAAAAAGATGATGTCTACCCCATTACCATCAAAAGTGAAAAAGGAAGAAGTGAAGACAGAAGTCAAAACAGAACCGATGACCCCTGTTCAAACAACATCCTCCTTTACACCAGTGGCTCGTCGGACACGTAAACAATCCAAAAAGATACCCCACGAAGAAAAGAGCATTGGTACTTGGTTGACTTATTCTTGAGGAATCATGGAGAAACTTTTAGCTAGCCTTTATTACAATCCTGGCCATGCTGCTGGTTACGGAGGAGTTCAAAAATTATATCGAGCTGCCAAAAGTAAATTGAAAAGTGTACGTTTGCCCGAAGTACGACGATGGTTACAAGAACAATTGACGTACACGTTACACAAACCCATTCGACGCAAATTTTCTAGAAGTACAACCCAAGTGGAAGGCATCGATCATCAATGGCAAGCCGATTTAGCCGACGTCTCTCATTTGGCCACCTACAATCGTGGTCACAAATATTTGTTTTGCGTCATCGACGTGTTTTCTAAATTTGCTTGGGTCGTGCCTTTGACATCTAAAAGCAGTACCGAATTGGTACGTGCCTTAAAATTGGTCTTGAAACAAAGTGGTCGTCACCCTTTACGATGGCAAACTAACAAAGGCACCGAATTTCTAAACCAAGCTTTTCAAAAAGAATTGAAACAAAGACAGATTCATTTTTTTACTACCGAAAATCCTGAAACCAAAGCCAGTATCGTGGAACGTTTTCAAAGAACTTTGAAAGAACGCATGTGGAAATATTTTACACATCAACATACTCTCAAGTACATCGACGTGTTACCCCGTTTGGTCAAAGCGTACAATCAATCGTACCATCGAAGCATCGGATGTGCCCCCGAAGAGGTCAGCCCTGAAAACGAAGTGACCGTGTTTGATAAATTGTTTGGTACCCCTAAATGGAGACCTCAGAAAAAAACCTTGCTGGAGTTGAAGACGGGAGATTGGGTTCGCATCGGAAAAACCAAACGTACTTTTGACAAAGGTTATTTACCCAACTGGACCACCGAATTGTTTCGTGTCACTACCCCCGTCCGTGGACGTGATCCTCCCGTCTATAAATTGGAAGACATGCACGGTGAAGTGCCCAAAGGAACATTTTACTTGCCTGAGTTACAACGAGCGACCAAAAAAGAAGACACCTTGTACGACATCGAAAGCATTCTCGAACAAAGAACACGCAAAGTAGGTAAACGTCGAGTAGAAGAAGTCAAAGTACGTTGGAAAGGATATCCTCCTAGTTTTGATTCTTGGATTGCTGCTTCTCAAGTCGTCGACTATAAAACGAAAAAGAAGTAACCCAACAACATGCCATTCAACACAGCAACCACGACTTCAACGACTCCTTCGCAGAGTTCTTCTCTTCAAGAATTACAAAAACAACCGCTCTGGGTGTGGTGCGGAGAACGTGTGCCTAAAATTCAAATCGTCTTTTTCTGCCAAATTTTTGTAGTGTATTGTGTCATCGGAGCAGCTATTGCCAATTTGAGTTTGCAACAAGGAGACAAACAATTGTGGACCATTTTACTCAGCAGTTGCATCGGTTATCTTTCACTCAGTCCCTCTTTGAAATTTACGACGACGACAGACAACAGTCACCACAACAACAGCAGCCACAGCAACCACGGTAGTACGACCAACGTCAGTCCACCTTCTTCTTCCAGTCACCATAATACCAGTCCTCTTTTAGAACCCTTTGAACATCCTTTGAACTCGAGTGACTCCTTGGAGACCAAAACCACTTTGGAGCTACTATGAATGACCAATTTTATTTAACTTTACCTAGTGACAGTTCCATGGATGTGTTTCCAAACAACAGCTTATGTTGTTTCACGGCCAAATTACCTCAATCCATCCAATTAGATCACGATGCTCATTGGGAAGTGGCTTTGGTAGAAATCATTCATCCTACACAAATTCAAAACATCGACGAAGGTCAAAACACTTTCATCGTGGAAATCTTGAACAAGGGAGTGCATGATGAGTTTGAGAAAATTCAACCTGGCCTTAAGCATTCCAGAAAGGTATTCACGAAGACCACTCCTCCCTTTGCGAGCCATACCATGAGAATTCCTGTGGGGTATTATTTTAGTGCTAAACATTTGGTGGAGACGATTCAAGCCGTCTTCGAAGCCCAATTTGTCAAAGCCTTGGAAAAAACCAAAAAGGGGTACGAATCGCTTACCATGATGTGGCACGCCGTTTCATCTTGCAATTTTTCAGAGATAGGGGGGAACTCATTGACGACAAAAAAGACAAAAACTTACCCGAGCAGGACAGAAAATTCATGACCATTGAATTTTCTCCTGGGTTGTATTCTATTTTGGGTGGAAATAAAAAGTATACTAATAAAAAAGTCGCAAGCAACGTAGAATTCGGAGATGGTTTTAAAACCCCTATCGAATTGAACGTTGGACTGAATTTAATGTTTGTGTACTCCGATGTGGTGGAGTACAACGTGGTGGGCCACACAGCTGCTCCCTTACTGAGAGTCATTCCTTTCAAAGTGGATACTACTGCTCGTGCGTACGAAGAAGGTGGAAACACGTTTCACGTTCACCGTGAATTTCTACATCCTCATTATCTTCCAGTCGGTAAATAGTATTTTGACAGTGTCAACATTAGTATAAAAGGAGATTTGGGACAAGATGTGCCATTCATTGACAAAGGAAAAGTCACGGCGAAACTACATTTTCGTAAAAAGGTTCTCTAACGCATTGTAACATCCAAAAAATGTATCCAGTGTACCGAGGAGTGGCTCGACAACGAGGACATGGTTTAGGAGATATGTTAAAATCGGCATTTTCGGACGGTAGCCCCTATTTTGAAACCGATGGTGACTCGAGGATTCCATGCCTTAAAAAGATGCCGCTTTGACGCAAGGAAAAGAATTTTTGCAAAATGTCCTCATCGACAAACAAAATCCTAAAGAAGCCTTTATGGGAGCAGGCAAAAATGTGTTGATGAACACTGGCAAAGATCTTTTAGGTCTCCGAGAGAATCCTATAAATTCACTTCACGCTTCAGGCCCTGGCATTACTTCTTCCTCCACTTCACAGCAAGGACAAGGTAGAAAGAGACGACGACATCGAAATCCCTTCAAAGTTCATAAAAGAACACACGGCAGTTCAAAAAAGAATAAGAAAAGAAGAAGAACCGTCAGAGAATTAGACGTGTTTGATTACTAAAAACCATTGAAAATGATGCACCGAGATTCTTGCGAATGTACCAAGTCAGAACTGGATATGTTTACCATGCCTCCCACCATGATGACGATGCAAGAATCCCAATGGGTGGAATTTCATCCTGTATCGTCTTTGACGGAATCAGCTCCTATCGAATTTGAAATCAAAGGACAAACCGTAGATTACATCGATCTGAATAACAGTTACTTGTACCTGAAACTTCAAGTGAAGAAAACGGCGGACAACACCCTTCCTGGGGAAGCTGCCAGAGTGGCACCCGTCTATAATTTCATGCATTCCTTGTTCAGCGGAGTAGATTTGTACTTGAATAACAAACTGGTCAGCAGCAGTTTGGATACTTACCCTTACCGTGCTTATTTGGAAAATCTCTTGACGTACGGAAAAGAAGCCAAGAACACTCATCTGGATGCTTCGGTGGTCTGGAAACCTGACACCTCGGAAAAGTTCAACATCACAGACCTGACAGTAGCAGCGAAGTCTACTGAGGATGGCAATAATGGAAATAAAGATATAATTCCAGAAGTCCTACACAATGTGGGATTTAACGACCGTCGAAAGAAAATCAGACGCAGTTTAGAACTGATGGATCGTTTGCATTTGGACATGTGGTTGCAAGACAAGTATTTGTTGAACGGAGTAGATGTACGCCTGAGACTGAATCACAGTAGTGCCGCTTTCCATTTGATGGCCGAAAACAACGAGTGGAAAACCATCATTCAAGAAGCTAAACTTTACGTACGACGTGTGGAAGTCTTACCAAAAGTAGCCAACGACATCAGTCAAACGTTGAGTAGAACCACTGCCAAGTATCCTGTGTGACGAGTGGAAGTGAAAACCTTTACCATTGCCGCTGGACTCCGATCCAAAGTCGAAGATCACGTCTTCCAAGGACAGCTCCCCAAACGTTTGCTGATTGGCATCGTCAGTAATTCAGCCCTCAACGGAGTCCACAACGAAAATCCGTTCGAGTTTCAACACTACAACGTCTCCAAGATAGAAGTCAGTCGAGATGGCAAAACGTTGTGTACCAGACCTTTTGAACCTAACTTTGAGCAGAAAAATTACTTGCGATCTTACCTGAGCCTGTTTGAAGCCACAGGACAGTTAGGCACCAACACCAGCCACGGCATTTCGTACGAGGATTATGCAGGAGGGTATGCCTTGTGGGGATTTGATTTCACTCCTGACCAAGGCAGCGACGAAGGACATTTCCACCCTATAAAATCAGGCCCACTTCGTGCGGAACTTCAGTTTGCAGATCCTCTACCTCACACGGTGAACGTCGTCTTGTATGCAGAATTTGATAACACTCTAGAGATCAACAGTTTGAGAGAAGTGATTCTAGACTATTAGAAGAAAAGAAAAAAAACAAGATGGAACACGAAGAACCTATGGAGATAGATGAGGGATTTTGTGAGCAGTCACAAACTACCACGAATGATGATGATGATGATGATGATGATGACGAAGTCATTCATTCAGAACCTAAAAATGAAGAAGAAAAAAATTCGGTTCCCGAGTTGTTTACTGGATTTATTTCTCGATGGCCTGAAGAAGAAAAACATTTAGTCTCCTGTTATGCTAAGGAATTGAGTGAAATAATTAACAGTCAAGTCCGAGAACATTGTCATGGATGTCAAATCGATCATCCCAGCCAAAAACAACACGACCAATGTTTGATGATGACAGGCGAAGAAAAATTGGATGAATATTCGGAGAAGGCTTGGTCCCAGATCTCGGAAGAAAAAGGTGTTGAATCAATGGTATAAAGACTTGGTGAATTCTTCTTTTCCTCCACTCACTTCTCTGGAGATCAAACGCATCGAAGGACTCATTCAACAGAGTACAGAAACTATTCGCCGTGAATATTCGTGGAATTACTTTACAGATCAATTCAAGTTTAAAGTCAGGTGTGAATTGGTGACCCATTATTTCCTGTGAAGAAGAAGAAGAAAAAAATGGATACCAGGGAACTTCATTACCTGTTGACTCGCAGTTCCTATACTTCTTCTTGGAATCCTGTGGTGTGTGCTAAAGATGAACTACCTCATCGTAAACCTAAAGACGTTCATGCCTATGTCATCAATACCGACGACAGTCATCTACCAGGAACCCATTGGGTAGCGGTGTACTTTCCCAACGATCACAATGGTGGTGGTGTGGAATATTTTGATTCTTATGGATTACCTCCTTTGGAAGACGACATCATTAACTTTATGAGAAGAAATGCCGTCTCGACTCGATTCAATAATGTTCGATTACAAGGATCGGATTCCATGGTGTGTGGACAATATTGTGTACATTTTCTTCATCAACGCAGTCTCGGATATTCCTTAGAACATTTAGTGACTTGTTTTGATAGAAACTATGCTCGAAACGATGCTAAAGTAGAACGATGGTTTTGTGAACGTTATGGTTATCTCTTGTCTTTAGCTCAGAAACGTAATGTGCATCAGAATGATGTCGATGTAGAAAAGTGGAAATTTAGTTTACCTTCCCAACGTTGTCAACCCTGTAAATACGTTCCTGTTTAATATCTTGTTGATTGTTAGTTTTGAAATTTTTATGTTAGAGAAGCTTCTTCTTGTTGTTCATTAAAAAAAATGTTGATTGTTGGAAAAAAAATATGGTGTTGTGTGGTTTTTTATTGAATTTGAAAAAAATGATTATGTTCTGTCTCTCTTTCTATCGATCTGAAGTTACCCCTCTATCTATTATCTCACTGTCGATCTGAACCCCATGTTTTCCATCGCGTCCGCGCTTCGAGCATATAAAGCGGTGCGTTGGCCAGTATAGTCATTCTCGTTGACTCGTCAAGATCTCAACAGTTCAAGAAGATGGCAGCAACAAAGATTACTAAACTGAATGAAACTATATTAAACATTCAGAGGTTCAAGAATCATTTGATGGAGACCAACCCTGAGAGAAAGACGATGACGTTCATTCAAATGGCTCATGATCTGGTGGAAGAAGTCCTGAGGGAAGAAACACTTCGGGAAAGAACAGAATGGGAGGAGAGACAAAGTCTACAGCAGCAACAGCAGCAAAGACAACAACAACAACAACTTTTGCAGTCCATCAAACTACCCGACTGAGAAGTCAGCTGTAAGATAGACTGCGATGAATTTGCTTTCTCTTTTACCAGAAAGAGAGCACCTTGTCTTAAAGCAGTGAGACCAGTGGCTAAACGTGGCCGCCCTGCTGGAGCTGCTGCTACCGCTACTTCAGCCATAAGAAGTTAAAACAACATAACTTCTTAAAACCTTTTCAGGGCCACCCCAATCTCTAGAAAAGATAACTACTCTCAGATTGCCATATATATATATATTTGTATGTTTGTATGTTTGTGTTAGCCCACCAAAACAAAAAAAACTTTTCCTTGTATGTTTGTGGCGTGTGTTTGATATAAAAAAAAAATTTTTTTTTTTAAAATAGTGTGGTGTGTGTTTGGTTTATAAAAAAATATAAAAAATGGAAGAAAAAAAATAGTGTGGTGTGTGTTTGGTCTATAAAAAAAATATAAAAAATGGATTGTATGTTTGTGGTGTGTGTTTGATAAAAAAAAAGGTTTGTGGTGTGTGTTTGATTTTTTATAAAAAGTATTAAAAAAATGGATAGTGTGGTGTGTGTTTGATTTTTATCAAAAGTAGTTTCTTTTAGGTCCGCGCCTTGGGGGTAAGGGGTAATGGAGTGCAAAAATCCGCGAAGCCTAGAATGACGTCAGAAGAATGACGTCAGACGCGGGGTAGTGGGGTGATGTTTTTTTGGCTTTTTAGGTGTAAGGGATGTTTTCCTTCACGTCCGCGCTTCTAGTATATTAAAACAACACTTTCCCCAATAGAGCTATCCCGTTTATCTATCAAGATGAATAAACAAGAAACAATGCGTCAAATTAGAGTTCATCTCGAGGTGGCGTGGCACCTCCTCCAAGACTTGGAGAAGAAGGAGAAGAAACAGGAGGAGAAAAAGGAAAACAAGATCCCTATTAAACAGCATTGGATAATGGAAGAAGAAGATAAAGAAAATTGGGATCCGGAAGCGAACCAACCTCCGTTTATCCTTCGCAACACGAAGAAATGTATGAGTGCAGCTACATGGAGGGGGAGCTGTCCCGCTTGTAGGGCTAAGCCTGGGAGGTGCCCACACCTCCTCTAGGTGAACTCTAAAAAAACCAACGGCCCTTTTCAGGGCCATCCATTACTCAAGAAAAGATTAATTTTTATCATTAGCATATATAGGGTGTGTGAATGTTGGTGTGTTTGTGTAAAGTATGTTTGATAAAAAAAAAATGGATTGTATGTTTGGGTGGGTGGGTGTTTGTTTGTATGTTTAATAAAAAAAAAAAAAAAAGAAAAAAAAGGATAGTGTGGTGTGTGTTTTTGTTTTGTATGTATGTTTTTTGGGGAAAAAAAGGGGGATGTTTTCCTTCACGTGCGCACTTCTACCATATAAAGCGGTGTCTTCCGCAATTTCGCCATTCACACTTCAACAGAAGAAATGAATATACCAGAAAATCTACAGGAAGCCTGGGACTGGATGGTGGAAGTAAAATATTACAGAGAAAGAATGATGTGGTGGTATCCAGTGAACCTACACTTGGAAATAGAATACTTAGCCCAGATAAACTTGATTATGGGTTTAATTCAAGAAGTGAAGAAGGAGGAGAAAGTAAAGAAGATTAAGAACTCCTCTTCACCTTGTCGAGTAGGACTTCTTAAAGAAGTCCTGGATTGTTTAAAAAAGTTAGATGACAATTTAAAGTGTCCAATCCTCACTCGACAAGAAGCGGCCCTGCTCCGAGTTGAAACCATTGTTAAAAAAATTATGGCGCAGGAAGTCGCAAACATCAAGATTATGTGGGCTAAGGAAAAATAAGAAAAGGAATTCAATCGCCTGAACTTGAACTGGATGAAAATTCAGGACAAGTTCAGGTAATTGGGACATCCTGACTGGATACCCCACCAGAAGAAGGAGGAGAAGAAGAAGAAAAAGAAGTTCCACCTCCCAGACTTCCTAACTAAATGTTGGAGGAAATAATAATTTCTCCTCCAATGGCCCTTTTCAGGGCCACCCATTTCACAAGAAAAGATTAATTTTCCATTCTTGCCTACCCTTGAGGCTGTACAGTCCCAAAATGTTCAAATACTATTGGGGACTGTACAGCCTCAGATTTTTATAGCCTCAGGATTTATAGCCTCAAGAATTTTTGGGGACTCTACAGCCTCACAATGTTAAGTCCCATTGAGGCCTTAGGGTCCCATCTTGAGGCTCAACACTCACCATATACTACTAATGTCAGTATGTATGTTATCTATCACTGCATGGCAATGTCTCTATCCTGTATGTGTGATGTATATGCATCTTTATGTCTAAAATATTTATGTTGCTCTGTCTGTATCAGCTTTTAGTTTGTCAGAGTAAAAGCTCTACAGAGCTAATATTATTTGTTGTTATATCCGATGTTAATACAATTTCTTAGGTCTTATGTCTTCCTTATGTCACGGTACATGGTCTAGAACTTAATTTATTGTACATAGATAGATACAAAGCGCTCTGAGGAAACTCATAGATAGATTTGGCTGAATGTGTTGAGAGCAAAAAGGTTGCATAAAAGTTTAAAAAAAGATAATGATGGTAGGTGTTTCTTTTGTGCTCTAAAATCGTTGTTAAGTACACTAAGTGTTCATGTAAAGCGAAGAACAAAATGCAGTTTAGACAAATACAGTAATTTGTTTAAATGATGCCTGACAAAGATTGAGAATATTTAACCGAAAATTTAAAATGGATTTCATATATCTGTAAATTTCCATGAAGTATGGAAGGGAGAGACAACAGCATGGAGATAAAATATATCGTTTAGGAGCCGAGGTCTGCTAAAGGCAGCTCAAACCTGCTAGAATTCAGCTGCAAAGACATGTTGACATTTAGATTATATTTTAATGTGGTGGTCCTAACGACTATAAAGATGTGAGGTACTATTACGTTGGAATAAAAGATTTTTAAAAATTGATGTTATTACAGATTACCAAAAATAAATATTTATGTAAAAAGTAAATGCTTGAATGTTCGAAATACACCAAAATTTAATTGAACACAATATTCTATAGTCATGAAGGGAAAAAAACGTAAATATAATAATAACAATAAAATGTAATGCCAGATGAAGGCTTATTTGTACAATATTAAAACTATCTGCATCAGTTAAAAGTTACTTTATTATTGTTTCTGATTTCGAAAGTATCATGCGCACAGCAAGGCACATTCCATCAGGGTTGTGCTAGTACCTCAATTCAAGGTACAGATTGTATTAAAGTATTTTACCATGTTATAGAGAATAAAAAAATAAAAACAAGTGTACCAAGAATTACGATCCAAAAAATGCATACCTGTCGTGTTTACAGAGGAAGAGAAAACAATCTTAACTCAATAAGCGTATGGTACATTTGTGAGAGATAAATAACTGAAAACAAAGTTCGCGACCACGATCATTTAACAGGTAAATATAGATGTCCAGCACATAACGAATGCAATTTGAATTTTAAATATCCATTGTTCGTTAATAGCTTGTCCGGTTATAACAGTTAGATGTTCATCCAAAATACTTGTTAACCCCCCCCCCCCCTAAAAAAAAAAAAAAAAAAAAACCCCAACCAAACAAACAAACAAAAAAGCTGAAGATGTTGACATCATACTGAACAACGAAGAGGAATACATATCATTCAGCAAGGATTTCGTAGTTGATAGGTTCATGAAAGAATGAAAAGAAAAGAAAATAGTTAAAAAGACAGTTAGGTTTATGGACAGCTTTAGATTCATGGAACACTCTATAAAACAGGTGGCTAAAACTTCAAGCGATGGACAAATGATAAAAACACGTCAACATTGTAATGGCATGTATCCTGTGAATATATGGATAGTTCTGAAAAGTTTAATGCAACAGCTAACCCATATAGCTGAAAAGTTTAATGCAACAGCTAACCCATATAGACGAGATATATTCCTCTCTAAACAACTCTAATCTGTGGGAAAACGATTACCAGTGTGTTCAGGATGTCATGTAACATTTCCGCCTGAAAACACTTGGAGATCTGCATGATTATTATGTCATGAAAAATACTTTGATGATAGGTGACACTTCTGAGGAATTTAGGAATATATGTGTCACAAACTATAAACTTGACCCAGTTTATTACAGTACGGCTGTGTTATAACGCAAGTTGAAAGATATTGGGTGTAGAACTTGAATATTTGATATATTATCGCATGTTCTCGCTAATTGAGAAGGGAATAAGAGGTGGAATTAACATAATATAACATAGATATGATGTAGCAATTCACGAATACTACTCAGATAATTATGACAAGAAGTGCAAGGTAATTAATTATGTACCATAATAACAACAATGTTTAAGGATGGGCCATGAGCCAATACATGCCTGTAAAAACCTTTACATGGACAAATACTGAACACAGTAGATGTATAGAAGAAAATCAGTTAAAATAGCTGATGATAGTGATACTGGTTGCATAATAGAAGTGGATTTGGAGATTCCATTACACACACACGACCATTTCAAGACCACACATTAGCTCCAGAAAAATTCATTCCACATGAAAGAGATTTACCAAAGTTGCAGAACGAAAACCAACCTTTCCAAAACTGTTAGCACTTTGAAAAACAAAGAGAAATATGTAGTTCACCACAGAAACTGAAGCTTTACATACAATTGGGTCTAAAACTGAGAAAGAATACGGAGAGTTATCTTGTTTGAGTATACACGTGTTTGAAATCTTACACGGAGCTTAATACGAGTTTGAGACAAATAGTTGCAAAAGTTTTCGAGAACGACTTTATATAATTGGTGAATACCAGTGTATTCGGTAAACAAACGGTAAACTTCTGGAAAACAAAAAAAATATAATCCTATGAAATTAGAAAATTCAGAAATATCCATCATTTGCCATGACAACAATTCTTGATGATGACTTAATATTGGTAGTATTAATTTGTTTTAAAAAAAAAAGAAAAAAAATTAAATAAATAAAAAAACCAATTTGCGGTGTATTTACAGTATCAGAGTTATCCAAATGGTTGATTTATGAAGCTTAGTACAAGTTGAAAAACAAATACAGTGATACAATGAAACTGTTGATGTGTAAAACAGAAAACTTATACAGTGAAATGAGGGAGGACATCAAGTTCTATGACACTAGTGACGTTCCAAAGGATAACATATTTGGTATTCAACATTTTAAGATCCTGGAATATTGAAAGGGTGAATTTAACGATGTTCCAATTAGAAACTTTTGAGGGTTAAGATTTAAACTCTATTCCTTTAAGACGGACAAAGAAAGTTTGTAAATTAAACAACTGTGTGATCAAACAAAATGTAACATATGACGTGTACCGAAATGAAACAACTGTGTGATCAAACAAAACTTAGCATATGAAATGTACCAAAAATGGCTTACCCAATCAGAAGGAAAATTATCAAGATATGAATTTACGAAGATCATACAATCACGAGATGTATAGCATCAAAATAACAAAAAGGACATTGTCCACGTATAGTGACAAACGTCTTTTGCTTGGTGTGTGTGTGTGTGTGTGTTGCTGTTGTTGGTTTTGATTTGCTTGTTTTTGGTTGACAACACATTACCTCACGGTCACGTAAGTGCCTTGTAATAGAAGAGGTATTAAAGTTTAATTAAAACTGTCTTTCTTTTGTTCTGTTTCAAAGTATCTACACTTTTTCATTTCATTTCGTCCTACCTAACATGGTTCTCTTCAAATATAGTCTGCATTCATGTTTTGTCCTTGCTGTAAAAGACAACCAAACGACGTGTCTTCTCTCTCAAATCTTTGATTACAGATATCACCCATATTGATATTTCAGAGTTAGTTTGGTTATGTTACTTGCTTTCTATTTTGCATCGTCAAGATTATCACAGTCATCAATCATAAACAAAGTATTTGTAATTTGGTACACATCAACCAGTAGTTCTCTAACAACTTATACAATTTCTCATCAGGATCTATCTCTATCACATTTTCATCTTTGAATAACCACTTCCAATTGTACGTTTCGTTGAACAGAAAAGTTGGTCAAATAATAACCATGTAATAAAAAGTATATGCATTAAACATTTATCAGATTTGGTGCAAACATAGTCTTTCCACAATTAGTTAGAGATGATAATGTTTTTTTTAAACTACATTTATACTTGCTTAAAACATAAATGAAACCATATTGATTTGAATGTTCACCTGAGCATCAGACTCGACAAAAAATACATTCTGTGAACATCTACATGTCCTTTTCTGTTGATGTCAAAGTTATCACCCTGTTGAAGAGTTCGTTTTGCTTTTGCTGATCAACAATAAAATAGTTAGTGGCTTCTTCAAACTGTTGGGAATAGATTAAGATAGGGAGACCTTCCATAGTCACTAAGACTTTTTTATGGTCGAGTTATAAAAAGTTTCTGGATAACTTTATCTACTTGTTTTGACAGTATCAAAACACTTTTAAAGGTCAAGCTTGGAGAATTAAGTTTGAGATTCATTAAAGCTGCTATGTCGATGATTTTCTCCCTAGTGTTGTTGTCATAAAAGAAAGCAATGCCATTTCTGTACATGTCATCAACAATAAATATGTACTCGTATTTTACTTGATCACTAGTTGGATGCAAAAAATCACTCATTTACGTTGTCTTAGTTTTCCAAGTTTTGCCATTTTTTCTGGGTAAGTAGAAGCTTATAGAGCAGAGCGAAATCCAGATTGTTTAAATACTGAGTCATCCAACCATGTTGTCTCAATATATGTTTCCAGTAATCAAGTGTCTTTCATCTGTTTTCACTGAACTCTGATTTTTTTCTCTCCAGCTCTTCTCTTCTTGAATCATGTCTAATTAATTCTTCATCTTCTATACACAAAGTTGACAAAATTTAATCCAAGTGTAAACAAGTCTTTCGATTTATGTGAATTGTTGTTGTATCCTAAGATACTACACATTTTCATAACCATGCCCCTCAGTAGCAAAAATACGCCGTCACCACCATCAGCATCGTCCCATTTCACTTTTGATAATTTTGTGCATTGTTGAAATTTGATCATGTTTACATCCGAGTCGTAATCTTGCTGTCCTAAAATTAATAATCCCATTAACTTGTAAAAGTTTCTGAGACAGCTGAAACAGACTGTGCCGTAGATGTTCTGTTTTGAACTTGAGCACCTTAAATACAGATTATAAGACCTTGTACTGGATTTAATGTAGCTATTCCCTCATCTGTTAATCCATTTCTATCTTGCAGAAAGAAGTAAGTCCAGCCAGTAGGTCCATCTTGTCTGGTATAGAATTCATGTCATCACCTGATAATGTTCTCCAATATTCATCAGCACCTGCTCCATAGTTATACTTATGTTTGTAAGCAACTATAGCACAACAGCAGATGCAGTCTCCAAAGAAAAACTTAGTGTATCGTTTCGTATTATTCTAGTCCATTATCAATCAAAGTATTTGTTTCTTGCTTTCAGGTTTGTCCAGTTAAGCTGTAGTGGAATTTCAAAATTGTTCTAGGTCAAATTAAGTTTTCATATCTATGCCATTGTTATTTGATTATATCTATGATATTGCTATTTGATTTGAATGCATCATCATCAGCTAAAGTTATTTTACATTCAGACAACAGTTTTTACATCTGGAAATAAACAATAAATTTTTATAGTGATTTGACTAATTCTGCTACATTTCTATCTATTAACTGCCAGTAAGATATCCAACAATCAGATTTTGCTATCCACGCTGCCCAGTTTAATTGATTCTAAGAAAATCTAGTGTCACACTGTGCTCTGTATCTGTTCATAGAGTCATCATTGCCAGTTTTTGTTTTTACTGTAGTTTTCAAAACTGTTTAATGGCTTGTATGTGAAAAGTTGAGTCTCAGTATAGTGCATCTTTTTATCTTGCTAAATGCATTTTCTATGCTAACTTGGTTAAGGTGAGTTAACCAGTTTATTGTATTAAATTTAATCACAGGACAAGGATAAGGTTATGTGGTAATCTGTTTTGTTCCATCCTAAGTTCATCAAGTCAGAGGTGCATAGCATGGCCGCTATGCATCCTATGTGTACTTGTGGCATGATCACATTAGAAGTCGAGTCTATTCATTTCAGACTGGAATCCTCCAATGTTGTCACAGTGCTCCACACGTGCTGTTGTCAAGCTACGTACAAAGGCTTCATCATTTCTCTACAGTCTACAAAAGCAGTATAGTGTCTGCATCTATGAGTGAACCTAGTTATGTCCATTATTTACAATGAAAGAAATTATGTAGAATTTACTTTTCTTGTGCAAATACATTAAGCCTCTATTTATTGTTTTTCCACATTCACATTGAATTCTTTGTTGATTTATCTCTCTAATCTGTTCACTTTCTCCACTGTTAAACCATTTTAATCTCGTTGATTTTACACTAATTTTACATTTCTGGTATTTTGTATTTTATTTTTTAATTTCCTCTATTTTTTTTTCTTCTATTGCATCTGTAACATTTTACAAATAAGTGTATCTAAATGTTTCTTGTACCATTTATTTGTGTAGTTTAATTTCAATTAGTATTGGATTTCAAATGAAAGTTCTGATATAACCACATCTTTAAAATCTGTATCTATACACACTGAATATACTATCATCCATGTGGTGTAAAACTCCTCCCAAATCAACTGCGTTTGGTTAATTTTGTGGTAATTCTTTGCAATTCAAAGTTTTATGGACATACTAAAGCATTACATGGTAAAACAGTTTGCCCCAGAAAAATGAACAGTTGATCGAGTAATTGTGTGAAGCACATGTAATGCTGGAGTGATTTCTTTGTATAAAATTTGCGAGAAGTTTAAATATTTCCATGATTGCATTAACATTTATGTGATTTCCATTACTTCTTATTTTCTCGAAAAGTTTACATGGACTATATTCTGTTTTACATGATAACATGACCAATCTTTGCTTTTGCTCAAATTGTTGGCAGTACAGATCGAGTTTTACAATAGTGCCGTTTTAGTTTGGGATTTAACTGAGAGAAAAGTAAAAACAATGTTGAAACAAACGAAATTATGACAAAAAGTTATCATCCAACTTTGGGTTTTCTGATACAGACATTTGTACCAGCATTGAAAATAGTTCAAATATTGACCATGTCCAATGCACACACTTTTCACTAACACCTTCTTTAGAACCTGCAAAGGGATTTCAAGGAGAGTGAATAATGAAAATCAGTAACAAATAACTCCAAGCAGAAATCCATAAAGAGATATATTTATAGTAAGGGACCATCATTCAAATGGATAGAAATTTGACAAGAAAATGTTTACTTTTCCAAAGTTCATATCATTTAGTTTACTATCACCAGAGTAAATATTGTGATCCATCAATGATATCAAACCAGCTAAGACATTGAAGTTACCTTATTACGTGTACCATTTAGTTACCAACCAGTGATGTTTTTGAATGTACATTCTTTTTCCCGCAGGTATTTCACATATAACGCAGGTTTTAACTCCATTTTGTACTGCACCATTTTTTCCATGTCACATTGTAGAAACACTATATTTAAAAAAATCAAAGTTTGTATGCTCCAACTCTTTTTATGTATTGTGCTTCCTCTATCTCCTCTGGAGAGGTGATCTTAGGCACATGGTCTCCAATAAATGTCACATTTTTAATGGCATGTTTTTTTCCAGCTAATTCTCAGCTGTTAAATGATTAATTATATCCTCTCTATTTGACAAGTACATACATTTTACCATTCATCTGTTTTGTTTTTAAAATCTTTTCAACTTGGTATATGTCACTTTGTTTGTAATATAGATGTAACTTTTGTTTGTAAAATATGCCCATGTCCTCTCCCTTTAAATCTTTCAGTTTGTAAACAACTGCATCACCTAAAATTACTTGCCTGATTTTAAATATTTCCCCAGTAAAGTTAGGAAGGTTGTCCTTTCAAATTTGTTTTATATTTTGAAATTCAGTTTCACCGGGTTTAAATTTAGGTGTTCCAAATGTCACAATTCATATGTAACGAAATATGTTTTGGTCGGAGTAAGTTGAAAAGTCAAGTCATTGTTTCCTTTTCCAACAAATCCTTAACTTTACTGTTATATAACTCTTTTCCTTTGTCAAACTGTATCTTATCAAGTTTTGGCTCTTTTAATTATTTCTCTGAAAGCATCGTGTACATCATGTCCATTTTTTTATATCACCAAGCATATCTTGAGAAAACGTCTATTGCTGTCTAAATGTACTTGTGTCCATCATTATATTTTTATATGCTTGCATGCCAACAATACCTGCCAATACTCATCCATGTGACTAACATAAACCCTTCTGTAGCAAATCATTCTCTCACTTGCTTGTGTAATGTGTATGTAGACATTTAAGTTAACCGTTACTTCATTTCAGTGTATTTTTTTCTCCATGTCTTGTTTAATTTGTTCCCATGAATGATTAATATTTGCATGTTTACTGTCAGGATCATAGTAAAGATGTCTTAAATACTGCTCTTTGTCAGTTATTTAAAATGGTATAGAAACATCCAGGGAAGACACAATGCCTGATAAATTGTCTTGAATTGTTATCAACAAGCATGATGACAATCTAAAACTGGGACTTTGACTTACAAGAATTTTTCAATCCTTTCAAATGTATACATGATTTTAGATTTATATCAGATTTGGCCCTTGCCATAGATGAATCTAAAATAGATACTTTATATATTGAGTGACCATGTGCTGTTTAAAATCTAACTTTGCTATCCATAAATTCTATCTCTGATTTTGTTCAAACATTACTACTGCACTTTGTAAAGTTTACAAGATCTTCAAGTTGTACTGTAACTTAAGCCAAATACGGAATTTACCAACATCAAACACATATTTATTCCTTCCTCATACTGCACTGTTTTCACCAACATGATAGCATGGCTGGTGCTACTATTTGAATGTTATCATCATTATTCTGTAAATCATCATCTTTTCTAAAGCATTGCATGATATATTTTTTTTAAATGTTTTACATCAACAAATAGACATTTTAATTCTCTTGTATTTTTTTTTGTAAGACAACAAACTTTGACCACTTTTAATCATGTATGTTTCTATCACCACTATAAAAACTACTGAATACAATGCAATGTAGCTTTCTGACATTATTGATGATGAATAAATTATATAATTTTATTTTAAAATATGTAAAATAATTAAAAATATATTTAACTTCTAGTATACATTTCAGGAAAAGCCCTACATGGCAACCAGGTGCCAGCTTTACAGTATATTTTAGTTCCCCAACAACCAAGGAAAACAAACAGAAATTGCAACAGTTTCACAACCAGTCCCCAGTGTAAATGGTTTTGTAAGTGGGCTTACATGTGATGTATTCAATTTCCTGTGACCACTGAGGCCATGTCCTCAATGGAAATTTAGCAATATCACCTATCTTCTTACTGATTCATTCGAATACGGAGCCCTGCAATTCGAAGATGGCCAACCTACCTAGTTACTAGACTTTCCCACAGCTATTTATACATCTGCAATTTGTATATAAACCAATACCTTTGTTGCAGATGATGTTGATGGTGTGTCAAATTTGCATATATTGTTCTGATGCTATAAATAACTATAATTAGTTAAACTAACACTGCAAAATACCTGTTTACTAGCATATGATATCTGGTGTTCTCTGCACTCCACTCAAGGTAAAGCAGCTTAGCAAATTTTCTGGTGTAGTAATTTTAGAGAAGTGTATATATTAAGGATTGTTGTATGTCTTGCAATGAGTCATTAAATTACCATTTATTGAAGACAAAATGCTGCAAAACCCCTATTTTGGTTGTAATTTACAATGTTAATTCCATAATCTACTAAATGGTTTCTAATGCCCAAAATGTACACTACTTTGGTCAAATTCTGCTGAGCAGTGTTTGAGAAATCACTTGAAGTTTACAAATTTATCAATCTATTGAAATGCAGCACCATATCTTAATGATTTTGTGCATTTACATGCCTGTACATATCAGTAAGAGATGAAAGAGTAAAAGGAAAATAGGGTAAAAGTGCTATAGTTACATGTAAAATAAGAGAAGAGATAAGAATAGTATTGTTAGGGGATAAAATGATAAACTACATAAACTCATCTAAGTGTCCGTCTTGAAAGGATTACCAACCTACATGTAATTTGTTTTGCATGTCTGTTACACTTGCAGTCTGTGAGTAGTTATATTTGATACAAAGAGCTGCTCTATTTTGATTTTTTTTCTCAGTTTTTTTTTGACATTCAAATTTGTGCATGGGCTTTTTACAGAGGCAGGAGGAACTGCAAAGGCCTTCATGCCAGGATGCTTTCAATCAAATATGGCTAAATTCTGTTTTGCAGTTTTTGGGTTGTTGAAAGGATTTTATAGTTTTAGTAATGGCAGCCATACTGGATGGCAGATTGACATTATTTGTACAATATGAAGGCCTTCATGCCTCGATGCCTTCTGCCAAATTTGGTTGAAATTAGTTCTGTGTTTCTGTTTTTAGAAGTTGAACACAGCAAATGTTGACAGATAGTGGACAACACAGGACACAGGAGGCATGATGCCTGATGTACACCAGACACAGGGCCACACCATAAGCATACAAAATAAGAATTCCGCAAAATGCTATGTCTTACATGTTCTACTGAGGCATATTCCAAATACCCACTGTGACCTCCATAGGCGTATCATGTGCAGTGCCCTCTACGATGAAAACACCCAATAAGGTTAAGTAAGCAAAACACTGAATAAATAGGAGTACTAACTTATAGTAAGAATGCTACAGAACAGGATTTCCTGCTAATTGTTGAAAAGATGTACTTTATCATATGCAATCAATTTTGCAACTGAATATTTAAAGTAGGTCAACACTGATATATAAATTCTGGAAATAAATATGATACGATTCATTTACCTGATGGTCAAAGAAGTTTTAATGTCCTCATTTTAATGCTACATGTACATGTATCTAAATGACATCAATGATCTCTGACAATTATCACCCTATTAATTTGTTGTTACTGTTTTACTCATTTCTTTGGAAGGTTCTGTAGCTTGTTAATGCATTCTTTGAAGTCTTTTCCAAATGCATTATATGGATTTTAGTAAAAAAAAACTATTAAACCTAATTTTGTGGTAGAGCAATGGCACATTCAAAACATACCTCCATGAATTGTAAATTGTAGTACTTTCTCTGGCTAAGATAGTGTCAAAGTTTGCTATTTGTTCATCAATTTATCAATATACAGAAAGATTACAGACATATTCAAATTGTATATGAAATGACCAATTTAGGCTAAAAACAAAAAAATTGCAGTGATTTTTATTTATAAAACTATTAATGGGAGCCATAAAATTGTACTATGTAATAATAATAATAATAATCATCATGATCATCTTCTTCAACATCATCATCATCAAAACAATAATAATAGTGTCATATAGAGAATCCCATTTGGTTGACAACATATTTTCATAAGACCTTTTAAACAGTGTTGTATGTACAATCATTCACAAGATGTCTCCATGACAACCAACCACAAAAAAACTAGATATTTGGTAAGCTAAATTATACAGAATATATCCAAAAACAATGAAGGAGCGTGCATTACACTGCACTGACATACAAAACGAGAATTCTGCAGAATCAACCAAATACCCAGTGAAGTCACTGGAGCATGAAAAGTAGGTCACTGTGACCTCTTTTGCCTGTAATGAGCAGTACCTTCTACAATGAAAACACCCATTAATTTTCAGGACTGCATAAGTAACAGTGTCACTGTGACCTCGTTTGCCTGTAATGAGCAGTACCCTCTACAATGAAAACACCCATCAATTTTCAGGACTGCATAAGTAACAGTGTCACTGTGACCTCTTTTGCCTGTAATGAGCAGTACCAGCTACAATGAAAAAACCCATCAATTTTCAGGACTGCATAAGTAACAGTGTCACTGTGACCTCTTCTGCCTGTAATGAGCAGCACCCTCTACAATGAAAACACCCATCAATTTTCAGGACTGCATAAGTAACAGTGTCACTGTGACCTCTTTTGCCTGTAATGAGCAGTACCCTCTACAATGAAAACACCCATCAATTTTCAGTACTGCATATACAACAGTGTCAGAGAAAATGGGCTAAATGCAAAAACTAAATGTTGACACCTGTTCTAGCAACAACAACGCTATCAGAAAGTGATTAATACCACTGGAAAAAAGAACCTAGTTCAAAAAGTTTACTGTATATATTTCTATTGTCACAGTGATGTATTATTGTAGCTATGCGTGTGTACATTATTATATTTCTATTGTGATGTATTTTTGTGGCTATGCATGTGTACATTATGCTTTTCTATTGTGATATGTTATGTGGCTATGCATGTGTACATTATATATATCTATTGTGATGTATTATGTGGCTATGCATGTGTACATTATATATATAGATTGTAATATATTATTGTGGTTATGCATGTGTACATTATACATTTCTATTGTGATATATTATTGTGGTTATGCATGTGTACATTATGCATTTCTATAGTGATACATTATTGTGGTTATGCATGTGTACATTATACTTTTCTATTGTGATGTGTTATGTGGCTATGCATGTGTACATTATGCATTTCTATTGTGATGTATTATTGTGGCTATGCATGTGTACATTATGCATTTCTATTGTGATATATTATTGTGGTTATGCATGTGTACATTATGCATTTCTATTGTGATGTATTATTGAGGCTATGCATGTATACATTATGCATTTCTATTGTGATGTGTTATTGAGGGTATGCATGTGTACATTAATTGTATTATGCTTTAATTAAATAAGCTTTCAGAAAATTCCTGAAGACAGACCGGTCCAGGCCATCACACTGTATAAGTGGCGAGAACCCACACTCTGAACAAAATTAAAAGTGCTGATATTCACAGAAAATATTGTAAACTGTAAATTTTGCTCCAAAAAGAATTTTAGCAAATTTTCCTGCTATGATAGTTTGGTGGAGATGCCAGGTTAATTATCTTTCATAGCTAGTTTGAATTTTCTGGTATTCTTGGGGCAAGTGTAATCTACTAGGAATATGACTTCTAGTTTGAATTTTCTGGTATTCTTGGGGCAAGTGTAGTCTACCAGGAATATGACTTCTGGACATGAGTAAATTAAAATATTCTTGAGGACCACCACAGCTACACCCATGGAATGTGAGGCTATCATATGGAATACTAGAAAGTTCCTGTCTTGGAAATCCATTATTATTATTTGGATATTACTGTTCATTTCCATTTAAGAACCACATGGTAAAAAGCAATTTCCAAGACAGAGGAAACTCAGTCTAATTCAGTACAAGCAGAAGTTGGATACAGACGAAGAGATCAATTTTTCCATGGATATCTAGCTGTTTGCAAAGCTATTGTTGTGTCTGGTTATAATTGTGGACAAAATGGACACTTTGCTTGACAATACTGGTAGAGAAAAGAAAGTCAAAATACAAAGTGGAGTGAGATAAGCTAAGTCTACATATGTCTAAAATTCACAAGGGTGTTTACACTATCTTTTTGCCATTCTCAAATGTGAATGACTGAGTTTTGTGACAGCATTGGAAAGCAAAAAGATAATGAGAAGATTAAAGCATTGAAAACAAAAAACTGTCTGTGGTGATACTTTGTTCAAAAGGCATCTAAGGGAAGTCTGAAAATGTCTCAATTCAATTTCAACAGAGAACTAAGGCCATAAAAATTACTGCGAATACTCTAAAACATGCAAATCAAAGACCTGAAAAGAAAGCTGAGAACTTAGAAGAAATGTTCAAAGTCAATGGGAGAGCCCAACAAGAATAAATGAAATAAAACGGGTCTCTTTCAATTAGAGAAAGAAAAGAAAAGTTAGAACGAGGAAATCATGAGAAATCTTATGACTTTTTGTTCTTGAAAATTCAATATGGGGTAACTAAAGGCAAAATTATGAGTTTCTGAGAAAGCTGCAGTGACAAGCCAACAGAATCCAGGATGTAATAGAGGGACAGGAGTGCAGAATATATACTACAAGATATTAATTTACTTTATAAGCTGAAATAATATCAAAATAATCTGGTGTCCAGATTGGTGATTTAAGATAATCTGCAAGAAAATTGAAGAATTATTCATTCTGAAGACATGGGACGTGCCTTTTCTAAGCAGTCGGTAACTGTCATGGTGCTGGTTTTCAGTAATTTGTTTTCTGCTATCATGTGCAAAAAAAAGTATATTTTCAACACTTTTAGGGTCTCATTCCTCTTTCTATTTATTATGCACATTATTCACAGTAAAACGTCAATAAGTTTTAATGCCGCCCATCAACCTGTTAAAACAAACAGAGAACTTTATTGTATTGTACAGTGTAGTCAGTTGAAATCAATTTCTTTTTTCGCAAATTAATTCATGTTTTGCTTAAGGCAATGACACTGATTTCTGGTAATAGTGAAGAAAAGAAAATTATTTTTAAATAAATATTATATATTCCTTGACTTAATCCATTACCATTTAGAAAATAAATGTGATTCAAAAGGGGCATACAATTTCTTTTGTAATGGTAATGTATTATAATGGCTTTGAATGTGTATATTAATTGTGTTGTGCTTTGTGATGTTTTGCCATTTTGACAGAATAAATATGCTTTTGGAAAATTCCTCATGACAGACCAGTCTAGGCTGCCACACTGTATACATGGCTAGAACACACACACTGAAAAAATTAAACTTTTGATGTTCAAGGAAAATGTTCTATATTGTAAATTTTCCTCCATAAAGTATGATCTAATTTCCCTGCTACAATACTATGCCGATAAATATGGGGCACAGTTAAAGTGTAATTATAAATAGATAACAATAACTTTCTCCATGGTCAACATTTGAGGCAGAGACATGGCAATACAATTATTGGGAGTGATTCTCCAGATGTTTTCATGATATTAATACTCTGAAATTGTGTCATTAAACTGGCGCATGCAAAGTAGATACATTTCTAGTGAATATGGGAAAGACTAAATGTTCACAAGTTTGATACACAGCAATAAAGCATCTCACACTTATGCATGAACAGTGTCTTAAAAAGGACAGAATCTATTCAAGCATTCACTAACAATACATTTATGGTCTGTCTTGTGGTCTGCAAAGCTCATTTCAAAACAATTCTGACAATCTAGGACAAAAGGCTACAAATGCCTTCAAACAATATTTAATTCTACCTTTTATTTCTGCTCATGTGTGAAGAAGAAACCCATACAAGGTACCTATCAATATGACAAACATAGCAGATGATTATTCCATTTCGAAAACAAATTCTTATATACAACGACAGGTTGTAAGAGCTCCTACACCTCTGTCACACTCTGCTGTAATTTTGCTTTCCTTTTCAACTTTTTCTTCTTGGTTTTGCAGAGTTCATTATCTCCTCTTTTCTTTTTCTTCTTACAAGAAAGAGGATTTGGTCCTTTGGGTCCCCTTCTTTTCTTTTTCTTTTTCACTTGTTCGTCACCAAAAGTTTCTGTTTTAAGCCTTTGAATCACAGTCTGATCATGGTCTGAGGGAGCAATCATTGTTTGTACTCGATTTTCAGCTATCTCCCGTGAGATCTCTGAGGGAGCCTCCAGTGTGATGGTATTGAAGGAGATGAAGAGAAGGGGAATTCCACCCTGTAATCTCACTATGGATGTAAGCTCTGTATCCTGAATAAAAACAAGAGAACTTGTCAAAAAAGTGAGATTGCAGCTACCGTATATACTCGCTTATAAGTCAACGTTTTTTTAACCTAAAATTCGATTCATGCAGAGTAGGGGTCGTCTTATAAGTGCGACATTGGTAATGTTGGAAACTCTAGATGTTTGCAATACATAAAAATACTGTCAATTCAAATATTTTTACGTTTTCATGCCACTATTCCCATTCAGTAATGCATATATGATATGAACTGTGTTTATCCGTTTCATGACGGTATTCATTACACAATACTTGTATCTAAAGTTATTTGGATTTTAATAATCTGAAAATATTACTGGTAAATTAAATACTACCTACCGCAAAGTGAAGTGTCCATCAATATTATTTACCGTGGGTGTTTACTAGTAAGTATATTGCTTCTATTTTCGTGCAAGTCCAAACAACCTGTATTTGTATTAATATTTGTTTTGCTGTATAAACACTGTGCTTGATGCACTAAAAGTTTTGATTTAATTTTTATTTTCCTTTTCCACAAGTCAGATTTAATTCCTAAGTAATATTTCTCAAGTTATCTGCCAGTGCACATGGGCAGATAAGCCCTTGGCTTGTAAAGGCACTCGCTTTGTTTTAAAGTTAACAATTCTTTTGATCGAGCCACAAATTTAATACTTGTTCAGTGCCAAGTAGAGTTCTACAACTTCCTGTGCATATACTTGGACCTTAATCCCTTAGCTTTTAAAGGCACCACCCTCTTTGTTTGCTTACGTGACGACCCTTTGATCAAGCCGCGAGTTTGATACTTGTTCAGTGCCAAGTAACAGAGGGTTGTTATTTGAACTCCCTGTGATTTTGCCACACAATTGACACGTGTTTAGTGGCCTCTTTAAATAGATTTCAGACTTTATGATCAAAGTGTTATGTACAGAGCCCAAGCTAAGTCTCTGCATAAGCACCTGCATATGACAGTAAAGCCAAGGAATCAGAGTCGGACGATATTTACGATGACTAGACGACGATTTACAATGACTAGATGATGATGTAGGACTTCAGAACTTTATCAAACAATGAGGATTAATTATTGGACTTTATACCAGATCATATTAGATAGTGATATTTACAGGATATTGTAAATCACAAAAATGTAGACTTAACTTTCATTGTTTATTTGTACAACGTGTGGAATTAACATATTACGGAATATTGTGAATCCGATCATTCTTAGCTACTATTTTTATACTGGTATGTGACCTATAACTGAATTCATGGATTTATCATATAAATGGATTTAAAATGTCAAGCAATATGGACTTCAATGGATTTTATTACATGAAGATGGACAAATTGTAAGTTGTCAATTTATTTGTAACATATTTCACTCAATAATATAATTGTATTTTACACTGGTTTTGTCTTTATTTTTCCTATCTATCTATCTGTCCAGTTTGGTTTGTTTATATTTCCAAAGTGCAACTCTGACTCGCTGACAAGTCCCTCCTTCAGATGGATCTGACTTGCAAACTACACCCCGACTTATAGAAGGGTCAAAGAGAAATTGACTTTTTGCAGTCCTAAAAATGGGGAGTCAACTTATAGTCAAGTCGACTTATAAACGATATATTTTAAGTTCTAATAAAGCATGAAATAAGTCATTTTATTCAATTTCATGTTTAATACAGTGGTTTCCCTCTCGAAAGGATCCCCTGACCAGCGGCGACTTGCTTTATATGTCCAGAATCCCTTGGCAATGATGAGTTTGTGTTCAAAACGACCTCTCAAGGATTGCCACCCCTCTAATGTGGCCAGCATATTAGTGCAAAATACTTTAAAATATACCCCTCATGAATGGCCGCACTATGGGGTTTACAGATAGAAATCTCATGAATATTTGTCGATTTCTAAATTCTAAATATTTACATTTGTTCCAACATGCCAATAACGTACCTAACTTTAATCCATACAAAGAGGTAAGTAATCCAATTATCTTTCCTGTTGCGTGTTCCTTAGATGTTAAGTTTTGTCACATTGACAATTACTGGCTATTATTACCACTGATAATTATCAAGATGACAAATGCTAACTGCTGAGAAGCACATTATTGTTCAGCTCAAGTCAGTGTGACATCTGGTCGCCATAAAGTAAATATGGGATGCTAGCCATCCTGGTTTCTTTCTCATTGATTACAAATTGTATCTGAAATGGGTACCAGACTAAAACCAGTAGATCACATGACAAACTCACTTTCTTTGTAAACACTCAGCATTTCATGTAATAACTACAAACTGCCAACAAAGGAATAAGTTGTTGGAAAAAGTGCAAAATGTCAGACATTCTCAGTTTAGAAGGAAAAGTGAAAGTAATTCAAGAACACAGAGAGGGAGAGTCCTTAGAAATTTGATGTCAGAAAGATTCAAATAAACATTATCAGTTATATATTCTACAGCAGTGGGAATATGAAATGGATGGACAATTATAATTACAGCCAGATGTTTGTAGCCTGATTTTACTGACAAGGTGGTTTTGCACCACAATTGATGATTATTCACATTTCAAATTACATGAATCTGTTTTATCATATTAATTCCATAATATATGCCTGTGATATTTAAATGAAAATATTAAATACTTTATATGTAATTATTACTCACATCTGTGTGATCGCCCCTGTAGAAATACCACCCCTCTTATAAGGCCACTTTTCTGTGGCAAAAGGGATGGCCTTATAAGAGTGGGCCTAATGTAGTGGAGTTTTCCAGATTGTAAAATAATATTTATGACAGAGCACAAGTGAGTACCTCCACCATTTTTGCTCCGAAGAATCATATAATAAAACATTTTATTTTAAAGTTTAATTACAGCTGTACTCAGCCATGCTCTACACAAAAAAGTTACCTTTTACACAAATCAAAAATGCAGTTGGAAACTTATAATCCTTTTATGATATGATGTCTTGAACTCATGTACTGAGATTAGCGCAGTGGATACAGTACATGTAAATCTATGTCAGGGGCATTAAGTTCAAATCCTATCAGATGTCCTGTTTTCTTTCTTTATTTTTAACTTCCCACACTTTACTTTTTTATGAAAATAAATCATCACTCGTTTTTTGGTATCTTGTTTTTGTCATCTTAACAAAATTAAATATTTAAGATTGCAATAGGTACTATGGTTGTTTTGTCTGAAATGTAGTTGGTTTTCTTTTGGGGGGGGGGGAACTAATTTTAATTATGTAATATGTACCCATCGCTATTATGCAGCTTATTACTTTTTCGTGTCGAAAAATCTCCTCAGTTCGATGTGAATATATCCTCCCACAGAGTGGAGAATTGTCAATAAGACATGGTCCATTTGTGCATCTCGCTGCACCTGCACAGAAACAGTCATCGTTTTCATAGACAACATTACGCCAGGACATCAGAGTGGGGTTGGAGGGGGGCATTCAGTAATAGTGATGGGTAATTATTGCATAATTAAAATTAGTTTTACCCCCCCCCAAAAAAACTACATTTTAATAGCAGCAATACCTTACCCATCGCTATTTGCAGATCAATTTGTCAGTTAGGTGGGTAGGCTGATCTGTTAAGCTGATCAAAAACAGAGAAAAATGGAAAGTACTCATCATTTGAGGGAGAGATCCACTTTACAAATTGTTGGTGTCCCTCTGGGCCACATGTTGTGCTGCAACTATGGGTTCCAGAGAAAAAAATGCCTGCGCCTTGTGCTAACAAGCGGAGGTAGAAGGAGTAGAAGGTAGTTTGAAATCGCCAAAATGCTGCCTTCATGACATCTTCTAAGGAAGAGTGATTTAGACAGGCCAATGAGGCAGCAATGGTTCGAACCTCATGGACTTTTAGTTTCATAATAGAGAGGTCTCTATCAGTAAGTGACTGAGGAAGGAAAAGACGTTTCCTACCCTTCTTTTTTCTTTTGAGGCATATAGATAGAAATGCAATGCTCCAGCTGGACCTAAAAGCCTATCTTCATCTCCAGCACAGATTCAACTAAGACTGGGAATCTCTATAGGTGATGGAGCTGCCAAAGGTAACTGATTTTTGGCTAAAAATCCAGGCTGACAAAGGAAGGAAATGGAATCATAATTGCCATAAAACCAGAGACAGCCAGTGTCAACAGACAATGCATAAATCTCACTGCATCTTCTTGTAAAATCACAGTCTTGAGTGTGAGGTCCTGAAAGGAACCCTCACTTGATGGTTCATAGGGGGTTTTGGTTAAGGACCATAAAACACAAGATAGATTGTATCATAGACCTTGAATGTTAAAGCTTTCCTGGCCTGAATGATACAACTGGCTACCCAGCCTATAAACTTGTTTTGGCAGATAGATCACCTGAGATGAGCCAAGCGTGAAGGTGGAGAATCTGTGGGTTGTTGTGTAGGAGGGAGCCACTGTGTTATGACAGAAGATCCCTCCTTTGAGGTAGAGACCTGGGTTGATCTATCAACAGGTCTAGACGACAGCTGAACTACAATTGTTGGGGCCATAATGGGACTATGAGAATGATATGAGCAATGGAAGTTCTGACTTTTTGCAGAACTTGAAGTAGCAGTCAGAACAGTGGGAAGGCGTACATGAACAGACGATCACACTGGAAGCTGAATGTATCCACTGCCCATGTTCTCTGGTCCAGGACTGGAGACATGTAAAAGGGAAGTCTGTTGTTGAGCCTGGTCACAAACAAGTCTACCAGAGGCTTTCCCCATAGTGAGAAATGGGACTCTATTATGGAGCGGTTAAGAGTCCATTCCATGAGGACTGTTTTGCCTGACCTGGACAGACAGTCCGCTAAAATGTTCTTCTCCAGAATGTGGTGAACTCAGGGGGTAATGTTCTCTGAGGTGGCCCAGTGGAGGAGGCTCTAGACCTCCACACAAAGAGAAGGGGCATGTGTGCCTCCTTGACATTGGAGATATGATATGACAAATGTGTTGTCAGAATAGACCATGACACATCGACCCCTTACTCTGTTGATGCACCCTTACAATGCTAGAAATATGGCTTTTATTTCAAGGTTGTTGATGTGGGGGGAAAACTCGTCTTGAGTCCAATGACCCTGGAGAATTATGCCCTCCGGCTCTAGGTGAGCACCCCAACCGGACGCATCAGCGAACAGATAGGAGTAGGGGTTGGGTGCATGCATGGAGACCCCAGTCAGTACTCAGTCCCGATTCATCCACCAGTGCAAATGGTGATGAAAGTCTGGTCCTACAGGAATCAGAGCTGATAGAGAATCTCTGTGTAATTTCCACCTTGTGAGAAGGAGAAACTGTAGAGGGTGCATATGGAGATGTCCTAAGGGAACCAGATCCGCAGCAGCATTCAAGGTTCCCAACAGAGATAGGTAAAGGTAAATAGACGACATTTTTACTCCTAGTGCCTCTAGAAGTGCCAGGATTCGAGCTATCCAATCCAGTAGAATCTGGAACTAAGTTCTGGTTTATGAGGAACTTCATCCCCATGTAAATGAAGTTCTGAGATGGAATGAGTTCTGACTTCTCTAGGTTGGATAAAAAAAACAACCGAGTTACCGTTGACCAACAACGGAACAGATCCTGATGGAGGAACAGAACCTGAACATTGTGGATCAGCCAGTGGTCGAAATACTGGAGAATTGGGGTTCCCAGTAATTGGAGACAGGACGTTACTATTCCCATCACTTGGGTGAAGACCCTAGGTGTGGAAGCGATTCTGAAAGGCAAAACCCGGAATTGAAAAACTTCCTGGTCCAAGCAAAACCAGAGGTATTTTCGATGTAAAGGAAAAATCAGAATGTGCAAATAAGCATGCTGAAGGTTGATGGAGAGCACCCAATCTGATGAACACATCATGTTCTGGATTGAGACAGTGGCCTCGATCTTGAAATGTTCCTCCACAAGAAACCAGTTTAACAGGTAGAGATCAATTATGATACAAAATTTCCTGCTTTTCTTGGTGAACAGGAAGATTTGGGAGTGGAATGCTGGAGACTTATCGCTCAGGACACTCTCAACTGCCCCTTTCTGCAAAGGGAGTGCACCCCTTCCCCTAATTTCAACAGATTGGGCTGATGAAAGAACATGGGGGTCCTTGATAGAGGGGGTTGTTCCCAAAAATGAAGTCGGTAACCCTCGTTCATAATAGAAGGACCCACCCATCATCTGTGATGCTTGACCAAGCCTCCACAAAGAGGCCTAGACGAAAACCTATGGGGATGTTTGGGAGAGAAATGCATGACAGGAGAGGGTGTGGGTCTCTAGGGCCGTGCCCCCCCCCCCCCCCTTGGGAAAGGAAGGCGGGCTGGAGAACTTCCTCCTGGAGGCTCTTCGGCAACTTCCACGCCAAGGACCTGACTGATGATGAGGAGGTCTCATACGAGGTTGTGCATTGGACTGGGGCTGCATCTGCTTGAAGAATTTAGCGTGTGACCCCTAGGGGCAATTCGCATTACCGTATATCTTGGGACAAGATAAAATAAATTATTTTTTTCCTGTCCCATAACTTATGGTTATATTTTTTTTTAAACTAGATCATATGTCCCAAAACTTAAGAACCAAAACAAATTGTGTTGAATTCGCCACCCGCCACCCCCCCACCCAGCACTTCATGTTACAATAAGGTAGGTACATTAAACGTTTATTTGATAATAAACTGATATAAACTAACCTTGTACTGTTCTCATTTATTCCTCGTTTTTGTTTTTCATAAGCAATTTATGTATAAAAGACACAAACGTATCCACTATCACTAACATATCCAACACCACATGGTCTGGTAATGTAGAGTACCAGTCGTGTGTATCGCTTAAGTCAGGTAACAACATTGACACATTGTTTTATTGACGTGAATATAGATAAACGAATCATGTTTGGTTGTCCTCAGAAGTTTGAATATATTATCAAACTGAAAATTGGATCAAGCAAAATCACAAACAATGGAAAGTGAGAAACAGAGAAATAACATCCAATTGCTTGAAGGCACCAGCAATTCACACATGATCCGGTGTATGGTGCGAAATAACTAAGAGTGTATTATATCCAAGTTAACAATGTAACAATATTTCGCAATAACAATTATTATTAGGAAATACATTCACCGTGAGAGCAAACGACAATATTTTCGCTAGCATGGGATACAGAACGTATTCTTAAAGACAATTAATGCCATGTATACTATTTACACTGCAGACATCAATGCCTGTTTGTATCGGTTATGATTACAGATGGCAAACAATAGAAGACTGGGTGGTGAATAAACACAGCTGATAGCGAGCAATAAACTCATTGTTTCAACTTACCAGTAGGATATCAAATACAAAGTTTATTTTATTACAAAGCAAGCAGACCCAGGAAGCCGACTTTGGATTCTTTTAAGTGTGCAGATTTTTTTATATACAAAGTCGGCCGACCAAGGGAAACCGGCTTTGGTTTCTTGTTAGCAGTATTCACAGAAATTTTGAAAATAAATTGAAACAGTGGAACAGTCGGGGTCTGTAAGTGACACTTTGAGCATACATAGTGAAATGTATAAAAGGATTTGCCACAACTGACCAGGTGTCAATTGTGCGTCATGATCACAGGAAGTTCAAATAAATTCTGTCAGCTGAATATAGGACTCTACTTGGCACTGAACAAATATCAACTTTGCGGCTCGATCAAAGGGTTGGGAAAACAAAGTGAGGCTGCCTTTACAAGCTAAGGGATTTGCACTGGCAGATAACTGAGGAAATATTACTTGGGAATTAGATCTGGCTCATAAAAAAGGCAAATATAAATCAACTCAAAACTTTTATTGCATCAAACAGTGTTTATACAGCAAAACAAAATATAATACAAGTACGGGTTGCTCCGACTTCCACATATTTTGTATGTATTGCAAACATCTAGTCTCCTATATTGCCCATAGATTTATCAAATTTTGTTCTTCAAAAGTTTGCAGTTGAGAAGAAAAGTGTAAACAAACAACACTGACAGCGGTTTTTATTTTACTTATTTAATAAAATATAAGTTTTAGTGCATTTTTTTAACCAGCTAAGCATCAATATTATGATTCAAAAGGTGTCCCAAAACTTACAACTCGAAAAAAACGATCTGTCCCAGAATTTACAGTGCACAAAATTTACTTTAAAAATTAATTTATGGTGTCCCAACATATACGGTAAATACGGTAGTACACTTCCTGGCCAGTTTGTGAAGGATCTATGTTGATGATCTTTCAAATTTTGTGAAGCCATGGTGGGGATGAGTCCTCCGAAGTCCTTCCAATGGAGCAGCCCTTAGAAGGTCTTTACTATGGTTAAGTAAGGCCTTTGAGGAGTCCAGTGCATCGTCATGGCAGATGTGTAAAAGTTCCACCGATAAAGCCATTGCGACAGAAAGTGGATGCCGGGATGTTTTGGCCACAGCTTCTAGCACATGTTTTAATGTGGCTGGGTTCAGAGCGGCCTCTTTCAGCATACTAAATGAAGCAGCTGGGAAGAGGTCAGCATGGGAAGCTATGGCGACCAGAAGCCAGACTTTCTTCTCAATGGCTTCAATTGTTTTAATGGGAAGGCGGACCCAGGCTACAATTGTAATACCCACTTGGGATGCACCTGTGTCCAATTGGGGAGGTTTACTGGGCCACTTTGGGGAATGAGACCATAGGTCTCAAAGTAGAGGCAGGAACGGACCACCCTCTATGCCGTCGAGCAAAGTTTTGGCCTATGGAGAACCTCTGTGATATTTCTTTGATCGTTTAGGAATGCGGAAGAAGCAGGAGATCTGGCTTTGGTTGAGTGACGGAGATTCCAAAATGGAAAGGATCTTCTTGGGCTGTGCACCAGATGGTTTCAGGCACAAGTCCATGGATAGCAGGTGATAAACTTATCAAAAGACCAGATCTCCTCATTGTGATGCAACTGAGAGGAGCTGGTGGGCCTGAGGCGTCAAATGAGCTGTTGCTACCTTGAACTCACTGGAGTCAATGAGGATAGATAATGCATCATCATCTAGAACACTCTGAGCAGGAGAGTGGCTGGGCATCACTATATCCTTCAGAGGAAGGGAAGTGACATAGGAGCACTCTGTGCCATTTCCCGTACATGTTCGTCATGGTGACCAGGGGCTCTATGTGTTCTAGAAGTTCCAGGATGAAAACAAGACCACCTGTCTTTTGTGGATGATGCAATGTCTCCAGCCTTCCTGGTGGATGCCACCTGATGAGGATGTGATGGGAGGACATGAGCCACAGCATCATCTCTACTCTGTGTCTAGTAGCCGAAGGAGGCATAAGGGACCAATTACCCTGAAGTGGATGGCCTCACATATACATTGGAATAATAGGAAAGGGGATGATACTAATCCAATCCCCTTTCCTAGTCTGGATACGCTGAGCAGACACCCAATCCTGTACAGGGTATAATGGCAGAGTAGGGAGAGGGAGGATCTTGGTCCGATCCTTATCCCCGTAACATGAGGCTTCTGAGTGATGACCGGTGTAAAGTCAGCAACCAGTACAATATGACCAATGGTCGGTGACTGGTATGATCTAACCGTCACTTTGATGAACTGACCGGTGACTGGTCACCAGACATTGACCAGTGATCGGACTGGTTACTGGTTAATGACCGATTACCAGACATTGACCGGTCTGGTCCGGTCACTGACCAGTCAGGCGACATAGATATGTCAGAGCCTAGTTTGTCTTCATCACGCATCAAGGTGCGGTGCAGCTACTCCCTCTTGACACACTATCCTGAGACATTCGGTGCGCATCCTTCCTTGTAGAAGGCAGCAACACGCTACCCTGAGATGAGCGGTGCACCGCCTTCCTCGTGGTAGGCAGCATCACACTACTGTGAACGTGAGGGGTGTCTGACTTCTCCCTTTTGGGGTGAGGCGATCTACTCCTTGAACGTTCACTCCCTCCTACAGAAGGGACCTTGCCTGTCTCCGAAGAGACTGGTCCCATAGGCTACTGCGACCCCGTAGCGTTCTTCCGAGCTGAAGAACTAGTCTTTTTACAGTGTGTTCCTTCCTGAGGCTCTGTAAGAGAAAAACCTGAAAATTTAGAAGTTGAGGGAGATTGACCTTTCTTCCGCCTTCTATACATATGTGGCTAGATTCCAGACTTCATTAGTCCATTGTGTGCAAAAGGTACAATGATTCTTATGTGTACACTTTGAACATGTGAGGCAGTCCGGGTGATTATCAGAAGGGCCCTTCTTGTGGCCACACTTTCCCACAGACTGTCTCAGTATTGTTCTCTGAAATAAATGCTATCTGAAAGAGAACAATAATAATAATAATAATATTGTATTATTTTCACACGTGAAACTCACCTGTATGTATGTACTGCATGCTATATACAGCCCAGTGTATTTGCACAATGGTAAACAATGATTCACTTTGTGAGGAATTTCTGTCTTCTCACTCTCCTATTCTTTAATAAGTAAGATGTTCAATTGTTAACCTTTATTGTTCTCTTTAGGGGCAATGCAGACACACACAATAACAATGTGATGCATCACGCAAGGTATTAAAACACAATGGTAAAATAGAAAAAACACAGAATTGATGTTTGATCAATTATTTAATTAAGGGAATTATGAATTCCTATTAATTGAGGTAGGGCCTAAGTTGGGTTAAAACTTAACACACAAGAATTAAATGTGAACCAATTGTATTTTGAAAAATAAGAGAGGTGTACCCTAACCCCCAAAGGGTGGGATACAACATGGTAACCCAAGAAGACCTTTCCAGAACTAATTACTGAAAAAGGGCTGGGGTTACCGGCATAAAAACGAAGACGAGACAGATGAATGTAACAATAGATAAAATATTGCTGAAGGGAGAACTGAACGTGGTTTAAACTCGCAACAAGCAATTTTTCTCTGTTCATGTTTTATGAACGACACAACCATTAACAAGGCATCCTTTAAAAAAATGAGTTTCTGTGCAGGCACAGCGAGATGCATGAGTAGACCGTGTCTTATTGACAACTCTCCACTCTGTGAGAGGATGTATTCACATCAAACAGACGAGATTTTTCCACATGAAAAAGTAATAAGCTGTGTAATAGTGATGGGTAAGGTATTGCTGCTATTAAAAATGAATGTGTGCAGCCTGATCACACACTTGCAGGTGATTCCTAACTCGTGTAAACAGGGCTATAAATATACTATACATGTCATGTATTGGGTTAACTCATGCGACCAGTCATACGAAGACCTGCAGCAAGGACAAATCCTCATTAAACCCAACCTTCTTTTGAATTTTGCACTTCTAGAAATCTTCAGATATACTGAATGCTATATTTACTTACAACTTGTATTATAAATTTCAAACTTGCAAACAGCTGATGCAGTTGTCCACTGTAATTAAGACAGAATTATTTTTTATAATATGAAACATTTTAAACAATTTAAAAGGACAGGATAGACTTCTTTAAAAACAAACCTGTGTTCCCAAGAAAAACTTCTCCCCAGATTTCTTGATGACTGTGTGGATACACTTTTTAGCTGAGACTGGGGGTTCATGATAGCAATGATGAACATGAAACTGGCGCAAAACCTTCAGTGGTCCATATAAAAGGCTTCCTGAAAAATAATGAAACACAAGTCTAAAATTCTCTACAAATATTTCCTTCAAAACAAACTTTTGTGTTTCAACAACTCTAATATATATGTACCAGGTAGATGAAATTCACTTGAACATTTGATCTTCATAAAAACTAAAGATTACAATAAACAAATATTGCTACTCATCCAATACTTAGTTGTCAAGGTGTCTAGTGTTCCATCATAGTAACCTAAATTTATGTGATGCCAGAGATTTAATTTGCCTAAGATGGTCAATTTTAGTAAGGAATTCTGTGTATTGGTCATTAAGTCCGTGCAAATACATCACATGCTAATTTGAAGCATCTTCCTTATACTTTGAAAGATTTGTAATTTTTTCTAGGATTTGGAACATATGTTGATTAACAGGAAGTTGGAGTTGTAACAGTGTTGTCTCCTGACCTCTTGTATGGCATGGTGCAGGTTGCCTGTCAGGGCCACTTGTCTGGGCAGGTGCTGGTTGTCTGTCAAGACCACTAGTCAGGGGAGGGTGCTTGTTGCTCATCAGGGTCACTAGTCAGGGAAGGGTGCTGATTGCCTGTCAGGACCCTTTTGTCAGAAATGAGTGCTGGTTGCTTGTCAGGGCCACTAGTCAGGGCAGGGTGCTGGTTGCCTGTTGGGGCCACAAGCCAAGGCAGGATTCTTGTTGCGTGTCAAGACCACTTGCCAGGTCTGGGTACTCATTGCTCATCAGAAATTTGATGCACTCAACTGGTGCATTTATGGTAATAATTGTAATGCAAGTGAAAAATAGGGTAAATGCTGACAAGCTGATGTCCAAAATGCACAAGTAGAATATTACCATATAAAACATTAAGCTTCTAGAGATTTAAGACAAGGCAGCCCCCAATAAGGCAGGCTGTACCCCAGTCAGGAGAGAGCTCTTCCTAGGGGGGAGAGGGTGCAGTGTCCTCCTAAAGTAGGCTTTGGACAACACAGTGTAAGATCTAATTCCCTTTTCTTCAACATTGCCCACTAAAATATGAAAATGCAGATTATTTTTAGCTTCTAATACATGAAAAAAATGTCCAATCTTTTTCCCTACCATTCACAGACAGGAAAATTTTCATACATATGAAAAATGAACGAGACTTGGAAACTGTTTCAAGGCATGATTTTACATCATATAAAAATGGGGATAAATCATATATTGCAACTGAAAATGTTACATATTCCCATTCAAGAGGTCTAATTACCAATACATACCGTATATCAGTGGTCTGCAATGCGGTGCCTGCGGGCACCATGGTGCCCGCCAAGGTTTTTTGTGTGCCCGCATAAGAGGTTATAATGAATAATATTTTAAAATATGGGTCAAGTTCACTGGTTGGTGCCTGCCACACTCTCTTAAACTGACAAATGTGCCTGTAGGCACAAAAAGGTTGGGGACCCCTGCCTTATATATTTGCGTATAAGCTGAGTCCAAAATACAAACAACATAGATCCTGATCTGCTGTCACATAATGTGCCGGCAGATCTGGATCTATGCAGTTTGCAGTTGGTATTGGCTTATATGCGAGTATATATGGTATTTAATTTGCAACAAAGGGGTCATGGCTACATTGAGAAAATTCCTACTTTTTCTCTCGGACAGTCAATAGTTACAAAAAGTGCTCCTGTTATACATTTCATAGCAGTATAGAAGTGAAGTGTTGTTTTTAGCTGATGAATACGAGTAGTCGTTAGTCAAGTGCACCATCATACATACAGTGGCAATCCCCTTAGTAAGCAGACAGTCCTGGAATGTGATCAAGGCCAAATACCACTATTATATAACATCATTTGTACATGTATTATGCTTGGCACATGGCAGATGGCAAGAGAGTGTCTGATGAACACGGGAATTAAAGAACAAAATAATCACGACATGACAATTTAATGGCAAAAAGCAAGGGTTAGAGGTCAGAGAGTGAGAAATTGAGTGAGCACTGTAGTTATGTCACATGCTAATGACTGCATCCTATCATTATTACCACAAGTAAATGATGTATATGCTGAGTTTACCTAACACTGAAAACTTTGTATTACCATATACCCTGTCATCATCAAGGGTATGGAAACCCTTGGGTACTGATTTGTATAAAACACTATCAAGGGCATCAAAAAACAGAAGTACTATGCAATACTTGTAATGTATGCTGACCTATATTTGTACTGAGTACTGGTATTTTCCACAGCAGGTAGTAACACTGAGTAAGCAAAGCTCTTGGACAAAACCTGACTATGGCTGGGCAACCACTAATTCTGGGCACTAAGAACAAAGAATTAAACCCAGGACCATGTAGATACAAAGCAAGTGTTTCACCAATTGCACTATTCAATCCAGCCTTGCCAATGTGACTTTTCATATACTGTAATTCTTCAACAATAAGTCCATTCCAAACTTTAACAAAATTTTGGCTAATTTTTGTTTAAGAAAGTCTTGCCCAGTATTACACCCTACTCTTTACAAGGTGGGCTTCTTGAGTTAATTTAAATGTATTTTCAACAGAAATTATCAGCAGGTCTCAGTCTACTGCCCCTGAGCTCAAAAGAAAACATGCCAATGTGAGCTCCTTGCCCGTGTTACACACTATCAGCTGACACTCTGTTGTGTACATCTAAATCTCACTTGGAGGCAAAGACCAACAAGGTCATTTGACTCTGCAGAGATGCTGGCTTTGCAGCTCATTGTATCATACTTTATATTACAGGGGTTCCATTGGGGTTTTTTTCCCCTGGACTTCCTTAGTTGGAAATTTGGAATTCCCATACCTCTAGACTGGAAGACCTGTCTTTGAACTTTCCCCCAAAACATATAAATTTATAAAAATGTTAGTTTTAGTCGTCTCTCTGTGAGCAAATATATACTTGTATGTATGTGTGTGTGTATATATATATATATATATATATATATATATATATATATATATATATATATATATAGAGAGAGAGAGAGAGAGAGAGAGAGAGAGAGAGAGAAAGAGAGAGATTCAGATTAATTAAATATATATAATTACCACAACAAAATTGTAAAAAATAAAAAATGTGTAAAAGATAGCTATTTATTTTCCATTTTCATTTTTTCTTATCTATTTAACAATATTTAGAAAGCTTCTACAAAATCTGATGTTTTCTTGTTTTTCAGCCAAGGGGAATGTCCTTTTCCATGATTCATTCCACAAATCGCTCAGTTGCTTTTGCATTCTGTTTTCTTTATCAAAGCTAAATGATGCTAGTAATTTCTGTTGGCTAATCTCACAAGAATTGTGCTCATGAACAGTCTTGCGCTTGGCACCAAAGAAATTACATAAAGTTGCCATTAGAATAGTACACATATGATAATCACTTGAAAACAAAGGCATATCTGTACATGACATCGAAAATGCTGATTTTATTACAATTTATGATGACTAACATGGGAATTCAAATTCCTCTGACATACAAAATAAATCCCAAAATCATGACACTATTTTTCTAAATACTATATAAGATATCATGCATGTGTTCCAAACAGGGTGTAAGGATTTTTAATAAGATGGATTAAAACTGTCCTCAGTAATGCTTATCAAAGATGGATGTTAAAGTATACGCGCGTGTAATTAGTCTTTTGATCAAAATTATCATAAGGCACCATCAATCAATTAACAGGTGTCTTAATCTCATTGAATACTAAGATTTAACCAATGCGGCTTCAACTAATCCCATTAAAATCACTTGAACTTTGATAGCTACATGACTGATACTCACTTTGTAGAAACGGATCAAATAAAAGAGAATTTTGCAGACAAAAGAAACATGTGTACCAAGGACTCAGCTGCTGGAATTTTCATATGTCCAAAAATAACAAGTATGTGTACTTTTATGTGGATTTTGATGTCCCTGTGAACCCTGTGATCCTCAACAGAATGCCAAACCAAAACCTTTATTGTACAGTATTTACATATTGCACACATTTTCCTATGATTTAGGTCTACTTGCAGGGCTCAAAATTAACTTTTTTTAGTACAAGCAGCATTTTAATCATTGTAATATTTTAAACTAGCAAAAATCAGGCTATTTTCAATGTTCACTAGCATACTGAATAAAACTGAAATCTGAATACAAAATATCACAAGCAAAAAATTTCAAGTTTAATTTAATTTTTTCAGCTACCAATTAATTATAATAAGCAAAATGCTAGCTTGCTAGCATCAATTTTTTTTATCCCTGACTTGAAATAGCACTTTATTGATAAACATTGATTGAATATAAATGGAGATTATGTATTTTCTAAAGACTTACAGAGTTTATATATTTGCTAATTCAAGACAATAAACAAAATACCAAAAAAAAGTTCATGATTAATCTGGCCTTCAATAATGTTGTCACAGACATAATTAATGTAATGGTGAGAAAGTTACAAATTTACAAAGACTTATGATGAAATGATTCACAAGACCTTGGAAAAGTTGTCCAGAAACTAGTATATATATATATATATATATATATATATATATATATATATATATATATATATATATATAATATATATATATATATATATATATATATATATATATTCATTCCTAACAATTAACTTTATTAAGTATCTTGTTTATGGACTTGAATTAGAATATATATCAATTGTACAGTTGAACTCTACTTCTTGCTTAAAATTGGTGAGGCTGTATTACATGATATGTATGGTTTTTGACAGTCCGAGTAGTACCAGTTGAACTTAAAGTGACCAGTGTATGTACCCTTTGAAGTCTGCAACCCAGTAAGGTTCTTAAATATATATCTTTCCTTTTGAATGCCAGTGGCAGCTGATAGGCTGGTTCAGAATAAACATAACTTTTTATGGACAATTTGCCAAGACATCAATAAATCAATGACTAACACCTTAGATTCAGTTATTTCCTTACTAGTGCCAACACATGGTTGACATGGTAATTGTGACAGGAAATGACACGTGTCATCATTCTTTTCTTTATTGGGTATTTTTAATCAATTAAAAAGCAAAATGAAACAGCTCTAATGGCAAAGATAAGATGCATTCTGAAACAGCTGGAGTGACAGCGGTTTATTATCCTGGCATATAGGTGCAAGAAAGGGAAGTCTCTAGGCTATCCAGTGGTAGAATTCCATTAATAGAAACCCTGTACTGTATAACATAATTAACTAATTCTAACAAGAATTTGACCCCCAACTCATGACTATGAGAACTTGGAGTCCTGAACTCCCAACATAGAAAAAGTTGGAGTCCATGCTCTTAAAATAAAAGACCAACTCAAAAGTTTGGAGTACCAAGAATAAATATTCTAAACAGTATTGTATTCTAATTAAGATGTCATTTTCTTACATGACCGCAAATAATGCATAGTTTCAAACTATATGGCTTATTACAGATAACAAAACTGACATTTATGTAACAAATATATTTCATAGTTATTTCATTTCTTGTAAATCTAAATCAGGCCCTGTCCATATAGTGAGTTGCCCGTTGGACTCGTTAAAAAAAAAAAGTGTTATCTAAATTTATCTGCAGGGAACCTTGAGTGTGCAGATGAAATGCAGTATTTTCATTTTGAAATTCTTGAAAGACACTGGTAAATTATTAATATTCAGCCCTGATGTGGCTCCATTTGTAGGTCCCTCCACCTTATGAAGATCATCTACTTAACTGTATCAAAAGCTATAAACTTTGAGTACAAAGTGAAGCTCATGACCAATGAATGGGGAACAGTACTATTTATGATCTCTGTATTTCATTGGTTACCTATAATTAGAAATCACTTGTCCTGCATGAATAATAATGAGCTGTCCTTTGTTCATGCTGACTTGGTATTGCATCACTAGTTAAATACGTCATGTGGTACCTCTGTGATTGTTTGACCATTAAGTTAAGCTACAGGATTAACAACTTATAAAAGCATCAAATACAATGTTTTTTCACACTAAAGGAGCTGAGATGATTGCACTGTATTTTAATCTATTTAGTTCAAATAGTTGGTAGCCGCTAGATCTATTCATATATGGAGCAAGTATTTTCTGTCATTGTGACACATCCAAAGTACTATGACATGAATTAAGTATGAAACCTCAGGCTACTGTTTCTACTGATACAAAAAAGACCAATGCCTCTCACACTTCATTTCTGTTTCTACTGATACAAAAAAGACCAATGCCTCTCACACTTCATTTCTGTTTCTACTGATACAAAAAAGACCAATGCCTCTCAGACTTCATTTCTGTTTTCAACTATGATCAAGAAATATGTGGAGATTTGTGCAGCATTCATAAAATGAAACTACAAAGTACTGGTATACATCAGGAACTGGAGAAAACATTGCTTTTCATGAAATTGAATAAAATCAAAATGTTACTAGACAAGATAACACAACTGTTTTCTAAAGTAAACTATTATGAGGGCAAATACAAACAGAAAGTTAGTCAATTTAAACCATTTTTGTAATTTTTTTATTTAAAGTATTGAAATTTCAACAGTGTGTCAAAACAATAATAAAAAAATATGGCCCTGTTGGGCAAGTGGATTTTGAGTCAGGGCAATTGATATTCATTTTTTTAAAGCCACTTGCCCTGGACCTGTGTCTGATTTTTTTAAAAGCAATTATGTAATAGATATCAATCATAATTATTTTATTTTACCATCATGGTGAATAACATTGTTATAACAGGCATGAAAAATCATAATATAATGTATTAACACTACAAATCAGAAAAACACTTTTGAATGCACTCAGTGTTTCACAAGTCAATGAATTCATTGAAATAGTAGCCTTATGTTTAAGACTATGAATGCGGAGTCTGAACAGACACTGTGAGACAGAGTTGAGAAACATGTAACTTTCACTTCCCTGTTCAGCTACAAAATGTGATTTCCAACTCAGTTAACTGCAAATTAAATTATTAAAACTACTTGATTACATGGAGCAGTGAAGTGTATGATTAGTGGTAAATGGGTTCACACTGATGAGCAGCACTTCGTCCTATATCAATTAAGGAACAATGTATATTATCATAGATTTGCCAACCAAATCTTCTAATTACCAAATAAATAACTGATTAAAAGTAGTTCCCTGTACAACACAAATGAACCTGCACATGAGAAGGCATTGTAATTGTCTCAATTATTGATGTGTTATTTATTCACACAATTATGGGAGGAACACTTGACCATGACTTGTATACTTAGAATGCAGCTTAGAGATGATGAACAAGGGGAATAATTCATGTGTGCAAACTAAACCCTTGCGATATAGATGGTGGGTGTCAATGTTTATGAGCAATACAGTTCACATATTACTAATGTTACGACTCTATGGTCTAAGAAAAATGTATCAGAAAGAAAGTGAAACCAACAAATCAAGTAAAAATCAACAAGCAATTTATTTCTAGATAATTAAAATGAAAATCAAGACACTTACAGTAACGTGAATTAAAATTAAAATAATCCAATAATCCTAAGTGTCCTAATCACAAGTCCTAAATATAGAATGTTCTGAGTGAATTACTGTATCCTTGAATGTGCTGATGTACCAAGTCTTTAATGTCTTGATATGCCAGTAGTCTTTAATGTCCGGATATGCCAACAGTATTTAATGTGCTGATGTGCCAAAATGAAGTACTCCAGAATATCTTTAAATAAGTTCACATAAATACCCCCCAAAAAATCATCAATTCAAAATCCAAAATCCAAAAGTCTATGAGCACTATAATCCAATGAATATTTTAAATAATTCTTCTCTCTGAATTTGGAATGATTTTTCACAACTGTAACATCTGATTACTAAAATAAAATCCTTAATAGACTGATCCTAATGACATGAAGTTCTGAATAGGAATGGAATCTTGTTTACCAAATGCTGTATTAATATAAGACAAGTCACATGACAGAATATTCTTGAATATGTGTCGTCTTAATGTACTTTTACCTGTGTGGACATGACTTTTTAGACATAATTCTAAAGGAAAATCTAGTTTTATCTATAAACAAAATCAACCCTGACCTCAAATTGAATCAACAACTTGTTTACCAAAACCATCCTTGAACTCAAATACAAAGTAAACAACCTAATTCAAGGACAATAGCTAAACATGTAAACATTAAGGTTTGAGCAAATACTGAAGTCAAGAAACATTTATAATTTCCTGAAATATTTATAATATTATATAAACATCATACATAACACTAAAAAAAGATTAGGTTTGAACATGATATATAATCACATTTTTGTGAAATATTAAAAACTTGATACACTGATTCTGATGTATTATTTTTAAAATTTGCTTTTAAGTGTTTTTACTTATGAAGAAAAAGGGGGCGGAACATTTCTGTACATTAAAAAATTGTTTTGTAAAGTAAAAGCATTTGATTAAATGAAAACAAAATAACTCACAACAGCAACTGTCTGAACTATCTGTGTTACTCAGATCCACAGACAAATGAATCGACCAAATATTTGCTCATTCCTGTCGAGAAGTAGTATTTTAAGACTGTCTAGTCATTACCTAGCGCCTCACATTCAGCCATACAGCATTTGGTTGTGCAGAGTCGAACCTCCCCATCCAGATATTTGGGCAGCTGCTCACTGATGTTAATCTTAAATGTCAGGGCTGCCTTACAAAATGTTCCATCCAGTAAAACTCTATAGGGTGAATGAAACCCAAAGTTGTTCTTGTAGAAAGTCAAACAACGACGAAGATGCTTCTGTCTTTTTATCTTCATTTTGTCCACAGAAAAAGACTTAACTCCAGTGCCACTTTTTTACACTAAAGAAAAATGGAGAGAATTTAAACACTGATGAAGATGCAAATGAATGATCAACTAAGGTAAAGCAAATTAAACTGTAGTAAGATTCTTGTACTGATTATTGCATTTATTAATAAGCAAGTGTAGCTGGGAGCATCTACCATAGCAAACCAGGCCTCAATTTCACCAATACAACTTAAATTTAAGTCTAGAATCAATTGATCTGATTGGCTGAAATTTAAGGCAGGCTTAAAATCGACCAATCAAATTTCTTAAATCTAAACTTAATTTCAAATAAATATTGGTGAAATTAGTCCTCATGAAAAATCTTTGTTTACAGTTTACGATTTCTGGTTTTTCACAATTTACTGCAGTAAAGCAATGTAAAAAAAATGCAAATTTCAGAAGACAAACAATGCGCTGCAAGGTGACAAATCTCCATGACATCATGCAAGTTAAATCAGTCAAGATACACCTCCCACTCCTCAATTTTACCTTTTTCATATGATATAATGACCAATCATGCTATTGAAACATATCAACTGTATTTAATTAGGTAATTACTTCTGAAATACATATTCTGGTGAGTTTGTAATCTTGCAGTACTGACTACAAGTATTCTGTTTTAAAGAAATCATGCCATCTTTCAGTCATTTAAAGCAGTAGTTTCATTATAGGGTGTTTGATTTTAACTAATAAGAAAGTCTGTCAACTGTCAACAAATATTACTTTTTCATGGTAAATTTACAATAAAAGAATCAACCAATACCTTTACCCCCCCCCCCCCCCATCTAAGTGAAAATCCCCTACATCATCCTACAATGTTGCAATCATTCAAGACTCTTAACTGCAATACTGATACTAAAATAAAACACTGAAATTATACCAATATTCATATTAATCAATGCACTACAAAAGAAAACTTTAATGCATAAATATTAACAAAATATAACAGACAGAAAATGGAAGAACATAAAGTCCATAAAACACCATCGCTGCATTTAGAAAGTATGGGATCTATCCCTTTAATAGCATGTCTATAAATAATGTGCAGGCACAGTAGCACCATCCATGATGTGCAGAAATTATGAGGATGAAAAATCTACAAAGAAATGCCCAACTACAAATAAACAACTGTACTAAAGCAAGTGTCCAAAGATAAACACAATAGTGATGAGTACAAGAACATGAGTAAAAGAGTCGAAAGTCGCATATACGAGCCCAAGTTGCTTGTTAATTGCCAGTAGCCTATTTATGTAAATTGGGGGATATATGATGTCTGTTCCCACAGGAATCACATGATATACAACTCAAGAATTTGATGATTCAGGTGCATGCCTTACCTCCCCAATGAATAATTAAATAATAAAAATAGGCTCATAATGATTGTACATATGTAAAAAGTTCTACAACTCATCATTTGTATGTTTTCTCTGAAATTGTGAAAAAACGGTTTCAATCTGTGAGTAATGAGTCAAAGGGATGGGTGCGAAATCGTAATGGGGGGGGGGGGGGTAATATCTTCATTGCCTACATGTTATGCATTTCTTCATCTTTTATTAAATCAAGTCATATTTGGTATCATTTAAAAGTTTAATAAATTTTCTGTTGCATGCACAAGCTTAGGGAAGCTAATTTTAATTTTAAGGGACACATCCAAAGTTCAACCATGAGCGTAAGATTCTGTCTTTGAAATAGCTTGAACCACTTTTCCGTCAGTTACGCAAGTGTTGCTCCATTTTATGCATTTCTTCATCTTTCATTACATTAAATAGGTTAATAGCTACAATATCTCATTTCCAGATAGTAGTCCTATCTAAATATTTATTACCTTATTATATATCAATTTCATTCAATAAAAAAACAAGTTTTTATTCAACTCATGCTTCCTAAGGGCGCAGCCATGATGAAGACTGGTTACTTATCCATTTACAATTAAAATACCGGTCCTGGTAAATACCACTAACATCTACTTAGAACTACTAAGAGGGACTAAAAAGCACTAAGAGGCACTGAATGGTATAAAAGTACTTATTAAAGAAAATACAATTAAAATTCATGTTAATCACTGTTAATTTCATGAATAACCATATTATTTTCAGCAAATTTCACAGAAGACAACCTTTTACGGTGTGAACTAAAAAGTGTAACCCGCACCCGTACCAAAAATCCCCGTACCAACACACATTATCGTAGACAAATCTGGTAATAATTCATTTAAAAAAAAATATTATATTTGGTAGGAATACGGTTACATATGTAATGCCTGAGATTTGCCAGTTTGTTTATGGAACTATTTAGACAAAAGACAAACCAAAAATTAGAACTGCAGTCATTCGGAGCAATAGGTATGGATTGATAAGATAAATGTATCCAATGGTTTTGTTTGAAGTAAAACAAATAACTCAAAACATCTTCTGAAACTATGGCTTCGAAACTGTGGACACTAGCATTTATTTGTGTGCCAAAAATAAAGACAAACCCAAGCTAAAAAAAAATCTTAAATGTTTGGCGGGTCATTATAATGGCTTCGTGATCTTTTTCAAATTGTTAGAATGGGTCACATATTAATCAGTTGATTATTCACAAGCGTCGTATTTCATAAAATAGTACTTTTCCTAATAAAACAATAACTGACTAAACTGATTATTTATTATTTAAACAAACAAACTTCTTAGTGCCTCTTGGTGCTTCTTAATGCCTCTTGGTGCTTCTTAATGTCTCTTAGTAGTTCTTAGCGGTGTTTATCAGGACCCTAAAATACCCATTCGCAACTTCGAGGTCAATCCTACTGATTATGTTTTTGTCTCACAGAAGCTCTGAATGATACCAATACAGAGGAAAAGTAACATAAATATTTTAACAAATCGGAGATTAAGTGCTGTGTTAAATTGTTACAAATCGAGATTTATTTCATCCAGCTAGTGCAATTTTATAATTTTCCTGAGCTGATCTGACACACTTTCATCATCGAACTCGTTGATTATAATTATTGATTTGAAAAATAGTTGGAGCCTCTATGTAGCTTGCAATAAATATATAAATTCGCTCGTACTGATGTAATGACAGCTTGCTCGTTATTCCTTAGAAAGTTATAATTGTTGTTTTTTGTTCTGTTTGAATATCATTGCGTTTGCCATAAAATAAGACCATTTTGACGACCTAAAATAAATTCTTGAACATCTGTATTTTCCATTTCGATCACCTCGAATATCTCTGCGACCAAAACAAAAAAAAGCATGCCTCGAATGTATGTCGGCCCATTAATTTACAGAAAAAAAAAACCATACATTTTGCTCGCCGTAGATTTCTTTGCAAACAAAACAGAGAAAAAAAGAAATGTAGTCGGACCACCTCGGCTATTTCTACGATTGGAATGAATCGGAATACCCTCGGTTATTTCTGCGAGATAAAAATATGCTGAGGTACGATCCATAGGAAACATGTGAAATCATATTCCATCCAGGATTGATAACTCCATAAACAGGTAGCGAGAATAATTCTGAGATTACCTATTTGACTCCAACTAATGTTTTGTTCTCATGTCTACGATGACTTATTTGGTCCAGCCCAAAAACTTAAGGGAAGTTAAGTCCACTTTTTTCTGTTGCTAACGAGTTAGGTGCGAACAGGGGCTCGTACCCTTGCTAACAAGTATGTAATATATATATATATATATATATACATATATATATATATATATATATATATATATATATATATATATATATATATACATATATATATACACATATATATATGAGAATCGATACTGATATCTCAGGCTACCCTTCGCGTAGCGTAATAACTTTAGCACCGAACCGATGTTTAGCGCAGAGATTCGACTTTTTAGACCTACAACAAATTTGACTCACTATTCCACCTTTAAAGAATGCTAGTCCGTTTTCCAGCTTTACCGCTGAATATGGCCACAATCGCGCCCGCTTATTATGCAAGTGCAAAGCACTGAATGGAAAACTGCACTCTTATTGGTCGACTGAAAATGAGGTTAGCAGTAGGCGCAGTACGTCATTTTTGGTTGTATAAAACTGGACTAGAAACAAATAAAGAAAACCGATAAAATCTGTGTCAAAACAAGAACAGCTCAAATATCGAGGTCATTGTCAACAAATGTTGTTATGCTAGCAGTACCGTCTTTCCTTAGTATTTGTGTTTAGACTTGGATAATTTGAATGAACCACAAACGGGGTGAAAAAAAGATTCCAAGGCATCAGATGGTAGTATGTACTTTACTGGGTTTTTATTATTGTAACATTTCAATATATCAATTTAAAAAATAAACAGAGGAAAGTACAACACAGATTATAATGCCAACACATGTGAACTGGATAGTTCGTAATCAATGCATTTGTACCCTTGAAAACTATTGAAACATACTGTTGAAACTGAAGTGGCTATCTATTTCGTAGTCAAGTCTTTAAGGGATTCAACAGAAAGTGCAAAACACACAAAATCATGTTATTTGAAATCTCTTCAATAATAAAATAAAAAAATTTGATAGCTTCGACATTTGTTCACATATATCTTTTATAAATGGCATTTTAGCATCATTCGATCTGTTTCATTAGCTTTCATGTATCATATTTAACCAGTGAGAACACCCTCAGCGATGTTCTGGATCTGAGAGATCGAAAGAGGCAGAAGAAATGGAATGCTCGATATTTAAATCATCATCACTAACATTTTCATGCTTTATATAGTTTAGCCATATACGATTAAAGTCAATAGCTGGAACGCCGAATAATTTTAACGTTGTATAAGAGTTGATTTTGTCTCTTAACGCAGATAATATTCCAACTCCTGTCTTGTGAGTTATCCTGGAATTTTTGTCATTGTGGCATCTTTCTTTGCGTACTCTTTCTTGTATTCATTTATTTCTTCTATATAATTTTAATGTCGTCATTTATGGTAACCTCTGTTGTCCACATTCCGCTTTTTGTAGTACTCCTTCATAAAGTGTTTACATTAACCTGTACTTTTTAGAACTCAGTTATATCTTTCTCTTCTTCTCATGTTGAGCAGATCTTTGTATTTATGATTCCATTTTAGTATTTTATTTTAATGAACTTTTCACTGTTAAAATATTACTACTGTTAATGTTATTGTAAGACGAGTTAGGTCAAATTTAAAGTTACTTTACAGATAAATGTAAATAGCATTTAATCACCACGAAATTATGTTGTGATCACTTGAAAGTTAATTTTCAGATCACCTAAAAATCGGACTAAATTTAAATAGCAGATTATTTGAAATATGTGTAAATAAATTTACAAATAAGGTAAAAAAAATCATATTTGCTTTAACCTTATAGTTTCGTTCCCAAAAAATTTAACAATAAGCAAATCAGATGAAAATAAGGTCAAAAAGGTTACATAACAGAAGAAAAAAGAGCCACGTAGAGATGAAGTTAATTGACAGTTAGAAAAACGTGGGTGGAAACTTAAACCTCAGAGAGATTAAGACAGGAGCTACAGAAATCAACGTTTCCTGAAGTCGCGTTGAAGGTCAAACTAAAACAAGTTTAAATAAAATGTATTACTGGTAGCTGGTGGAATAATTATTTAGGTGTTGCGGTAATGTACAATAAAGTATGATCTGTTTCAAACCAGTTGAAGTTGTCAAAGACCAACCAGTAAAGGAAAAGCCAGATTCCATACAAGAAATGTTGTGAAATATCACAGTAACAAATGGCATGTGAAACAAGCAACATAATAAACACTGTCTACCATGCAACACTGAGCTCAGCTCTTGCAATAGCTTACAGCATGCCTTGGAAAAGGATTGTTAAAATGTCCATCGACTCACCAACAAAGCATGGAATTCGAGGAAACAGATTATTCCAATTTCATTAGACCAATATACAGTTGACCATTTCATAGAACTTTGGATTTTACCAGACAAAATAATTAAGTAATTAAATGAGTATCAGTGGACCTAAGTATAATTGACTTTCAATGTTTAAAAGCAAACCAAAGAAAACTGTTTAAGTAAACAAAACACTAAACAGCCCAAGAAAAGCAAGAAGAAAAGAAATTCCATTGCAAATACTAGTTTTGCAAACGTTGAATGCAGAGATGTCTGAAAAAATACAAAGTAGCAAATAAGGTTTGAAATTGGGTAGAGGTTAGCATGACTACCGTTTTCGATGGAATGGGTGTGACAGCGGCCGATCTTGATGAAGCAGAAATAAATAAAGGAATCGTTATTTCTTTGGTTTTTTAGCTGATTTGTAGCAACTTACCTGCTGCAAAAGCTTTCAAAGAAAATCTAATACAGGACAAGGTAATAAAACACTATGAGGTAGTGACCTCTGCTATCAGTAATTTCGGTAAATAATAAGAAAATAACTCATGATGAATTTAAATTTATAGCTATGCGTACAAGTAAACTAAGAATACAATAAGAAAGAAAATAAACAGCACAGACAGCCAAGATATTAAGGAGCTCAAGTACATTTATTGGAGAGAGAGAGAGAGATTACAGTAAACCAAAAATATATAATTATAACAACAAATGATATAAATGGAAGAGAAAAGTTTAACTTTCTACTGTTTAAATTCTCCTATACAAATGGAAAGCTATATTACAATAGAAAGATTGCCTGATAAAGAAATCTATTTTCCCAATCCAGTTGATAACAGAAATTGCAAACTATCAGCTTCATTGCTGATAATAGATTTTGATGGTGGTTATTACAATGTTTCCAATAGATTCCAAAATAACATGTTCTCTTACATCAAAGGCAAAAATGAAACAATTACTGTTTTAATCCCTAATGGTTTCTATAACCTTGAAATGTACATGAATAAAGGTTAAAGATAGAATGACTGATAATAATGACAAAGAATAATATATTGATATTGAATGTTTGAAACACTACAATAATATTCACTCCATCTAACAATCACAAATTATACATAACTAACTACAACTCTAAATTGTAAGGATACAATAGCGAGAGACCTATACAGACACCTACTAAATCTTACCTAGTTTGTGGATTTTTGAACCCAAAAAATTATACATCTTCCTTGATCAGATCAATAACATCAACAATTGATCTATTCGTGGTTGTTAGAATAACTGCTTCTTTACTTCGTGGTGATTTTGTTTCTGAAAATGCTAATAGTCATGACAAGCAATGGCAAAGAGGTATCATACACAGATTAAATATCAGCATTAAAGATCATGATGGAGAAGCAATAGATTTTAAGTATTACTGTAACATGTGTTTTTCTTGTAACGTAAATGAGAGATATATTATTAAGAGGGCAAAGTGAATTTAGTTTTAAGTCCGTAGAGAAGACAGAAGAAAATTATTTAATACTTGGTCAATTAATCTACAATGTCCAAAGTTTTAAAAAGAACCATATACAAAAATTCAGGTTATCCAGTAAAATCTACTGATGCAACTACTAGATGGTTGTTACAAAAAGTGTTGATACTCTAATACAAACCAAAACTAAACTATCCACCTTGTAGTATAGCCATCTATGGTAATGAAAAACAAAACGTACGAGTCATAAGTCTAAATGTGCAAGTCGTAAAAGACAGAAGAGTCTTCTGTGTGACTAATTTGCATGTTAATGTCGCATTTCTTTCCACCTACATCATGTTATATAACTAAAAGTTTTCCTTTCTAATCGGTATGAGAAAAGTGGTAGAAAGGAGGATTACAAGTATCAGTCTGTAGTACATGAAATTCAAATGTATATTACACTGAAGATTTGAAATTCAAGTACATCCCATATTGTAGGACAAAAAATTAAAACATCTTAAAGAGCAAGGTCAAGCTCAAACATAAGTTAGTTTAAAATTAAAATATTTTACTTTAATTCTGCTGTCAACTTGGATCAAAAGGTATATATCCCAAAATGAATCATTGCGTTTACTAGTTCAATTACAAATCAAACAATATTATCCATTATTAAATTTTTATTTTACAAGAAAAGTTCCATAATTATTGCAAAGGACTGCTTTGATGTCTGCCTTTTAGTTCAATGTGACGGACGTTTCTTCAGTGATTGATACGATAAATAATAGTGCATTATACCACAAAAAGCAAACTATCAGACAATATATGGACTGACACTTCTTAGCCACTGTAACGAATGAGAACGTCATCTTTATTCATTCATTACTGTTCTGCATGTCACAGAAATCTAATGCAAATTACCGTGATCCACTACTAGTCTCTGAGTAGCAATTGTGCTCGATTTTGTGGTTGTTTACATGAATTTAAAACATCAGAGTAGCTTTCACAAATTTAATTACACACACACACACACACACACATATATATATATATATATATATATATATATATATATATATATATATATATATATATATATATATATATATATATATATATATATGTATATATATATATTGGCATTTTTGCTGCAGAAAAACGAAAAGTAATTAAATAACTGCATCTTAGTTTAGGTTAGAAAGAAAAATATTTGCCCCTGATACTTATATAAATTCTCTAAATGTGTAAGGGCCGAAAAATCTGTAAAATTTAAGTCCTTTGCAATAATTATGGAACTTTTCTTGTAAAATAAAAATTTAATAATGGATAATATTTTTTGATTTGTAATTGAACTAGTAAACGCAATGATTCATTTTGGGATATATACCCTTTGATCCAAGTTGACAGAACAATTAAAGTAAAATATCTGAATGTTAAACTATCGTATACTCAGTTTGACCTTCCTCTTTAAAATGTTTTTATCATTTGTCCTACAATATGGAATGTACTTGAATTTCAAATCTTCAATGTAATATACACTGGGATTTTCATGTGCTACAGACTGATACATGTAATCCTCCTTTCTACCACTTTTCTCATACCGATTAGAAAGGAAAACTTTTAGTTATATAACATGATAGGATGACTAATTTTATGTAGGTGGAAAGAAATGCGACGTTAACATCCAAATTTATCGCACAGAACACAATCTTCTGTCTGCTATGACTTGCACATTTAGACTTACGACTCGTAAGTTTTGTTTTTCATTAGCATAGATGGCTTTACTACAAGGTGGATAGTTTTGTTTTGGTTATTCCTACCAATTATATTAAAATATCCTGCTTAATTTCATCAACTAAACCTGTTCATCACAATCTGCTTAATAAACAGTTCATTTCTGTCTTTAATCCTGATATATGTCCATTCAACAATCCATACAATATGTTTGCAGCTATTGATTTGGAGACTTACAATATATCTGATTTTTTCAACACATATTCATACTGCTGTTATCAACAACACTAGCATTCGAAAACCATTTTATTGCTGTAGGTCTAGTTCAAGATGTAAAAGATTTGCCATACTGCCGCGTTGTGATCGGACTTGATTTGTAAGGATATCAGAAGGCACTTCAATGCCAGATATGCCTTTAACTCCTGTCACAAACAGTAAGCCAGCAGATTTAGACAGGTCTCCGCATGTCTTATCCTCTGTTGTTGTATTGACCAGATCAGGTTCTGGAGTGCCACCAATCTGTGTGTATTCATCCCCAGGGCTGAGTATGTCTGGTGCTGTAAGAAGTACATATAGGGTCTAGCATCTACCACTGCCCAGTCATACCAGTAGTGTTCCTCGGGATCTCTGAGGTCAGGATCAGCACCTACTGACAGGAACATCTCATAACACAGGGGAGGTAGAGTGCAGTCGATCTCTGATGGTAGATACATCACGGATTGAGCTATGCTACTCCTAAAGATTTGACTTGTCATTTCCTGTGACAAAATCTTCTGCAATGTTTCATCTTTACATATGCGGGAATCCACGGGTGAAACGTCCGATACATAATGCCTGAAGTGTTGCTCCACCGCAGTCAGTACCTCTTCAGCCAGAGACGCATATCCTAATTTGAGATAGAATCCAGCTAGTTTGAGTCTACCGCTAGTGACGTCAGAATATGTGCCAATCCGAAGGAACATATGTACCATCTCCATATCTCTACAAGCCATACGGTTTGTTGCAATACATGAAGATGCAAGTTGAGAGCCAAAGTGACTACAAAGAAGTGCAATAATTACGAACAAAGAACCTTGTAGAATTGTGCTACAACTCTGGTATCTTTGTATTAGTGTATGCATCACAGCTGTGTTACCAGACCGTAGGAGTATTATATACCAATGCCATATGCTAATTAGTGCTACATCCCTGAACTTAATTTGATGTATATCCCTGCCGTTTCTTCTTTTCACTGTGTCTAAGATTATATGCAATGTGTCTTGCTGTGTCTGTCGCTTACTACAGGCCTCTGAGAATGTTTGTCCAAGTCCATCATATCCAAACTGTGTAAGGTACTTGAAGTCCTGGTCTATTAGATGAACCAGTAAACTGTGTAATTGCCTCCTCAGTGGACCATGTATTTTGCCTAGAAACATATTTTTATTAGTTATGAAATAGTTCGGGCAAAATCCAGATTCCACCCATGACGAAATTGTTTTCAACATAAGATTCAAACAGGTCAAAAGATTGTTTGGTTTCCAAAACTCCCTGTCTGTATTGTCTATCAAGTGGAACAAGGCAGTCTTACAGTGATAACTTGAAAGACTTTCCCCAACTGCTGGTGTAATGAAACATTTATTGATCATTTTCATCAGAATATAACAAACTATTTGTGTATTGTTCAATATCCACATGAGCTCTCACTCTCTCTCTCTCTCTCTCTCTCTCTCTCTACTGTAGTAAAGGAGATTCTCCACTCTAAATGTCGTTTTAGGCTGAGAGGATTCCCAACTGCGACAACCAAGGCTTCTTTCGTAAGGAACACATCTTGTGTGATCCAGTTGTTGTGTCTGGGCCTCAATAACCACGAAATAGCTTCTTGTGACCATCTGTTAACTCTAACACCTATTAGATGATCCTCATTGAACATTTCACGTGATGTTGTTGCACCAGGACCATGAATCTCAGTTGAGCTGGGATCAAAAAAGAATGAAGGTTCAAAACAGGGCGCTTGTTACAGTCTATAGCTAAATCATCTGCTAAGCCTTCAAAGGGTCTTGCACACAAATGTTCCAGAGACTAAAGATCTAAACATTGTAGCTTATAGTACCCGGGATAGGTGTCCTCATCTGCCACCATCAGATAATTATCTATTCCGGGCACAGCATCTTGTATATTTATAATAGCAAGGAATCCAGGGAAGATATATACAGTGTCAATGTCTGATCTCAGACCCGGTGTGGTAGAGGCCTCAATTTGACTTCTGAACACATATGTTTGCCTCCATTTACCACCTTCTAATGCCAAACATAAACGTAAATAGTTCCTCAAACTGTATCCAATTATCCCGGCTTCTCTTTCTCATCTTCTTGTTGATCCCGATTTGATGCAACAATTTCATGAGGATCATTGATACTGTGGATCTTGCATCACTTGTCTCTGTGTCTGCCATTGCGTCTAAAAAGTTTAAAATGAAAATGCTCATCTCAGAGTCATTATACAAAGTATTCTACTTTTCTAACATAAATAAATAAAGTTGCTAATTAAAGAAGGATATGACTTATCTTAAATACGGTCTTTACAGACCGTTTTCTAAGCACTGCTGAGAGTTTCTGAGTCAATGTATGAATAAAGTAAAAAAGTATAATTATTTTTCTATAAATGTCATAAAAGTAAATAGAAATAATGTGTTACATTTTGTAGTTGAAACATGCATGACAGTTGTGCTTCTTCAAAGTGTGTTTATCCGACGACATAGATGTATAAATAGAATAGATATTTGTAAGTCAGAATAGGTGTTTGTCCTGATTACACTACCACCCACTTTATATCCTGCTTACACATGAGTTTGTATGTGTGAGTGTATGTGAGAGTGCTGGTCGGTAAGGGTGAGTTTGGGTTATGAAAACTGTGTGTAAGTGACCATTACATATCCTCTCTCTATCCCTTATCCGTTTCTTTGTAAGTGTGGTTGTTGAATTGTAGAAAACGTGTGCTGAATTGCAAAGGGTATGAGTTTTTGATTGTACAATAAGCCCTTGTCTGTAATTTGGTGTGTCCTTCTTCATGCGGTGTTTTAATTTCATCTATTATTGTTTCCCGCCATAGTCACCAACTCATGTTTCATTCCCAAACATTATGTTAAATTTCTATATACCCCATAATAGTGGCCCACACTGATAAAGTTCGATACCCCCCCCCCTGCAAAGTGTCGTTTGTGTTATTAAATCTACATAGGCCACAGTACGACAGATCTATGTTAAATTCCTTTGGTGGGGGTGGGTGTGGCGGGGTCATAATACCGTCCCGAATTTCCTGTACTCTTACTTCCCAGAGGGGGCCATAGTGCCCCATTCCCCCATCTCAAATTCCCATACATTCCCATAGTGACCCATCTATGTTATATTCCCATAGACCCCCATAATACTTTGACCCATTTTAGCATGGATTTCTTATAGGACCTCACACGGATCCAGATTTACTGTAATGTTAATTCACATAGCGCCCATCCACTTTTAATTCTAGTAGGGCCCCATAAACCGTTCATGTTCAATTCTCGTAGAGACCCATAAAACACTCATGTTTCAATTTCCGTAGAACCCGATGTATGAGTCCCTGATTATACACAGCGGTGACAAATTACACAAAACCTCTACTTTGGCAGATTATGCAAAATAATGGATGTGTTGAAAAATAGACAATGCATTATTAGAATTAATGATATGTGTATAGTAAAAAGATCACTATACAGTAATATGTACATTATTAATTTTTATTGCACTCCTCCATCTTGTGTTGCAAAACCTGTATTGACTCGACAGGTTTTTCAACACAACACATACTACTACAATAAAAATGTTTATTGTAGAGATCATTGTAAAATAACCTCTAAATATCTGCATAGTTATCCCCTTTCTAACATTCATCCTTTTTGAAAACATTCATACATAACCAGTTAGTTTCTGGTTTTGTATCCTTATTTTTGTATTTATTTATTTATTTATTTATTTATTATTATTATTATTATTATTATTATTATTATCATCACCTTACTTTACGGGACACCTTGCTTTATAACAACTAACTTATGTGTAAATTCTCAATTATTCGTGAAAGGATAGATTTCTCTCTCTTTTTTTTAGTGGGTAATGTATATTTTAAACTCATAAATGAGGTTTTAAGTGCATGAAGGTTTTGGTGCACACAACGCCAACTGCAACAGTAAAACACACTGACCTGGAGAATTGATACTACAGTAATAATAATAATAATAATAATAATAATAGATGACGATGATGATAACAAAAGGCACTAAAACAAAGCAAGAACTAAATTAATAACTCAATTGTACTCATGCTGTCCCGGGTTTCGATTCTAGAGCCCACATGTTCAAGATTTTGTCGTAATCTGAACTTCTCATATACTAGCACTTTATTTCCGTACTTCTTCTGTTCATTTTCATTAATTTCCGTTCATATTGATTTATTTTTGGAATATAGACGCATCATCATGAACGGTCAGGACCGTCTTCTTGCTATAGTCTGATGAACTTGTTGAAAGACGTGACATAATGGTGAAGATAGAAGCAATGGCAACAACAATATTTACAGTATAGAAAAAAAACAATTTCCTCCTCAACATCATCGAGGACACGACGACGACGACAATAATTACAAGGACCCTTTCTAAATGACACCTACTTATTTCAGAGACCAGTAAAATTTACCATGTTTGATTTTTGCAATCGTTCTGAATAACAATCACTGCATCTACAGCTGATTGATGATCCATACCCCTATTACTAACACTATCCATTAACACCAAAGCCCCGCAGACAACAACAGCAACGACAACATAACAAAAACGTCTCTTTCAAAACAGCGTTGACTGATTTCGGAGACCTGTACAAATGATATTAATTTATCTTTTTATAACTGTCCTCTATACAACTCACCTGCGTCTACATGTGATTCATACCCTGTCCCACTATTGTACTATAAAGCAGAATGGATTTCAGAATACCAGTGTTTTCCTCATTCTGCCATGTTGAGTTGAAATGAAACACAAATGAATGGAAATACCGGGCCTTTTGATGTGTGCTATTTATAAACAGCTGGGATTTTTGCATAGGCAATGCCAAGGTATAATAGCTGACGTCAATCTGAAAATGTACTGGGCATTTACTGGCATTTTCATTCCAAATTATCTGTTTAGTGATTTACTTTGATAATTGTCATCTATTTATATTTCATGCGGAGTCATTTGTCTTATTTATAGGTTTTTCTTTGTTTGTTGTGTACGTTTTTCTCCATTCTCTTTGAAGGCTATAAGAAATAGGATGTACTTATCAACAGGTACAAACTGGGGCGGCTAAAGGGAACTATAGTATGGGTCAGTTCCATTCTGAATCGTACACCACCTTCTGTCTCCGAAAATATTTACCTGGGCCAGTTACTATCTAGATGAGGATTATTTAATCTCTTTATACCTTACAAAATTTCAAACCAAACCTTGTTCCGTCTACGAATACTTTTTTAATTTGGAAAAATAAAGTTGTTAGTGCAATGTTAAAGAAAATGCTATTTATAGTACAAGCACAGCCTAATACAGCCTATCATGTGCTGAAAAATGGCGTTAAACACAATAATAACAACAACTGTTGTATGTATGTATGAATGACAGACTGACTGATTTTATTTCCTCTTCAACAGAGATTACATTAGGTAATAATACAAGATCGTGAAACACAACAAAGAATCGAGTGAAATAAAAGAGAAAAACTGTGTCAACTAACACATTTACAAGATGAAACATATTAATATATACAATCATATAATTATGACTAAAAATATTGGAACTAAATATCATTTAGCTTAATATGGATCCAACCTTCTTTAGACATTTGCCTGATACTGCTAATGTCACAGCTAGTGTCAGTACGTCTGGTATATATTCTTGCGTGATTAACAATAGCTTTGAAATAGGAGAGACAATGATTGTTATGTGCGTTTTGGAAAATGTTTGAGAATTCTGCTATAATTATTCCTAAAGCGGGCAACTGATGCATTATTGCAATTATACGTAGCTAGCCTGACAAAATAAAAACAGAAGCACAAATGGAAAGCAATATGTGTCTTTCTTACTACATGACAAAAGTATGCATGTATGTGTGTATGTATGTTTCTATGTATGTATACATGTATGTGTGTGTGCGTGCGTGCGAGCTTTCGTGCATGTATGTATGTATGTATGTATGCATTGCTGGCTGGCTGACTTTATTTCCTATTAAACAGAAATAGCATCAGGTTTATCAGATTCAGGATAATACGTGATCCTGAAACACAGCATAGAATAACATTTCAAACTAAAAGAGGAATGTTGCAGTTTGCGCCAACTAGCATATTTATAAAGTGGAGTATCTAATTATGTATGACTATAAACATATATTTAGATATATCGGCATTGTTTTCACTTAGTTTACTATAACACTAGCCATTCTATATATACATTTATCTGGTGCTAGTAATGGTACCAAAAATAATATATGTACATGTGGCATCTATTGTTAAACGATGAATATTTTTACTTTGTGTGATTCATATAAATTTGATATTATACTTAATCTTCAAACTGATACATTTTGAGCACATTTAGAACAACAACAGTAAGGAAAATGTATACAGCTGGTAGCAGTATGTGTCTTTCTTGCTTCGTGATAAATGTGGATAATTATCAATGAGATTTAGTTTCTAATATGAACGCTTTTCTTGAATAATACATACTTTGCAATAAGCGGGTTACTCTTGGGACAAATATACTTGTAATATTAAAGGGTGACTAGATAAATCAAAACTTTTGCTGTACGTCATGATGTGTATATTAAAGGATGATTTACAAATATCTTTTGTGCAGTAAACAGTAACAAAATTAATAAGACAACGAGATTCTAATCAAAGAAAGCATAACAGGGGACAAGCCCCGTGATTATGAAAATAGGTGACAATATGTGGTAATAATTACTATATATAAACCAAAGGGCATTACAAATCCGTGGGTTGTTATACAACAAGATTCGCGGACTTTTATTACTAGTCTTTGCACAGATTTCTTTTTATTACAGGATAATATACTGCTTTTTTCGCTGCTATGCTAGGACATGCTGCATGTAAGTAGGGCATGCATTGTATTGTATAAGGAAGCTATACCACCTGCCGTCACCAGCATTACTCTCTTCCATATATCGTCATCGACAAACAGTCAATCATGCTTCCAAGGAGTGTCTCTATCAATATATCATCTTCCTGATTGAATAAATCAGTCCCATCTCTCGCCTCTAAAGTGTCGATCAGTCTCTCAAAGAAATCATTGCATTGCAAGAAGCTTCTAGCAACCTAAAATAAGATGTTATGCTCTGTCAGATTTGGTAATAATATATAACCATAATATACTGCTTTTTTCGCTCTGTCGTCAACCACTTTTTAACAGAGTTTACATATCATAGATTTAACAACAGGCAGGACAGATAGTTTCACTATTTCAGACCGAATCCATAACATCGATGGAAATTTACGTCTAAGAAACCCATATTACTTTGTTTTCAATCGAAATGAATATTTCTGAAGTGAATTAAGTCCTCCCTTAATTCTATATTTGCTCTCCAGATAGTTTCTTCTTGGTTTTGAATAACATAACTAATGTGTCGATTCCAAGCCCTTTTGTCTTCTGGCTGGACTCTTACTGCGTAGTCTAAAAGAACGCTTCCCATACCGTATTTCTTACTTATTCTATCGATGTCTGGTACAAAACCCGTCTGATTTAAAGAGTGTGTCAAATACTAACATAAACGTATAGCGAATATATTTTTCCGGATATAAGACCACTCGCAAGCGCACAGTCTGTTGAAAAAGGATAATTTCACCTAATCTACATATGCTTTCATTGGCCAGAGTCCTAAAGTACTGCACGTTGCTTCTGGAGGCGAGTAATTATCTAAAGCTTGCATAAGTCTCACTTCGTACCTCTGACATAACTCGGGTTTTTCTATCATGGAATGTGGTATGCCCGACCATAGTTCACATCCGTATAGAACAGAAGGTAGAATAATTCTTTTCTAGATTTTAAAACTTGCTAAGGGATTCATTCCGCCGTCTCTGATACCAATAAAATAAAAGGAGTTAAAGATGTTTGCCTTAATCGCATGCTTCTTCTTAAGCGTCGTTTGGTTTTAAGTTCTATGTTAGAAGCACTCAAGCATACTTCTTACTTTTGACTGCAGGGATTTGAGGGAATTTGAGATTTGTCAAACAGAAAAGCAGGGAAACAGTCGTTCTTTTGTTGATATATATATATATATATATATATATATATATATATATATATATATATATATATATATATATATATATATATATATATATATATATATATATATATATATAATTTGAGGTGTACTAGAATTTCAAATCTAAAATGCAATATACATTGGAATTTCACGTTTCTACTCATTTATCATACCCAGAAGAAGGCAAAATTATTAATAATATAACATGATAAAATGACTTATTCTATGTAGGCGGACAGAAATGTGATCTAGAATGCGTATTTATCGCAAATAACCTTCTTCTTGTCTTTTATGACTTGAACATTTAAACTTTTGTTGCTTCGTAATTTTAATTTTCATGAATATTGATGAACATACTAAAAAGTAGATAGTTTAGGTTTTTAATCCTCTCACAGTTAATATATCCTAGTAAATTTGATGAACAAAACCCTTTTAAATCACAATCTGTTTAATAGACCATCCATTTATCTCATATGAGTCTCTAGTGCAGACATTTTACCATTTCAAAATTGATTGCAATACGTATGTAGCTACTGAATCGAAGATTGCAATATATCCAATTTTTGTCACCATAAATTTATTCTGCTATCCTCAGCGATACAACCGTTAGAACGCTACTTGATTGTTATATGTCTGGTTTAACATGTCAAAGATTTGCCATACTGCCGCGTTGTGGTCGGGCTTGAATTGTAGGGATATCAGAAGGCACTTCAATGCCGGATATGCCAGTCCCTCCTGTCTCAAACAGTAAGCCAGCAGATTTAGACAGGTCTCCACATGTCTTATCCTCTCTTGTGTTATTGACCAGTTCAAGTTCTTGAGTGCCACCAGTCTGTGTGTATTCATCCCCAGGGCTGAGTATGTCTGGTACTGTAAGAAGTACATATAGGGTCTAGCGTCCACCACCGCCCAGCCATACCAGTAGTGTTCCTCAGGATCTCTGAGGTCAGGGTCAGCACCTACTGACCGGAACATCTCATAACACAGGGGAGGTAGAGTGCAGTGGATCTCTGATGGTAGATATATCACAGATAGAGCTATGCTACTCCTAAAGATTCGATCCGTTGTCATTTCCTCTGACTGAATCTTGTGATACGTTTCATCTTTAAATCTGAGGGAATCCACGGGTGAAACGTCCGATACGTAATGCCTGAAGTGTTGCTCCACCGCAGTCAATACCTCTTCAGCCATAGACGCATATCCTAATTTGAGATAGAATCCAGCTAGTTTGAGTCTACCGCTAGTGACGTCAGAATCTGTGCCAATCCGAAGGAACATATGTGCGCTCTCCATATCTGTACAATATACACGGCTTGTTGCAATACATGAAGATGCAAGTTGAGAGCCAAAGTGACTACAAAGAAGTACAATAATTACGAACAAAGAATCTTGTAGAATTGTGCTACAACTCTGGTATCCCTGTATTAGTGTATGCATCATAGCCGTGTTACCAGACTGTAGGAGAATTGTATAGCAACTGCATGTGGTATGTATTGAAATATCCATGAACCTAAGTGAATGGCAATCCCAGCCGTTTCTTCTTTGGACCGCTTCTAAGATTGTATGCGATGTATTTGGCTGTGTCTGTTGCTTACTACAGGCCTCTGATAATGCTTGTCCAAGTCCATCATATCCAATCTGAGTAAGGTACTTGAAGTCCTGGTCTATTAGATGAACCAGTAAACTGTGTAATCGCCTCCTCAGTGGACCATGTACTTTGCCTAGAAACATATTTTCATTAGTTATGAAATAGTTCGGGCAAAATCCAGATTCCACCCATGACGAAATTGTTTTCAACATTAGATTCAAACAGGTCAAAAGATTGTTTGGTTTCCAAAACTCCCTGTCTGTATTGTCTATCAAGTGGAACAAGGCGGTCTTACAGTGATAACTTGAAAGACTTTCCCCAACTGCTGGTGTAATGAAACATTTATTGATCATTTTCATCAGAATATAGCAAGCCAGTTGTGTATTGTTCAGTCTCCACATGAGCTCTCTCTCTACTGTAGTAAAGGAGATTCTCCACTCTAAATGTCGTTCTAGGCTGAGAGGATTCCCAACTGGGACAATGAAGGCTTCTTTCGTAAGGAACACATCTTGTGTGATCCAGTTGTTGTGTCTGGGCCTCAGTAACCATGAAATCGCTTCTTGTGACCATCTGTTAACTCTAACACCCAGTATATGATCGTAGTCGACAAATCCTCGTAAAAATGTTGCAGCAGGCCCATGAATCTCAGTTAAATTGGTATTAAAAAAGAATGACGGTTTCAAAACAAGGCGCTGGTTTCGGTCTATAGCTAAATAATCTGCTAAGTCTTCAAAGGGCCTTGTACGCAAATGTTCTCGAGACGAAAGATCTAAATATTGTAGCTTATAGTACCCGGGATAGGTGTCCTCATCTGCGACCATCAGATAATTATCTATTCCGGGAACAGCATCTAGTATATTTCTAATAGCAAGGACTCCAGGGAAGATATCAACAAAGTCAATGTCTGATCTCAGACCCGGTGTGGTAGAGGCCTCAATTTGACTTCCGAACACATATCTTTGTGTCCAGTCACCGCACATATTGCTCAAAAAAAGCGTTTCTAGTTCCTCATACTGTATCCAATTATACCGGCTTCTCTTTCTAATTTTCATGTTGATCCCGATTTGGTGCAACAGTTTCATGAGAATCGTTGATATTGTGGACCTTGCCTCACTTGTCTCTCTGTCTGCCATTGCATCTGGAAAGTTTAAAATGAAAATGCTCATATCAAAGTCATTATACAAAGTATCGTACTTTTCTAACATAAATAAATGAAGTTGCTAATTAAAGAAGGAATATGATTGATATTAAATACGATCTTTTCAGACATTACATAAATCGTTTTCTAAGCAGTGCCGAGAGTTTCTGAGTCTATGTATTGTTACAACTCTATGGTCTGAGAAAAATGAAACAGAAAGAAAGAGAAACCAACAAATCAAGTAAAAATCAACAAGCAAATTATTTCTAGATAAATAAGATAAAAATCAAAAGACACTTACAGTAACGTGAATTGAAATCCAAATAATCCATTAATCCTAAGTGTCCTAATCACAAGTCCTAAATATAGAATGTTCCTAGTGAATGACTGTATCCTTGAATGTGCTGAAATGCCAATAGTCTGTAATGTTTTAATGTGCCAGTAGTCTTTAATGTGCTGATGGGGCCAAAATGAAGAACTCCAGAATATCTTTCGATAAGTTCACATAAATCCCCAAATCATCAATTCAAAATTCAAAACCCAAAGTCTATGAGCACTTTTATAATCCAATGAATATTTTAAATAATTCCTATTTCTGAATTTGGAATCATTTTTTCACAACTGTAATGACTCTTTAAAGACTGACGGTAAGGTCGAAACTGAAAACTGTCCACTAAACATGGTATATATAAAGATAGGTCACATGACAGAATGTTCTAGAAAATTATATGGTGTATGTGACTTTTAACACATAATTCTAAAGGAAATTCTAGTTTTTTTCTGTAAACAAAATCAACCCTGACCTCAAATTGAATCAACAAGTTGTTTACTAAAATCGTCCTTGAACTCAAATACTAAGTAAACAACCTAATTCAAGGACAATAGCTAAACATGTAAGCCTGATGCATAACATAAAGTTTTGAGCAAATACTAAAGTTAAGAAACATTTATAATTTCCTGAAATATTTATAATATTATATAAACATCATACATAACAGTATGAATAAAGTAAAAAAGTATATTTATTTTTCTATACATGCCATAAAAGTCAATAGAAAAATAATTTGTTACGCTTTTGCAGTTGAAACATCCATGACACTTGTGCTTCTTCAAAGTGTGTTTATCCAACGACATATATGTATAAACAGAATAGATATTTGTAAGTCAGAATAGGTGTTTGTCCTGATTACCCTACCACCCACATTATATCCTGCTTACACGTGTGTTTGTATGCGTGTGCGGATGTGACAGTGCTGGTCGGGAAGGATGAGTTTGGGTTATGAAGACTGTGTGTAAGTGACCATTACATATCCTCTCTATCCCTTAGCCATTTCTTTGTAAGTGTGGTTGTTGAATTGTAGAAAACGTGTGCTGAATTGCAAAGGGTATGAGTTTTTGATTGTATAAATAAGCCCTTATCTGTAATTTGGTGTGCCTTCTTCATGCCGTTATTTTTTTTTTTCTGCTTCTTTTTTTTTCTAACTATTATTGTTTCCCGCATCAGTCACCAACTCATGTTTCATTCCCAAACATTATGTTAAATTTCCATATAACCCATAGTGGCCCACAATATTAAAGTTCGATTACCCACCCACCCCACCCCACCCCCGCATAGTGCCGTTTGTGTTGTTAAATCTACATAGGCCCCAATACCGACAGATCTGTGTTATATTTCTTTGGGTGGGTGCGGGGCGAGGTCGTAACGTCCCGAATTTGCTCTTACTTCCCAGAGGGGGCCAAATTCTTGTAGATGGCCATATTGACCCATCTCCATGTTAAATTCCCATAGATGCCATAGTGCCCTATCCCCCATCTTAAATTCCCATACATTCCCATAGTGACCCATCTATGTTATATTCCCATAGACCCCCATAAATACTTCAATCCTTTCTAGCATGGATTTCTTATAGGACCCCGCACTGATCCAAATTTACTGTAATGTTAATTCACATAGGGCCCATCCACTTTAAATTCTGGTAGGGCCCGATAAACCGTTCATGTTCAATTCTCGTAGAGTCCCATAAAACGCTCATGTTTCAATTTCCGTAGAACCCGATACCGTCCCATAATGTTAAATTCCCATAGGGTCCCTATAGGTTCATCCTTGTATAAGTCAACGGCTAATGGTAATTTGCATAGGGTCCCATAGGGCCATCCTTTTTAGAGCACGGTCATACCATTTTCTATAACTAATATTATTGTTGTGAATATTAGGGACTTTATGCACATGTATGAGTCCATGATTATACATAGCAGTGACAAATTAAGAAAAACCTCTACTTTGGCAGATTATGCAAAATAATGGATGTATTGAAAAATAGAGAATGCATTATTAGAATTAATGCTAGTTCTAAAGGAGAAAGATCACTATACAGTAATCTGTACTTTATTAATTTTTATTGTACTCCTCCATGTTGTGTCGGAAAACCTGTATCGACGAGACAGGTTTTTCAACACAACACATGCTACTACAATAAAACTCTATATTGTACAGATCATTGTAAGATAACCTCTAAATATCTGCATAGTTATCCCTTTTATAATATTCATCCTTTTTGAAAACATTCATACATAACCATTTAGTTTCTGGCTTTGTATCTTTATTTATTTATTTATTTATTTATTTATTTATTTATTTATTTATTTATGATTATTATTATTATTATTATTATTATTATTATTATTATTATTATTCGTATCACCTTACTTTACCGGACACTTGGCTTTATAACAACTAACGTATTGTAAATTCTGAACTATTCGTGAAAGAATAGATTTCGCTCTCTTTTTTAAGTGGTAATGCATATTATAAATTCATAAATCAGGTTTTCAGTGCATGAAGGTTTTGGTGTACACAACGCCAACAGCAACAGTAAAATACACTGACTTGAGGAATTGATGCTACAGTAATAATAATAATAATAATAATAATAATAGATGACGATGACGACAACAATAGGCACTAAAACAAAGCAAGAACTAAATGAATAACTCAATTGTACCCATGCAGTCCCGGGTTTCGATTCTAGAGCCCACATGTTCAAGCTTTTGTCGTAGTCTGAACTTCTCATATACTAACACTTTATGTCTCTTCTTCTTCTGTTAATTTTCATTAATTTCCGTTCATATTGGTTTATTTTTGGAAGAGAGACACATCATCATGATACTCTGTATCGTCGGCTTGCTATAGTCTGATGAACTTGTTGAAAGACGTGACAAAAGGGTGAAGATAGAAATAATGACGACAATATTTACAGTATAGAACAAAAGCAATGTCTCCCTCCTCCTCCGACGACGACAATAATTACAAGGACCCTTTCTAAATGACACCTACTGATTTCAGAGACCAGTAAAATTTACCATGTTTGATTTTTGCAATCGTTCTGTATAACAATCACTGCATCTACAGCTGATTGATGATCCCTATCCCTATTGCTAGCAATATCCATTAACATCAAAGCCCCGCAGACAACAACGGCAACGGCAACGACAACATAACAAATATGTCTCTTGATAAACGGCGTTGACTTATTTCAGAGACCTGTACAAATGATATTAATGTTTTATTTTTATTACTGTTCTCTATAAAACTCACCTGCATCTACAAGTGATCCCTACCCTGTCCCACTATTGTCCTGTAAAGCAGAAAGGATTTCAAAATACAAGTGTTTTTCTCATTCCGCATGTTGTGTGAAAATGAAACACAAATGAATGGAAATACCGGGCCTTTTGATGTGTGCTATTTATAAACACGTGAGAATTTTGCTAAGTAATGCCAAGGTAGCTGACGTCATTCTGAAAATTTACTGGGCATTTACTGGCAATTTTCTTCCAGATTATACTTTAGTGATTTATTTCGATAATTGTAATCTCTTTATATTTCATGCTCAATCATTTATTCCAGGTTTTCCTTTTTTGTTGTATACGTTTTTCTCCGTTCTCTTTGCAGGCTGTAACAAATAGGATATACTTACCAACAGGTACAAACTGGGGTGGCTAAAGGGAACTAGGGCATCTAGAGATCATTGAGCAATAAACGTTTAATTTAGAAAACCCATGGCTTACCTCTTTGTTAATTATCATTCTGAAAATTTACTGGGCATTTACTGGCAGTTTCTCTCCAAATTATCTGTTTAGTGATTTATTTTGATAATTGTCATCTATTTATATTTCATGCTCAGTCATTTGGCTTGTGCTAGGTTTCCTTTTTTGTTGTATACGTTTTTCTTCATTTTCTTTGAAGCCTATAACAAATAGAATGTATTTATCAACAGGTACAAACTGGGGTGGCTAAAGGGAACTAGGGCGTCTAGAGAGCGTTGAGCAGGAAAGGTTTAATTTAGAAAACCCAAGACTTACCTCTTTGTTAGGCATCTTTTCAATTAAGCAAATTTAGTGTGGTTTATCTATTTCTGAACACAATTATTCACGTATAAACCTTCTAGTTAATAAATCTTGAATATTTGCCAAACACAAATGAAAATATACACCAGTCAGGAAAATCGGCGTATCAATAGGAACAAATACGCCGCTCTTTTGACAACTTTGTGGAAAAGAATTGCTGTTACACTGCCTTGTTTCTATGTTTTCTTTCTTTCTTTCTATTTTTTTTTTCTTTTATTTATTTATTTATTTATTTATTTATTTTTTTTATATTGAAAAGCTTAAGTAATAAATATCCAATGAATTCTTGACCAAAATCATCAACATAAAGATGTCAGTGTTCTTTATTTACATTACCATTCAAATTACATCAGCTGGTACAAATATTTTTTTTCACAGTGAACTACACTCTATTTTATTTGTGACTTATACTAGTCTTTATGTTGTATTTAATGTCACGTTACTTTAAGGTTAGATGTGTGCTAGTGTTTAGCATTTTGTGTCAGCAAGCATTTTTTCTGATATCTTAACAAATACAAACTCCTCCATAAATAACAATCAGGTTTCCGACAAAAACAGTCAACTCAAACTGCCTTACAAAACTTTTAGAGCAGTGGCCACTATCGATTGACTCTGGCGAGCTTACTGGTGCAATCTTCATTGATTACAACAACAAAAAATTGATTTGGTTGACCATTCGGTGCTCATAAAAAAAACTACCAGCCAACACATTTTCTTCAAACTCAGTTTCTTGGTTCATATCATATCTCACTCACAGGTAGTTTGTTCCGGTGAAAATAGTTCTGATTCGAGTCATTTTCTAAGTGGTGTTCCTCACGGCTCTAAGTTAGAGCCTCGCCTTTTTCTACTCTTGATAAATGACTTGGCTTTGTACCCAGTACAATCTAAGACTGATCTTTTTGCTGGCGATTCTACACTACATACATCTGGTAAATCTCTCGACTACATTGAAAACAAACTTCAAATTGACCTCAGCAATGTACCACTTTAGTGTAAAAATAAAAAAACAGAATGTATTTCAATTCATCTAAAACGAAACGTATGACAATCGGAACAAGGCAGTGCCTATCCACTGACATGGATTTAATTCTCATTCAAAATGACTCAAACTTGTCTAGTGTTAAAAAAAAAAAAATCATGATGTCTATATTGATCAACACCTCAGCTGGAATTCACATATCGATCACCCATGTACAATGGTCGTCAAAAGATTCACTTTCTTAAAATTACTGTGGAAATTTCTAACTCCCCAGTCCCTTGAACTTTATTTTTCTGGATATATATGCCATTGATAGACTACTACTGTACCATATGGAGTAACAGATCAAATTAGAATATATCCAGAATTGTTAAACTCCAGAAAAAGGCAGGGCGAATAATTCTGAGAAATTCTATTTCGACTCTCTCGAATGTTTTGTTTTCACGTTTACAATAGCTACCAATAAAAAACGTATTCATTATTTCAAAGAAATCATGACATATAAGTCTCTAAATAATCTTTTTCCAGATTATATCTCTAACCTAAATGAACTAAGATCAGCATGTAATGAGCCGAATCTCAGATCGACAACTAATAACGAACTCCAGATTCCGATGAACCAACCATTTCGAAAGCTCTTTTACTATATCAGCACCTACTTCTTGGAATTTCCTACCCCTGTGGAAACGTCATTCAAATTCCTTTCCTTGATTTAAAACCTCATTAAAGAAATTCTTTCTTAACCACTGAAATGATATATTAAAGACTCCCAATAAAGAATGTTATAATTGTATCCAGAGATAATCTGTGATTTGTTCTATGTATATATTTATGACTTCTGACATGCTGAAATGTGCATACCTGTGTATAGTATATTGTTCATATATGTTCTTATTGACCTCTATAGTTACATACATTAATCCATTTTAAGTGTATGTGTGAGTACGTGTGCGAGTATACCCGAATGTGTGTAAGTGACTTTTTCATAACATAACCTGAGGACCACGTTGCAGATGGGTTTATCGAGACCAAATATGTTATCCTCATTAAATAAAGATTATATATATATATATATATATATATATATATATATATATATATATATATATATATATATATATATATATATATATGAGCCAGTAGTAGATGGGCAGTAACTGGGGTCGTGGGAACACTCTGGGGTCCTACGAGAATTTAACATGGCGGGGACACTCTGGGGTCCTACGGGAATTAACATGGCGGGGACACTCTAGGGTCCTACGGGAATTAACATGGAGGGGACACTCTGGGGTCCTACGGGAAATTAACATTGGGGACACTCTGGGGTCGTACGGGAATTTTAACAGGGTAGGCAAGAATGGAAAATTAATCTTTTCTTGAAAAATGGGTGGCCCTGAAAAGGGCCGTTGTTTTTTTTGGTTTAACATTGACATCTCCTGGAGGGTCTTCTTTTCCCTAAACTTCTTCGGACTTCCGGTCCGTACATCAGCCTTGTCTCTCCACATAAATCTGACGTTTCCATGTAGCGGTCTCTGTAATCTTGGTGATGGCCCATGAGGCCTTCACATACATAGGGAATGCTGGGTTAAACAGCATTTCCGAGATAATACTGGATGATTCCACACTTGTCCACATTTTGTTTGTTCTTTTGGAGTAGTCTTGGAGAAAACCGGTGAAGCTCTATGAGACAAGCGGTGGTATATATACCCTACGATCGGATTGAAATGCATCGAAATCAACTACCAATCCAAACACGCGTTACAAGCGGGTCGGTTTTTATTCCAAATAGGAAGAGAGTAGTGGTGTGACGTCATTTTGGGTATAAAGGCATCACAGCGTTCGTAGGGATTTTACTTTTTGGACAGCCTAAATGGAGACTACCAAGACTAGTATGTATTGGGGTGAGCCTGCAACGACTAATGCTGCTGTGTTGAACTTCCAGCCGAAAGAGTTTAATTTAGATTTTCTATCTCAAGAATTTGAACCTGAAATGACTACGACTGCTGCTGCTGTACCAGCCTCTTTGCTGCCTGTGATGGACGATTTCAAAAAGAGGCAACAAGAACAACTGGAAATTTTTTTAAAGCAACAGAGACAAGCGGAAGAAGTGTTTCTTCAACAAGAAGAGGAGAGAAGAAGAAAACAACAACAAGAAGAAGAGGAGAAGAGTGAAGCACCGCAAGAAGAGAGTCAGGAAGATAAAACGGTGAGTATTCTCCAAGAGATTTTATCCGAGTTAAAGTATTTGAGAAAGTTATATGAATATTCTTTAACTCAACCGAAGCTAAAAAGACCATCACGGGCCAAACATTCCAAACCCATCACCACTACTAGTGAGATGCTACCACCACCACCACCACCACCACCACCACCACCACCATTCACTACTACAACTACCACCACCAAAGCAGCAGCAGGAATTGGACTCGGTCGTGGAAAAGGCTTACGACAATTGAAGTTGATCATGTCAACTCCATAAGTTTGTTTAACAAAAAAAAAACCCCAACGGTCCTTTTCAGGGCCACCCAGATTTCTAGAAAATAAATCAAATTGCCAAAAAAATCAAGTAAAACTTAAAAAATCCCCATTCCTTGGTTTTGTGTGTAAGAGTGAGTGCGTGCGTGCGTGCATCATCCATACTCTAAAACAAAATAACACAAAAAACACTTACTTTTTTTTCCATTCTGGTGTATTCTCTTTTTTTTTTTTTTTTTTTTTACAAAATAATTCACCATGAACATATAACACCACACTCCAAAAAAAAGTTAATTGTTCACTGTCTGTCTCTCTTGTTCTTCTTGAATTTCTTCAGAGGAATCAAGGGTTCTTTTTCTTCATTCTCATTGTCTTCCAGCCATCTCACTTTCTTGCTTTTCTTGCTTTTCTTGACGATATGTTCTTCTTCTTCTTCTAGGTTTGAAGATCCTTCGGCTTCCTCCCTCTCTGGTAGATTTTCTTTTTCTTGTTCTTTCTGAGGGCACTCCGAAGACCAATGTCCTTTTCCTTTACAATAATAACAAGTATCTTTCCTTTTGTCTCTGTTTTGGGTTTGTTGACGTTGTGGACATTCTGGAGCCCAATGTCCTTTCTCTTGGCAGATATAGCAAGTATCTTGACTTTTATCTCTCTTTTGGTTTTGACGTTGTGGACATTCTGGAGCCCAATGTCCTTTCTCTTGGCAGATATAACAAGTATCTTGATTTTTATTTCCCATTGTTGTTCCTCGGCTTAGATAATCCCAATAATAGGAACCAAAATGTCCTTTCTTGGGGCATCGACCTCTTCTTGACTCTTCCATCTTTACTGTTTGAAAGTTCAATCACAAAGACTGATTCTGAAGGTAAGAAGGTCTCTCTATATATATGCTCCTGGGTGAAACTGAATCAGTTTCAAATCAGATTTCAAGATGAAAATATCACGCCCAATCTATGAGAAAACAGAAGAAGAAGAAGAAACAAAGAGGCCACGACGACGAAGACATGCCGTGCCGCCTGAAACACCGCTGGCTGAACTGCTAGCTCAAGTCCATGCTAGCGACTTCGAAGATGAGATGAGTGAACCTGAAACCCAAAAAACCACCACCACCACCAGAACCCCTGACCAAAAAAGACCTACTAGCGTGGCTCCTGAAAATTACAATCAGATTCTAGAGACGCAAAAAATAACCTCTCGAAAATTTAAAACCACAGCCTACACTCGCACGGTTCACTTCAAAGACTTCAAGTCCGAAGTACCTCCCGAGAAAGCGGCGGGGTTCATTAGCGATTTGTGGGGATCTGTGTTACAGAACTTGAAACGACAATGTGGAGCCAAAGAAGACGATCGATTGAGACTGTCTATTCATCACGACAATTTGAAGTCCCCTGTTTGGATCGAGTTCAGCACCCCGGCAGAATTAACACCAGACAAAGTCATGTCCAAAATCGAACACGTTCAACAATCTAACGACAAGTTTACCATCACGGATGGAAAAGCCACACTTTACATGACTCACGTTGCTCCTCCTCGAGGGAGCGGAAGAAGCAGGAAAGCGTTACTGGTGGACGATCTTCGAAGTACCAAATTCAGTGTCGTCCAAATTGACAATACCCAAGACCAGATGTGCTTGGCCCGGGCTATTGTGGTGGGGCGAACGTATGCCAACAAGAACGAGAGCAAAGAATGGAAAAGAGCCCGGAATAACATTCGAAAGTCTAACAAACCCCAACAACGAAAAGAAGCAGAACTCCTGTTGCAACAAGCAGACATCCCCAAAGAGACCGTGTGTGGTATTTCTCAAATGCAACAACTTCAAGACGTCTTGGCTCCTCACTACACTTTGAAAGTTTACCCTCAAGAAGTGCGCGGAGATATGGTGTTTCGAGGCCCAAATTTTCCCGAAGGAAAATACATTCATGTGTATTACCACCAAGAACATTTCGATGCCATCACCACTATCACAGGATTTCTAGGATACGGATACTACTGCGAGAAATGCGACCAAGGGTTTAACAGTCGAGAGCGACACATACATTGCGGTCAGAGATGTCGGGGCTGTTTAGCGGCCAAACCATGCCTTCCTGAACAACACCACGTCCATTGTGAGACGTGTCGACGCACTTTTGTCAGTCCCTCTTGTTACGAACAACATCGCAAGACACAAGAGCACCAACAAAAATGTGCTTGCGACTTATTGAAATTGTGCTCCACGTGTGGAAAACTGATGCGCACCAACGACCCAAAGAGCCACACTTGTACTGGAAAAAAAAGATGTAACATTTGTCACCAGATGGTGAACTTTGATCATCAATGTTTTATTCAAAAGTACGAGAAGAATTAAAAAAGAACAAGAACCAAGTGGATTTCATCTTTTTTGATTTTGAATGCATGCAAGAAACAGGTATTCACATTCCCAATTTCTGCGTGGCTCATCGGGCTTGTGAGAAGTGCATTCAAGAATCTATTCACTTTCACTGTCCTCATTGTAGTCGGATTCCAGGAGGACGTGAAAAAATCTTTCGCGGGGCCAACACTTTGTCCGAGTTTGCTGAATGGATTTTAGACCCTACCGACGACACTTGGAGCGAAGAGGACATTCAACGTTACGGAGACTGTCATCGCTATGCCACCGTCATAGCTCACAATTTCTCGGGATACGATGGACAGTTTTTGTTAAGATATTATTCGCAACAAGGTACCGAACGCCCTGAAGTCACCATGAACGGAAACAAGCTCATCTACATGAAAGTGGGTCAAGTCAAATTCAAAGATTCCATGAGTTATTTGGCCATGCCTTTGAGTCGAATGCCAAAAACATTTGGCATGATAGAAATGGCCAAAGGCTATTTTCCTCACTTCTTCAACACGGAAGCTAATCAACATGCTGTCCTACCTCATTTGCCTGACCTCCATGATTACGACCCCGACGGAATGCGCCCCGAACAGCGAGAAGCCTTTCACGCTTGGTACCGCGCTCACCAGTCCGATCCATTTGACTTTCAAGAGGAAATGTTGAAGTACTGTCGATCCGATGTGGACATTTTGCGGCGTTGCTGTGGAAAGTTTCGAGAGTTATTTCGAGATCACGGAGATGTTGATCCTTTGAAAGATGCGTCCACCCTACCCAAAGCCTGTTCCTTAGTCTACACCCAAAATTTCATGCCCGAGAACGAAGTAGCCATCATCGACTCCAACACGTCTCTCTTTGCCAGTCGTCAATACTCGGCCAAAGCTTTGCGTTGGTTCCATTACTTATGCCAAAAAGAATACAAATGGGTACAACATGCCAGAAACGGAGGAGGAGAAAAGAAGATTGGATCTTATTCCGTGGATGGATTTGATTTAGAAAACCCTAACACGGTGTACGAATTTCAGGGTTGCTTGTTTCACGGATGTCCTACCTGTTTTCCTGACCGAGACATGAAAAGTCCTTATTCAGACTCTACCATGGAACAGTTGTACGAACGCACTTACCAACGACGACTCCACTTAGAAAGTCAAGGATACCAAGTGGTAGAAATGTGGGAGCACGAGTACGATCGCCGTTTGAAAACCGATCCTGAATTTAAGAGCATCACCGAAAGTTACGACGTGACCACCATCGAACCTTTGGATCCACGCCACAGATTATTTGGAGGACGAACCAATGCCACTCGCTTGCTGTACAACGTAGACGAATCCAAAGGAGAAGAAATCAAATACATCGACGTGTGTTCTTTGTATCCTTGGGTGTGTAAATATGCTCGTTTTCCAACCGGACACCCAGAAATCTTGACAGAACACATCGACATGGAACACATTCGTCAATACGAAGGATTGATCAAATGTAAAGTCTTACCTCCGACAAACTTGTACCATCCTATCTTACCTCACCATTGCCAAGGAAAACTGATGTTTCCTTTATGCCGTACGTGTGCCGAAACGTGCAACCAAGATCACCCCTGTCACCACACGAAGGAAGAACGGTCTTTGACAGGAACGTGGGTCAGTGCCGAATTGTTTCGAGCTCTGGATCGTGGATCCCGTTTGTTGAAAGTGTACGAAATCTGGCACTTTCCAACCACCGCACAATACCAAAAGGACGACGCCACGAATCATCCAGGCATTTTCTCGGGGTACGTCAACCAATTTTTAAAACTGAAACAAGAAGCCAGCGGCTATCCCTCGTGGTGTCAGACTCCCGAAGACCAAGTTCGATTCAAAGAAGAGTACCGCGACATCTAAGGCATCACTTTGGAAGACGTGGAAAAAAACGAAGGAAAAAGATCGGTTGCCAAACTCATGCTCAATTGTTTGTGGGAAAAAATGGCACAACGTACGATCCTACCCAAGACGGAATACGTGACCGATCCTTATAAGTACTTTGAATTGGTGGACAACAAAAGTGTACTAGTCAAACACGTCGAAATCGTCCGCGATGATTTCATCTTAGTCAATTTCGAAGAAGAACCCAAGTTTGTCAAACCTGACAAGTTTAGCAACGTGGTCATTGCAGCTTACGTGACAGCCCATGCTCGTTTGAAATTGTACGACGAAGCTTTAGAAGTCTTGGGCGATCGTGTCCTGTACTTTGACACCGACAGTTGTATGTACATCCATCGCCCCGATTGCCCACACCCTACCATCCAAGGAGATCGTTTAGGAGCCTGGACAGACGAGCACCCTCAAGACACCATCCTGAGTTTTGCCAGCGGTGGCTCTAAAAATTACGGCTACCGATACCGAGACCCGCAAGGACAACTTCACACCCAATGTAAAGTTAAAGGATTAACCCTCAACTATCGAACCAGCCAAGTGGTTAACTTTGAGGTTTTGAAAAATGCTTTGCTGTGTGGACAAGTGGAAGACTTTCGAGTGCACACGTTAGAACCTCACAAGATCGTACGGTTACCTAATCACCAAATTGTCAGTCGCCCTTTACAAAAAGTGTACCAAATCGTGTACCAGAAGCGAGTGAGACTTCCAGATCACACCACTTTGCCTTACGGACACGCCGATCTGCAGTATAAAAAAAAAAGAAACACCTTGAACAGAAAAGCCAACACCAAGATTGACGATGACTTCAACAACACCGTGTGATGAACCCACTACTACAGACCTCAAGTTTAAAGAATACAAATTTCCCGTGGCCTTGCCTGACTATTGTGAGTGTGCCAGTCGCTTGAACACGTTTAAAAAATGGCCTAAATGGCATGGATTACCTACTTCCAACTCTATAGCCAGAGCAGGATTTGTCTACTTTGGACAGGGAAGCAAAGTGCAATGTTTCAGTTGTGGTGCAACCATTTACATGAACCCTAAAAGTTCAGCTATCCTGGAACATGTCAGATGGGGTCCAAACTGTGCTTACCTTTCTTTTGGCGTTTCCACCGATTACATTACAGTACTTTGCGGATGGCACAGTCGACAGGTATAAAAAAAGGAACCCTTCCAAGCCTAATCATTCATTCTGACTTTCAACGTTGACCGAGCAAGAAGAAGAAAAAAAAGATGAGTGTTTTTGCCAATTTTGAGAATTTCACCTCTACTGTGAACTCCAAGAAGTGCCATCACGACTTGGAGTGCGATGCAGTGCCATGCGACGAGACGGATTCCGTAAGCGTTGACAGCATCGATTCACACGATCAGACGGATGCCGTACGCTTGGACATAGTCGATGCTGTGCGTGTGCCTCACCGTCCCTCTAGAGATGCAGGACGACCTTTCTTCTTTATTGGGAAGAATGCTAAACGTACCTGTGAATGTCATAAAGAATTGACGATACCTGTGGCTTTGCCTGGTTATTCCAAGTTTGAAAGTCGACTCCAGACGTTCCAAGACAAGTGGCCTAAATATTTACTACAATCAACTACTGACAAAGCTTTAGCCAGATCTGGATTTATCAACTTGGGAGAAGGATATAAAGTTCAGTGTTTAAGTTGCGGTGTGAGACTTCACCAATGGGAGTCTACCGACTCAGCTCACATTGAACATGCCAGATGGTCTCCGCACTGTCAGTTCTTACCTTTAGTGGCCTTAGAAGAGTACGGGTATGATGAGCCAGATGTCAAGAAGAAGTAACAACATGTCGGAGGATACTTTACAAGAATACATTCGTGGTTTACCTTTGGAGCTGCGAGAACACATTTACCAGTGTTTACCTAGTTTAGAAGACCGCATTCGTGGTTTACCTTCGGAGTTGCGAGAACGCATTTACAGAGAATGAGTCCAGATACAAGTGAAACGTAAAGAACAGTTATATCCTTTACGAGATACATGTTTTAACTATTGGTATCTGAATGTTATAAAAATACTGATTACTACCAAGGTATTCAAATGGTCAGACATTCATGAAGGACTAGAAGACCACTTTATGAGTTTGGAGGGCACCACCTACAATGTGGCAGTGATCCATAGAATTCGATGGAACGAAGTGAAGGAAACAACCAACAGACAAGAATACCAACAACTTTTACTAGAAGTGTCACCTCAAGACGAAACGTCTTTACGTCGACTGACGTGTAATACGGTTCTTCTCACTGATCATCGTAGATATCCTTTACCTACCGATTCCATTTGGCTAAAGTGTGAGTATTTTGTCACCAAGAAGACTAGTTTAGAAGATCGTATTCGTGACTTGCCTTCGAAGTTGCGAGAACGCATTTACAAAGAGTTTGTCCAGATCCAAGTGAAACGCAAACTCAAAGTCATTCCTCGAGTTTTAAACTATTGCTACTTCCACCGTATCAGAAGCCTGATTCTGGAGAGAAACTATCACCGCTATCGTAAAGAACACAAACGAGAGTTACTTCTTTCCAAGTCGGAAACTTTACCAGAGCACATTCGTGGTTTGCCTTTGGAGGTGCGACAACGCATTTACCGAGAGTTTGTCAAGATCCAAGTGAAACGCAAACTCAAAGTCATTTCTCGATTTTTAAGGTATGTTTACTTCCAAACTGTCAGAAGAAAGATTCTGGAGAAAACCTTTCATTGTAGAATCCCGGGAATAGTCTATCACAAAAGAACCTGGATATAAAAACCCACCACCAAAGATACCTACCTTAGGAATCTCACCCTATAAAGTCTCACCATGCCTGATCTGTGGTCTTCACTTGTGAAACGTATTACGTGGAAGGAAGTCAACTATCGTGTTCAGACCTTAGAGGATTATAAAGACTTGATACAAGAACTGTTTCCATTGAATTTTGGACGCTATGCAGTGTGTGTCTTAGTGACTGTCTTTCTTGGATTTCGTTTTCCAGGACATTCGTTGTGGAGTATTTTTATGAACCATCAAAAACAACATGACCATTCATGCTTTATCGGTACACGAAAGACAAATTGTACTCAAAGTGTTGAGAGTGGTGATGAAGACAAGTGGGGTACCTCCGTGTGAAGAAGACATTAGTCAAACTTTATCTACCTTTGACACGTTTAAAGAAGTGTGTATTGCTAGTGAGTTACACCAACAACTTACCGATTGTAAAGATGTACGTGACTGGAGAAAAATGTGTTTCGATGTTTGGCTACAAGAAGTGGCTCAATTTGCCAAAGATCTGGCCTGTCACTAAGTGTCCAAAAGTGAAATGGGAACCTAAGTAAAAAAAAATGACCTTAGAAACCATCCTGGAAGAAGAAGAACCTGACACAGCAGCAGAGAAAGACCACACCGTCGTCGTCGTCCACATGGAAACACCACAAGAACACACCCCCTCCTTACCGTCAGAGACATTTCATTTTTCCAAAACAAAGACGACCAGAAGAATACTACCACCAGTGCCTGGGCCTTCCATTCCTAGGACAGTGTTTTGTTCTTGTTGTACATTGACTTGTTTGTACAGAACTTTAATTTTTTTAGTGGTAGCCTTAATCTTGGACCTGACCATTTTTGCAGTCTGCATTTTTGTCCTTCGTCCTTTTCATGACTTGTAAAAAAAAATATGTTTTTGTTGTGTTGGTTGTTTTGTTTTTTACAAAAAAAATAAAAAATAAAAAATAAACGTGTATGAAACGTATAAAATGTCTTGGGTCTTTTGTCTTCTTCTCAAAAATCTTCCTACCTCAGTCATGGCTACATCTACCTCGTCTGCCTCTTCTACTTCTGCTGTGGTCAAAGTGATTGACGAAAAGTTAGATCGTCCCAGTTGGGACGCTTTGTATCTGCGCCATCCTTTTAACATGTTGATTGCTGGACCCAGTGGTTCAGGCAAAACCGAATTTGTCAAACGTTTGATCGAACACAAATCTCATTTGTTCGATCGTTCACCTCAACGCAACGTGTGGTGTTACAAAGAGTGGCAATCGTCTTACACGTTATTGAAAGAAAGTCAAGGAGAAGCCATTTCATTTGTAGAAGGCATCCCTCGCGAGGACGATGGGATCGTGTCTGACGTGAGTCAAACACATCTAGTCATCTTTGACGACATGTTAGGAGAAGACGAAGAAGAAATTAAACTTTGGTTTACACGAAAAGGACACCATCGAAATGCTAGTATTGTATACATTACACAAAATTTATTTCAACAAAGTAAAGCCCATCGTACCATCAGTCTCAACGCTCATTACGTGGTGTTGTTTAAAAGCCCCAGAGACAAATCTCAAGTGCAAGTGTTAGCCAAACAGTTAGGCACTCCTTGGTTAAATTATGCGTACGACGATGCCACTCAAACACCTCACGAGCATTTACTCATCGACTTAAAACCGACCACTCCCGACTATTTGAGATTTCGTGCCCAATTGTTTCACCCTTGGTGTCAAGAAGGAGGTCCTGTCATTTACACGTCCCCTTCAGCCACACTCTAAAGAAAAAAAACTATAAAAACATCTACCGCGTCATTTCTGCCTCACAGTCTTCGAGATGACTTCCTTTCAATCTCATCCTCCGGCTAAATTGATTCGTGCCTTGTATGGCATCAGTCGCGAAAAAAATCCACAAGTCCGTGCTCATTTGTTAGAAGCTAGTCTTAAAGAAGTGTTACGATGGTTTACTTTGACGGCACGTCAATTACTGCAAGGCATCATTCACATCCCTCATCAAACTCAACGTTTTTTTCAAAAACATAAAGGAGCGTTGTCACAACTAGCTGATCCTAGAATCGATCCACGGACTAAAAAACAAATCATTTTAACCCCTGGAGGGAGCGGTTCTTTAGGAGGGGTCATGATTCGTTCCCTTTTGAAATGGGATCCTAATGCCCAAGCCAAAAAACCCAAAACACCGAAAAAGAAGAAGAAAAGCCCTAAAAAGAAAGCCACACAAAAAAAGAAAAGCCCTAAAAAGAAGAAAAGCTCTAAAAAGAAGAAAAGTTCTGCCAAGAAGAAAAAAACACCCACCACTGCAAGGAGCCGCAAGAGAGGTACTGCTGCCAGGACGCAAACGTACACCCGCAAAACACCACCACCACAGCCAGCAGTGACAAGGTCTCCTCTTGCGTCCACATCTTCTTCACCACCCATCACGATGATGCCTGCCAAACCCGACTTAAGCCAAGTGTTTCCTAATTTGATGCAAAAATGGAAACCTATTTCGAAAGTCACCACGTCGGGACCCTCGACTTCGGCTGATCTGGCCATGGCAGCGGCCGCGAACAAAGTACCGTCCCCTAAAACCAAAGTCCAAGAGAGAACCGGCGTGTTACAAAGTTTAGTGGATTTATCCAAAGAAGAATTGAGACGATTTAGTCCATTGAAAACACCTCAACGTCGAATGAGGCCTGTCATGAAGATGGTACGTCGTGCAGATAATCAGTGGAGACGTGTTCCAGTATAAAATAGAAGGATGACCTACCAGAGACTTCAGACTTACTCCTCACCTCTAAGATGACCCCAAACGTGCACACCACCACCACCACCACCAAAAAAAGAAGAAAAGCAAACAAGGACGACTTCCACCTCGTCTGGCGAAACATTGGGACGTCTTGTCTGTCCTGACCAAATCCAATCCTCCCATGCGAAAACAACTCATTCAAACAGCCCCTAAAGAAATCATCGATACCGTGTGTGAATGTTGTTTGAACGTCTTGAAAGGAACGGTACCTTTGTCCAAGATACAGAAACAAAAATTAGGTAAACATCGGAACGTTCTTCGTCAAATGGTGAAAAAGAAAATACCTCTTCAACAAAAGAAAAAAATGTTGGTGCAACGAGGAGGATTTCTACCTATGCTGTTAGGACCGTTGTTAAAAATAGCGGGTCCTTTGTTAGGAACAATTGCTGGACCCCTTTTACGAGGTGTCATGCGATAACAAAAAAAAGAAGATAAAAAGGACACCCTTCTCTGGAAAGACCACACCTTTTTTTACCTTTGGATGAAATGGAAGGACGAAAACTGACTTTAGTACCTTACAAACGATGGATGGAATTTCATCGTTGGAACGAACAACGGATACCTCATTTACCATCCAATCCTAATCTCAACGAGATGTCACAGTTACAACAAGAATTACAAGCCCTGATGGAACGAAGCGATTTGTCTGAAACAGAAAAATCGCAAAGGTACGGCCAACTCTTACAACGTCTACAACTCTTTCACCAAAAAGCTGTAGACGAAACAGCTCCACCCACTCTGAGAGATTTCAAAACCCTGATGAAAAGCGAACCTAAAGTTACCACCACTACTAAAACAGACACCGCCATGGGGGCAGCAGAAGAAGACGAGCCCCGAGAAGTGTTTCAAACTCCGTCTGCTGGCATACCTAGTCAAATTGCAGCTTCCTTGTTGACACCCTCTCCTACCCCTCATCGAGAAGCCATGAAAGCTTGTGTTAAAAAGAAGATGTCCACTCCTTCTTCAGCAGAAGAAAAAAAGAAAAACAGCAAGACTGAAGTGAAAAAAGACACCACCAAGAAGAAACCTACCATCATTACCCCTTCTTCACTACCCACTCCTGTGGCTCGTCGAACGCGTCAAGCCGCTTCGTCCAAACCTCACGACACTCAAAGTAGTAGCATCGAACAGTGGGTAACTTATTGAGGAATCATGGAGAAACTTTTAGATAGCCTTTATTACAATCCTGGCCATGCTGCTGGTTACGGAGGAGTTCAAAAATTATATCGAGCTGCCAAAAGTAAATTGAAAAGTGTACGTTTGCCAGAAGTACGACGATGGTTACAAGAACAATCGACGTACACGTTACACAAACCCATTCGACGAAAATTTTCTAGAAGTCCAACCCAAATGTATGGCATCGATCATCAATGGCAAGCCGATTTAGCCGACGTCTCTCATTTGGCAACCTACAATCGTGGTCACAAATATTTGTTTTGTGTCATTGACGTGTTTTCCAAATTTGCTTGGGTCGTGCCTTTGACATCTAAAAGCAGTACCGAATTGGTACGTGCCTTAAAATTGGTCTTGAAACAAAGTGGTCGTCACCCTTTACGATGGCAAACTGACAAAGGCACCGAATTTCTAAACCAAGCTTTTCAAAAAGAATTGAAACAAAGACAGATTCATTTTTTTACTACCGAAAATCCTGAAATCAAAGCCAGTATCGTGGAACGATTTCAAAGAACTTTGAAAGAACGCATGTGGAAATATTTTACACATCAACACACTCTCAAGTACATCGACGTGTTACCTCGTTTGGTCAAAGCGTACAATCAATCGTACCATCGAAGCATCGGATGTGCCCCCGAAGAGGTCAGCCCTGAAAACGAAGTGACCGTGTTTGATCGATTGTTTGGTACACCCCAGAGGAGCAGACCACCACCTCAGAAAAAAACCTTGCACGAGTTGAAGACGGGAGATTGGGTTCACATCGGAAAAACCAAACGCACTTTTGACAAAGGTTATTTACCCAACTGGACCACCGAATTGTTTCGTGTCACTACCCCCGAGCGTGGACGCAATCCTCCCGTCTATAAATTGGAAGACATGCACGGAGAAGTGCTCAAAGGAACATTTTACTTGCCTGAGTTACAACGAGTGACCAATAAAGAAGACGCCTTGTACGACATCGAAAGCATTCTCGAACAAAGAACACGCAAAGTAGGCAAACGTCGAGTAGAAGAAGTCAAAGTACGTTGGAAAGGATATCCCCCTAGTTTTGATTCTTGGATTGCTGCTTCTCAAGTCGTCGACTATAAAAAGAAGAAGAAGAAGTAACCTAACATGCCATTCAACACAACCACGACCTCAACTCCTTCGCAGATTTCCTCTCTTCAAGAATTACAAAAACAACCGCTCTGGGTGTGGTGCGGAGAACGTGTGCCTAAAAATCAAATCGTCTTTTTCTGCCAAATCTTTGTAGTGTATTGTGTCATCGGAGCAGCTATTGCCAATTTGAGTTTGCAACAAGGGGACAAACAATTGTGGACCATTTTACTTAGCAGTTGCATCGGTTATCTTTTACCCAGTCCCTCTTTGAAATTTACGACGACGACGGACAACAGTCACCACAACAACAGCAGCAGCCAACACCACGGTAGTACGACCAACGTCAGTCCACCTTCTTCCAGTCACCATAATACCACTCCTCTTTTGGAACACTTTGAACATCCTTTGAACTCGAGTGACTCCTCGGAGAGCAAGACCACTTTAGACCTACTATGAATAACCAATTTTATTTAACTTTACCCAGTGACAGTTCCATGGATGTGTTTCCCAACAACACCTTATGTTGTTTCACGACCAAATTACCTCAATCCATCCAATTGGATCACGACGCTCATTGGGAAGTGGCTTTGGGAGAAATCATTCATCCTATGCAAGCTCAAAACATCGACAAAGGTCAAAACACTTTCATCGTGGATATCTTGAACAAGGAAGTGCATGATGAGTTGGAGAAAATTAGACCTGGCCTTGAGCATTCCAGAAAGGTATTCATGACGACCACTCCTCCCTTTGCGAGCCATACCATGAGAATTAATGTGGGGTATTATTTTAATGCTCAACATTTGGTGGACACCATTGAGGCCATCTTCGAGGCTCAATTTCTCAAAGCCTTAGTCAAAGCCAAGAAAAGTGTCCAGATCAGTTACCATCCTGTGGCACGTCGTCTCATCTTACAATTTTCGGACGACGACACATTGACCATCACTTTTTCTCCTGGGTTGTATGCTATTTTGGGTCGAGATAAATTTTTAAAAAATAAAAAAGTCCAAAGCAACTTAGATTTTGGAAAGGGTTTTAAAACCCCTATCGAATTGAACGTTGGACTGAATTTAATGTTTGTGTACTCTGATGTGGTAGAATACAACGTGGTGGGAAACACAGTCGCTCCGTTACTGAGAGTCCTTCCTTTCAAATCAGATTCTGGTGCTGGTGCGTACGAAGAAGGTGGAAACACGTTTCACGTTCACCGTGAATTTGTACACCCTCATTATCTTCCAGTCAGTAAATCGTATTTTGACAGTGTCAACATTAGTATAAAAGGAGATTTGGGACAAAGTTTGCCATTCATTGACAAAGGAAAAGTCACGGTGAAACTACATTTTCGAAAAAGGTTCTCCAACGAATTGTAAAAACAAAATGTATCCAGTGTACCGAGGAGTGGCTCGACAACGAGGACATGGTTTAGGAGATATGTTAAGATCGGCTTTTCGGACGGTAGCCCCTATTTTGAAACCCATGGTGACTCGAGGATTCCATGCCTTAAAAGATGCCGCTTTGACGCAAGGAAAAGAATTTTTGCAAAATGTCCTCATCGACAAACAAAATCCTAAAGAAGCCTTTATGAGAGCAGGCAAAAATGTGTTGATGAACACTAGCAAAGATCTTTTGGGTCTCCGAGAGAGTCCTATAAATTCACTTCACGCTTCTGGTCCTGGCATTACTTCTTCCTCCACTTCACAGCAAGGACAAGGTAGAAAGAGACGACGTCGAAATCCCTTCATAGTTCATAAAACACACGGTGGTGTTCCAAAAAAGAATAAGAAAAGAAGAAGAACCGTCAGAGAATTAGACGTGTTTGATTACTAAAACCTTTGAAAAAAATGATGCACCGAGATTCTTGCGAATGTACCAAGTCAGAACTAGATATGTTTACCATGCCTCCCACCACGATGACGATGCAAGAATCCCAATGGGTGGAATTTCATCCTGTATCGTCTTTGACGGACTCAGCTCCTATCGAATTTGAAATCAAAGGACAAACCGAAGATTACATCGATCTGAATAACAGCTACTTGTACCTGAAACTCAAAGTGATCAAAACGGCGGACAGTAGCCTTCCTGGGGACGGTGACCGAGTGGCACCCGTCAATAATTTCATGCATTCTTTGTTCAGCGAAGTAGATTTGTACTTGAATAACAAACTGGTCAGCAGCAGTTTGGATACTTACCCTTACCGTGCTTACTTGGAAAATCTCTTGACGTACGGAAAAGAAGCCAAGAACACTCATCTGGATGCTTCGGTGGTCTGGAAACCTGACACCTCGGAAAAATTCAACGACACAGAGCTGTCAGTGCCGGCGACGCAAGCCGTTGATAAAACTATAATTCCAGCAGAGCCGCACAATGTGGGATTTAACGAGCGTCAAAAGAAAATCAGACGCAGTTTAGAATTGATGGATCGTTTGCATTTGGACATGTGGTTGCAAGACAAGTATTTGTTGAACGGAGTGGATGTATGCCTTAGACTGAATCGCAGTAGTGTCGCTTTCCATTTGATGGCTCACGCTAACGAGTGGAAAACCATCATCCAAGAAGCCAGACTTTACGTGCGCCGTGTGGAAATCTTACCAAAAGTAGCCAACGACATCAGTCAAACGTTGAGCAGAACCACTGCCAAGTATCCTGTGCGACGAGTGGAAGTGAAAACCTTTACAATTGCCGCTGGACTCCGATCCAAAGTCGAAGATCACGTCTTCCAAGGACAGCTTCCCAAACGTTTGCTGATTGGTATCGTCAGTAATGCAGCCCTCAACGGAGTCCACGATCAGAATCCGTTCGAGTTTAAACACTATAACGTCTCCAAGATAGAAATCAGTCGAGATGGCAAAACGTTGTGTACCAGACCTTTTGAACCTGACTTTGGCCAGAAAAATTACTGCGATCTTACCTGAGCCTGTTTGAAGCTACAGGACAGTTAGGCACCAACACCAGCCACGGCATTTCGTACGACGATTATGCAGGAGGGTATGCCTTGTGGGGATTTGATTTCACTCCTGACCAAGGTAGCGACGAAGGACATTTCAACCCTATAAAATCAGGCCCACTTCGTGTGGAACTTCAGTTTAAAGATCCTCTACCCGACACGGTGAACGTCGTCTTGTATGCAGAATCTGATAATACTCTAGAGATCAACAGCTTGAGAGAAGTGATTCTAGACTATTAGAAGGAAAAGAAAAAAGATGCAACACGTAGAAGAAGAACCTATGGAGATAGATGAGGGATTTTGTGAAGCACAACAATAACAAACTATCACGGATGATGACGGGTTGATTCATCCAGAACTTCCAAAAGAAGAAGAAGAAAACAATCCTTTTCCCGAGTTTGCTGGATTTATGGCTTGTCGATGGCCTGAACAAGAAAAACATTTAGTCTCCTGTTATGCTAAGGAATTGACTGAAAGAATTAACAGCTTGACCCGAGAACATTGTCATGGATGTCAAATCGATCATCCCAGCCAAAAACAACACGACAAATGTTTGATGATGACAGGCGAAGAAAAATTGGACGAATATTTGGAAGAGGCTTGGTCTCAGATCTCGGAAGAAAAGGTGGTGAGACAATGGTATAAAGACTTGCAGGATTCTTCTTCACCTTCACTCACTCCTCTGGAGATCAAACGCATCGTAGCTCTCATTGAACAGAGAACAGAAACTATCCGCCGTGAGTATTCGTGGAATTACTTGACAGATATATTCAAGCATAAAGTCAAGTGTGAATTGATGACTCATTATTTCCTGTGAAGAAAAAATGGATACCAGGGAACTTCATTACCTGTTGACTCGCAGTTCCTACACTTCTTCTTGGAATCCTGTGGTGTATGCTAAAGATGAACTACCTCATCGCAAACCTAAAGACGTTCATGCCTATGTCATCAATACCGACGACAGTCATCGACCAGGAACCCATAGGGTAGCCGTGTACTTTCCCAACGATCACAATGGTGGTGGTGTGGAATATTTTGATTCTTATGGATTACCTCCTTTGGAAGACGACATCATCGACTTTATGAGAAGAAATGCCATCTCTACTCGATTCAATAATGCCCGATTACAAGGATCGGATTCCATGGTGTGTGGACGATATTGTGTACATTTTCTTCATCAACGCAGTCTCCGATATTCCTTAGAACATTTAGTGACTTGTTTTGATAGAGACTATGCTCGAAACGATGCTAAAGTAGAACGATGGTTTTGTGAACGTTATGGTTATCTCTTGTCTTTAGCTAAGAAACGTAGTGTGCATCAGAATGATGTAGATGTAGAAAAGTGGAAGTTTAGTTTACCTTCCCAACGTTGTCAACCCTGTAAATACGTTCCTTTTTAATATCTTGTTGATTGTTAGTTTTTAAATTTTTATGTTAGAGAAGCTTCTTCTTGTTCATTAAAAAATGTTGATTTTTTGAAAAAAAATCGTGTTGTGTGGTTTTTTTTTTATTGAATTTGAAAAATAATTATTATGTTCTATCTCTTTCTATCGATCTGAAGTCACCCCTCTATCCATTTTCTCACTCTCGATCTGAACCCCATGTTTTCCATCGCGTCCGCGCTTCGAGCATATAAAGCGGTGCGTTGGCCAGTGTAGTCAAAGTCGGCAGCGAGCATAGAAGAGGACTACTCTTCTCCTGATTTGGGAAGAAAATATAGCAGAAGGAAGAAGAAGAAGCCCTTACAGAAGGCCTGGACGTGGAGCATGGAATTATCAACAGTGGGGGCGTTCTAGGCAGACGCCTGCCACGTATCAGCGACAGGAAATGTCAACGGTACCTACCACGGAACCAAGGCCAACTATAGTACCACCTATAGTACCACCTACTAGAAGAACAACAACAACTTCTACATCTGACTTTCCCATTAGAAGAACAACAACAACTTCCACATCAGACTTTACTACTTCAAGAAGAACAACAACAACTTCGACATCAGACCTTGTAGGTCCGTCAATTGAAGTTAGGAAAGAAATTCCTAAGCCAGTTGCGACAGGCAGTCCGCAGCAAGGGGCTCGGCAGGGAAATGAGGAAAGTAGTAGGGGAAAATCAAAAGAGGCCCCAAAGGTAATTATCCAAGAGGCAACAAAGGGGAAAATATCTGAACATAGCAATACTTCAACTCCAAAACCGGTACCCCAGACTCGGGAAAAAATCAATGAACCGGAACGGATAATAGTTGAAGCTAGCAAACCGCAACTTCCCCTCCAGGGAAAAAAGAGTCAAAAACAACAACAACAACAACTGAAGAAACAGCAACAACAACAACAACAGAAGCAACAACAACAACAGGATGAGAAAGAGAAAGGTTTGCTAGAAGAAATTACATGGACTAAGAAAAGACCCAGGAGGGAAAATGAATTTATCCACGATGCAGACCACTGGCTCATAAATCAATGTGATCCACACGATATTACAAACATTGTGGAGAACTCTACTGGCCATACAGCACGAAATTTCCATTTTGATTTTACAACGATATTGGATGTAGCCAAGCAGTCAAAACTAGGGGGAAAAATTTCGGATAAACAGTTACCAAAAATTAAAGAATCCAAAGATAACATCAAGAAAATGGGGAAAAAATTTGCTGAATGCCCCATTCCACTTGCAATTTTGTTGATGAACTGCGCAATGGAAATGTTCAAAATATCAGCACCTCCAGTTAAGCTATGGGCACCATTTTCGCAGCTTGTGGTGGCAGACTTGTTTGACCCGCCGGAAAAATGTAAAAACAGTCAGACGAAAGTTCGAGCCACCGGAAGATCTAAGGCCATACCTGCGACCGCCGGAGGATAACGAATAGTCCTGTTATGGACGGGGCGAATTGCCTATCGGTTTTCAATTTGGCTTGAAAACCTTTTCGAATACAACTAAATCTTAACACAAATATGGTCAATTATCCACCGAATCCAATGTTAACTTGATAATATCGGATTAAGAACACAAAATTGAGAGGGTTACTTAAACCCAAATTCATTTATTACATTTTTTCGGAAACATATGTACACTATGTACACGAAATTTCAAAATTGATAGGACAATAGGAAAATTTGATTTAACTGATTAAATTTGACCGCAATTACAATATGTGGCTAACACACAATTGGTATTAGGGACCGCCCGACTTAGTTTAACTGGGCAGAATTTAATCATGTATGTACGTTACTGGCGTTTCAGCTTCCGTCACTCTTCGCGCCTTCGCTTGCTTAGTCCGTGCCGCCTTTTCCACTCCTGACTGACTACTTCAAAACAATTCTATCAACAACGTGCGCTATAACGCGCACTCATATACCTGTAAACATTGTGGTTCTAGTCCTATGTACAAATATATCAACACACCTTACGATTTCGTGCGTTCAATGATCCCTGTCGTGGGGCAACCATGCATTGACTGTAGGGTGTGTTAAATGTACTACCTCTCCAATAGCGCGCATTCATTTTAACCTCCTTAGTGGGGAATCATGCTGCGCTGGAGGGGTGTACATCTGTAAGTGTCAGGTGTGTTACGAACTGTTAACACACCTGACCAACTAGAAATGTGTTAAATCACATATTTAATCCCCCTAACGGGGGTAATTCGTCGTACATGCCCGAAGGGCGAACACGACGTAAATGCAAGAATCATCATCATCATCAGTGTAGTCACTCTCGTTGACTCGTCAAGATCTCAACAACAACAACACTTCAAGAAGATGGCAGCAGGCAAGATTAGTAAACTGAACGAAGCTATGGTGAATATGCAGAGGGTGAAGCATCATTTGATGGAGACCAACCCTGAGAGAAAGACAATGATCTTCCTACAAATGGCTCATGATCTAGTGGAAGAAGTCCTAAAAGAAGAAATCATCAGGGACAGAACGGAATGGGAGGAGAGACAAAGACTGCAGCAACAGCAAAGACAACAACAACAACAACAACAACAACAACTCTTGCAGTCCATGAAACTACCCGACGGAGAAGTCAGCTGTAAGATAGACTGCGATGAGTTTGCTTTCTCTTTTACCAGAAACAGAGCTTGTCTTAAAGCCACGAGGCCTGTGGCTAAACGTGGCCGCCCTGCTGCAGCTGCTACCGCTACTGCTACTAGAAGTTAAACATAACTTCTTAACCCCAACGGTCCTTTTCACGGCCACCCATTAATCAAGAAAAGATTAATTTTCATATCATTGCCATAGGTGTTTGTATGTTGGTGTGTTGGTGTGTTTTAACCACTCCAAAACAAAAAATCCCTTTCCCAAAAAAATAATGTTTGTATAGATAGTGTGTGTTTGATTAAAAAAATATATATAAAAATTAAATAAGGATAGTGTGGTGTGTGATTGATAAAAATAAAATCAAAAATAAAAAAAGGATAGTGTGGTGTGTGATTGATAAAAAAATTTAAAAAAAAAAAATTTTGTATGTAGGGTGTGTGTATGTGGTTTTTTTTTATCAAAAGTAGTTTCTTTTAGGTCCGCGCACTGGGTTTGTGTTTTTGGGGTAAGGGGTGATGGAGTGCAAAATCCGCGAAGCCTAGAATGACGTCAGACGCGGGTAGTGTGTGTCATGTTTTTTGTTTGGGAAGGGATGTTTTCCTTCACGTCCGCGCTTCTAGTATATTAAAACAACACCTTCACACTATGGTCAATGTAAATTCCAGGGACAAAAGTGTGCAAACTGCAAAGAACCCCACCACCCACGATCACGTGAGTGCAGATACAGCATCAAAGAAAATGCTATCATCGAATACATGTTAATAAACAATGTACCATACCCAGTCGCTAAGACTGAAATCAATAATAGAATGCAAACCACTAATTGCACCAAAATTACCGCCCCATCCACCAGTCAAACTAAATCTAAACCAATCAGAGAGGTCCCAGCACACCAACACAACAAAACAGGACAAACAACCAAACAAACCAACAGACAGACACCCGAATCAACAAAAACAACACCTCCCAACCCCAATAGAGCTAAGGAGCAGGATAAAACAAATACCATACCGACAACCAAAAAACATCCCCCCAGCGCGGCACAAAAAAAATAATAATAGAAATACTAAATCAACCCCGGATAAAAATTCAACTAAAGCACCACCCACCGGCAAGGAAGAAATCCCTAACAACATAACAGCTATTCAAGTTCTAGAACTTATCCGGGACATAATTGACGGGGTCATCAAACTAACTAAGGACAATCAAATCCATGCCGGTACCGTACTTACCCAGATATTGGACCTTGCAATACTGCGGATTAGACCCCAGAACTCTACACAAACCGAAAACCACGGTAGTGAATACATAAACGTAAACAGGGGGACCCAACAATGAACACAACAGAATCAATTTACATACTACAGTGGAATAGTAGAGGAATACGGAAAAACATTGCCGAATTAGTCCTTAGAGTAAATAGCGCCCTAAACAAGCCGGACGTTGTGTGCATTCAGGAGACTCACTTGAATGAGCAGAAAAACTGCCCTAAACTACCAGGGTACTCTACCTGTTACACCAAAAATCGACCTCAAGGGCAGCAGGGAGGCGGACTGGCAATCTATGTCAGCGATGCTGTATCAAGTGAGGCTGTCGAATGTACACAACTAATACCAGATCCCGAGCCGAAACCGGAACATCAAATTGTCAAAATAAACAATGGTAGTAGACCAATAACAATTGTAAACATGTACGACCCAGGTAGGGAAGTCATTAAACCGGAAACATTCAACGCAATCGTTGGCGAGCTCGGAGATCACACAATTATATGCGGCGACTTTAATGCCCACAGCGAGCAATGGGGAGGGACCCACTTGGATAGGAGGGGTGCCAATATTGAAAGATGGGTCGCATTATCCAACCTAGTCATACTAAACAATGGTGCACGTACCAGACTTAACCCTATAAATGGGAACATGTCAGCAATCGATCTAACTTTGTGCACACCCAAGGTAGCGGAGATAGCTGATTGGGAAGTAGATCATACCAGCACACTAGGCAGCGACCATTTTTCCATATTGACCACAGTTCAACTTAAAACACATAAAAACAATACACAAATGCCCCCAAAATGGAGATATGATAAGGCGGACTGGGAGATGTTTCGCACTCTCTGTGAGGAGATAGACGACGCCCAATTATATGACGAAAACATCGAAACCTTTAACGAAAACGTCATTAAAGCACTATCATCAGCAGCGGAGCACAGTATTCCCAAAACGGGAGGGCGGGGCATCAAACAGTCCGTACCATGGTGGAATGAGGATTGTAAACAAGCGTTACGAGATAAAAAAAAAAGGGCCCTAAACAGGTTTCGGCACTCCAAAAACAACCTCGATTTCCTTGTTTACAAAGAAAAAGAACGCCTGGCGAAAAACATCATATTTAAGGCAAAACAAACCTCATGGCAAAAATTCTGCTCATCCATAAATCTTAAGGCTAATTCAAAGCAGGTATGGGATAAAATTAGGAAAATAAGGGGAAAAAAATCCTTTGCAACCCCTAAACTCCCAGGACTTACAACTGACAGGGAAAAAGCAGAAAAATTAGCATCACACTTCGCCGGGATGAGCAGCAACACAAACCATACAGCTAATTTCCAAATGCACCGCAACAGGGTTGAAACACAATACCCTCACTTATTCACCGATAGGAGTAACCAAGACAGCCCCCTAAATGTTGATTTCACCATTCATGAATGGCGAAAAGCTCTATGCAGGAAAAAAACTACCTCGCCGGGGGAGGACACACTAGGCTATGAAATTTACAAAAATCTCCCCAAAAGAACCGAACTGGTGATTTTAGATCTGTTGAATGCGATCTGGCGATCGGGAGAGATTCCAACAAGATGGAAACAAGCAATTGTCATCGCAATCCCAAAACCTGGAAAAGATCCAACAGATATAAATTCGTACAGACCAATATCGCTAACAGATAACATCTGCAAGGTCATGGAGACCATGATAAATAATAGGCTTAAATTCCACCTAGAGAGTAAGAATTTGATATCAAAAAATCAAAGCGGATTCCGCAATAAACGCTCCACATTAGATCAACTTATACGACTGGAGTCAAGCATAAGACTGGCATTCAATGCAAAATATAAAAGTAATCGACATCTAATCGCCGTCTTCCTTGACCTCGAAAAAGCCTATGATCTAATCTGGACCAAAGGGTTAATTGCCAAATTAAACAAATATGGAATCACTGGCCACATACATAAGTTCATATCAAACTTCTTAACAGGTCGAACTATCCAAACGAGGGTGGGAGGACAGTATTCGGAAATACATGAGCTGGAAAACGGCACCCATCAGGGGAGTGTACTGAGTCCCACCCTTTTCAATATCATGATAAATGACCTGGAAAAGTCAATAAACCAAACTCAGCTGGACATATCTCAGTTTGCTGATGACAGCGGAATCTGGAAAGCGGGAAACCCGTCCAGTGAAGCTGTGGTGAGCGAAATGCAGATGGGACTAGATGGGATTGGTAGATGGGCAGATAGGTGGGGTTTCAAAATATCCCCCGGTAAAACAATAGGGGTGCTTTTTACACCTGAACTAAAAACACGCAGGGACCCCCCAAAATTATACTTAAACGGTACAGAAATAAAGTTTGAAAAAGTGGCTCGTTTCTTGGGAATGCTATTCGATGAGCGCCTTACATGGAGCAAGCACATAACAGAGCTAGTAAGGAGATGCGAAAAAGATCTAAACCTCTTACGAAACCTTAAAGGGACTGAGTGGGGGGCGGATCAGACCACACTCCTTACATTATATAGGACACTCATTCGATCGAAAATAGATTACGGGTGCCAGGCATATGCTTCGGCTCACCCTAATGTACTTAAACAACTAGATCGAATTCAGTACCAGGCTCTTGTTATTTGCACCGGCGCTCTCACTAGCACTTCTGGGGACGAGCTACGAGTTTTAACAGGTGAACCCCCTCTGCACCTTAGAAGGGAGGAGTTACTCCTGCGCTACGAGACACGGCTGTCAATTCACCCGAAATCTCACCCCACCCGCATTATCATAAACAAGTGCAACAAGCCCTTCCGACATAAACTTAAAGCAAACCTACCAGGAGGGAAAAAAATCCATGAACTACACAGGGAGTTAGAACTAATCACTACCCAAGCGGAAATAATACAACACCCGGACACCGCACCATGGACCTGTAAGGCCCCCAAAATCAATGTCGAAGCATTAAACTATGGGGACAAACAACATAACCCGTTAGAAATCAGGGCAAAAATCTTAACTGATCTTGCGAATAGATATGAGGGCTACACACAAATATATACCGATGGGTCAAAATCACTGGAACCCATGCGTACGGCAGCCGCAGTCGTAATCCCGGGGGAGAATATCACACTGGGGGCAAGGCTGCCTGATCACTGCTCCATTTATACAGTCGAGTTTTGGGCAATTAAGGAAGCTATAAAATGGATTGAAGAGACCCACACAGCCAAAACAGTGATAATCAGCGACTCCCTCAGTGTGCTACGAACCCTGGAAACAAATAACTCGTCCAGCAGGGAAAACATGCTACGGGAAATATATTTAAAGCTAAAAACCCTGGACCAACAAAAATATACTGTGGAATTCATGTGGGTACCCTCCCACATCGATATTCCAGGGAATGAAAGGGCAGATCAAGAAGCTAAAAGAAAGCTTAAAGAATCGGAAATACACCAAATGGATTATAGCGTACTGGAAATTTACAGTATCATAAGGCAGAAAATAGATACTAAATGGCAAAGGGAATGGGATAACTCAGCAAAAGGGAGAAAACTCTATCAACTGCAAAAGCAAGTTAGCAGGAATATATCAACCCCTAAATTGGTAAACCCATACGACTCCAAAGTCATAACACGACTCAAAACTGGCAAAACCCTTTTAGCCAGCAGTTTTGGAAGGTTTATACCAGAGATAAGAGCAGCAGGCATAAATTGCCCTCACTGCCCCGTCCCGGAAACATTAGATCATATCTTTAATACCTGCCCCAAATACACACCAGAAAGGACAGATTTCCAGGAAAAACAAACCAAAATAAACGCGCCAGCCCAGTATCCGACGTTTTTTAACACCAAAACGAACAACATCAACTCGATGTATGCAAACATCTTGGGGTTCATATCTGCCATAGGGAAAAGGGGAAAATTATAACCAATTAAAACACCCCCCCCCCCCACACACACACACACACACACACATACACATAAAATTCCGGTCTCCTCACAAAAATCTAAAATAAACTTAAAATTTAAAATAAAATTAAAAGGTCAGATCACAACGCAGGGAGGAACCAGGTAAATCCACAGCCCTTACGGTTGGAGGGTACGTCTCAACGAACTTGGGCCCTCGCACTGCAAGTATTTGAACCTCAAATCATTAGGACAGCCAGGAAAAAATTAGACACAAAATTTAAACTAAACTTAAAATTTAAAATAAAATTAAAAGGTCAGATCACAACGCAGGGAGGAACCAGGTAAATCCACAGCCCTTACGGTTGGAGGGTACGTCTCAACGAACTTGGGCCCTCGCACTGCAAGTATTTGAACCTCAAATCATTAGGACAACCAGGTAAAAAAAAAAAAAAAAAAATTAGACACAAAATCTAAACTGAACTTAAAATTTAAAATAAAATTAAAAGGTCAGATCACAACGCAGGGAGGAACCAGGTAAATCCACAGCCCTTACGGTTGGAGGGTACGTCTCAACGAACTTGGGCCCTCGCACTGCAAGTATTTGAACCTCAAATCATTAGGACAGCCAGGAAAAATTAGACACAAAATCTAAACTAAACTTAATTAATCACAAGCAAAGCAAGATTTGTTTTTTACCCCATGCATGACTACTAACGAAAGGAAGGAAAAGAATGGATGAATTGATGAATGAATGTTTTTTCTTTTTAGTATTAGAGGAAAAAAAAAAAAAAAAAAAAGTTGTTTCTGTTATAATTAATACATGCATGACTATATACTCTGCTTTCTCTACGCTCTTTCTAAACACCCACACTGGTACCGATATTCGGAAAAAAAACAGTCCAAGGAGTATCAGAACAACGCACCAATGAATCAATAATAGGACCCTTACAATGGCCCCAATCGAACCTAAGATTAACTATAATATTCGCGTTAAATGGAAAATTCTTGAAACTCGAAGCATTGTCATAATTGAACAAGTGGCTTACATTTTATTGGTATTAGGGACAGCCCGACTTAGCATAACTGGGCAGAATTTGATCATGTATGTACGTTCTTGGCGTTTCGGCTTCCGACACGCTTCGCGCCTTCGCTTGCTTAGTCCGTGCCTCCTTTTCACTCCTGACTGCGTGCTTGACACTATTCAATCATCAACGTGCGCTACAACGCGCACACATATACCTGTAAACATTGTGGTTCTAGTCCTATGTACAGGTATAAAGGTGCTCACTCTCATATAGCGCACATTCATTTAACCCCCTTAATTGTGGGGAACCATGTTGCGCTCGGGAGGTGTACTCAGAAATAATTTACACATCCCTCTGGGATGTGTAGACGGTACTCATCCTCCAATAGCGCGCAATCATTTTAACCCCCTTAATTGTGGGGAATCGTGCTGCGCTGGAGGGGAGTACTGAAAATAGAGTCAGGTGGTTGCAATCTGTCAACACACCTGACCACTCAACCCCCCTATGCGTGCTCGCACGCTGTGGGGGTATATAGTCGCACATGCCCGAATGGGCGAACGCGACTCTAATGTAAGAACAACAACACTTGAGCTACCAGTCAGCAGCGAGCATAGAAGAAGTCACGTCATATATTAGCGCTAGCGATGGAGCAAATAATACCTGCACTGAATGGCATCGGTCTTTCAGTTGCCTCAGGATGGAGCCTTAGAGCTCAGGAGAAGAGGACTACTCTTCTCCTGATTTGGGAAGAAAATATAGAGAAGGAAGAAGAATAAGCCCTTACAGAAGGCCTGGACGTGGAGCATGGAATTATCTACAATGGGGGCGTGTTAGGCAAACGCCTGCCACGTATCAGCGACAGGAAATGTCAACGGTACCTACCACGGAACCAAGGCAAACTTTAATACCACCTACTAGAAGAACAACAACAATTTCTACATCTGACTTCCCTAGTAGAAGAACAACAACTACTTCTACTTCAGACTTTCCCAGTAGAAGAACAACAACAACTTCTACTTCAGACTTTCCTACTTCAAGAAGAACAACAACAACTTCGACATCAAGTCCGTCAATTGAAGTTAGGAAAGAGATTCCTAAGCCAGCTGCGACAAGCAGTCCGCAGAAAGGGGCTTGGCAGGGAAATGAGGGAGGTAGTAGGGGAAAAACAAAAGAGGCCCCAAAAGAAATTATCCAAGAGGCAACAAGGGGGAAAATACCTGAACCTAGCAACATTTCAACTCCAAAACCGGTACCCCAGACTCGGGAATTATTCAAGGAGCCGGAACGGATAATAGTTGAACCTGTAGCTAGTAAAGCGCAACTACCCCTCCAGGGAAAAAAAAAGAGTCAAAGACAACTACGACAACAACAACAACAACAACAGAAGCAACACCAACAACAACAGAAACATCAACAACAAATCAGTGAGAGAGAGCAATCTCTGCTAGAAGAAATTACATACACTAGGAAAAGAGCCAGGAGGGAAAGTGAATTTATTCACGATGCAGACCACTGGCTCATTAACCAATATGAACCATACAACATTGACAACATTGTGGAGGACTCTACAGGTCATACAGCACGAGATCTCCATTTTGATTTCACAACATTATTGGATGCAGCCAAGCAGTCAAAACTAGGGGGAAAAACTTCGGACAAACAGCAACAAAAAATTAAAGAATCCAAAGACAACATCAAGAAAATGGGGAAAATTGCTGAATGCCCCATTCCACTTGCAATTTTATTGATGAACTGCGCAATGGAAATGTTTAAAATCTCAGCACCTCCTGTTAAGCTATGGGCACCTTTTTCGCAGCTTGTGGTGGCAGACTTGTTTGACCCACATGATAAATGCAAAAACAGAGTCAGAAGAAAGTTCGAGCCACCGGAAGACCTAAGGCATTACCTGCGACCGCCGGAGGATAACGAATAGTCCTATTATGGACGGGGCCAAATTGCCTGTCGGTTTTCATTTTGGCTTGAAAACCTTTTCGAATACAACCAAATCTTAACACAAATATGGTCAATTATCCACCGAATCCAATGTTAACTTGATAATATCTGACTAAGATCACAAAATTGAGAGGGTTACTCCAACCTAAATTATTTATTACATTATTTTGGAAACATAAGTACACTACGTACACGAAATTTCAAAATTGATAGGATATCAGGAAAATTTATTAAACTGTGAAAATTTGACCGTAATTACAATATGTGGCTTACACACAATTGGTAATAGGGACAGCCCGACTTAGTATAACTGGGCAGAATTTGATCATGTATGTACGTTCTTGGCGTTTCGGCTACCGCCACGCTTCGCGCCTTCGCTAGCTTAGTCCGTGCAGCCTTTTCACTCCTGACTGCATACTTGACACAATTCAATCTACAACGTGCGCTACAACGCGCACTCATATACCTGTAAACATTGTGGTTCTAGTCCTATGTACAGGTATAAAGGTACACACTCTCATATAGGGCACATTCATTTAACCCCCTTAATTGTGGGGAACCATGTTGCGCTGGGGAGGTGCACTTAGAAATAATTTACACATCCCTCTGGGATGTGTAGACGGTACTCATCCTCCAATAGCGCGCAATCATTTTAACCCCCTTAATTGTGGGGAATCATGCTGCGCTGGAGGGGAGTACTGAAAATAGAGTCAGGTGGTTGCAATCTGTCAACACACCTGACCACCTAACCCCCCTAAGCGTGCTTCGCACGCTGTGGGGGTATATAGTCGTACATGCCCGAAGGGCGAACACGACTTTAATCCAAGCAACAACAACAACACTTGAGCTACCCCGTTCACTTCTCAAAATGAACAAAACCGAAATCATTAGGCAAATTAGAGTTCATCTAGAGGTGGCCTGGCACCTCCTTCAGGAAGTAGAGAAGAGGGAGCAGGAGGAGGAGGAGGAGAAGGAAAAGAAAGTGGACATCAGGCCCCACCCAATAATGGAGGAGAAGTGGGATCCTAAAGCGGACCATCCTCCGTTTATTCTTAAAAACACCAAGCGCTGCATGAGTGCAGACACATGGAGGGGAAGCTGCCCCGCTTGTCGGGCAAAGCCAGGGAGGTGCCCACACCTCTAGATGAACTCAAACAAAAACAAACGGCCCTTTTCAGGGCCACCCATTACTCAAGAAAAGATTAATTTTCATCATTGCCATAGGTGTTTGTATGTTGGTGTGTTTGTATAGAGTGTGTTTGTTTTTTCCCCACTCCAAAAACAAAATTCCCTTTCTCAAAAAAAATGTTTGTATAGAGTGTGTTTGATAAAAAATAAAAAAAAATAAAAAAAGGATGGTGTGGTGTGTGTTTTGTTTGTATGTTTGATAAAAAATTTATGTTTTTGGAAAAAGGGGATGTTTTCCTTCACGTCCGCGCTTCTAGCATATAAAGCAGCGCCTTCCGCAGTTGCACCATTCACACTTCAACTGAAGAATGAATATAGTAGTAAATCTACAGGAAGCCTGGGACTGGATGGTGGAAGTCAAATATTACAGAGAACGAATGATGTGGTGGTATCCAGTGAACCTACACTGGGAAATACAATACTTAGCCCACATAAACATGGCCATGGGCCTGATTCAAGAAGTGAAGGAGGAGGAAGTAAAGAAGATCAAGAACTCCTCCTCACCTTGTCGAGTGGGGCTTCTTAAAGAAGCCCTGGATTGTTTAAAAAATATAGAAGACAATTTAAAGTGTCCAATCCTCACTCGACAAGAAGCGGCCCTGCTCCGAGTTCAGACCATTCTTAAAAAAATTATGGAGCAGGAAGTCCAAAACATCAAGATTATGTGGGCTAAGGAAAAAAAAGAAAAGGAATTCAATTGCCTGAACTTGAACTGGATGAAAATTCAGGACAAGTTCAGGCGATTGGGACATCCCGACTGGATACCCCAGAAGAAGAAAAACAACACGTTCCACCTCCCAGGCTTCCTAACCAAATGTTGGAGGAAGTAAAAAAAAATTCCAACGGCCCTTTTCAGGGCCACCCATTTTTCAAGAAAAGATTAATTTTCCATTCTTGCCTACCCTGTTAAAATTCCCGTACGACCCCAGAGTGTCCCCGCCATGTTAATTCCCGTAGGACCCCAGAGTGTCCCCGCCATGTTAAATTCTCGTAGGACCCCAGAGTGTCCCCACGACCCCAGTTACTCCCCATCTACTACTGCCAGTTCATACGAAAGCCGGTCTTATGACATAGAGCGAGAAACGCTGGAAAACCCCACTCAAAGTATGACGTCAAATTTTCGTACGTCACGATTACGCGGAAGTGATTTACCATTTTCAAGAGTGATCGATACTGTTTCAAGAGAAACTCTTTGCAAGTTTCTAATAGATTCTGGAGATGACAACGCATTTAAGGTAAGTTAATCCTTAATATTAAATAAATATTTGAAAACAATGGCAAAATGAAAAATTGGAATTAATATGTATTAATCGTAACTGATCAATTCGATTATTCTTTGCTGATCAACAAATGAATAAAAAATTTTTATAAAATATATGAATATATATATATATATATATATATATATATATATATATATATATATATAATATTTTGAGAGAAATGTCCTACATCTCTTTAGTAAATTGATAAGTATGATATCTAATAATTATTTCATATATTTTTTATCACTTATACTTTCTGTGACCTTTGAGAAAAAAAAACAATCAGACGATAAGTTTAGTTCGGCGAAATAGTGTAAAGTGGGTAGATAAGTTATGTAGGACAAAACAGATCACTTGCTACAGTGTTGGCTCGGTGGTACAATCGGTAGAACTGTAAGCACATTTTTAACATTTTACACGACTTTCCGAGCGAATCCCGTTCAAATCCCGATGTCGCTTTTTTCACACCATATTTCCTTGTTCCTTAAACTAAATTGTATGTTTAGGAAAATTTTAATTCTTAAAGACTAGAAGATGATAAAATGTATATGTTTATCTTCGATTTTATAATCAAGCTTTTTATGCAATGAAAGTTTCTAGAAGTCCATTAAATCCTAAACATAATAAGGATGTTTGATTATAAAAAAGAAGAAACAGAAATACGTAATTTCCAAATATATTTTACTATAGCAAACGGAAGTAACTTTGTAATGTAAGGTTCACAATGAATGATCCTAACGTTATTTAATTATTCTCGGGCGAATGTTATTGGATTGAATAAAGGTTTACAATGTTTTGCCTGCGCTTTCATGCAAAATTTTAGTTTATTGCTTTCATTTTTCTTAACTATTGAAGAAAATAAGTACATATGAAATGTGACATTAGTACGTAGTCATTTGCTCTTTTTAGGTGTGTGTGTGTGTGTGTGTGTGTGTGTGTGTGTGCGTTTGCAGAGGACACCAGTGTTTCTGAGTAGTTGCTGAAGCACCGTGTATAGTGTTTGTGAAGAAAGCCTCGGATCAGGAGGAGATTCCATTCAATATTATAAAAATCCCGGGACAGACGATCGAGATCGACAAGCATCCAGACCGAATGCAGAGTGCAGGACTGAGTAGGCATCGTCAAGAGTATTTGTTTAAGAATGTGAGGGGATTTGTCAGACCCTGCTATCAGGACATCACATATCCAAGACCCTTAGAGGAGTGAGGTTCTTCATGTTATTCTTTAGGATACTTTTAGTGAGACTATGTTATAATAATGAAATATAATTTTAGCATCACCATATATTTATTGATGTCATTTGATTATGTTAATTTGAAAACAAAATTAAGTTTCACAGAAGAATATGTTACAGCACCAATATCCATTCCCTGACTGAACGTGGCGATAATAAAAGCTGCATCATAAATATTTAACCCAGTTAACTAAACTTTTTTAGTAATGTACATGTACCTACATACGTACGTACGTCCACACCAGAGATTAACGTCTTAAAATTTAGATTAAACTCTACGTTGCAGCTTTTTACTTTCCTCAATAAAAGGCGGGCTCAACAAAAAGGAGTATGTTGTGTTTTTATTGTATTTTATTGTCACATATATAAAATTGATCGTGTTGCATTCTTACAGCACAATCTGAATTTCTTCTGTCACAGTTCATTAGTCTCTAATCCTGATATTTTTCCATTTCAATCATCCATACAATATGCATAAAGGTATTGAATTGGAGACTTACAATATATCTAATTTTCCCAACATATATTCATATTGCTGTTATCAACAATACTAACATTAGAACACCATTTTATTGCTGCCGGTCATGTTCAACATATCGAAGGTTTGCCATATCGCCACGCTGTGTTCTGGTTTGATTTGCAGAGATATCTGAAGGTACTTCAAGGCTAGATCTGCCAATTCCTCCTGTCAGAGAGTAACCTATATAAATATACAATTTGAGGTGTACTAGGATTTCAAAGTTTAATTCCATTATACATTGGAATTTTCACGTTACCGATTGATCCCTGTAACACTCATTTGTCATCGTTTCTCATACCCAGAAGAAGGGGAAATTATTCATAATATAACATGATAAAATGACTAATTATATGTGGGCGGACAGATATGTGATCTACAATGCGTATTTATTGGACATAACCTTCTTCTGTCTTTTATGACTTGAACATTTAAAGTTTTTTGCTTCGTATTTTTATTTTCATTCATATTGATGAATATACTCAAAGGTTAATACTTCAGTATATTTTCCTCTCACAGTTAAAATATCCAAATAAATTTGATGAACTAACTCTTTTTAACCACAATCTGTTTAATAGACGGTCCATTTCTCTCATATGAGCCTCTAGTGCAGACATTTTACCATTTCAAAATTGATTGCAATACGTATGTAGCTACGTAATCGACAACAGTACCGTTAGAACACTGTTTGATTGTTGCATGTCTGGTTCGACATGTCAAAGATTTGCCATACTGCCGCGTTGTGATTGGGCTTGAATTGTAGTGATATCAGAAGATACTCCAAAGCCACATCTGCCAGTCCCTCCTGTCTCAAACAATAAGCCAGCAGATTTAGACAGGTCTCCATATGGCTTACCCTCTCTTGTGTTATTGACCAGTTCAGGTTCTGGAGTGCCAACAGTCTGTGTATATTCATCCCCAGGGCTGAGTATGTCTGGTACTGTAAGAAGTACATATAGGGTCTAGCGTCCACCACCGCCCAGTCATACCAGTAGTGTTTCTCAGGATCTCTGAGGCCAGGGTCAGCACCTACTGACCGGAACATCTCAAAACACAGGGGAGGTAGAGTGCAGTAGATCTCTGATGGTAGATATATCACAGATAGAGCTATGCTACTCCTAAAGATTCGATCCGTTGTCAGTTCCTCTGACACAAATTTGTGAAAAGTGTCATCTTTAATTTGGCGGGAATCCACGGGTGAAATGTCCGATACATAATACCTGAAGTCCTGCTCCACCGCAGTCAGTACCTCTTCAGCCAGAGATGCATATTCTAATTTGAGATAGAATCCAGATAGTTTGAGTCTACCGCTAGTGACGTCAGAATCTGTGCCAATCCGAAGGAACATATGTGCGCTCTCCATATCTCTACAACACATACGATTTGTTGCAATACATGAAGATGCAAGTTGAGAGCCAAAGTGACCACAAAGAAGTGCAATAATTACGGACAAAGAATCTTGTAGAACTATGCTACAACTCTGGTATCCCTGTATTAGTGTATGCATCACAGCCGTGTTACCAGACCGTAGGATGTCTCTATAATAAAAATATGTGAACAATAGTGCAGTATCTATGAATATAAAATTATTTATATCCCTGCCGTGCCTTCTTTGCACCGCGTCTAAGATTGTATGCAATGTGTCTGACTGTGTCTGTCGCTTACTACAGGCCTCTGAGAATGCTTCTCCAAGTCCATCGTATCCAATCTGAGTAAGGTACTTGAAGTCCTGGTCTATTAGATGAACCAGTAAACTGTGTAATCGCCTCCTCAGTGGACCATGTACTTTGCCTAGAAACATATTTTCATTAGTTATGAAATAGTTTGGGCAAAATCCAGATTCAACCCAGGACGAAATTGTTTTCAGCATTAGATTCAAACAGGTCAAAAGATTGTTTGGTTTCCAAAACTCCCTGTCTGTTTGTCTATCAAGTGGAACAAGGCGGTCTTACAGTGATAACTTGAAAGACTTTCCCCAACTGCTGGTGTAATGAAACATTTTTTGATAATTTTCATCAGAATATAACAACCCATTTGTGTATTGTTCAATCTCCACATCAGCTTCCCCTCTACTGTAGTAAAAGAGATTCTCCACTCTAAATGTCGTTCTACGCTGAGAGGATTCCCTACTGGAACAATAAAGGCTTCTTTCGTAAGGAACACATCTTGTGTGATCCAGTTGTTGTGTCTGGGCCTCAGTAACCATGAAATCGCTTCTTGTGACCATCTATTAACTCTAACGCCCATTATATGATTCCAGTCGACAAATTCTCGTAATAATGTTGCAGCAGGCCCATGAATCTCATTTGCACTGGGATCAAAAAATAATGACGTTTTCAAAACAAGGCGCTGGTTACGGTCTATACCTAAATGTGCAGCTAAGCCTTCAAAGGGTCTTGTATGCAAATGTTCCCGAGACGAAAGATCTAAATATTGTAGCTTATAGTACCCGGGATAGGTATCCTGATCTGCCACCATCAGATAATTATTAATTCCGGGCACAGCATCTTGTATATTTCTAATAGGAGGACTCCAGGCAAGATATTTATAATGTCAATGTCTGATCTCAGACCCGGTGTGGTAGATGCCTCAATTTGACTTCCGAACACATATGTTTGACCACATTTACCACTTTCAACGCTAAACATAAACGTCAATAGTTCTTCTTGTTGATCCCGATTTGATGCAACAATTTCATGAGAATCATTGATACTGTGGATCTTCCATCACTTGTCTCTGTGTCTGCCATTGCATCTAAAAAGTTTAAAATGAAAATGCTCATATCAAAGTCATTATACAAAGTATCCCACTTTTATAACATAAATAAATAAAGTTGCTAATTAAAGAAGGAATAAGACTGATATTAAATACGGTCTTTTCAGACAATACATAAATCGTTGTGTAAGCAGTGCTGAGAGTTTCTGAGTCAATGTATGAATAAGGTAAAAAAGTGTAATTTTTTTTCTACACATGCCATAAAAGTCAATAGAAATAATTTGTTACGTTTTGCAGTTGAAACATGCACGACACTTGTGCTTCTTCAAAGTGTGTTTATCCGACGACATGGATGTATAAATAGAATAGATATTTGTAAGTCAGAATAGGTGTTTGTCCTGATTACCGTACCACCCACTTTATATCCTGCTTACATACGAGTTTGTATGCATGTGTGTATGTGAGAGTGCTGGTGAGTTTGGGTTATGAAGACTGTAAGTGACCATTACATATCGTCTCTATCCGATATCTGTTTCTTTTCTAAGTGTGGTTGTTGAATTGTAGAAACGTGTGCTGAATTGCAAGTGTATGAGTTTTTGATTGTACAAATAAGACCTTGTCTGTAATTTGGTGTGTCCTTCTTCATGTGGTGTTTTTTATTATTATTGCAACTATTATTGTTTCCTGCCATAGTCACCAACTCATGTTTCATTCCCAAACATTATGTTAAATTTCCATATACCCCATAGTGGCCGACAATGTTAAAGTTCGATATCACCCCCACCACCACCACCGCATAGTGCCGTTTGTGTTGTTAAATCTACATAGACCACAATACCGACAGATCTATGTTAAATTCCTTTGGGTGGGGCCGGGACAGGGAGGGGTCATACCGTCCCGAATTTCCTGTACTCTTACTTCCCAGAGGGGGGCCAATTCTTGTAGATGGCCATATTGACCCATCTCCATGTTAAATTCCCATAGATGACCTTAGTGCCCCATTCCCCTATCTCAAATTCCCATACATTCCCCTAGTGACCCATCTATGTTATATTCCCACACACCCCCATAATACTTCGACCCTTTTAATCATGGATTTCTTATAGAACCTCACACTGATCCAGATTTGCTATAATGTTAATTCACATAGGGCCCATCCACATTAAATTCTGGTAGGGCCCCATAAACCGTTCATGTTTAATCCTCGTAGAGTCCCATAAAACGCTCATGTTTCAATTTCCATAGAACCCGATACCCTCCCATAATGTTAAATTCCTATAGGGTCCCTATAGTGTCATCCTTGTATAAGTCAACGGCTGAATGCTAATTTGCATAGGGCCCACCATCCTTTTTAGAGCACGGTCATACCATCTTCTGTAACTAATATCATTGTTGTGAATATTAGGGACTTGTAGTGCATATGTATGAGTCCATGATTATATACAGCAGTGACAAATTACACAAAACCTCTACTTTGGCAGATTATGCAAAATAATGGATGTGTTGAATAATAGAGAATGCGTTATTAGAATTAATGCAATGTGTATAGTAAAAAGATCAGTATACAGTAATCTGTACATTATTAATTTTTATTGCACTCCTCCATGTGGTGGAGGAAAACCAGTATTAACTCGACAGGTTTTTCAACACAACACATGCTACTACAATAAAAATATATGTTGTTGAGTTCATTGTAAAATAACCTCTAAATATCTGCATAGTTATCCCTTTTATAACATTCATCCTTTTTGAACACATTCATACATAACCATTTACTAAATGATTTAGTTTCTGGCTTTGTATCTTTATGTATTTATTTATTATTATTATTATCACCTTACTTTACGGGACACTTGGCTTTATAAACAATTAACTTATTGTAAATTCTGAATTATTCATGAAAGAATCGATTTCTCGCTTTGTTGTAGTGGGAAATGCATATTTTAAATTCATAAATGCGGTTTTCAGTGCATGAAGGTTTTGGTGCACACAACGCCACCAGCAACAGTAAAACACACTGACTTGGAGAATTGATGCGACAGTAATAATAATAATAATAATAATAGATTACGATGATGACAAGAATAGGCAAAAAAACAAAGCAAGAACTAAATGAATAACTCAATTGTACCCATGCAGTCCCGGGTTTCGATTCTATAGCCGACATGTTCAAGATTTTGTCGTAATCTTAACTTCTCATACACCTGCACTTTATTTCCCTTCTTCCTCTGTTCATTTTCATTAATTTCCGTTCATATTGGTTTATTTTTTAAATATAGACGCGTCATCATGACGGTCTGGACCGTCGGTTTGCTATAGTCTGATGAACTTGTTGAAAGACGTGACAAAAGGGTGAAGATATAAGCAATGAAGACAATATTTACAGTTTAGAATAAAACCAATGTCTCACTCCTCATCATTGAGTACACGACGACGACGACAATAATTACAAGGACCCTTTCTAAATGACACAGACTAATTTAAGAGACCAGTAAAATTTATTATGTTTGATTTTTGCAATCGTTCTGTATAACACTCACTGCATCTACAGCTGATTGATGATCCCTACCCCTATTGCTAGCATTATCCATTAACATAAAAGCCCCGCAGACAGCAACAGCAACAACAACATAACTAAAACGTCTCTTTCAAAACGGCGTTGACTGATTTCAGAGACCTGTACAAATGATATTCATTTTTATTTGTATACCTGTTCTCTATAAAACTCACCTGCATCTACATGATCACCCTACCCTATTCCACTTTTGTACTGTAAAGCAGAATGGATTTCTGAATACCATTGTTTTCCTCATTCCGCCATGTTGAGTTGAAATGAAACACAAATGAATGGAAATACCAGGTCTTTTGATGCGTGCTATTTATAAGCATCTGGCATTTTTGCTAGGTAATGCCAAGGTAGCTGACGTCATTCTGAAAATTTACTTGGCATTTACTGGCAAATTCATTCCAAATTATCTGTTTAGTGATTTATTTTGATGGTTGTCATCTATTTATATTTCATGCTCAGTCATTTGGCTTGTTCTAGGTTTGTTTGTTTTTTGTATACGTTTTTCTCCATTCTCTTTGAAGGCTATAACAAATAGGATGTACTTATCAGCAGGTACAAAACTGGGGCGGCTGAAGGGAACTAGGGCATCTAGAGATCATTGAGCAGGAAAGGTTTAATTTACAAAACCCATGGCTTACCTCTTTGTTAGGTATTTTTTTAATTAATTAGGCAAATTTAGTATGGTTTATCTTTTTCTGAACACAATTATTCATGTATAAACCTTCGCAGTTAATAAATCTAGAATATTTGCCACACACGCATGAAAATATGCACCAGCTGTATATTGACCTGTGATATCGTGGTCTCGACTGAGAGTTGGATAGATCGACGAAGAACTCACCCCTGTCAGATTTCTTAACAAGAATCTACCATGTGACTTTTTCAACCCAATGAATGTGAAAATGTTTTTTCTGTTGTTAAAATCTTTTAAAGGCAAAACATGTGCCTTTACCTTCAGTTCCTAGAGGCAGAGTGACTCTGATTTTGGCAAGGGAAATCGGTAAATCAATAAGGAAGAATACACCACTCTTTTGACAACTTACACTTTATGAAATTAATTGTTGATACACTGCCTTGAGGAAATCAATTGTTTGGTACAAAGAAAAACTGGTATACCAGTGGAAAGAAGCAATGTAACAGGAAATTATATGTAAGTTCATTTTACAGGACTGCTGAACCATGAACAAGCGATGAACATGCATATTGCATAAATCCCACAGTTTAATATTAATCTCCTGTTATACATTTGGCTCAACCATTATGTCCAACCAATTCTCCATTTATTTTACAGTTTTTCCTTTGATTATTGACCGCAGAATTTTCAAGATAGATGCGTAAGATTGATACATTTCTTATTCTTGCTTAGTTGTGTTATATCAATCTATGATGTCAATCTTATAGTGGATCATGGAGGTAGAAAGTAAGTCTGTGTACTCAAACTTTTATTCATTTCCATAAAATACAAGATTCCATACCCATCGCTATTTGCAAGGCTGTTCCATTGGTGGCATTTACCATGCACAAGTTTGTTTATTTAGAATTTCTCTGAAGTGCATCTCCTCCTGTGGTGTTAAATTACTTTGAAGAATGTGTGATGACATGTTATGCAATGCTTTTGTGTCTGTACTGAAATAAGAATACCATTCATTAAAATTGGAGTGCAGTGCTTGACTTTTACAGAAAAAGCAAAACAATAGATTATAATCCCCATTATGTTCTCATGTCTAGTAAGTTAACCCCAAAATATACTAAAAATTTGTTCTGATTCAATAGTTCTAACTTAGAGCTGCAAAAAACTGTTATCTCCCCTTTAACGAGTCTTCCACAGAGCAGAGAGGGGTATGGGAAAAAAAGACAAAGGAATGTATTACAATGAGGCTAATGCAGAATAATTACTTACATAGATACAGAGACACAGAGAATAATAACAGATGTGGTTGACTGCACCAATAAAAATAGCAATTGTTTTTAAGGGTGTAAGAGACAGTTTTTATGCACAAGTTTGAAGCTGCATCAACCTGCCTAATAGAAAAATTCAGAAGAAATAGAAGGCACCAGCCAGGTCAAAAAAAGGTCTATATTTTTCTATAGTTATAATAAATCAAAATATAAGACAATGATTCATTTGCGCAGTCAAATCAATGGAAGTATAGCAAAGTAATTTGTGCACTCTAGCCCCAAATTCACACATGCATTTTCATGTCCAAAGGTCATCTAGACACACAGTGATCCTCAAAGTTCAAATACAAGCCCTTTCCCTATGTGTTAATTTTGAAAAACATTGTGTACTAAACAGCGTGATGCAATTCAAAATAGTTGCCATCCAGGCCGTTTTGAGATATTCTACTTGCATTGAACTCAACGTTTCCTCTGCTATGGGTGGCTGGCTAGCTCAGCTTCTGTGCCGATTGTTGGTATTTCACTGTCTAGATACTGTGAAGAAGCTATGTGATTTATATATGCCTCACATCAAAAACAATGCAAACCCGAAACAGCTAATTTACAAAATATATCAATATCTTTAAGTATTAAACAATAATAGCTGAAATAGTCACACTATAGCCTTAAGCTGAGAATTTTTAAAGTGGCCAATTTGCAAAACTATCCCTTTCTACCTGGATACCAAAAAGATGCAATAAGATCTCTCAATGTTCACTTGATTTTGCCTTCCACGTGTTTTGTTACTCTCTCATTTGCAAGAGGGCGTATGTTCAAAATACTGTTTCAGCCATCGACATTACGACAAGGGTTGATGTGGAACGAAAGATACCTTGATAGATGATGCAACTAAAATATAAAAAACGGGGGTGGGAAACAGGCGGATAAGGAAAACTCGCGTGACACAATGGGAAAGAAGAGCTGATCATATCAAAGTTTGAAAGAAAGCCGAAGTCATAACAAATCAGTTAGACAATATTCTCCCGTGAGATAATATGCGTAGTCTGTGTAGTGATGGTAGCGCCCTCGGTTTCTCTACCAATATCTATTTCATCACCTACCCTGCGATCAGCATCTGGTATCCCACTCGAGCATATCGTCAAACCGATGCAAAATATATACCCTGACAATGAATTCTCTTTTGAAAAATAGTCTGTGCCCGTAATATGCAGTTATTACTAGTACTAATATTGATAACATTACCTTCTTCATCGACCTATCCAACTGTCAGTCAAAGCTACGAAAAAGAAGAGACATAACTGCTGAGAATACGAAAAGTTCAGACTACCACAAAACCTTGAACATGTCGGCTCTGGAATTGAACATGGGACTGCATAGGTGGAACTCAGTTGTTCCCTTAGTTCTTGCTTTGTTTTCGTGCCTATTGTTGTCATAATCGTCATCAGTAGTAGGGGGGGGGGTACTGGGCCCGGGGGGGGGGGCGCTATGGCCCCTATGGGATTTTAACATGGCGGGGGCCTCTACAGACCCTATGGGATTTTAACATAGCGGGGGACTCTACAGACCCTATGGGATTTTAACATAGCGGGGAGCTCTACAGACCCTATAGGTTTTTAACATTGGGGCCTCTACAGACCCAAACGGGGAATTTGAACAGGGTAGGCAATCATGGGAAAATTAATCTTTCCTTGAGTAATGGGTGGCCCTGAAAAGGGCCATTGGAGATTTTTTTACTTCCTCCAACATTTGGTTAGGAAGCCTGGGAGGTGGAACTTGTTGTTTTTCTTCTTCTGGGGTATCCAGTCGGGATGTCCCAATCGCCTGAACTTGTCCTGAATTTTCATCCAGTTCAAGTTCAGGCGATTGAATTCTTTTTCTTTTTTTTCCTTAGCCCACATAACCTTGATTTTTTGGACTTCCTGCTCCATAATTTTTTTAAGAATGGTCTGAACTCGGAGCAGGGCCGCTTCTTGTCGAGTGAGGATTGGACACTTTAAATTGTCTTCTATCTTTTTTAAACAATCCAGGGCTTCTTTAAGAAGCCCCACTCGACAAGGTGAGGAGGAGTTCTTGATCTTCTTTACTTCCTCCTCTTTCACTTCTTGAATCAGGCCCATGGCCATGTTTATGTGGGCTAAGTATTGTATTTCCCAGTGTAGGTTAACTGGATACCACCACATCATTCGTTCTCTGTAATATTTAACTTCCACCATCCAGTCCCAGGCTTCCTGAAGATTTTCTACTATATTCATTCTTCAGTTGAAGTGTGAATGGTGCAACTGTGGAAGGCGCTGCTTTATATGCTAGAAGTGCGGACGTGAAGGAAAACATTGCTTTTTTCCCAAAACATAAAATTTTTTATCAAACATACAAACAAAACACACACCACACCATCCTTTTTATTTTTTTTATTTTTTTTATCAAACACACTCTATACAAACATTTTTTGAGAAAGGGAATTTTGTTTTTGGAGTGGGGAAAAAACAAACACACTCTATACAAACACAAAAACATAGAAACACCTATGGCAATGATATATGAAAATTAATCTTTTTTTGAGTAATGGGTGGCCCTGAAAAGGGCCGTTGGGTTTTTCTTAGAGTTCACCTACAGGAGGTGCGGGCACCTCCCAGGCTTGGCCCTACAAGCGGGACAGCTTCCCCTCCATGTAGCTGCACTCATGCAGCGCTTGGTGATTTTAAGGATAAACGGAGGATGGGTCACTTCTGACTCCCAATTCTCCTCCTCCTTCTCCTCCTCCATCATCGAGTGGGGTCTAATGGGTACTTTCTTCTCCCTCTCCTCCTTCTCCTTCTTCTCCAGGTCTTGGAGGAGGTGCCAGGCCACCTCTAAATGCACTCTAATTTGCCTAATAATTTCGATGTTATTCATTTTTGATGAATAAGTGGGGTAGCTCGACTAGGGAAAGTGTTGTTTTAATATACTAGAAGCGCGGACGTGAAGGAAAACATCCCTTACACCTAAAAAAAACATCACTCACACTATTCGCGTCTGACGTCATTCCTATGACGTCATACTAGGCTTCGCGGATTTTGCACTCCATCACCCCTTACCCCAAAAACACAAACCTAGTGCGCGGACACTAAAAGAAACTACTTTTGATAAAAAATAACACATACAAACACACCACCCTTTTTTTGATAAAGTTTTTTTATCAAACACACACCACACAATCCTTTTTTATTTTTATTTTTTATTTTTTAATCAAACACACACCACACTATCCATTTTTTTTTTAAAAAAATTAAATTTTTTATCAAACACACAAACACACAATTATTTTTTTATATTTTTTTTATATCCAACACAAACACACACTCTCTATACAAACATTTTTTTTTTTTTTTTTGAAGAAAAGGGTTTGTTTTGGTGGGTAAAAACACAAACACACACACATACAAACATATATATATATATATATATATATATATATATATATATATATATATATATATATATATATATATATATATATATATATGGCAATGTAAGAGTGGTTATCTTTTCTAGAGATCTGGGTGGCCCTGAAAAGGACCGTTGGTGGTGAAGAAGTTATGTTGTTTAACTTCTAGTTGCGGTAGCAGCGGCAGCTGCAGCAGGGCGGCCACGTTTAGCCACCGGTCTCACGGCTTTAAGACAAGCAGGTCTTTTCTGGTAAAAGAGAAAGCAAACTCATCGCAGTCTATCTTACAGCTGACTTCTCCGTCGGGTAGTTTCATGGACTGCAAGAGTTGTTGTTGTTGTTGTCTTTGCTGTTGCTGCTGCAGTCTTTGTCTCTCCTCCCATTCCGTTCTGTCCCGAAGTGTTTCTTCTCTTAGGACTTCTTCCACCAGATCATGAGCCATTTGTAGGAAGATCATTGTCTTTCTCTCAGGGTTGGTCTCCATCAAATGATGCTTCACCCTCTGCATATTCAACATAGCGTCGTTCAGTTTGTTTATCTTAGCTGCTGCCATCTTCTTGAACTGTTGAGATCTTGACGAGTCAACGAGAATGACTACACTATTGTTGTTGTTGCTTGCATTTACGTCGTGTTCGCCCTTCGGGCATGTACGACGAATTACCCCCGTTAGGGGGATTAAATATGTGATTTAACACATTTCTAGTTGGTCAGGTGTGTTAACAGTTCGTAACACACCTGACACTTACAGATGTACACCCCTCCAGCGCAGCATGATTCCCCACTAAGGAGGTTAAAATGAATGCGCGCTATTGGAGAGGTAGTACCCTTAACACACCCTACAGTCAATGCATGGTTGCCCCACAAAGGGGGTTCATTGAACGCACGAAATCGTAAGGTGTGTTGATATACCTGTACATAGGACTAGAACCACAATGTTTAATGGTATATGTGTGCGCGTTGTAGCGCACGTTGTTGATAGAATTGTTTGAAGTAGTCAGTCAGGAGTGGAAAAGGCGGCACGGACCAAGCAAGCGAAAGCGCGAAGCGTGGCGGAAGCCGAAACGCCAAGAACGTACATACATGATCAAATTCTGCCCAGTTATACTAAGTCGGGCTGTCCCTAATACCAATTGTGTGTTAGCCACATATTGCAATTACGTTCAAATTTCCGCAGTTTAAATAATTTTCCTATTATCCTAACAATTTTGAAATTTCGTGTACAGAGTGTACATATGTTTTCCAAAAAAGGTTAATAAATTGAATTTGGGTTTAAGTAACCCTCTCAATTTTGTGATCTTAATCAGATATTATTAAGTTATCGTTTGACTACACTGGCCAACGCACCGCTTTATATGCTCGAAGCGCGGACGCGATGGAAAACATGGGGTTCAGATCGAGAGTGAGAAAATGGACAGAGGGGGTGACTTCAGATCGATAGAAAGAGAGAGATAGAACATATTCATTTTGTTTTTTCAAATTCAATAAAAAACCACACAACACCATATTTTTTTTCTTCCAACAATCAACATTTTTTAATGAACAACAAGGAGAAGCTACTCTAACATAAAAATTTCAAAACTAACAATCAACAAGATATTAAACAGGAACATATTTACAGGGTTGACAACGTTGGGAAGGTAAACTAAACTTCCACTTTTCTACATCTACATCATTCTGATGCACACTACGTTTCTGAGCTAAAGACAAGAGATAACCATAACGTTCACAAAACCATCGTTCTACTTTAGCATCATTTCGAGCATAGTCTCTATCAAAACAAGTCACTAAATGTTCTAAGGAATATCGGAGACTGCGTTGATGAAGAAAATGTACACAATATCGTCCACACACCATGGAATCCGATCCTTGTAATCGGGCATTATTGAATCGAGTAGAGACGGCATTTCTTCTCATAAAGTCGATGATGTCGTTTTCCAAAGGAGGTAATCCATGAGAATCAAAAAATTCCACACCACCATTGTGATCGTTGGGAAAGTACACAGCTACCCAATGGGTTCCTGGTCGATGACTGTCGTCGGTATTGATGACATAGGCATGAACGTCTTTAGGTTTACGATGAGGTAGTTCATCTTTAGCACACACCACAGGATTCCAAGATGAAGTGTAGGAACTGCGAGTCAACAGGTAATGAAGTTCCCTGGTATCCATTTTTTTCACAGGAAATAATGAGTCATCAATTCACACTTGACTTTAAATTTGAATGGTTTTGTCAAGTAATTCCACGAATATTCACGGCGGATAGTTTCTGTACTCTGTTCAATGGGACCTTCGATGCGTTTGATCTCCAGAGGAGTGAGTGAAGGTGAAGAAGAATCCTGCAAGTCTTTATACCATTGTCTCAACACCTTTTCTTCCGAGATCTGATACCAAGCCTCTTCCAAATATTCGTCCTTCATATTTTTCTTTGCCTGTCATCATCAAACATTTGTCGTGTTGTTTTTGGCTGGGATGATCGATTTGACATCCATGACAATGTTCTCGGGTCAAGCTGTTAATTCTTTCAGTCAATTCCTTAGCATAACAGGAGACTAAATGTTTTTCTTGTTCAGGCCATCGACAGGCCATAAATCCAGTAAACTGAGGAAAAGGATTATTCTCTTCTTCTTTTTTAGGTACTGAATGAATCACTTCGTCATCATCATCATCCGTAGTAGTTTGTGACTGCTGAACTTCACAAAATCCCTCATCTATCTCCATAGGTTCTTCTTCTACGTGTTGCATCTTTTTTTCTTCTAATAGTCTAGAATCACTTCTCTCAAACTGTTGATTTCCAGAGTGTTATCAAATTCTGCATACAAGACGACGTTCACTGTCTCGGGTAGAGGATCTCCAAACTGAAGTTCCACACGAAGTGGGCCTGATTTTATAGGGTGGAAATGTCCTTCGTCGCTGCCTTGGTCAGGAGTGAAATCAAATCCCCACAACGCATACCCTCCTGCATAATCGTCGTACGAAATGCCGTGGCTGGTGTTGGTACCTAACTGTCCTGTGGCTTCAAACAGGCTCAGGTAAGATCGCAAGTAATTTTTCTGGGCGTCGCCAAAGTTAGGTTCAAAAGGCCTGGTACACAAGGTTTTGCCATCTCGACTGACTTCTATCTTGGAGACGTTGTAGTGTTGAAACTCGAACGGATTTTCGTCGTGGACTCCGTTGAGGGCTGCATTACTGACGATGCCAATCAGCAAACGTTTAGGGAGCTGTCCTTGGAAGACGTGATCTTCGACTTTGGATCGGAGTCCAGCGGCAATGGTAAAGGTTTTCACTTCCACTCGTCGCATAGGATACTTGGCAGTGGCTCTGCTCAACGTTTGACTGATGTCGTTGACTACTTTTGGTAAGACTTCCACACGTCGCACGTAAAGTTTGGCTTCTTGGATTTTGGTTTTCCACTCGTTAGCATGAGCCATCAAATGGAAGGCGGCACTACTGCGATTCAGTCTCAGGCGTACATCCACTCCGTTCAACAAATACTTGTCTTGCAACCATATGTCCAAATGCAAACGATCCATTAATTCTAAACTGCGTCTGATTTTCTTTCGACGGTCGTTAAATCCCACATTGTGAGGGACTGCTGGAATTATAGGATCACCATCATTAGCAGCAGTCTTCGCCGGTACTGACAGCTCTGTGTCGTTGAACTTTTCCGAGGTGTCAGGTTTCCAGACCACTGAAGCATCCAGATGAGTGTTCTTGGCTTCTTTTCCGTATGTCAAGAGATTTTCCAAATAAGCACGGTAAGGGTAAGTATCCAAACTGCTGCTGACCAGTTTGTTATTCAAGTACAAATCTACTTCGCTGAACAAAGAATGCATGAAATTATTGACGGGTGCCACTCTGGCAGCTTCCCCAGGAAGGGTGTTGTCATTTTTTGTACTTGGAGTTTCAGGTAGAAGTAACTGTTATTCAGATCGATGTAATCTTCGGTTTGTCCTTTGATTTCAAATTCGATAGGAGCTGAATCCGTCAAAGACGATACAGGATGAAATTCCACCCATTGGGATTCTTGCATCGTCATCATGGTGGGAGTCATGGTAAACATATCCAGTTCTGACTTGGTACATTCGCAAGAATCTCGGTGCATCATTTTTTTTCACAGTTAATAATCAAACACGTCTAATTCTCTGACGGTTCTTCTTCTTTTCTTATTCTTTTTTGAACCATCGTGTGTTCTTTTATGAACTTTGAAGGGATTTCGATGTCGTCGTCTCTTTCTACCTTGTCCTTGCTGTGAAGTGGAGGAAGAAGTAATGCCAGGACCTGAACCGTGAAGCGCATTTATAGGACTCTCTCGGAGACCCAAAAGATCTTTGCCAGTGTTCATCAACACATTTTTGCCTGCTCTCATAAAGGCTTCTTTAGGATTTTGTTTGTCGATGAGGACATTTTGCAAAAATTCTTTTCCTTGCGTCAAAGCGGCATCTTTTAAGGCATGGAATCCTCGAGTCACCATGGGTTTCAAAATAGGGGCTACCGTCCGAAAAGCCGATCTTAACATATCTCCTAAACCATGTCCTCGTTGTCGAGCCACTCCTCGGTACACTGGATACATTTTTGGTTACAATGCGTTAGAGAACCTTTTTCGAAAATGTAGTTTCACCGTGACTTTTCCTTTGTCAATGAATGGCACACTTTGTCCCAAATCTCCTTTTATACTAATGTTGACACTGTCAAAATACGATTTACTGACTGGAAGATAATGAGGATGTACAAATTCACGGTGAACGTGAAACGTGTTTCCACCTTCTTCGTACGCACCAGCAGCAGAATCCACTTTGAAAGGAATGACTCTCAGTAAGGGCGCAGCTGTGTGTCCCACCACGTTGTATTCCACCACCTCGGAGTACACAAACATTAAATTTAAACCTTCGTTCAATTCGATAGGGGTTTTAAAAGCATCTCCGAATTCTACGTTACTTTTGATTTTTCGAAGAGAATACAATTTATTTCCACCCAAAATAGCATACAATCCAGGAGAAAAAGTGATGGTTAAGGGTGTTTTCTCCTCCACTGGTAAGCCTTTGTCTTTCTCGCCAATGAGTTGCCCCCTATCTTTGAAAAATTGCAAGATGAAACGGCGTGACACAGCATGGTAAGCAATTCGTACAAATTTATCGGCTTTGACTAAGGCTGTGCCAAATTGGAGTCCAAACTTGTTCGCAATCGTCTCCACCAAATGTTCAGCACTAAAATAATACCCCGTAGGAATTCTCATGGTATACTGCGACAAGACAGGAGATTTAGGATCTACTACCCTTTTGAATGATTCCCACATTAGAGGATCATTTTTTTCCAACTCATCTTGCATTTTTGGGTTCAAGATTTCCACGACGAAAGTGTTTTGACCTTGGTCGATGTTTTGAATTTGTGTAGGATGAATGATTTCTACCAAAGCCACTTCCCAATGAGCTTCGTGATCCAATTGGATGGCCTGAGATAATTTGGCCGTGAAACAACATAAGGTGTTGTTTGGAAACACATCCATGGAACTGTCACTGGGTAAAGTTAAATAAAATTGGTCATTCATAGTAGGTCTAAAGTGGTTTTGGTCTCCGAGGAGTCACTCGAATTCAAAGAATGTTCAAAGGGTCCCAAAAGAGGAGTGGTATTATGGTGACTGAAAGAAGAAGGTGGACTGGCGTTGGTCGTACTACCGTGGTTGCTGTGGCTGCTGTTGTCCGTTGTCGTCGTAAATTTCAAAGAGGGACTGGGTAAAAGATAACCGATGCAACTGCTAAGTAAAATGGTCCACAATTGTTTGTCCCCTTGTTGCAAACTCAAATTGGCAATGGCTGCTCCGATGACACAATACACTGCAAAGATCTGGCAGAAAAAGACGATTTGATTTTTAGGCACACGTTCTCCGCACCACACCCAGAGCGGTTGTTTTTGTAATTCTTGAAGAGAAGAACTCTGCGAAGGAGTCGAGGTCGTGGTTGTGTTGAATGGCATGTTAGGTTACTTCTTTTTCTTTTTATAGTCGACGACTTGAGAAGCAGCAATCCAAGAATCAAAACTAGGAGGATATCCTTTCCAACGTACTTTGACTTCTTCTACTCGACGTTTACCGACTTTGCGTGTTCTTTGTTCGAGAATGCTTTCGATGTCGTACAAGGCGTCTTCTTTTTTGGTCACTCGTTGTAACTCAGGCAAGTAAAATGTTCCTTTGAACACTTCACCGTGCATGTCTTCCAATTTATAGACGGGAGGATCACGTCCACGCAGGGTGGTAAAGACACGAAACAATTCGGTGGTCCAGTTGGGTAAATAACCTTTGTCAAAAGTGCGTTTGGTTTTTCCGATGCGAACCCAATCTCCCGTCTTCAACTCCAGCAAGGTTTTTTTCTGAGGTGGTGGTGGTCTGCTCCTCTGGGGTGTACCAAACAATCGATCAAACACGGTCACTTCGTTTTCAGGGCTGACCTCTTCGGGGGCACATCCGATGCTTCGATGGTACGATTGATTGTACGCTTTGACCAAACGAGGTAACACGTCGATGTACTTGAGAGTATGTTGATGTGTAAAATATTTCCACATGCGTTCTTTCAAAGTTCTTTGAAAACGTTCCACGATACTGGCTTTAGTTTCAGGATTTTCGGTAGTAAAAAAATGAATCTGTCTTTGTTTCAATTCTTTTTGAAAAGCTTGGTTTAGAAATTCGGTGCCTTTGTCAGTTTGCCATCGTAAAGGGTGACGACCACTTTGTTTCAAGACCAATTTTAAGGCACGTACCAATTCGGTACTGCTTTTAGATGTCAAAGGCACGACCCAAGCAAATTTAGAAAACACGTCAATGACACAAAACAAATATTTGTGACCACGATTGTAGGTGGCCAAATGAGAGACGTCGGCTAAATCGGCTTGCCATTGATGATCGATGCCTTCCACTTGGGTTTGTCTTCTAGAAAATTTTCGTCGAATGGGTTTGTGTAACGTGTACGTCGATTGTTCTTGTAACCATCGTCGTACTTCGGGCAAACGTACACTTTTCAATTTACTTTTGGCAGCTCGATATAATTTTTGAACTCCTCCGTAACCAGCAGCATGGCCAGGATTGTAGTAAATGGTGGCTAAAAGTTTCTCCATGATTCCTCAATAAGTCAACCAAGTACCAATGCTCTTTTCTTCGTGGGGTATCTTTTTGGATTGCAATGCTTTACGTGTCCGACGAGCCACTGGTGTAAAGGAGGATGTTGTTTGAACAGGGGTCATCGGTTCTGTTTTGACTTCTGTCTTCACTTCTTCCTTTTTCACTTTTGATGGTAATGGGGTAGACATCATCTTTTTTATCCAACCCGGTGTGGCTAACTTTTTTTTTTAAGAGGTGGAGTTTGTAACTCTTCTTCTTCTTCTTCTTCTTCTACTTCTTCTTTTACGTTCATCCCTGTGGCGGTGTCTGTTTTAGTAGTGGTGGTGGTCACTTTAGGTTCGCTTTTCATCAGGGTTTTGAAATCTCTCAGAGTGGGTGGAGCTGTTTCGTCGACAGCTTTTTGGTGAAAGAGTTGCAGACGTTGTAAGAGTTGACCGTACCTTTGCGATTTTTCTGTTTCTGACAAATCGCTTCGTTCCATCAGGGCTTGTAATTCTTGGTGATAAATCCACTAAACTTTGTAACACGCAGGTTCTTTCTTGGACTTTGGTTTTAGGGGAAGGTACTTTGTTCGCGGCCGCTGCCATAGCCAAATCAGCCGATGTCGAGGGTCCCGAAGTGGTGACTTTCGAAATAGGTTTCCATTTTTGCATCAAATTAGGAAACACTTGTCTTAAGTCTGGTTTGGCAGGCACCATCGTGAAGGGTGGTGAAGAAGAAGACAAAGATGATGTGGACGCAAAAGGAGACCTCGTCACTGCTGGTTGTGGTGGTGGTGGTGCTTTGCGGGTGTACGTTTGCGTCCTGGCAGCAGTACCTCTCTTGCGGCTCCTTGCAGTGGTGGGTGTTTTTTTCTTCTTGGCAGAACTTTTCTTTTTTGGGGGGGATTTCTTCTTTTTAGGGCTTTTCTTTTTTTTGTGGCTTTCTTTTTTGGACTTTTCTTCTTTTTTGGTGTTTTGGGTTTTTTGGCTTGGGCATTAGGATCCCATTTCAAAAGGGAACGAATCATAACCCCTCCTAAAGAACCGCTTCCTCCAGGGATTAAAATGATTTGTTTTTTAGTCCGTGGATCGATTCTAGGATCAGCTAGTTGTGACAACGCCCCTATATGTTTTTGAAAAAAACGTTGAGTTTGATGAGGGATGTGAATGATGCCTTGCAGTAATTGACCTGCCGTCAAAGTAAACCATCGTAACACTTCTTTAAGACTAGCTTCTAACAAATGAGCACGGACTTGTGCATTTTTTTCACGACTGATGCCATACAAGGCACGAATCAATTTAGCCGGAGGATGAGATTGAAAGGAAGTCATCTCGAAGACTGTGAGGCAGAAATGACGCGGTAGATGTTTTTATAGTTTTTTTTCTTTAGAGTGTGGCTGAAGGGGACGTGTAAATGACAGGACCTCCTTCTTGACACCAAGGGTGAAACAATTGGGCACGAAATCTCAAATAGTCGGGAGTGGTCGGTTTTAAGTCGATGAGTAAATGCTCGTGAGGTGTTTGAGTGGCATCGTCGTACGCATAATTTAACCAAGGAGTGCCTAACTGTTTGGCTAACACTTGCACTTGAGATTTGTCTCTGGGGCTTTTAAACAACACCACGTAATGAGCGTTGAGACTGATGGTACGATGGGCTTTACTTTGTTGAAATAAATTTTGTGTAATGTATACAATACTAGCATTTCGATGGTGTCCTTTTCGTGTAAACCAAAGTTTAATTTCTTCTTCGTCTTCTCCTAACATGTCGTCAAAGATGACTAGATGTGTTTGACTCACGTCAGACACGATCCCATCGTCCTCGCGAGGGATGCCTTCTACAAATGAAATGGCTTCTCCTTGACTTTCTTTCAATAACGTGTAAGACGATTGCCACTCTTTGTAACACCACACGTTGCGTTGAGGTGAACGATCGAACAAATGAGATTTGTGTTCGATCAAACGTTTGACAAATTCGGTTTTGCCTGAACCACTGGGTCCAGCAATCAACATGTTAAAAGGATGGCGCAGATACAAAGCGTCCCAACTGGGACGATCTAACTTTTCGTCAATCACTTTGACCACAGCAGAAGTAGAAGAGGCAGACGAGGTAGAAGATGTAGCCATGACTGAGGTAGGAAGATTTTTGAGAAGAAGACAAAAGACCCAAGACATTTTATACGTTTCATACACGTTTATTTTTTTTTTGTAAAAACAACCAACACAACAAAAAATATTTTTTTTTTTACACCAAGTGATAATAATAGAGTAAATTGCATGAGGTAAAAATGCTGACGTACAAGAATAAGGCTACCAATAAAAGAATCAAAGTGTTGTATAAACAATTAAATGTACAACAATTAAATGTACAACATTTTGGTGTCCTAGGAATGGAAGGCCCAGGTACTGGGGGTGGCAATCTTCTGGTCGTCTTTGTTTTGGTGGAAGAATGAAATGTCTCTGACGGTAAGGAAGGGTTGTGTTCCTCAGGGGGTCGTTGAATTTGGACAACAGAGTGGTCATCTTTCTCTGTTGTGTCAGGTTCTTCTTCTTTCAGTCGTTCCCATTTCACTTTTGGACACTTAGTGGCATGCCAGATCTTTGGCAAACTGAGCCACTTCTTGTAGCCAAGCATTGAAACCAAGACCTCTCCAGTCACGTACATCTTTCCAATTGAAAAGTTGTTGGTGTAACTCACTAGCAATACACACTTCTTGAAACGTATGAAAGGTAGATAAAGTGTGACGAATGTCTTCTTCACACGGAGGTACCTCACTGGTTTTCATCACCACTCTCAACACTTTGAGTACAATTTTTCTTTCGTGTACTGATAAAATCAAGTCTTTATAATCCTCTACTAAGGGTGGTGCATGAATGGTCATGTTGTTTTTGATGGTTCATTAAAATAGTCCAAAACAACCACGGGTCCTCCAAAATAATCCAAGGCAAACACTGTTCCTCAAAAATACTCCACAACGAATGTCCTGGAAAACGAATTCCAAGATAAACAGTCACTAAGACACACACACCACATAGCGTCCAAAATTCAATGGAAACAGTTCTTGTATCAAGTCTTTATAATCCTCTAAGGTCTGAACACGATCGTTGACTTCCTTCCACGGAATCCGTTTCACGAGTGAGGAGTACAGGTCTGACAGGGTGAGACTTTATAGGGTGAGATGGCCAAGGTGGGTATCTTGGGTGGTGGGTTTTTATATCCAGGTTCCCAAGGTTGGTACCTTTTGTGATAGTCTTCTTCAAAGTACATGTGATACAATCTTCCCAAAATCAGTCTTCTCATACTTTGGAAGTAAGCATAGTGTACAGCTCGAGAAATGACTTTGAGTTTACGTTTCACTTGTATCTTGACAAACTCTCGGTAAATGCGTACTCGCACCTCCAAAGGCAAACCACGAATGTGTTCTGGTAAAGTTTCCGACTTGGAAAGAAGTCATTCTCTTTTGTGTTCTTCACGATAGCGGTGATAGTTATTGTCCAGAATCAGATTTCTGATACGGTGAAAGTCACGGTAGTGCGCAAATCGAGGAATGAATTGGAGTTTCCGTTTCACTTGGATCTGAACCAACTCTTTGTAAATGCGTACTCGCAGCTTCGAAGGCAAGTCATGAATGCGATCTTCTAAAGTAATCTTCTTGGTGACAAAATACTCACACACCAACCAAACGGAATCGGTGGGTAAAGGATGTCCAAAACAATCAGTGATTATCCTATCTAACTTCAAACGACGTAAAGGCGATTCGTCTTGAGGTGACAGTTCTTGTAACAGATTTTGGTATTCTTGTAAGTTGGTCACATTTTTTTCCTTCACTTCGTTCCATCGAATTCTATGTTAGACTGCCACATTGTAGGTGGTACCCTCCAAACTCTTAAAGTTGTCGGTTAGTTTTTCATGAATGTCTGACCATTTGAATATCTTGGCCCAAATCAGATGTCTTATCACATTCAGATACCAATGGTTACAACATGTCTGTCGTAAAGGATGTAACTGTTTTTTACGTTTCACTTGGATCTTGACCAATTCTCTGTAAATCCGTTCTCGCAGCTCCAAAGGTAAACCACGAATACGTTCTTCTAAAGTATAGTTAATAGTGACAAAATACTGATAAATGTGTTCTCGCAGCTCCAAAGGTAAACCGCGAATACGTTCTTCTAAAGAAGTATCCTCCTCCGACATGTTGTTACTTCTTCTTGAAATCTGGCTCATCGTACCCGTACTCTTCTAAGGCCACTAAAGGTAAGAACTGACAGTGCGGAGACCATCTGGCATGTTCAATGTAAACTGAGTCGGTAGGCTCCCAATATTTAAGTCTCACGCCGCAACTGAAACATTGAACTTGATCTCCTTCTCCCACGTATTTAAATCTAGATCTGGCTAAAGCTTCGGGAGTTGGTCCTTTTAAATATTTAGGCCACTTGTCTTGGAACGTCTGGAGTCGACTTTCATACTTGGAATAGCTAGTCAAAACCACAGGTATCGTCAATTCTTTACCTTTGTTGGGATAGCAATTACAGACACGTTTAGTATTCCCAATAAAGAAGAAAGGACGTCCTGCATCTTTAGAGGGTCGGTGAGTTACTGCATCCACGATGTCACAACGTACGGAATCCGTCGCATCGTGTGAATTGCTGTTGTCAACGCATACGGAATCCGTCTGGTCGCAAGGTACCGCATCGCACTCCAAGTCGTGATGGTACTTGGAGTTCATACTAGATTTCTCCCTTGGTGGGTGGGTGGCATGAGTATTCTTATTGAACTTTGGTGGAAGAATGACAAAATTACTCATCTTTTTTTCTTCTTCTTGCTCGGTCAACGTTGAAAGTTAGAATGAATGGTTAGGCTTGGAAGGGGTTCCTTTTTTATACCTGTCGACTGTACCATCCGCAAAGTACTGTAATGTAATCGGTGGAAACGCCAAAGAAAGGTAAGCACAGTTTGGACCCCATCTGACATGTTCCAGGATAGCTGAACTTTTAGGGTTCATGTAAATGGTTGCACCACAACTGAAACATTTCACTTTGTTTCCCTCTCCAAAGTAGACAAATCCTGCTCTGGCTAAAGAACTGGGAGTAGGTAATCCATGCCATTTAGGCCATTTTTTAAACGTGTTCAAGCGACTGGCACACTCACAATAGTCAGGCAAGGCCACGGGAAATTTGTATTCTTTCAACTTGAGGTCTGTAGTAGAGGCCTCATCACACGGTGTTGTTGAAGTCATCGTCAATCTAGGTGTTGTCTTTACTGTTCAAGGTGTTCCTTTTTTGTATACTCCAAATCAACGTGTCCGTAAGGCAAAGTGGTGTGGTCTGGAAGTCTCACTCGCTTCTGGTACACGATTTGGTACACTTTTTGTAAAGGGCGACTGACAATTTGGTGATTAGGTAACCGTACGATCTTGTGAGGTTCTAACGTGTGTACTCGAAAGTCTTCCACTTGTCCAGACAGCAAAGCATTTTTCAAAACCTCAAAGTTAACCACTTGGCTGGTTCGATAGTTGAGGGTCAATCCTTTGACTTTACATTGGGTGTGAAGTTGTCCTTGCGGGTCTCGGTATCGGTAGCCGTAATTTTTAGGGCCACCGCTGGCAAAACTGAGGATGGTGTCTTGAGGGTGCTCGTCTGTCCAGGCTCCTAAACGATCTCCTTGGATGGTAGGGTGTGGGCAACCGGGGCGATGGATGTACATACAACTGTCGGTGTCAAAGTACAGGACACGATCTCCCAAGACTTCTAAAGCTTCGTCGTACAATTTCAAGCGAGCATGAGCGGTCACGTAAGCGGCAATGACTACGTTACTAAACTTGTCAGGTTTGACAAACTTGGGTTCTTCTTCGAAATTGACTAAGATGAAATCATCGCGGACGATTTCGACGTGTTTGACTAGTATACTTTTGTCGTCCACCAGTCGAAAGTAACGATAAGGATCGGTCACGTATTCGGTCTTGGTTAAGATGGGTCGTTGAGCCATTTTTCCCCACAAACAATTGAGCATGACTTTGGCAAACGATCTTTTTCCTTCGTTCTTTTCGACGTCTTCCAAAGTGATGCCTTCGATGTCACGGTACTCTTCTTTGAATCATTCTTGGTCTTCGGGAGTCTGACACCACGAAGGATAACCGCTGGCTTCTTGTTTCAGTTTTAAAAATTGGTTGACGTACCCCGAGAAAATGCCTGGATGATTCGTTGCGTCGTCCTTTTGGTATTGTGCGGTGGTTGGAAAGTGCCAGATTTCGTACACTTTCAACAAACGGTATCCACGATCCAGAGCTCGAAACAATTCGGCGCTAACCCACGTTCCTGTCAAAAACCGTTCTTCCTTCGTGTGGTGACAGGGATGATCTTGGTTGCACGTTTCGGCACACGTACGGCATAAAGGAAACATCAGTTTTCCTTGGCAATGGTGAGGTAAGATGGGATGGTACAAGTGGGTCGGAGGTAAGACTTTACATTTGATTAATCCTTCGTATTGACGAATGTGTTCCACGTCAATCTGTTCTGTCAAAATTTCAGGGTGACCGGTGGGAAAACGAGCATATTTACACACCCAAGGATATAACGAACACACGTCGATGTATTTGATTTCTTCTCCTTGGGATTCGTCTACGTTGTACAGTAAGCGAGTAGCATTGGTTCGTCGTCCAAATAAACTGTGTCGCGGATCCAAAGGTTCGATGTCGGCCACGTCGTAACTTTCGGTGATGCTCTTAAATTCAGGATCGGTTTTCAAACGGCGATCGTACTCGTGCTCCCACATTTCTACCACTTGGTATCCTTGACTTTCTAAGTGAAGTCGTCGTTGGTAAGTGCGTTCGTACAACTGTTCCATGCTAGCTCCCGTGAAAGGATTTTTCATATCTCGATGAGGATAACAGGTAGGGCATCCGTGAAACAAGCAACCCTGAAACTCGTACACTGTGTGCGGGTTTTCTAAATCAAATCCATCCACGGAATAAGCTCCAATCTTCTTTTCTCCTCCTCCGTTTCTAGCATGTTTTATCCATTTATCTTCTTTTTGACACAAGTAATGGAGCCAACGTAAAGCTTTGGCCGAATATTGACGACTGGCAAAGAGAGACGTGTTGGAGTCGATGATGGCTAGTTTGTTCTCGGGCATGAAATTTTGCCTGTAGACTAAGGAACAGGCTTTGGGTAGGGTGCACGCATCTTTCAAAGGATCGACGTCTCCGTGATCGAGAAATAACTCTCGAAACTTTCCACAACAACGCCTTAAAATGTCCACATCGGATCGACAATACTTGAGTATCTCTTCTTGAAAGTCAAATGGATCGGTCTGGTGAGCGCGGTACCAAGTGTGAAAGGCTTCTCGCTGTTCGGGGCGCATTCCGTCGGGGTCGTAATCATGGAGGTCAGGCAAATGAGTTAGGACGGCATGTTGATTAGCTTCCGTGTTGAAGAAGTGAGGAAAATAGCCTTTGGCCATTTCTGTCATGCCAAACGTTTTTGGCATTCGACTCAAAGGCATGGCCAAATAACTCATAGAATCTTTGAACTGCACTTGTCCTACTTTCATGTAGATGAGTTTTTTTCCGTTCATGGCGACTTCAGGGCGTTCGGTACCTTGTTGCAAATAATAATTTAACAAAAACTGTCCATCGTATCCCGAGAAATTGTGAGCTATGACGGTCGTATACCGATGACAATCTCCGTAACGTTGAATGTCTTCTTCGCTCCAACTGTCGTGGGTGGTGGGGTCTAAAATCCATTCAGCAAACTCGGACAGAGTGTTAGCCCCACGAAAGATTTTTTCACGTCCTCCTGGAATCCGACTACAATGAGGACAGTGAAAGTGAATCGATTCTTGAATGCACTTCTCACAAGCCCGATGAGCCACGCAAAAATTCGGAATGTGAATGCCTGTTTCTTGCATGCATTCAAAATAAAAAAAGATGAAATCCACTTGGTTCTTGTTCTTCTTTAATTCTTTCTTCTCTGTCTTGTCGAACTTTTGAATAAAACATTGATGATCATAATTCACGATCTGCTGACAAATAGAACATTTTTTCTTTCCAGCACAAACGTGTCTCTTAGGGTCGTTAGTGCAAATTTGCTGTCCACACGTGGAGCACAATTTCAATAAGTCGCAAGCACATTTTTGTTGGTGACCTTGTGTCTTGCAATGTTGTTCGTAGCAAGAGGAACTGAAAAAAGTGCGTCGACACGTCTCACAATGGATGTGGTGTTGTTCAGGAAGGCATGGCTTGTCCGCTAAACAGCCCCGACATCTTGCTCCGGAATGAATGTGTCGCTCTCGACTGTTAAACCCTTGGTTGCATTTCTCACAGTAGTAAGAGTATCCCAAAAATCCAGTGATACTGGTGATGGTATCGAAATGTTCTTGGTGGTAATACACATGAATGTATTTTCCTTCGGGGAAATCGGGGCCTCGAAACAGCATATCTCCGCGCACTTCTTGAGGGTGAACTTTCAAAGTGTAGTGAGGAGCCAAAACATCTTGAAGTTGTTGCATTTGAGAAATGCCACACACGGTCTCTTTAGGGATACCAGCTTGTTGCAACAGGAGTTCTGCTTCGTTTCGTTGTTTGGCTCTGTCCGACTTTCGAATGTTCTTCCAGGCTTTTTTCCATTCTTTACTCTCGTTCTTGTTGGCATACGTGCGCCCCACCACAATAGCCCGGGCTAAGCACATCTGGTCTTGAGCATTGTCAATTTGGACGACACTGCGTTTGGTAGTGCGAAGATCGTCCACCAGTAACGCTTTCCTACTTCGTCCACTTCCTCGAGGAGGAGCAACGTGAGTCATGTAAAGTGTAGCCTTTCCATCCGTGATGGTAAACTTGTCGTTAGATTGTTGAACATGTTCTATTTTGGACATGACTTTGTCTGGTGTTAATTCTGCCGGGGTGCTGAACTCGATCCAAACAGGACTCTTCAAATTGTCGTGATGGATGGCCAGTCTCAATCGATCGTCTTCTTTGGCTCCACATTGTCGTTTCAAGTTCTGTAACACAGATTCCCACAAATCGCTAATGAACCCCACCGCTTTCTCGGGAGGTACTTCAGACTTGAAGTCTTTGAAGTGAACCGTGTGAGTGTAGGCTGTGGTTTTAAATTTTCGAGAAGTTATTTTTTTAGTCTCTCGAATCCGATAGTAATTTTCAGGAGGAGCCAAGGTTGTAGGTCTTTTTTGGTCAGGGGTTCTGGTGGTGGTAGGTTTTGTTTTGGGTGGGTTAGAAGTTTTTGTTTCAGGCTCACTCATCTCCTCTTCGAAATCACTAGCATGGACTTGAGCTAGTAGTTCAGCGAGTGGTGTTTCAGGCGGCACGGAATGTCTTTGGCGCCGTGGCCTCTTTGTTTCTTCTTCTTCTTCTTCTTCTCGTTTCTCATGGTTTGGGCGTGATCTTTTCATCTTGAAGTTTACTTTGAAACTGATTCAGTTTCACACAGGTACCTATATATAGAGAGAGGAGAGTATATATAGAGAGACCTTCTTACCTTCAGAATCAGTCTTTGGGATTGAACTTTCAAACTGTAAAGATGGAAGAGTCAAGAAGAGGTCGATGCCCCAAGAAAGGACATTATGCTTCCTATTATTGGGATTATCTAAGCCGAGGAACAACAATGAGAGATAAAACTCAAGATACTTGTTATATCTGCCAAGAGAAAGGACATTGGGCTCCAGAATGTCCACAACGTCAAAACCAAAAGAGAGATAAAAGTCAAGATACTTGCTATATCTGCCAAGAGAAAGGACATTGGGCTCCAGAATGTCCACAACGCCGAAACCAAAACAGAGATAAAAGGAAAGATACTTGTTATTATGGTAAAGGAAAAGGACATTGGTTTTTGGAGTGCCCTCAGAAAGAACAAGAAAAAGAAAATCTACCAGAGAGGGAGGAAGCCGAAGGATCTTCAAACCTAGAAGAAGAAGAAGAACATATCATCAAGAAAAGTAAGAAGAGAGTGAGATGGTTGGAAGACAATGAGAATGAAGAAAAGGAACCCTTGATTCCTGTGAAGAAATTCAAGAAGAACAAGAGAGACAGACAGTGAACAATGAACTTTTTTTGGAGTGTAGTGTTATGTTCATGGTGAATTATTTTGTAAAAAAAAATGAGAATACACCAGAATGGAAAAAAAGTAAGTGTTTTTGTGTTATTTTTTTTGTTGGTATTTTAGAGTATGGATGCACGCACGCACACAAAAACCAAAAAGGAATGGGTTTTAAAGTTTTAATTGATTTGGCAATTTGATTTCTTTTCTAGAAATCTGGGTGGCCCTGAGAAGGACCGTTGGGGTGTTTGTTTGTTTTGTTAAAAACAAACTTATGGAGTTGACATGATCAACTTCAATTGTCGTAGTCCTTTACCACGACCGAGTCCAATTCCTGCTGCTGATTTGGTGGTGGTAGTAGTCACTGGTGGTGTTGGTGGTGGTGGTGGTAGCATCTCACTAGTAGTGGTGATGGGTTTGGCATGTTTAGCCCGTGATGGCCTTTTTCGCTTCGGCTGAGTTAAAGAAATCAGATGCAGGTTTGTCAAATGCTTTAACTCGGATAAAATGTCTTGGAGAAGACTCACCGTTTTATCTTCCTGACTCTCTTCTTGCGGCGGTGCTTCACTCTTCTCCTCTTCTAACTGTCTTAGTTGTTGTTCTTCTCTTTTTCTTCTCTCCTCTTCTTCTTGCTGAAGAAACATTTCTTCATCCTCCCGCTGTTTCTTTAAAAAAAATTTCCATTTCTTCCTTCTGCTTCTTTTTAAATTCCTCCATCACTGGCAGCAAAGAGTGAAGTGGTGTAGCAGCAACAGCAGCAGCAGCAACAGTCTCAGACTCAAATTCTTGTGATAGAAAATCTAAATTAAAATCTTCCGGTAGGAAGTGAAAGATAGGATTCACCGATGGCATCGTGCTCTCGCTCCAATTCATAGGCTTCATACTCTCCATGATACCGCTCCAAGTCAAACCCTACGAACGCTGCGATGTCTGTATACCCAAAATAACGTCACACCCTACTCTCTTCCCATTGGAAGAAAAACCGACCCGCTTGTAACGCGCGTTTGGATTGGTAGTTCATTTCGATGAATTTCAATCCGATCGTAAGGTATATATACCACCGCTTGTCTCATAAAGCTTCACCGGTTTTCTCCAAGACTACCTCCTAAAGAAAAATGTGGACCAGTGTAGAAGCTTCGACCATAGTCTCAGGGATGCTCTTCAATCCGAACGATCCCATGTATGTTCGAGCATCATGGGCTGTGACTAGAATTTCAGAAAACACGTATTGGAAAAGAAGAATATATACTGAAAGGCAAGGTTGCTTAAAAAGAGTTTTAATGTATGGCCCAGAAGTCAGAAGAAGCATGAGAAAAAGAAGACCTACCAGGCGATGTGAATGCTAAAGTAGCAAACAAAAAAAACCAATTGCCCTTTTCAGGGCCACCCATTACTCAAGAAAAGATTAATTTTCCCATGATTGCCTACCCTGTTCAAATTCCCCGTTTGGGTCTGTAGAGGCCCCAATGTTAAAAACCTATAGGGTCTGTAGAGCCCCCCGCTATGTTAAAATCCTATAGGGTCTGTAGAGGCCCCGCTATGTTAAAATCCCATAGGGTCTGTAGAGTCCCCCGCTATGTTAAAATCCCATAGGGTCTGTAGAGGCCCCCGCCATGTTAAAATCCCATAGGGGCCATAGCCCCCCCCCCCCCCCCCGGGACCAGTACCCCCCCCCCCGCCACTACTGTCATCTATGTTATTATTATTATTATTGCATACATTCTGCAGCTCAGTGTGTTTTGCTGATGCTATTAGCTTTATGTGCACCACATTCTTCCACTGAGAACCTCGTTTTAGAATATAAAATATGTATTATCCACTAAAAATAAAAGGAGAGTGAAATCGAATCCTCCACAAATATTTCCAATTTTACATTAAGCTAGCTGTTTTAAAGCCGAGTGTCCGGTGAAGTAAGGTGACATTAATAATAATAATAATAATAATAATAATAATAATAATAATAATAATAATAATGAATAAATAAAAAATAAAAGATACAAAACCAGAAACTAAATGGTTATGTATGGGTGTTTTGAAAAGGATGAATGCTGTAGGATATAGAACTATGCAGATACCAAGAGGTTGTTTTACAATGATCTGTACATTATAGATTTGTATTGTAGCAGTCTGTGTTGTGTTGAAAAACCTGTCAAGTCTGATACAGGTTTTCCAACACAACATTGAAGAGTACAATACAAATTAATAATGCACAGTCTACTGTATACTCTTTTCACTATACACATAGCATTAATTCTAATAATGCATTCTCTGTTTTTCATTATTTTGCATAATCTGCCAAAGTAGAGTTTATTGTAATTTGTCACTGCTGAGTATAATCAGAGACTCATACATATGCACTATAAGTCCCTAATATTCGCAACAATAATATTAGTAATAGAGGATGGTATGACCAAGCTCTATAAAGGATTAGCCTTTGAGTTGTATAATGATGACCTATGGGAATTTAACATTATGGATGGGAGGGGGATGGGGCGGCAATTGCTCAGGGGCTCGGCAATTTCTAAAGGCACGCCGTCAACTCAGTTATAAAAAATAAATTAATCTTTGCAGTATATATTAAAATTTGTTCCTTGCATGAGATTAAGTTATGGTAGATTATTTCAGGTTTTATATGCAAAACTGTATACAGGTTTTTATATACCCCCCAAAAAATTAAACTAGTTTTGAGGCCCATGACTACTCTGCCAAGGGACCTGGAATTTCTGTCAGCGGGCCTGAATGTAAGACTAAAATATCCTCCACACAAGCCCATGCCTCAAGCGATAGAGCAACTACTAAATTTCCGTAAAAAGTTTAGGAATGACGTTTTGCTCCATAATACGTTGACGAAGGAGAAATGTAAACCCGTCTGTATCTCTTTCCCAAGATGGCGACGAAAAAATCCACGAGTTCTCTGGTTCAAGCTGTTCAGATTGATGGAGTGGTAATACTGTATTTTATTCCAACCAAGAGTGTTTCTAAGTAAATCTGTGTATACTGTTTTGATTGACTATTGAACTTTAGAATCCATCGTTCTAGTCGTGTAAATTATATGCCTTCCTTGGCTTGGCCACGAATCTGTAGGCTCACATAAATAATGAAGTACCAGCTTTTGCAACTAAACCAAGCTATTTTTCAATTGAGATGCATCCAAGAATTATACAATCAAGTCTGAACTGTTTCTTAAATGCTACTTGGTGTGATTTCTCCAGCTGAAATGAATGGAGATGTGCAGTTAAAGAAAATGATTTTTTTATATATATAAAAACAGGTCCTACATAACTTCATGAAAATAAATAGATTATATAGTATTCGCACACCCTCCCGTTTGTTTGTACCCCCAACCGATTTTTAAAACAAAAAACATCAAGGATATAAAAAAAATGGATACCTGGACGTTTCGCCCCATGGACGTTTCGGCCCACGGGCTCGTTACAAACAAAATTAGGAGTATCGGTCAATGGATAGTGGGCTGGGGGGATCCAACCTATAACAATATAACACAAGGGAAGACACGACTACTCACCCCTCGCTATTTCCAACCCTGCTAGCTTGTCCTATTTTCGTCTCCTAATGTAACAATTATGCCAGCTGTAATCAAAAATGGATCAATTATCTTAACATCTCAACCGACCTCGTTCAATTCATGGCATATTGGAGAAAATTCCATATTTGTTCGCTGATTTTGCAGAAGGGAGAAGTACGATGACGGAAGTTGCCGTTAGCATTTGGCTAGTCTTGGATTTCACCCTTGACGGAGAGGTAAGTTCCGAACTACATTCCCAAACATACGTAAAATGTAAAATATTGAATAAATGTTTCATTTGGATAATTATCTGTATTTACGCTAGTATGCTTATTTTACCATGACACAATATAATTATCCATTTCTTCGCTCGATATCGTCTGCTTGTATTTCGTGCTGAATTTTTGTATAGCGGTTGTTCGGAACTTACCTCTCCGTCAAGGGTGAAATCCAAGACTAGCCAAATGCTAACGGCAACTTCCGTCATCGTACTTCTCCCTTCTGCAAAATCGGCGAACAAATATGGAATTTTCTCCAATATGCCATGAATTGAACGAGGCTGGTTGAGATGTTAAGATAATTGATCCATTTTTGATTACAGCTGGCATAATTGTTACATTAGGAGACGAAAATAGGGCAAGCTAGCAGGGTTGGAAATAGCGAGGGGTGAGTAGTCGTGTCTTCCCTTGTGTTATATTGTTATAGGTTGGATCCCCTCAGCCCACTATCCATTGACCGATACTCTTAATTTTGTTTGTAACGAGCCCCTGTGTTTCGGCCCAAGACATTTCGCCCCATTTCAATGGACATTTCGGCCCATGGCAGTGGTCTAAGCCTATTCTTCTTCTTCTAATTATTATTATTACTATCTTCTTCTGATAAGAGGATAACTTGTCTTACTATCTCTATTATTTTCTATACCCTTCATCAACCATTTGCAGGCATTAAGTCCATACACTAGAGTGACAATACATGAAAGAAAAAAAAGAAAAAAAATGCATTTTCTCAAAGACTTGTTTCAAAAATAATTATAATTTCAAAAGAACACCGTTTTAAACAAACATGATTATCTAGCAGGTGTTCTTTGGGCTTAATTACAACCAGGTAGCTTGTTTGATCTTCGTAGTTAAAGAATCCACTCAATGTGGTATCAGTGTATTTAAGCTGAGGCAAGGTTTTGAGTAAGTCATGGAAGATTATGTGCAAAGGAAATAAAATATTAGCACATATTTTTTGAAATAAAAATAATTTAATTGAATTTAAACATTTACATTTATTAAATGATGTCAGAACGTACAATGTCATCGTCCGAAACATCCAATAAAGTGGGGTGAAATGTCCATTGAAGTGGGGGAAAATGTCTTGGGCCAAAACGTCAATGGGGCGAAACATTCCTAATTAAAAAAAATGAACAAAACTTAGTCATTTCATTCATCAATTTATAATTTCTAACCTGATTGTTGCCAGGGGGTCCCTAACACTGTCCACTTGTTGGCGTGTTGAACAGGAGTTTCTTTAGTAACATGGTCGCCATATTTGCATGGGCGAGTCTATATTTTCAGGAAACAGGTGTGATCTAGTTCACCGTCTTTGATAATCTCAATAATTCCTTCTTTTAATATGTTAATTTTTTGTAGAAATATATTTAAATCTAGAAATTGCAAATATTCGATGCGGACGACACAGTTTTTACTCAAATGGACTGTTCTAGAAACCAGAAAAGGACAGCAAGCAGTCTGTCTGCTTGTTTATATCGAGAGCTTCTGTTTGGTTTGAAACGCCAAACAGTTGACAGTGTTATGGACCCCCTGGTGACAATCAGGTTAGAAATTATAGATTGATGAATGAAATGACTAAGTTTCATGCGTTTTTCATATCCTTGATGCCTTTTGTTTTTAAAACCGGTAGGGGGGTACAAACAAACGGGAGGGTGTGCGAATATTATAAAACTCTTTGTTGTGGTACACAAACATGTTTATAGATTACTATTTAATTGGGAAAAAGAATGACCAACAATGTACAAACTGTTTGATTTGGAACGTAGCCTATGCATTGGTCATTTTGATATGCTATGCCTATGACCAAGTAGAACCACTGAATTGTTTACTTTTGTCTCGACTAATCTCAGAAAGGTGTTATTACAAGCTTGGATATCAGTCCAAGGGCTTTCAGTGCTGCTAAATTTTGACAATCTTGTACATGTATATCCACCAGAACCAATCACTGAATGTTATTTTTTGTGCCATGGACATCTTGAAGGAACTCTTCTGTGAAGTCATACATTAGAAATGCTTGTTCTGCATTAAGAAATAGAAAAAAATAGAATGTTGAATATGTTCCTCATAAAGGGTGTGAGAGAAAGGTTACGTCTTGTGTCTGCATGAAAACTTTCATATTTCTATGACAACCACTCTCTTCAGAACCTCCCCTCGCAAAGATTTTACATGAATTTCATACGAGTCAAATGACTGCTTGTTCTGAAGCTCTGCACATCTTTTTGTAAGTTGGGTCCATTCTGTTCCAATAGATAAACCCTCTGCTTTCTGCCATTGATTTAACACAGTTGTATATTGGATGGCATGGTTATCAAGGACATGCAAAGTGCAATAGAAATGAAGCATCTGAGAGAGATCATTCTGTACCAGCTCGGACATTTCATCCCAGCTTTCAGACACTTCAGGGAGTATTTTGTTTCACAGATCCTCCAGTTTGTGATTGAAAAGTTTTTCCATGCTTGCGGATTTGGTCATGGTTGTATAAATGTTTCGTCTCTATATTATCATCCCCATCAGGGTTCTTACATGTTTCATTCATATTATCCAGTATTTCTTGAATAGTGTCGAGAGTACATGAGCAGGGATCGCCCTCTGCATCGTCAATGTCGCAAATTGCGATTTTTGTTCCTGATTGGCAACAAAATATACCATCTGGCGATTTTTTTGGTGACAACATTTTGGCTGTTAAAACTTGTATATACAATCTTGGGTTTGGAGTGGAGGAATTCAAAGGCACCATGAAAGGAAGCTGCAAACTTGGGTATACAATGCACCGGAATCTATCTATTGTTACATAAACAAATCCATTGTTCATATTGACCGCTTATGCTGACATCTGGCCTGAGTACTGTATGCGGTGATACACTCCAATAGTCATGCTACCGGACTAGCTACAATCGACCAAACGACCGCTAATCCTTTTTTTTTTTTTGGAAAAATGTACCAGAAAAAATAAAAATTAAAAAAAATTGCTGAAACTTCAAAGAAAACTGATTACCTTTGAAGCCCCAATCGTTCTGTATAAATACGAAGTAAATGAAAAATAAAATTCAGTCTCAATCAGAACTATATACTGTAATGGGTAAACGTAAGTTAGACTTTTCGTGTTCATCATCTCATCCTAAGATTAAGTTGACTGACTTTTTAAAATGGCTTTTTATGAGGGGCCAATTCCAAAGTTCTAACCAGCCATATATGCTGGGACGGACAAAGGATTGATCACAAATAAAAAGATTAAGTTAACAAAATTAACAGCATTTGGATTAAGATGCAAGTGCATCCGACAACCCAGTAACTGAAACAGGTGTTATACCTGACAGTCCAACATCATCTACTTGTAGTGCAGCTGGTAGTAATGCTTTAAGTACAACACCACATCATGATGAACGGACGCCGAAATCCCGAAAATTTCTTGACAGTTGGACATTTGGGCGTCCGTGGCTGAGATATGATAGAAAATTAAAACTGATGTTCTGTGATATGTGTTTCATACTTTTCGGACAATCTTCAAGAATTTTACATTCAAACGATTAGGTCCATCCCGATTGAATATTTCCAAGGTTACCGTTTATTCTCATACATAAATTGATTTTACGCAAATGTATCCATGTATAAGGCTTTCTTGCCCTATAAGAGGTCAACTATTTTCAATAAATCCTATACACATAGGAGGCATACTCTTGATTTTCTGTGTGCTGATTATCTGTGTGTCAGTGCGGGCAAAAAAAAAAGAAGAAAATATTATAAAGAAAACTAGTCTTGAACGGTAGTCTTCAGAAACTTTAGAAAACTATATTGAAACATGTACATAATAAAGCTTTGAGGCACACGACAGGATGTATCAATCACACCCCTGTGACCCTATGACACTGAAATATACACGGTTCTCGTCTAGCTAAGACAGGCAGCTTAACATTCTACTGTTCAGCCGACACAAGAAATTTACAAATACTGAGTTTGTAATAAACTGGATACAGTGTATCATTTAATATGATAAAAAGTCAGTCAGTTTATACAACTGTTTAAAGACAATTAAAAGGTAAGGCGGTCAGAGATAAACAGACACCTTTCAGAGATTTATTGAATTGGCTCACAATAGCTAGGGTGATGTGTCAAGTCAAATCCTTTGAGCACTGCTGAGGGAGAGCCCATTAGGCTAATTTGCATAGGTAAAGTACACTAAGTGGAACAACCCAATTTGTCTGAAGTACATCAAAGAGAGAGAATCTAATGAGAATCAGCACGTACGAATGTGAAGGAGACTTCGACTTTGAAACTGCATTCAGCAAGTGGGCAGCCGTAAACTCACGACGCATACTTATGTGACATTTGATTTTATTATTTTTATGAAACAACATTTTAATAGAGCAAAACATTATAAATAAGCATACAAAACAGTCATGCAATGATTTATTCTGTTATATTGTGGTATTGTATTGTTTGCTGTCAATAAAGTAATAAATAATCCATCTTTTTCAATTTTCAATGCCTACGACATTAATAGACATGGAAAAATACCACTCCTTGCTTGGCGACACTTTTTGAAAATTGGCGACAAAATATTGAGATTTGCGATTTTTTTGGCGACAACTTTTTTAAAGCCAGCACCATCCCTGCATGAGGCTGATTTTGAAGCCAATTCACACCAAGCAATAACACATTCTGTTCACTGTTGCTGATGTGGTAAACTTGGTACCATATTTGGATGTCTCATCATTATAAAGTGCACGATTTCTATTATCACTTAGTATCTTACCTATCTGCTTTTAAGCTAGTGCCAAGCGCTGATCATTCGTGTGATTCACAGCTGAATCAGGAAGCAATGTCAATTTTTTTCCCACAAAGATCTGCAACACTACAAATAACCTCTCCTCTGTATCTAACCCCAACATTACACGCATTTTCATCACAGTAAGATCACATGCAGTTGAGAATGATTTCTTAAAATCATAAAACAATTTAAGTTCATTTGAATTTGCATCATTCAACAGGTTTCCAAGATGTTGTATAGATCTTTTCATTCCATTTTTTGTCACCTTCAAAGTCGATCAAGTTGCCTTCAACTCATCCTTTGCCTTACGGAGTCGGAATTAATAAATTTTCAAGATATGTTGGGTTAAACCCATACCTTTCCAAGTATGCACTTTGACTCCTTTTAGCTGTAGATTTTATCAAAGAAGTATTCTGCTTTTTGTGGTTTGTGTTACAGCACTTTTTTTGTCAAGATTAATTGTAGCAAAGTAAGAGCGTCGATTCAGATTTGTTATTAAACATTTTCCAATAAAAACTGTGTTTCTTTGGAACATGATGTGTTTATGTTCACAACTGACTGTCTTTCATCAGCTATTAGTTTGTTAGATAATACAGTTGTATCATGCAAATTGCTATCTAATGCTACATTAGTACATGCATAGTTCGATGAAAATTACGCTTGTAATTTAAATTTGACCCATTTCTGGCACATGGAAATTCCAACTTATGCGTTTTTATGACCATTGATTTGGGCTAGAGCATCAGTCTTAATTACCCTTGATTCGCTTCGGGCATAATTTCCTACTGAGCGTGCACTGTCCCAAACAAATTTACTGTATGCACCAGTGATCGACATTTGCTAGACTACTGTTTACATCTTATTGGTCAATATTATCCCACCCATGTAAAGTCAATATGAACTGGGCGGAGCTAACAGGTAAAGGATGTCACACTTAGGTGTGCATAATTGAATCAAGGTTAGATTGTTTTGAGATTATCTTTGATGTTTATGATAGAGGAAGAGAGAATCAGTTATGACTTGATTGCATTAACCTTTGATCAAATATCTGCGTTTGTTTAGCCCATCAGATTATAATCAATTAGACAAAACTATAAAGTAGGGCAGCTCGCAAAACCAGTTGTCAAAGGTAAGTGGAGAGTCTTTTATAATTGTGTTTTATTGACGATTGATTCGCTTTAATCGGCAAATCGTTAAATAATTTGGGTGTTTTAATTAATGTATCATTCAGTAAGAATTTACCAGAGATTACACTCAGTGATTTATTTCGTGCTTTGGAATTACTCAAAATTGAATAATGAGATGGAATAATTTTGTTATATAGTAAAACCTGTCATGAGTGACCACCTGTCATTTACAACCACAATCGTAATGCACAGATCAATTTTATTATATAAACGCACTGTTGTGAGCGACCAGCAACCACGGTTTCTTGGCAAAATATGCATTTCGACACTGCTATGAACAACCGCATCACAAAAAGAGAGATAAACACAACTGACCTTTATTTAGGCCCCCCCCCCCCAAAAAAAAAAAAAAATATGCATTGCCGAAATTGATTTGTGCATCTAACTGAGCCAGCTTTGCCCAGTACTTTGAAGCCCTTGAAATTGTATTTGATTTATATATAATGTTTTAACAAAAAATCACATTGGCGAAATTGATTTGTGCATCTAATTGAGCCGGTTTTGCCCAGTACTTTGAAGGGCTTGAAATATTATTTGATTTATATATAATGTTTTAAAAAAAAAATACCTACCTGCCTACCCTAATTTTAAAACCAGTGCAATAGGAAACACACATATTTTTGTTGTTGGCCTTAATCCTTTGTAACCATAACAGCTCAAATAATGAAGACTGTTATAAACAAAATCTAAAACAAAACAAATTAGGCTCGCTACCGATTTCTTAAAGTTTACAGGTCATGCATGAAGTGTTATGTTATAGATTGTAAACCAGACTAGAGTACATGCAGATTGTTCATTCGGAATTACCTCGGCTATTTCTGCGAGACTAAAGTATGATCCATAGGATTGACCGCGAAGTTGAGAATCACAGATTGTTCTAAAATAACACTGCTATGAACGACCCGATACCGCGAGAACTGAGACAGACACCACTAACCTTTATTTAATCCTTTGTAACAATGACTGCTTAAAAAGTAAAGACTGTTCTAAACAAAAAGAAAAACAGAAAAAACATTCGGCTGGCTACCGGTTCCCTAAATTTTACAGGTCATGCATGTAGTGTCCTTTGTTATCGATTGTAAACCAAACTAAAGTACATGTCACAAACTGCCATTGTAGTGCCGAAGTCAATGTTTTGGTCGCATACATCATTTGATTTTGGAGTTGATCTGTAATTCCTGGGGTGAATGATGTCTTTGTCTTTGTCTTTAATACCAGTTGGTGAGAGTCATTTTCGGGATTCGATTGTCATTGTTAAATGGCTGTGTTTTTTTTTTTTTAATGTTATAGTGATTACAACCCACACACCAAGCCGACATCTGTTCACCTTAGTGCAGCCAGTTACACCCTTTGTTTATAGAGTTAATCCCTTTATGTCATCGGTGAATTAACCCTTTGACTTTTGTCTCAAATAAATTTATTCTGTTTCTGGATGAGTTAATTATGTCTTTTTATTTCATTCATTAGTATATATACATTGTATATGTATTCCGTATTTCCCCAAAGCCTGATAAAAACCACTACTGTCATTATTACAATTGATTACTGATAACGTTAACACCTAGCACCTTAAAAACAATGCCAGAATCTCCGACGAAAAAGAGACAAATTCTAACACTGGAGGAAAGAATGAATGTAATTGAAAGAAGTGAAAATTTTTAGGGTTAGGGTTAGGGTTAGGGTTAGGTTACAATTTTTTTTAATTTTTATTTTTTCTGGTACATTTTTCCAAAAAAAAAAAAAAGGATTAGCGGTCGTTTGGTCGATTGTAGCTAGTCCGGTAGCATGACTATTGGAGTGTATCACCGCTTGCAGAATAGCAGTCAGTTCAAACGTCAGTAAAACTCAAATTCAGGATGTTATAAAAGACAAGGAGTCAATTTCAAACGAATTCATATGTTAATACATTTACAATTGATCTTCAAATATAAATGTGCTTCTTGATTAATAATAGATGTGTATCTTTATTGCTATATAAAATTATTTTCAGATGAATGCATGCAATATTTTAACAAGAATGCAGTAAATGTACAGTGATTGTGGTTATTTTTCCTTTGTAAACAATGCTGAATTTTGACCTTGTAAACTGGTCTTTTTGTACAACCTGTTATGAGAGACCGCTTTTTGTTGGCAGAAGGGGCAGTCTCTCAAGACAGGTTTTACTGTATCAGATATATTTGTTAACTGTTAAATCACAATGGCTCAGTGAAGTATATTTTCTTTTCTCTCTCAGTCTCAGAAATGACCTGCCAATCATACATAATTAGAAAGAGAAACACTTATACAAAAATCAGTAATGGCCATGTCTGCCTCATCGTATGTTTCTTACAAAATACTGTACAAGTGTTTCTCTTTATTCAACATGAGACAAGAAATCTTAAACATCAGTTTGATCCACAAATAATGAACAATTCCAGCTATGAGCTTATGACTGTCAAAAACAATGTCTATTGAGATTGCAGTTTTTAAATCTATTTGAGAACCCTGTATGAAGAGGTGCCAGTATGACAAGCAATATGAGATGGGCCATTGTCACCATTACACAGCACAAAATGGGGATTTTTTGTTCACTAACCCACAGGATCACCCAAAATAGCATTTGTCCTGATCCTATCTAAATTTTGCTGATCCTGCTAAAATCAAATAGAAGCCAGTTCAGTTTCTAATTCAACATTTTATTCATTTACATTAACTTAAAACAATGACAACTGTATTTTACCACCAACACTCATGAATGAAGTACCCTGCGCACTTTCATATTTCTCCAAATGCTCAGTGCATAAAGTGCATAGCATTACAGCCTCACTTGTGTCATACTTAAGCCATTTGTGGTCATTTTCCCAGCATTTCTGGTGGTACTTTCTTAGTATGCGCTCTCTCATCGTCATATAATTTCTGCTGTTTCTGTGGTGGCTGCACACCTTATAAATACTTCCATATGTTTACAATTCTCACTGCACAATGCATTGAATGTTTATCAACAAAAATATAAGTATTAAAACACATTGTTAGGTATAATTCTGGATTATTCATTTAGTCTGCAAATATGACCTTTTCCAAATGGTGAGTACTAGCCTGATACAGCTCCCCCCCCCCCCCATTATAATGCACCTCATTATAGCGAGATTCCAGACATAACGCGGTACTGATATGGACCCCATTACCAAATTCATACCAATGTATAACAATAGGGTTGAAAGAAAGTAATATGAAGCTTATTCTTATATCTTCATTTCCTTTTCAAAACACCATTATTTAAAAAATTTAGATAGTGTCTGCTATACCAGGTTCTGCATATTAAGTTATTCTCAATATGTCGAGATTTCATATATATTTCAGATCTCTGTATAGTGTGGTTCAATATATAGCATGGTCCGCAGTAGTGGACCCTGACTACCGTATTATAACCAGGGAGCGCTGTACCCTTATACCTTTTGTTATCACCTGTCCATTTGTGCCACATGCCTTTATGGTACATTCTTCAAGTACAGGATGTTGATAGATACTCAATTAACAACAATAAACAGATCATTTAACAATTAAAGGAAATAACAACTCACGACCACTTCTTAACTGTTGTGATAGTGACCTGTGGTAATTTTCAGAGCTCCAATAGATTGGTGACAGCTGGATTGTAGTGATCTGTCGGCAAATTTACTAACCGCGGGATAGCATATTAGCGTTAATTTCTAGCCCTGCATTACCACACTTGTGCACAAGTTTTTTTTTCATATCTGAGTTATAACAGTCTACGCTCTACATTTTCTAAGTCTAATGAATTAAAACTACAGCATGTGCTACAAGAACTATGACCAATAGTTTCATCACAGCTACTAGAACAGGTTAAGGCATATGCAAATAGATAATCACTAGAGTCCAAATCAGCTGAATCCAAGGGCTGTATAAAATTTTCAGATGCAGCATTACTGTGCAAAGCAGTGGATGAGAAGCTACTTTCACCATCACCACAAGGAGATGTGTGCGCAAGTTCCATCTTAATTGATAGCTCATTCATTTTAACACTTTTTGTGTTGAATGACTGTGTCAGGTTTATTCTAGTGGTCTGAAATTCTGAAAGAAATGTTAAAGATATGTATTCAGTGTAAATCACCCCAACAGAAAGGTGAGTTTATCATGAATATCAAAATGCTCGTGTCAGTATTGAGACAATTCCTTTACTGCATAACTAAATGTTCAGAATTTTTTTAACACAGTTGATAATGATGGTACTAAATATTGATTAAATATGATGCTTGCAAGAATTCTTTAAAAAAAACATTTTATGATATTTGGTTGTTATTCAGCCACTACAACCTCTGTTCATAAATGGTTGCCCAAGGCTGGATTAAGGTGGTAGGAGGCCTAGAAACAATTTTAAAAAGCGGGTCCCCCTCCAATATTATTTCAGTGCTCCATTTGCTCCATCTTTAATCCAACCTTGTGTTTTCCCAATACAGCTGTTCAGCACTTAGAAAAATTTTGAAAATCAAGGAAATGCTCCCCCCCCCCCCCCATTAATAAAAAGACTTAGACATTATTAGATCACTTCTGAAATGAAATAAACTTGTTGTGTCTGTACTAAATAAATCATTTTGAGATGAGTATTTATTTACAAATTCAGTTACCTTCTTAAATACACCTTTGATCTGTTATGACTATATCTTAAAATAATGTAACAGAAAGAAAGTGAAACCAACAAAATAAGTAAAATCAACAAGCGATTTATTTCCAGACAAGTAAATTGCAAATTTAAAAGACACTTACAATAACGTGAATTAAAGTCCAAATAATCCAATAATTATAAGTGTCCTAATCACAAGTCCTAAATATCGAATGTTCCAAATGAATTCCAGTAGCTTTGAATGTCCTGATGTGTCAGTAGTCTTGAATGTCCTGATAAGCCTGAATGATGTAATCCAGAATATCTTTGAATGAATGCACATACATCCCAAAGTCAGGTATTAATCCAAAATGAGAATGAGCACTTTTAGTAATTACAATAAATATATTTCAAATAATTCCTATTAATTTGCTCTGATTTTCACAACTGTAACATCTGATTACGAAAATAAATTCCTTAATAGACTGATCTTAATAATATGAAGTTTAGTATAGGAATGAAATCTTGTTTATCAAACCTGTATAAATATAAGGATGTCACCTGACAGAATAGTCTTGAATATGAGTAACTCTAATGGAAATTTCCGGTGCATATGTGACTTTTCTCACATCAAGATATGGAAAATTACAATCTAATTGTTAAATGCTATGTAAACAAGACTGACCTTGAACTCAAATGCAGTAAATATGTTGTTTACAAAATGACTAAAGTACAGCTTACCTCGTGGACACACATTATAAATTCAATATACATAACAGTTCATAATAATTTGGATTTTCTTAGGGGTCAGTTCTACTAAATCAGTGCTGCCTTGACTGGGATCACTGGCCCTGGTGTCAGGGATATCTGATCTGGATTTACTGTAAGGAAATGAATTTCTATTTTACAAGTGACACAAGAAGCACTGTAGTCAGTGCAAATGCCAGATTGCACTTATACATTGGATGGACAGACAGACAGATGGACAGACACAAAATTGAAGTTGAGCATTACAGGATGTACTAATGTATGAAGTTGCATGAGTCTGTGATCAATGGTATTAGAGAAATAGCGAAGCGCAAACTGTAACAAAATATATTGACAAACAGACGGATGGACACACAACATCAATACATAGACTGGATTTTGCAATCCGGCCAGTAATTATCAAAAAGGAAAAAAAAAGGCAGATGGGGGTTTTGTCCCCTTATCCTAGCAGGAACCAAGCACATCAGCACTAGATAATAGGGGTTAAATGATACACCTCTGCCACGCATCAATACGATTCTTGATACACAGCCTACAATACGATACATTATCGATACACATATCAACTTGATGGTCTTTTCATCTTTAGAATGTCTGTCAATGGTAGGGTGGTGCCATTTTATTATGTGTTGACATATTGAGTGTATTTCCAGTATGCAGATTACAAACAAACATAGACATATCATCTATTCATTTGCCATTCTCATCCTTGACAAGATATTTAAAAAATACTTTTAAACAGACTAGCTGTTAGCGATTTTTATTCACCCTTTTGGACCATTTCAGGCTGCTCCATTCGATCATATGCATGACTCATCCTGGTCACCACGCCCTTTGTTTTACACTGAATGAATGTTTTTAAAACATCTTATTGCCAGTTTCATGTCTTCACTTAAATTTTGAAGAGATTATGGTGTTATCTTCAAAACAGAAGAAACAGTGCAATTTCCTTGTGCAAGGAAATTCTTATCTTGGACAAGTCCGAGTGTGGGAGCGGAGATGACTATAGCCAAATCCTTCACATTGTACTTCCTGCAGATGCAAATCAACTGCCGCGACCACAGACATTTGTTTCTGTCAGTGAAAAAGGAAATTATTGACAACACCCACTCCCTTTCTACAAAATGACGAGGTGGCTATAACTCATGTGGTTTGGAATCTGCCCCTTTGCCGATTCTGTGCTTTTTTAAAAAAAAATGTTTTTTTGGTTTTTTTTAATCCCATCGGCAGGTTCAGTCACTGATTACATATATCAACATAAAAGGAGATATTCCAAACTTATTCCCCATGTACGATTACGTAATTTACACATATCATTTAATAGTCACTTTTGTGAGAAGTTTCTATGTTGTTTTGTATCTATTTGGATAGAGTTTTAGATGCCAATATTTCCGGTATGTCACGCAGTGAACACGCTACACTTAGTTATGATTGGTGGTTATTGTTTTATCCTGGACTTGAACAAATAATAACCACTAATCAGAAATGCATGTAACACTGCGTGACACACCGGATGTGTAGCCTTCAATTCGATCCAAGTAGACAAGATGCGATGCAACAGATACATTTCATGTAAAAGTGGTTATTAAATGATCAGTAAAGTACTTAAAACATACATAGTGAAGAAATCTGCAATGTCTTCTTTCTGTTGATATATGTTATCAGTGGCTGAAGATGCAGACGAGATAAACTAATTAGCATGGAATTGGGGCGGGAGAAGAGGGCAGATTTCAAATCACATGAGTTAGTCACCTTGTGTTCATTTGTAGAAGGTGAGTGGGTGTTGTCAATTGCTTTTATTTTTTACTGACAGAAATGAGTGCATGTACTTGCTATGGCTGTCTACGATGAATTCTCAATTTAAAGAATGAAAGAATGAAAAGGCAAATGACTAATAATTATTCACGACTGCTGAAGATTAAAGTAACATGCATAGAGTAAGTATCGTTTTGTATCGATTCTTCCCCTCATATCGATATGGGTATTGATATAGAAAAATTACCGATATATCGGGTAATCATTTCACCCCTACCAGATAAAACTACAAATTTATATGAATCTTATCTTTTTACTACATTAATTTAATAACCATATGTATCAAGCAAGTTTGTAGTAGTAACAATTAAAACAACACAGATATTGTTGTTAATTTCCTCCAACAGCTGTTCAAGGAAGAGGAATGATAATCATTTTGATTTTAAAAATGAGCCAGCAGTATGTTAAAATATAGCTCTATTCCCAAAAATGGAACTTAGACAAATCATAGAAAATTCTTGACACATTCCATATTTAGATACATAAATTAAACCTCTAGTTTGAAACCATTCCCGGTATGCACAGTTTGTGGGTTTTTCAATAAACTTTTATCAGTGCCATGTCAACTTCTTACCCATACAACTTGGTTTCAAGGGAAAGATAGATAGTTTTTTTTATACAGATGATGATGTAAAATTTTCCCACCAGCTAATGAGGTACTAGTAATCCATTTAGAGTTAAAAGAGTGGAAACCCCATAAACAGGGATACCCTCTTGGTACAAGAATAGTAAGATGGTGGAATTCTGCCAACAGAAGCACCTCCTGCTGGTGTTTTTATCGTCTTTAAGTCAGAGGTACAGGAAACAGGAAAGTTACCAGGAGCCTGGGACAACTAAAAATGAATGCAGGGCAACCATTTTTCCCAATGTGAAAGCCTGGTTGAGCAACCAAAGTTGTTATAAAAAGTGATCATGTTAAAAATTATACTGAGTTTTATATATTCTCCAGACAAAATATGAGATTAAATTGTCCCTCTGGGTACCTTCAGCAGGATGCCTGAATTATCTCCATATAATTCCGTAATTGAGTGTTGTTTGATTGCTATTGGTAAAGAGGCCACACTAAACCACATTTGTTTGTTACTCGTTATCTCAATTAAGTAATAGTAAAATCTACCAGCCCCTCAGGTTGAACCCTTAAAGACACAAGAATCCTGAATGTTCATCTTTTGTCAACAAACCAATGTGTCGTAGCAGTTTCTTTCATCTTTGGCCTGCCACACTGAATGTTTCTGATTTTGTATTAAGCTTTCTCATTGGTCTGTTGAAGAAATGGGCACTTGCTGTAGAGCATGTGGCAGTTGTTTCTGTTGGCTAACTTTAGCTAAAGGAATATGGCAAGTTTGAAGAATCAAACCAATCACAGTTGTTGTTGCATATTCACTGGCTCTTTGGGTAATGGCTAAACAAAAATCCCATGTGGAAAGTACAGTTACCTGAGAATTTAGACACAGGATTGATAGTACTGGATTAACGATAACATGAACCAATGATGTAAACTTAGACACATATCAGATATGGACAAGTTCCTGGTCAGGGGATGGCCAACTACTAGAAAGCTGATGGACAACTAACATTGTCAAAAGAAAAAAATGAAATTGTTTGATTATCTTTTATTCGCTGATCTCAAATAGATTAAATAAGTAGCACTGATGGTGAGTTAAAAGTATTTTGTGCAATTAGGATTTGCTATATGTATATATGTGTGTGTGTGTGTGTGTGTATATATATATATATATATATATATATAAACAAAGTTGTCAAATAATTTTGATTATAGCAATCTTGGGAGCAACCACAGTAATTAGGTAACCAGGCAACTAGAAAAATCTGCTAGACAGGGACAACAATGGATTTTCATAATTTTTCTACCCCAGCTGTAATTCATGTAATATTTCATACTTCTAAAAATCTTATGTATCATTTTTTTTGTAGATAGAATTTGTATTTTTTTATTGGAATGGTTTTTTTGTAAATTATTTTTGTTATTTTTTAACCTCGTTTTTTTATATCTTATGTTTTAGTCCAGAAATCAAACATCTAAAAAATACTAATGGGAGTCCATTATTAAGTTGTTCGCTGTCACAAAGCACCATATGCATTTTAAAACAAGTTTGGAAACCATCTGATCATTTCCTATCCAATAAAAATTATATATCAGTACATGCCAAAGTGATGACCTTAGACCAAGTACAGTAGTCTTATTGTTTTATTATAGGAAAGAAATTAAAATGTAAAAGAACCTTGGCATTTTCTATCATAAATAGAAAAGTTGAAGAAGGAAAAAACAGTACCCAAAATAGATTATTTTAAAAAAAAGTCGTAGCCAACTGGGAAGATTTCTCATTAAAAACAGTTAGTCAAAAGGGAGGTTAGTGATGGATTCTGGAACCATTTTCTACTGCTGTGCAGCCATTTTTTGTTAATATGCTTACAAAGTCTTTGGGAAATGATATGCAGAAAGTCATGTTTGAATAAAGTTCAAAATTTCGGACTTGACCTTGCTAGAAATGTGGTAATAGATGTTGAGGGTATCACAATACCCCTGACACTTTTTAAGAATGGGGATAAAAAGTGAACAAACCATGATAACCCTTTTAGAGCCTGAAGATTACTTAAAGATCTCTCCTTTACTACTTATGTGTGAAATTGGATAGTTTGGATAACATCTACTTTACAGTATACACGAGTTAGACAAATTTTTTTACGATAAAATTTATAATCCTAAAACTTTCCATCTGTAGGTGGTGCTGAAGATTATCAAACACTGTCAAGAGGAAGGGTCAGGTGGCTCAGACCTGGTCCAGGGGGTGTTGCTGGGACTGGTGATGGACAACAGGTTGGAAATCACTAATTGCTTCCCCTTCCCCAAGCGCACAGAGGAGGAGGACTTTGATGAGGGTAAGACTCACATGTCTGTTACTTTTCTACACAAACTTTGTTTCCCTTTTAGGGTAATATCTACAGCATGTTGATCAAAAGATGATAGAAACTTAGTTTAATATCAGCCCGCCAGATTCACAGCAGTAAGATCTATAATTAGAGTAAAAGTCAAAGTGGGCTCTTGGTAAAACAAATTTTACTTAAAGTTGCATCAGTCTTTGAAATAAACTAGCTTCTCTCCTGTTGTTGTATATTTATATTTTCCCTTTAAAATTTTGTATCAATTCTTTGACTGCCTTTCCTTTGTCTTTATGATTTGCCAGCAACTAATATTGCAAAAGGTAAGATATAGTAGTCACAGTTTCCATTCGTCCATTGTTCATCCATCCAGTAATCATATCAGACTTCAACTTTTGGTTAAACTTTGTTTATAGGTCAGTATCTTCTTTGCACCATCAGTGGATTATAATGGAGTATCAGCATACCTTGTGCACAACTGCATAATGCGATAAAGGGGGGAGAGAGAGAAGGAATATCACCCCTTAAGATTGAAGGCCAGCAAAGTCAAAGGTCAAGGTCACAGAAGCAGTTGTTTTAGTTTTAGGTGGGTGGTCAATAGACCTAGGGTCAATTACTTTCAAATGTAATCAATTAAATTACAATTGCTTTTCAACATTTTTATTCCAATTACAATTACTCACTTTTTGGAAGAGCAATCGATTAAATTGCATTCTCTTTTGCAATGTAAAATTTCTTTTTGTTTACTTTAAATTATATATCTTTTTAAAAATGCAAATATGTTTTCATCTTCATTACTGTATTTCAAAATAGATATTGAAGTGCTATGACAATTAAATTCTAGTTGACTAAGTCAAGTTTTGTACCAAAATGCCCAAACCCTCTAAATTTATCTACAGTTTCGTTTATCATTTGGTGTTGAAGGAATTAAAATTACATTCAGAGTTCTAACCGGGTCTGACAAATTTTAGAATCAGATGTTCTGATGGCCAAGTTTAAATTCAGCAGCCCATAAAGGCAAAAGAGGCACTTGAATATGAAATTGTTGGCTTGATTACTTATTTTTTTTCCCCTTCATTTGTGTCATGAATAATTATCCCTTGTAAAGTACTTTATGGTTTGAAAAAGGTAAAACAACACTTGGCATTATATAGTCGCCTATTGGACTTCCTGGCATTATGTAGTAGCCTGTTGGACTTCCTGGCATTATATAGTTGCCTGTTGGACTTCCTGGCATTATATAGTAGCCTGTTGGACTTCTGGCATTATATAGTAGCCTATTGGACTTCCTGGATTATATAGTAGCCTGTTGGGCTTCCTGGCATTATATAGTAGCCTATTGGACTTCCTGGCATTATATAGTCGCCTATTGGACTTCCTGGCATTATGTAGTAGCCTGTTGGACTTCCTGGCATTATATAGTAGCCTGTTGGACTTCCTGGCATTATATAGTAGCCTGTTGGACTTCCTGGCATTATATAGTAGCCTATTGGACTTCCTGGCATTATATAGTCGCCTATTGGACTTCCTGGCATTATGTAGTAGCCTGTTGAACTTCCTGGCATTATATAGTAGCCTGTTGGACTTCCTGGCATTATATAGTAGCCTGTTGGACTTCTGGCATTATATAGTAGCCTATTGGACTTCCTGGATTATATAGTAGCCTGTTGGGCTTCCTGGCATTATATAGTAGCCTATTGGGCTTCCTGGCATTATATAGTAGCCTGTTGGACTTCCTGGCATTATATAGTAGCCTATTGGACTTCCTGGCATTATATAGTAGCCTATTGGACTTCCTGGCATTATATAGTAGCCTGTTGGACTTCCTGGCATTATATAGTAGCCTGTTGGACTTCCTGGCATTATATAGTAGCCTATTGGACTTCCTGGCATTATATAGTAGCCTGTTGGACTTCCTGGCATTATATAGTAGCCTATTGGACTTCCTGGCATTATATAGTAGCCTATTGGGCTTCCTGGCATTATATAGTAGCCTATTGGACTTCCTGGCATTATATAGTAGCCTATTGGGCTTCCTGGCATTATATAGTAGCCTATTGGGCTTCCTGGCATTATATAGTAGCCTATTGGGCTTCCTGGCATTATATAGTAGCCTATTGGGCTTCCTGGCATTATATAGTAGCCTATTGGACTTGATGACTTAAATTTATGATAGCCCAGACCCAGCAGTCTGGTTGCTTCAGAGTGGCACAAAATTTATTGAACTTGGTTCTAATTATGTTTTCATGATATAGTAATCAAATGGTAATCAGATAGTAATCTTGATGTCAATACATATTTTACTTTAACCGATAACATTGCATTTACTTGTATTCAGAAAACATTTTATTGCAAGTTACTGATTATGATTACCCCAGGTCTGATGGTAAGTGGTTGTTGGATCTGGTAGTACCAACTGTTCCCATGTATATAATGTTATCATATATTGTAAAGAAGTTTACCATGGGACAGATTACCCCAGGTCTGATTTTAAGTGGTTGTTGGATCTGGTAGTACCAACTGTTGCCATGCATATGTTATTATACATTGTAAAGAAGTTTACCATGGGACATACACTTCTTGTTGGGATAGCTGCCCAGGTGCTCAAACAACACATTTGGAAGCTACACTCATTTACGAAGAAAACTGCCTTTGAAATTAACATTGTTTCCAGTTAGTTCTGGTGTTCCCAGGCAGTTTGTCTCCAACTTGCATGACACTTCAAACCACCAGAATCAGTCACTCAGTGCAGACTCTGGTTTTTTCCTGACCAGATACATGTCATGTTTCACTTCACTAATGAATCAGGCATTATGAACTCCAAAACTTGACCATACATCTACCAAAATTGTATTTATGAACAACAAAAAAAAAGAAAACACACTTTGAAATTGATGAATTTTTTTATGAGCATAGTAAATATTGAAGAGAGAGAGATAGAGATTGGTAAGATGAAATTACTTCAAAGAGTTATTTACAGAAAACTAGTTGTTAATCTTTAAATATTTATGCTTAAATTAAACTTTTCAGAAACATACTACAGATATGGTACAATATCCGTAGTATGTAACAACAATATCTTATCTTTGCAGAAACAAACTACACATATGGTACAATATTGGTAGTATGTGACAACAATCTCTTATCTTTGCAGAAACAAACTACACATATGGTACAATATTGGTAGTATGTGACAACAATCTCATCTTTGCAGAAACAAACTACACATATGGTACAATATTGGTAGTATGTGACAACAATCTCTTATCTTTGCAGAAACAAACTACACATATGGTTCAATATTGGTAGTATGTGACAACAATCTCTTATCTTTGCAGAAACAAACTTCACATATGGTACAATATTGGTAGTATGTGACAACAATCTCTTATCATTGCAGAAACAAACTACACATATGATACAATATTGGTAGTGCGTGACAACAATCAAAGTAAAGATAGGTGTCTGTTTTTCCCCATCTGGGATTTTGCATTTTCTGGTACACTTGTTCCACCTGTTGCCAGGGTCACATTGAAGAAAATTTTTGTAAGAGATTCACACCACTACAACTCCTAATTGTTTTGCATATCCATGGTAGACGAACTCGAAAAAATCAAAAAAAAAATTATTTTTTTTAATCGATCCATTAAACACAGTGCATAGTGCTGACACATCCAAGTGTTTTATGATTGGACCAATATCTTTTTTAATATTATACTTAGTAAATTTAATGATTTAATGGCAATTTATGACCATGTATCTTTTGATAAATTAGATAATAATAAAATATATTATTTTATCTTATTTCCCCAGTAATGTGTTGAAACGAGCATAACCTCAATGTAGGAAGGATACCAATTCAGAAACTGAAAAAACTAAAAAGCTAAAGGAAGTTTGGTAAATAAACTTAAAATATCCTGTCAATATTTTTTATTTAATAAAAGGTTGTGCACTTTTCAGCAGTATACCAATGCAAAAAACAGCATATCTACTGTTACTAATATGGTACTTTTGTAATTATTAATTGCAAGTGCTCAGTATTTTTAATATGACTGGATTTTATTGTTAAATTTTGGTCTACATTTTGAAGAAAGAAAAAAACATTCACACATTGCCTGCAACAAAAAGACAACTTCTAAATCAAAACTGCATGCACTGCCTTGTTCACACTTAGCACTCATCCACTTTGTTAATATGCAAATTCAATGCAGAATAAAGGGACCAAAAAAAATGGAAATTAACCTTGAAAATCAACATTTTGTTTCAAGCAGTTTTCCCATGATGTTCAAACCATGTACTTATTTCTGGATTGAGTCGATCATATTGCAGATGTAGCCAGATAAACAGAACCAAGTGCTTATGTAGTTATGTACGCGTAATCTGGGCTTCCTGTGGTTGGAAATTTGGAAGTCCATACTTCAAGCCTGGAAGTCCCATCTTTGAACTTATCTGAAAACATAAATTTATTAAAATTATATCTTCTCTATATACATACATACACATGACTTATATAAAAAAAAGGTATCATTGCTATAACAAAAATATATTACACATTTGTATTAAAAAAATAGCTTACTTATTTTATATTTATGTATTGGGACAACATATAGGAAGCTTTTAAAAAATCTTATCCTCAACAGAACACCAAACCAAAACTTTTGTTCTATATCATGTACTGATTGTACCCTTTTTCATATGATTAACATCTACTTAGACTAGCACTTTATTGATAAACACTGATTGAATATAAATGGAGATAATGTAGTTTATAAGGACTTAAAGAGTTGTAGAGTTGATAATTCTGGTAATTTAAGACCACAAACAAGATACCTAATAAAGTTCCATATTAATAAAGCCTTTGATAATGTTGCCATATACATCATTAATTGTAATCAATATATAATGAAAGATTCAGGACAACTTTCCATGGCCTGTTTAATCTGTTCATCACAAGTCACTATAATTATGTAAGTTTCTCACCATTACCAACACAGCCTTGTGCACTTGAGCTCTACTTCTTGCTTAAAATTGGTGAAGTCTTACATGGTACGTACAGTATTCAAAAGACGGAGCAGTACCAGTCTCAGCAGAGCAGACAGTGACTAGTTTATGAACCCATTGAGCAGTACCAGTCTCAGCAGAACAGACAATGACTAGTTTATGAATCCATTGAGCAGTACCAGTCTCAGCAGAGCAGACAGTGACTAGTTTATTAACCCATTGAGCAATACCAGTCTCAGAGAGCAGACAGTGACTAGTTTATGAATCCGTTGAGCAGTACCAGTCTCAGCAGAGCAGACAGTGACTAGTTTATGAACCCTTTGAAGCCTGCTGCCTAATAAGATTGTGAAATATGCATCTTTAGTTGTTAACACTCAGTGTCCGCCACAATTGTCACTTTTTTTAAGCTCCGATGTTCAGTACACATGTACTTTTAGCAAGACCCTGGCAGTGATCATTTTGAATGCTAGTTAACAGATAGACTGGCTGGGAATAAACATAATTTTTATGGACAATTTGCTAAGATGTGCCTAAATCAATAACTAACAACTTAAACTCCATTATTCCCTTATCAGTGTCCAACAACCTTGACATGATAATGGTGACTAGGCAGGAAACTACATGCAAGTCAACATTGTTTTCATTATTGGTATTGTGAATCAACTAATAGGCACAGTTAACTGACTCTGGTGACCAAGATAAGTTGGATTTCAGAATGGTTGGGATGATGGGTTTATTATTTGGATGTATAAGTGGAAGAAAGGGAAATCTCTAGACTGTTTTGTTGAAGTCATGTTTAGAATATGGCAGGATGCTCATTAATGGAAACACACAGAGCCAGCTTGGTTTTTGATGCAATTCCCATCTGTATCTGAGCAGATGATCTTGGTGTAACTGATAAAAATACATGTACCATGTCCCTGACTGTGTACTTTGTCTTACGGCAGTCACTACTTCAAAATACTACCATAATCATCACAGACATCAATTTCTCTACTTACTAGCACAGGAGATTATTATTTAGTCACCAGAAACGCATGCAAGCATTAAAAACTTCAAATGAAACCAAGCTTCCAAGGAGGTTCGGTTTAACACGGACATTGTTTTAGGTTTTTAATGCTTGCCCATGTTTTTTGGTTACTAAACATCAATGTTGTGTGCTTAATAGTATAAATCTTGGAAATGAATTCACAAAAAAAAGACATTTGTGTTCAGTTCAGTTTCTGGGATACTATTACATGTGCAACATGGTACAAAGATGCATCATAAAGAGCACTGCACATTTGGACAAAACAAAGCTTTGCAATCCGACAATGCCACCATTGGTGGTTTTCTTATCTCCCAATATTTGAAAAATTCCCATAACATGCAATGATTAGAAATCTACTGTTTATATTCTTTAGGGTAAATGCCTCACATACACACATGTATTTGTATATCTGTATTTATTTTTATAGTCCATTATCAGATGGAGATGATGAGGAATCTCCGAAAGGTGAATATTGATCATCTTCATGTGGGCTGGTATCAAAGCACCTACTTTGGAGCCTTCATCAACAAGCCACTGCTAGATTCACAGTTTAACTATCAGAACTCCATAGAAGAATCAGTCGTCCTTATCTATGGTATGTGAAAATAAGGATGTTGTATCAAGAACTTTACATTTAAATTAGGTATTCATTTTTTACATTTAACAAGTGATGATAATTGACTCAGGTTCAGTTACTAGCATAACCTTTGACCTTTGCAGTTACATATTACTCAACATATTTAATCTTATTCATATTTTCGATTAAAAATAATTCTTCATTGAATACAATACCCAATCACGTTTACATTAGGAAATAAACTCCACCACCTTCTGAAACCAGCCTTGCAAAAAGATGCAAATTTTTTCTTTCCATCTATATATCATATAGACAAAGAGAAGTAACTTGTACAGTTTACCTCCCTTGCTTCACTAGGTGGCTACCCATATATCGGATGTTTGCCAGTTCAAGTTTTCACTTCATACTGCCAACAATGATGTGATCTACCTCCTGTATCTGTTGGAAATTGTCAGGATTTTCAAGCCAGTCAAAGTTTTGTGGTTTAAACAGGTTAGGTGTTGTTATACTGTATTTTTTATTTTGTGTGTGTGTATTTTTTGGGTGAATTTGTTCATATTTATCAAGTCGTAGTGATTGTCTTTGACTGGTAAGTCTTGCATGTCAGCTGTGTTCACCTGTATGTTTCTTGAATAGGTCACTGAGGATCCTTTATTCATTTATCTTCTTGGTGTTTTCTCTGGATGAGTTTCCCCTAGTTTGTGAATATTGATTGCATTTTGGTCTTTTTTTTCTCTCTCTCTCTCATTTCAGGTGAAATATGTAAAAGTGCAAAAGGTGTAAATGTTTCAAAGTTGCTGAGATACCCACAAGACATGCCAGGCATCCACAACATGCTCTTCATCGAACCTTGCAGTGTCTGCAATATGTGGTCGGAGAGAGTTTGGTCCATTATTTTGTGGAAGCTACTCAAGGGCAAGGCGAAAAGGTCAAGGTCTAAGTCTTTGGATGTGGACATACTGAGCCTGCATCCTAATTCAGAGTCTGTGGATAGCATCCTAGGGGATCCCGTGATTGCACCCCCACCCTCAATGAAGATTCCCCATACCACGCTGATTGCTACTGTCATATCAGACAGCACATTGTTACACCAGACCCAGCCCACTTGGAATTGCAGATGTGTTGCCTAATCCAGTAAGATATGTGTGTCATTCCACCTATCAGCGGGGGAGTTTGAGAATATGGTGGAAGATACTCAGCCATTTCAGCAGCCCACTGAGCATAAGTCTCCCACACATGTCCATGCATGGCCTTAATGCCTGTAAGACCAAGCGTGTTGGGTCTGTTGAACAGCCATCTGGTTGACAGCTCTGACTTTAAGGGCCAATTATGGTTTTCTGACCAGTCATCAAGCCAGTCATCTCGGCACACCACACCTTACTGGATTTCTACACTATACCAGCCTCTTAGACTGTGCGAGACATCACGCTGTCCTAGCCATCCACTCCAGCTCAACACTTGCCATCTGGACCTCGTTCTCTTTTTTATATGGTGCCTAACTTTGTTGGCTTATCCCATGGGCATGTACTGCACCACTCTTGGAGAAGATATGGCATTGTCACTTCCATGCAGAATGCTGTATCCAAAACATGGAAAGTGTACAGGACAAGGATAACCCTTCTGTTGAAGTAGAGGACAACCTTAATTTGCAGCTGCATTCTGAGCCAGCTGCGGAGCAGATGGAGTTTGGCTTTAAGGCAGTATATACCATATCTTGTCACTGTCTGAGTGCCCTTCCTGACCTGCAGGGAACCAGGCAAGACTTCAGTCAAAGCTGACAAGGAAGATGAGCACCTGTCATTCATAATTCTTCCTCAGTTGCCAAAGATCACAGAGACTTAACATCACTTTTCAGGCAAAATCCAATACCCTGGAAATGCCAAAATCTTTTTCATGTTGAACCAGTAAAGTCAGACAGCCCGTACCGACCATACTGCACCGGCTGGCCAGACCACAAAGTATATAGTCTTTGGTACACCGTTCTGACTGCCGACCAACCAGTCCAGCCATATAAATGAGTTATGAACAATTACAGTGGTCAGGGGTCTGTTAGCTAGACCAGCTAGCTGGCCATCCAGATGAACAAGCTATGTATGTTTACAGTTGTCAGGACTGTTAGCTCCAACTGGAGGGCTGGAAGACCAATCTTAGCAAATGGGCATTACTTGTGAAGCCATCTGACCGAGCCAAACTGGCCACACCAGACCAGCATTCCATAACTACTGACAGCATATAAAGAAAATAAAATTGTCAAAGATTGCAAACATTACAAGGCATCTCTTGGAGCATTTGCAATCCCAGTAACACAAGAGCTTCTTTATGGTGAGTCAGTTGCATGCAACTTTCTCACCCCACTGTTAAAAAGTCATGTACAGATATATTTTCTCCACAAGTACCTTGTCTAGATGTTGATAAAGTGCACAGACAAGTCTTTAACACCATGTCCAAGTTAGTCTGGAATGTTGTGTTGACTTCTTCCCTACTTGATTTCACACATTTAACAGTTTTTTCATCTAGCCAAAAGGCCGCTAATGATCATTGTGGTTTTCCTATACGCTCCGTCCCTTTCTATTCTCCACTTCTGTTAGGGCATCAAATTGAGAATGTGAGAAAGCATTCAGTAAGTTTGATTTTTGGTTCATGACATGAACAACCTTACTTCCTTCATTGTGTGGTGAATAATCAATGTAGATAAGTCGAACCTTGTCCTTTCTCAACATTTTGGTCCATCTAGGTATGGAACCCTTAACACACATCAACTTGGCATCTTCCTCCCAAATACATCAAAAGAATCGTTCATGGGTCAGAGAAGGCATCAACAAAGACATTAAAGTTGTACCATCAAGAAGATGTTACACCAAGTCCTATCCCAGTTCAGGACGTCTTCCACAGAGAAGGCAGGCGTTCCTGGATGACACACTACAACAACATTCATTTAGTATGGTTTTTGGTTCATGACATGAACAACCGTACTTCCCTCATTTGCAGTTCAAGGTGGATAGTCATTGTATAGAAGTCTGACCTTGTCCCTTCTCAACATTTTGTCAATCTAGATATGGAACTCTTAACACATATTAACTTGGCATCTTTCTTCCAGATGCATCGAAAGTATAGCTCATGCGCCGGAGAAAGCCTCAAGCAAGACATTGTTAGGCGATAAAGCTTTGTACAGCTCCTCAGCCTACTCAGTGCTGGAGTGGACCTGTTACAATGCCAGTTTACTACTGGACCTGCGATGGTCAGTGTCATGTGGATTCTTTAAGAGAAGGCTCTTCATACAAACCTCTTGGAAATGAAAGCCATTCTCTTTGCCTTCCACGCATGTGTAGAACATATCCATGGAAACAATGTCCTGATAATATCGGACAATTCGTTTGTGGTGATGTACCTCTGTGAGGGGGAGCAATCACCAGACCTTTGCCTCACGGTAGGGGAATACCTTATCTGGTACTCCCAATATCAGGTAATATACAAGTCAGACACATTACTGGCTGGCTCAATGCCCTGGCCGACTCGTTTTCAAGGGAGGACAACTGCTTCATACAGAGTTGTCTGATGCTTGACATTTCTTTTTCATTTTTCCCCTACTCCAGAACCATGGGCCATACCTGCTTTTTTAATCAGCTGGGAGGTAATGTGGGCATACATCTTTCCTCCATCAGTTTTGATCATGAAGATAATTAAGAAATGAGGGGCACATACTGCAAAAGCTCTGATTGTCCACTAAGATGAAATATCCTGGATCAATGATCTACTCGATTTAGCAACAGACTTACCCAGATGAGTCATAGCGACCTCCACTCTGCTCCAGTAGTCGAGATTGCCACTATTTCATCCATGTCCAGAGAACTTCCCCTTCACTCCTGGCTCCTTTCAGGGATGTCCTGATCGAAAAAGAGTATGGAGGTTGAGTCGTGTAGAGGATCGCAACAGCTGAAGATCCTCCACTTTGAGGTCATACAAGGAGAAATTGTGTGTTGTCAATGACTGCGGTCACATCATTGACGTCACACCACTCAGCACCCATTCCCCTATGGCGAATTTCTTTCTCTTTCTCTTGAAGACAAGAAGTTAGCCCCTATCACAATCAGGGGATACTTTTTCATGATCTCAGACACCATCAGATTTCATGGAAGAGACAATTTTGGCCACAATAAGGTAATCTCTGAATTGCAGTCCAATTTTGACATAACCAGACCATGCTCACTCACATTATTCCCCAATGGGATCTCTCCTGGGTTTTGCCATGGCCAAACTTGTCTAAGTTTGAGCCATTGTCTCCCCCCCCCCCCTCATTGAAGCAGCTATCATACATGACTTGCAATTTATGACAACACTAACAGAGTGAGTGAGCTACATATGATTTCCGTATATCTGAACTACTTGCAGTTTCATTCTGGTGGTTTAGTTGTTCTAATGACACAATGTGGTTCCTTCCTAAAAAGAGCATACTGTCACTAGTCAGCCAACAATAACTATATGTTCCCTCTCCTTGATCAATCTGTCAAGAGAAGCAAAGCTGCAGGACTCTCTACATACCCTCAGATGTTACCTGAGATGCACAATAATATCCGCATGAACTGTAAAAGACAGTTCCTACCACTGAAGGCAGGAATGCAAGACATAACCCCACAAGCACTGGCTACTTGGCTAAAGGGAGTTATTAAATCAGTATACTGTTAACTCTCACAGGATCAAGTACACTAATGAACATTTCAGCTCACAAAATACAAGCAACTTTCATGAGCATTATGTCTCGATTCAGGACATAGCGAAGTCAGCTGACTGGCACACCCAGTCTGCCTTCTCTACCTTCCATTTTGTGTGAAATGGCCTCGCTAAGTAGAGAACTGAATCTTATTGGGTTTTTGGTAAATGCACAGACAGTGACCACTCCCCATTCATGAAAGCACAACCTTGGACCCAGGCATGAATTTGCCACTTCGCTGGATACACCTGGGAAATTTTTGATGGTGAGACAATAATCAAGTGTGGAATCCCACAGGGATCTCCTGCATGTTTGTGTAAATAAATTGTCTCTTATTATGTTAAACTAACATTAGGAGAACTCCTGGTTTTTATTCAGGCTCTTTCTGGTTCCAAAATCCAACAGGAATGTAATTGGAACCTATTAACCTGAGCTAGCTCAATCAATTTATTGCCACTTCAAAATTCAAAATGGAGACAGCATGGTCGTACAGCTGTTAGTGAGGCAAAATGAATGTGCAATCAGCCTTGATGTGACTGACACATAATTTTATATCCCCATACACCTGGTATCTTGGAAGTTTCTTCACTTAGGTTACCACAGGGTGGTATACCAATTCTACACCCTTCTATTTTGTTGTAGTCTCAGCCCTTGGGCCTTCACCAAAACATTGAACTGCGTAATTACTCTCTTCAGGATGTTCTCGTGTTTTCCATGCTTGGAAAGATTGGATACACAGAAAAGTCCTAGTGTCAGACAACTCTGTGTGCTAAATTGTCTCCTCAAACAAAGGGGGACCAAATCCCTAGAACTGTGTGTTATGGTGTACGAGTACTTCCACTGGTGCACATGGTACCATATCTCAGTGCAAGGCCATTATGTTGCAGACACGCTCAATGCCCTCTCCATCAGTCCTGATCCCAAAGGTAGTTCAGATTATGAGGGGCCATACTTGCAGAGTAGTTTGATTGCTTCTCTCTGATGGGCCAGATTGTGGGTCAGTGATCTAATCGGTCTTATGATTGATGTTTCCAGAAAGATTATGGAGACCCTTACATTGCTCAAGTAGCCAAGATCTCCAGTTTTCCATAAATGTCAGGACTAGGTTTTCCTTCATGCCAGGTTTGTGTCAGGGAAACCTTGCATAAAAATGAGTTCAGCACTTCAGTCATGGAGATGATCTCGACAACTTGAAGGCCCTCCACTTTGAAGGCATACAATGGAAAGTGGCACTTTTCATCAGCTGGTATCAGGACAATAACAGCACCCCGCTTCTAGCTTTGATTTCTCAGTTGGCTAACTTCTTCCATTTCCTCATTGAGAAGTTAGCCCCCATCGCTATCAAAGGGTATTGCTTCCATTATTCTGACATGTCCAAACATCATGGGAGAGAGGATACTGAGAGATGTGAACTCCTTCAATTTGATCAGAGCAGCTCTGAAAATTAGGCAATCCTTCTGAGAAAAATCCAAGCTCCGATCAAAACATGAAAAACTCCAATATTTCTGTCGTTCACAAATGCATGGAATCATTTGCAGGGTTGAGCAACTTCTATAGCCCAACATCCCTGACTATTTGTTTTTGTAGTCGGGCAAGTAAAATTTTCCCAGATGCTAGTCCGGGATAAGTGCTTTTTTCCTATTTTAAAAAGTCGGGCAAGTGTTTATTTTCATGTCATAATCACATTATCTGCCTTTATCTAGCCATTAATGCCCTCTGGGCATACTGGATGCTTGATTTTTTCCTCTCCATGTATTTATTAACATCCTGTATCGCACCTACCAGTGGTCATTGATTGCATGTACACACGTTCTGTACAACTGCTTGACTGCATATTGGGCTAAGCGACCGAAGTATCGGCCAATCAAAATGCGTGAAACAAAATAAAGCTGGTATCATTAGTTAGCAGTGTTTTAAACGGCTTCGTTGTAATGTGTTTACCCGAACCAGATCCTCATGAACGACTCACCCATTGATTTTAATCCAGCGAGTCAATCAAATTAAATTAATGAAAGGCACTTTTTCAACATTAGTATTGGTTCTCTTTATGAACTGATTAGATGGCAGTGGTGATTCTTTAATTTTTAATTGATTTTACAAAGGTTTAACTCCCACGTCCAACATTGCATTTGAAGCAAAACAATTATAGGGAATTTTGCTAATTTAGGAGTCTGTTCATATTTAAAAAACAAAATGTATGTTATGGTCACTTTAGAAGTAGTTGTCAAGCAAGGTGATATTTACTATGTGGATAAAATGAGTTTACTAAATTATTTTTGCAAGGAAGTTAATAAGGAAGATTAAGCTCAGAAATAAACAGATTAATGCTTATACAACTAGATGGGATATCTTTTGAGGGTTTTTTATGTTAATAGAGTGGAGCAGAAAGGAAGAGAGACATATTTAAGTGTTAGGTAAATACTGAACTATGACTGTTTCGTCTTCTTCCTCCCTCCCCCTTTTTTTTTTTCTACTCCCCCCCATATTTTGGAGACAAGGAAAGGGAGATCCCCCCCCCCTTTTAGATAAAATCCTGGCAGCATCTCTGGTTATTATGTTGTCTATCCATCCATCTGTCTGTTTTCCAATTTCATTTCCACACAATAACTCAAGTTGTCCACCATCTGAAGTTACCAAACTTTATGGCTGGCTTGCACTTGGAAGAACCCTATCAATTTCAGAGTCAAAAGGTCAAAGGTCAGGGTCACTGTCACTGAAAGAAGAAAAATGCTTTCTGCACAATAACTCAAGTTCGACTACTCCTATAAATATCAAACTTTTTGGATGACTTGCACTTGAAATTTTTAAAAAAATGAATGGGTCTTGTGCCGGAGTCGGTTGTTGCAACAAAAAAAAGTTGTTTTACAGCATTAACAAGAACTTAGTAGTTTACTTTTCATGTAATATTTAAATATCTACTTTCTCGAATCATGTTTAGTATATCATTTTATCCACAGATCCTCTTAGAACTACACAAGGATTTTTAGTATATCAGTTTATCCACAGATCCTCTTAGAACTACACAAGGATTTTTGGCTCTGAAGGCATACAGACTAACCAAGGCTATGATGGACTTTTATGTCAAGATGGACTTTTCCCCAGAGGCTGTCAAGGGTGCGGACATCAGCTTCGAGAGCATGTTTGAGGAAATCCCCGTAACAATTAAGAACTCACACCTGGTGAATTCCCTGTGCTGCGAGATAGAGGACCATATGTCCAAAGATCAAACTTTCAACTACATGGATCTGGCAACAAGGTAAACTGTACCATATGGTCGTCCTTAGTGCAGATTCAAATTACAATAACTTGTATTCAGTTCTTTTTCAGTGTTTGTGGTATACAGCAATATATAAGACTAGTCAGTTGTAATATATGATAAAGGTGCAAATGAGAAAAACCCATCACCTCTCAAAACAAAAGTCTTCCATTTCGATATAATTTAAGGTATTGCCATTTCTATGATGCTATGCATATACCGGACGGATTGGTGATTCTATGATAGTTATCCATTAAACTATAAAAGATCAGTACTAAAGTAATGTGATTGCAGAGAAGTTTGGCATACAGGGTTTGGTAAAGTAGTAAAGCATGACCTGTTTGATTGTTTCACAGCTCAATGTTGGAGAAGAATCTACGTCTGTTGATGGAATGTGTCGATGAAATCTCCATGGATGCTAACAAGTTCCTGAACTTCCAGCGTCAATTTCAGAAACAGCAGCAATCTAAACAACAGTACCTTCAGAAAAGGGTAGGATTTTTACACATACAAGTCATGTTGTTAACACTGGAAACATCTTAGGTTTGTTTACATCATTGTGACACGTTCAACTATACATAGCCCATCCATAATTAACTTGAGCATTATCAAAGCAAAAAGTAGAAAACATATTCGCACTGTCAGATGATTTGGTCACAACTTAAAACCTAAAATTACAAAAAAAAATTTAGTAGAGCAAACCACAAAACCAAAACAATCATCTAAACACAGTGCTTGCTGACAGTCTGGGAAAGTGTCTGTTTTCCAAAACTCTACTTAAGTGAGTGCAATTAATACTGTTGTTAGTCTGCATTACTGGGGTTTCCCGGAAACTAAACAAACTAATTTGGATGATATGGGTGGATTTTGGTAGTAGGACAATCATTTGAAATAATTGGGAGCTACAGATGAGCTGCTCATTTGCCATATTAGTGTCAAATTGGTTTTTGAAAAGAATGCAGTCATAAAACATCTCGTAAGTTGTTAGCATAATCTGAGTATTGGTATGGGTGATAATTGACCCAAGTGTAAACACCACTCGGATGGAATGCTAAATGATGTCCCTTTTTCTCACATTCTTGTCTATACAGTCATGTTTGCTGTGCAGTACAACAATAGGAAATGTCATGTCTGTTGAAAAATTCTGACACTCGGATGGAATTTTCCTACCCGGTACTGGAGCATATGAAACATTCTGTTAATCTTTAATCACATAACTGCTGTGTTTCATCACATGACCATCTATGATGATCATAGTGCAAAGTAAACAAACTGGCAACAAATCCTTGATTTTCTTCATCATTTGAACATTCTTTCACAACAGTCAAGATAAACATTGATTGCAACACATTTACATCCCAAAATGTGCAGCAGTTGAAGTTAGTGTCCAGCAAACAGGACATTTTGCAATGGTTGACCTAGCTTCATGTACAGATTCTTTAGTCTGGTTTCGAGTCAAAAGAGCCATAATTGTAATTGTTATTTTTTAAAATCCATCTTCTCGTTATTATTTATGAAATTAAAATATGTCTATGTCAAAGTTGAATGGAGAACTATATCATTATTTTTGTTCTGCCTTGTTTAATCGTAAAGAAACAAATGGAGTTTATTTTTTGACCTGTTCACATTTGTATCATTGTGCAAGCTATCTTTAGTACACAATTCAGATGCAGTGTATTTCCATTACCTCAGCGGTCTTTACCACTTTTCACTTTCACTGTTTAAATGTTTAAATGTAATATAAAGTTTACACTGAATTTTTAAATGTAAACATAACTTGTTATGCTCTTTCTTGAAGTGAGGACATTGTCAGTAGATGTTTTGTTGTTTTAAAGCTGCATCAGTGTTTACAATAGGCTATTTTGACTTCAGCCCTCATTTTTTATTTCAGGAATGTGAGAAAAATAATTATTCTTTATGCATCAGTGTTGGATAGAAAAATTCCACCCTTGGGACCAGAATTTTGCATTAGACACTTGGCAAAGCCTCATGTCTGACACAAAATTCTGACCCTTGGGTGGAATTTTGCTATCTTACATCAGTGCCTATGAAGGATTCTATTGATAATGCCTCGAGACATATATGTGTGACCCAGTCATAACTTGAGATCCCCACCCTGTAACCATATGTACAGTTAAAGAATTTTAACATCTTTACCATGTATTTGTTATCCTGTGGGACTACATATTTTCATTTATTTGGGAGAATTTTTCTTCCCCAAGTTGTTGTGCAATTCAGAACTTAACTTTTAATCAGCACCATGTATCCAACATTGTGCTGACATGCCATTAAACCGTACACATACCATACCATATCATACTGCTCCTGACAAGACCAGCTCAGATGGGACAAAACAGGAGAGTGTGGGAATATGTGTTTTAAGGAACTCGCTAGTTTAATCCTAATTTTCTGAATATTTAAATATAAGATATGGTTCCAGTATATTTTAACATACACATTTAATTCTCACATTATACTCTATGCGAAATGAAAACAAAATATTTAGGCAATATTCGCAAGATGAAAATATATGTATTTTCAGCAACAAGAAAATGCACAGAGGCAAGCCCGAGGGGAGGAGTCATTACCAGAAGAAGATATCAACAAACTGTTCAAGCCCCTCCAGGCACCACCCCGATTGGATAGCCTGCTCATTGCCGGTCAGATTGACAACTACTGCCAGCAGATTGGAGAGTTTGCTTCACAAAGCTTTGGAAAATTATTCATGGCAGAGAGTCTACAGGATTCTACCTCACACAGCTGATCATCTATACTGTTAAAAAATCTGTATGGACTCGAGTAACATCTGCAAGTTCTTACACTGACCATCAAATAACCTCTTATTCATGGAAAGGAATAAATGCAGCAATGGTCTTTAACTTCTGTTTCTTCTTCAGCCATGATGTATAATGATACCCCAAGTCCTTGCATCTTGTGCCTCTGTATAACTTTTGTTTCTGGTTGCATTTGTAGCAGTAAATAATGACACAAACTACTAATTCTGTAATCTTCTGTCCAAAGACATGCATTCTCCAATTTTTTTAAAATTTTTTTTTTTAAGTTGGGATTACTAGACCTATCCAAACTTGTGGATTTTTCATGGTGTAGACACCTGACATATTGGACAGGGGATTTCTGACTTGGCATGAATTCAGCTCGATTTCATAATCAGCGAATCATTTTCATCTTTTTGTTTAAATTGTATAAAAAAAACCCAGCAATTACAATTTACATATTTGACTGAGTACGAGCTTGAAAAAAGATTTTCTTCCTTTTTTTTTTCTTTTTTTTATTTTATCCCACCAGTAGTCAGTTGCCACACATATATAATTTTCTGGCAGCAATAGCATCATCATCATCAACAATGTTAAGGCCTTGTATTAATGTTTCTGAAAGTCGTGCATCTTCTATATCGTTTGCTGTATTCAGTTGAAACTTTGGTTCAGTATTAGTATCTCAGTCTCATTGTACAATATGATGAACATTTAGGTTAGTTCAGGCATTTCTGCATTAGCCTTAACTCTCAGCCAGTTGAAATATTTGGTTGATGTGTTGAAAAAATCAAAGCAATCAGATAAGAAAACCAACTGACATAAAAAGCTGCTACTTTAGTGTCTTCATTTTCACAAAACTTTGATTATAGCAAAATTAGAGGCAAAAACTTTCCTGCAATCAGATATGTTTTCAAGATGATGGTATCCAATTTAAAGAAAATTTTTGCCTGTAATTTTGCTATAAGCAGTGTTTTGCAAAAGCCATGTGGTCCACCAAAAGCTGAAGAAGTATCTATTTACCTCTGTTGGTTTCATGGCTGAGTGGCTCTGATTTCCGCAAACACTTTGACCAGTTGTTGTGATTAGCCAAAACATGGTCCACCATTAAAAGACTAAAGTATTCAGCATACACATGACATGGGATGGTGAGATTGTATATGCTATTATTCCTTTCTTGCCTGTCACAGCATACTCATGACATAGGATGGTGAGATTGTATATGCTAGGATTCCTTTCTTGCCTGTCACAGCATGCTCATGACATAGGATGGTGAGATTGTATATGCTAGGATTCCTTTCTTGCCTGTCACAAGCATACTCATGACATAGGATGGTGAGATTGTGTATGCTAGGATTCCTTTCTTGCCTGTCACAGCATACTCATGACATAGGATGGTGAGATTGTATATGCTAGGATTCCTTGCTTGCTTGCCACAGCAGAAAACTACCTTGTCATAATACTGTTGACATCATATTGTGTGGAATACGTGTCTGAAAATTAGACATTGATCAGGAGGCATGAAATTTTAATATTACATGTGAATATGACTGAAAATTAAGACTCAAAATAAATGCAGATTTTATTCTAGATTTAGATTTTGATATCATTTTACTTATTTGTTTATAATCAATGCAAACTTTATTCAAAACATTTAGAGAGATTTAAGATACAATAGAACTTTGAAAACTTTAAGTGCTTTGGACCCTAACTTTTTTTTCTTTTTAGCTATGTGGAGTTTTTGCGTGTTGCAGGCATGAGGAAGGTTTAAGCTGGGACACTGTCATTCAGGTGATGCAGTTTTTGAATGACCAATGTTTGACTTACCAAACTAGTGCTATATTTTTTGACACCACAAGCTTAGAAATGATTTGCTTTGGTTTGTTGTTTTACGGCACAGCAGAGGCAATTGAAATAAAGTGTCATGCCCAAGGATACACCACAGTAAACATCCTGGGCTGGTCTGATGGTAGGATTCAAACCCACACCCTTTCAGTTGCAAGACTGGTACATTACCACTGAACCACTGTGGCTCCCTTCCCCATTAGTCGCTGCTACCGACATGTTGGAGTGTGCATCAGGCCAAATCTACAACCCTGAGCTCACAGGAGGGAGCTTAGAAATAAAGTTTTACACAAAGTATATTTTGCCCACTAAGTCTTGACATGCCTAGTGTACTTGACTGCTATTTTACTTGTAAATGACTGCATGAAGCTATAAAATCAAGGTTTTGTTTGAATAATTGTATATAAAACATAAGTTGAATGCAATGTTTTCATCAAAAACTTAATTTGAAAGAAACAATTTTAAGTCCCAACATTTGCATCCTGTCAAAGTTTGAATCTTTGGAGCTAAAGTTTTCAGCTTCAAATGGTAAATAAATTGTGGACATTTAATGTGGAGTATTTTATCTTTAACAAAATTGAACCTCCCACAACTTTCTTCTTTACACAGTTTAATCATGCTACGGAACCACGGAGTCTTAGCATCACACACTTACACACAGCAATGTCCCTTCACTGTAAGGAAAGGCAGTCTTTAATTATTTTTTTTCAAAGCTGAATGTGATGCTTGAGACTTCATCAGCAGTTGACCACTTCCAAAATGGTTGACCCTATTTCGCTGAGTGAATACAGTTTGAGACACATTGGCGCCTATGTACTAGCTCATCAGATTGAAGCTATGCAAGAAAGAACTATCTCAAAAAAAAGAGAACTATCTCAAATAAATTTGAATGCTGTGTTTTATGACACCCTAACACCTACAATTTATTTGGTTTCAAAAAAACTTTAGCAAAAGCTTCATGTCATCAATTTTGTCAAAACTGCGAAAATTTGTGTAATTGATAGAATTATGGCCTCATTGAATATACAGGAAGAAGGAAAAAAGCCAAAAACAGATACAAGAGTTATTTCCCTTTCTTTACAAGTATACAAACTGTGGAAAGCTATCACTGTAACTTGTGTCATACATATACAAATGTTCAGACTTAAAATACTATAATTATAGTATATGTATTTATTTTTATTTTTTTTAAATAATGACATAAAACTCCTCACATTATGGTATTAAAACAACAAAAAACACGGTCAAAATTAAATAACATTGGTGCCAAGTCCAACCATAATGCATTGATTTTTCATGGGCTAAAAAACAAAAAAAAACAAACATGCATCAGGTTTTCATTGTTACTCGGCTAATAATATATAGAGAAAGAAAAGTATAAGTAGAGTGGGTTGGGACATATTAGTTTATGTTTCTTTTCGGTAATTGTGTGTTATTTCTGTTTAAACTTCAAAGATCTTTAAAATTCTTAATGTAATAACCAAGCATTATTAATGGACGTGGTGCTTTTTTATTAGCTGGAGGGGCTTTTTTTTTACTAACTCAACTGGCCTTAAAGCCAAGTGAGCTTCTGGTATGGTCCTACATCAGTCATGTGTCATGCATTGTCTGTCAGCAATTGCTGTTTTTAAACTTTTCAGAAACAACTGAACCAATTTCAACCAAACTTGCCAGAAAACATCCTAGCATGAAGTCCTTTCAATTTTGTACAGATGATGCAGATCTACCTTCAAATATGGTCACGATTACTAAAAAAGACAAATCTTTAAACAACCTCTTTTCCAAACGACCGAATTTGACCAAGGTGTGAAGGTCTTTAAAGTTTGTACAGATGATGCTGATCCAGTACCTTTACTAAAATTAGAAAACCCTTTAAACAACTTCTCTAAACCCATTCCAGAACAATTATACAAATAAGCAGTGCACACTCGTTCTCTCATCGGTCATGTGACAGTTAAGAATTGTCTGTTGTAGTTATGTGTGAATTCATTCTATACTATGATAAACATGGTGTCAGAAGTGAAAAGTGCTTTTAGACAGTGAGCAAGTACAGATTGATCTTTTGTGAAAGTGAATGACTTTCAAAGCAAACTTCAAGGAAATGTATACATTTCAAGCTGACCACTCCTCAGCAGACTGGTGTAAGGGCAATCCAATTCCACCATGAATCACATCAAACCACCAGATAAAATGGATTTTGATTGCAAACATGAAGCAGACATGTAGAAGTACTGCAATCAACAATATGACCCGGAATCAGGAATTGTCCAGCATTTGGGGAAAAAATGCAATTACATGTATTGTCTAAAATAAAACCATTTCGAGATGGCGTGCCACAGAAAGAAGGTGAGAAAGTCAAGAATAGTTCATCTTATGGAACATTATTCAAGCACTGAAAGTGAATAGGAAAAGTATTTAGAAATTAAATCTGGAGAACTAGTTGATAGCATGAAAACAAATAACATAAGACATCTCTATGCAGGTATGAATATATGCTGTGGAAAAGTGAAAAGACCAGTCAAATTCCATATTGACAGTGGTGCCTCCTTAAATTAAAAATCAACGAAAGAATGGGGAGATTTATCACAGCACAGGATAGAGAAAAAAATAAAGTTCTCACAATGCACAACAAAACTACAGTCAAGCCAGTAGAAAAATGCAAGCTTAAGATGACAAACCAAAAGAACCGAAGAAAATATAAAGCATACTTTGTAGTTCTGGATGGTGAAGAAGCAATACCATTAATTGGAAATAAAACAGCACAACAAATGGACCTGCTTCAAGTGAAGTATGAAAACATGGTGGTAGAGAGAGATAACTGACATACGATTCACTTCTACAAGTATATACAGACTGGTTTGAAGGTACAGGCAAGTTAGAACGTAAGTATCACCTCAAGATATATCAGTGTTAAGCCCAAAGTGCATCCACCAAGAAAAGTACCAATGGCCATAAAAGAACGATCAAAAACCGCTTGATAGACCTGAGAAACAGAAGATTATCACTCGTGTTACTCAACCAACACAGTAGGTATCCAGTATGGTTTGTGTTGTAAAGCCAACCAAATCAAGGATCTGTATCAACCCAAAGGATTTAAATGAAACCTCTGTAAAGAAGTAATTATCATTTACTTATGATAGATGACATTTTGGCAGAATTGAGTATTGCAAAAGTATCTAGCAAAGTTGTTGTAAAAAAAAAAAAAAAGCATTCAGCACACCATATGGATGCACATGCCATTTGGTTTAAAAACTTATAGAAGATTTTCAAAGGAGACAAAATGAAGTGGTGTAAAGCCTGCCAGGAGTACACAGCATAGTGGATGATATACTTATTTATGGAGAAATTGATACAGAAAAAAAAGCAATCAGAGACCATGGTGAGAATTCAGATCTTTGATGGAAAGAGGCAGAGAAAGAAACTTGAGGCTGAATAAAAAGAAACTGGAGCCAAAAGTGAATGAAGTTTGTTGGACACCTACTTACAACAAAGATTGAAACCAACCCGGACAAGGTGAAAACTGTCACTGATATGCTGAATCCAACAGAAAGTGGAGTCAAAAGATTCCTTAGATTTGTAAACTACCTAAGCAAGTTCTTGCTGAAGCAGAGTGAAATTTGTGAGTTTTTGAGAAAACTGACAATGAATGACAGTGAAAGAGATTGATAACATTAGAACCAGTTGTTAAGTACTAAAATGCTAGAGATGAGCTAACACTTAAAGCAGATTCCTTGAGAGTGGCATAGGAGCAGTCATCCTGCAGAAGGAACAGCCTATAACCTGTGAGAGCCGTGTGTTTACTGACACTGAAAGATTGAAAAAGAGCTATTAGCAGTAGTTTCGAACTCAAGAAATCTCATCAATACACTTATGGTAGACCAGTGGCAGTGCACAGTGTTCAAAATCCCTTAGAAGTGATAATCAAGAAAGGTTACACAGCGCACCGAAAATGCTACAATGCATGTTTACTTTGCACCAAGAAGTACGATATTTGTTTGACCTACAGACCTGACAATCAGATCCAGCTAGCAGACTCACTTAGCAGAGCTTACATAAAAGATGAGAGAACCAGTGTATTTGACATAGAAGCTGGATCTGTCAACATCGCACAATCTACCTACCTCAGAACAATGCTTGAAAGATATACAGCTAAATACAGCAACAGATGAGGTGCTTCAGAAGTTACAGAAAGTAATTCTGAATAAAGGGCCAGAAAACAGTAAACACAGCAGTGTAGATACTGCCGTACTTCAACATCAGAGGTGACCTGAGTGTAGAGAATGGTATCATGTTTTGCAGTGAAAGAGTTGTACCAACTGCACCTGGATATGACTTGCTACAACATATACAGTCATCACACATTGAAATTTGAGGATGTTTACGGAGAGCAAGAGAAATCTTATACTGGCTAGGAATGAAGGAAGACATTATTAAATGCATTCAAAAATTCTCAACTTCTGCAAATTATCAGCCTAATCAGCAGAAGGAAACCCTGATTCAACATAGAGTACCTGACAATCGGCCAAAGTTGGGATTGATCTGTTTCTGTTTGAAGATCGTTACTTGATCATTGTAGACTACTTTTCAAATTTTTAAAACTGACTTTGTGAAAGACACAAAGCCTAAGACAGTCATACAGAAGTTAAGAGCAGACAAAAGGGAGTAAATGAAAGAAAGCTGTAGTTATGGACAAAACAAATACCAGGATGCAAGAAGATGACAGAGCTTTTCGTACCAACAGATGCCATCTGCAAACTAAAAAGAGAATCATTTGTGCCACAATCAATTATATTTGGTCAGGAGCAGCATGTGTACCGGGACATATCCATGGAGCCAGTGTACAAATCACTAGAAGAAGAGAAATCATTTACTCAACCCAGCGTCATCGTCAAAGAGAGTATAGGCCAACAATGTCAGTCACATAAAGTGTTACAACAAGGTCGGGCAGAATGGAGAATAGACCAGTCAGATTTAAAGATTTTGTATGTAAATAAATTGCAGATTGTCATAGGTAATTCCTCTGAATGAATGTTTTAAAATTGAAGTTCTGATTTAGGACAAGTTTTGGTTTGATTTTGTGGGGTTTAACACCATTTTTCAGCACATGATAGGCTATGCTTGGCGGCCCTGTATATTTGGTGGATGAAGAACCACCGACCCACGGGAAGCTATTGGTAAGCTTTCTCACATACCCACGTTGGTCGAGCCAAGACTCGAACTCATGGGGACAGAGGTGAAATGTGAGTGATCTGTACAGGCGAGCGTCTTAGACGACTCGGTCACCCGGGGCCCCAAATTAGGATACTTATATGAGCAAGGAATTTTAAACATGTTAAAGACTTTGATTCATATGGGATCTTTCCAAGAATTATTTCTCTGAAGGAATTGTGTTAAAGGGTAAGTTTTGTTACTAGTTCTTTTTTTTCTGGCACAAAGGAAACACAGCACTGAGAACTGTGTGTAAAGTTTATTTAAAAGCAAATTAATGATATTGACAGTACATATTTTATATTTAGTGTAAAGACAGTTTTATAACTTCTCAGAAAATTTTAAGTCAAATTAATATCTTGTGCTAAAGAAAAAGGAACATAACAAGTGAATAAACGGTCATTTCATTTATTAGATTTCATTTAATTCAATATGTGATGTGTAGGATTAATGTAACTATTCCAGAACAATTATGCAAATAAGCAGTGTACACTCTCCCTCTCTTGTCGGCCATGTGATAATAAATAATCGTCAGTTGGTGGTCATGTGTGAATTCAATATATACCAGGTTAAACAAAAACTTTTATATTTTAATTTAATAATAGTTTAAATTATAAACAGTTAGAACTATTATGGTTGTGTCATCAAAAACTATTATGGTTGTGTCATCAAAATGTATCAATGCATTACTAAAATTAATGGTTCCAATAGCAGACGTTAATAGTTCTAATTATTGCAGGTTCATTCTCCTCCAAGTTTACATATTCATTTAAATATCTGGTAAATTCAAGCTGAGTTGATGATTCGCGGGACCAAATTAATTAATTTAATTAAGTTAATTTCGCTAAAGGATTAGACAAGTTTTGGATCTAGCCTAGAGTTGTATTTTCATGTTTTGAAGAAAATTGTAGCCTAAACGAAAAATTAGAAGAAGTTAAAACTTTGTTCAGTTGTAATTCAAATTTAAATAAAGAATTTTGTATAGATCTAAATAGCTGGAACTGTAGCTGACTTGCACTAAAAACAGTGGAGGTTGTCTTGAGAGTCGTCGAAATGTTGGGCAAAAAAATATATATATATAAATCAGCTGAAAGTGAAACTAAAGCTAGTGTTGGGATTTATAGAGGCAGTAAGCATGTCTTTCGAAGGAATTCAGTATCAATAAACCTTGATAAAGCAGAGAGGTTAAACATAAACTGGATGAATCGAAAGGTAGAATTCAAGAGCAGATGTTTTACAGTTAGTCAAGTCATACTAGTGTCGAGTTTGCAGCTTACAATATTTGAATATCTCTCTCAAACAAACGCACATTTTCATAGATGCTATTGATCAAAAATATATCAAACTCATTTGGCATGTGCTCATGTGACTCGTGCTTGATTATTTTTTATTTTTTTAATTTGGAAAAACAACAATAACTGGTGCGCTTTTTGTTTAATAAAAGATTCTTCGTTGATAGTAATTTCAAGTAGTCCATCATCACCACCACACCGTTAGCTTTATAAAGGTTTGTTATCAGCTTTGATCCACAAAAATCTTTTTCATTTTGTGTGTATTTATCACTTCACGCATAGATGGAGTTTTTCTCTCTCTCTCTCTCTCTCTCTCTCTCTCTCTCTCTCTCTCTCTCTCTCTCTCAAAAACTATTCTGTTAAGTAGTTTTTACTCTACTGGTCATAGACCAGAAGAGCTTATGGGATGGTCTGTTGTCTGTGGTCTGTCATCCGATGTCCGTCCATCCCTCCTAAACTAATTGGAGAAATGTCATGAAACTTCACACATTTATCCCAAGGTCTAGCTGGTCCTAAATGAAAATGGTGCCGCTCAGACGTCCAATATGGCCGTCACAGCAGCCTTCTTGAAAATCGTGTTATGGCTACTCCTCCTGACTGGATGGTCATATCAACATGGTTTTTGACTAAAAGATTTCTTATGATGTCTAGTTACCCCTAAATAAAAATGGTGGCGATCTAAAGTATAATATGACCGCCATGGCAGCCATCATTAAAAATCTTGTCGCTACTCCTCCTGAATGGAAAGTCATATCGGCATGGTGTTTTCACCAAAATATGTCTTTCATCTTAAATGAAAATTGTGGCCCCCAGACAATTAACATGGAGACCACAGAAGTGATTTGAAAATCTTGTTATTGCAACTCCTTCTGAACAGAAAGACAGATCAGCATGGGGTTTTCACCAGAATTCTTATGTTGTCAAGTTGGTCGTAAATAAAAGTTGTGCCGATCTGATATCCAATCTGACCACCACAGTGGCCATCTTGAAATTATTTTAGCTACTCCTCCTAGATGGAAAGTAATTTTATTTCAACAGAAGACTTCGTATGATTTCTGGTTGGTACTAAATGAAAATGGAAAATGGTGGCCACTATGGTAACCATCTTGAAAATCTTGTTATTGCTACTCCACCTAAATGGAAAGTCATATCGACATGGGGTTTTCACCAGAAGACTAATTATGATATCTAGTTATTCTGGAACGAAAATGATGCCGATTTGATCTCAAATATGGCAGCCATCATGAAATATCGTGTCACTACTCCTCAATGGAAAGTCATATCGCCATTAGTTTTCAACAGAAGACTTCTTATGGTGTCTTGTTCGTCCTGAATGAAAATAATGACATTATGATATCCAGTATGGCCACCATTGCGTCATCTTGGTTTGGTTTAGTGCTTTACGGCACAGCAACACAAGTTATTTCGTGCCGAGGCAATTGGAGTAAAGTGCCATGCCCAGGGACACAGCGGTCATCTTGAAAATCTCGTTATTGCTACTCCTCCAAGATTGATGGTCATATCGACATAGGGTTTTCACCCAAAAAACTGTATATGATATCTAGTTGGTCCTAAATGAAAATGGTGACCTGCAAACATCCAATATGGCCGCCACAATAAACATTTTGAAAATCTTGTCAAATTCTCCTGAATGGATGGTCATATTGGATGGGGTTTTCACCAAAAGTCTTCTAATGGTATCTAGTTGGTCCTAAATGATGCCGATCTGACCATCAATATAGCTTCCGCAACAGCGAATTTGAAAATCTTGTTGCTCAAAAATATTAGAGATGATTTCAACGCTCAGCAGTAAAAAGAAGAAATGGTCTAATCTTAAATTAAAGGAAATTCTTTTCGGCAGTAGAGCGTCAGACCCTTCGAGGGACTCTTGTTTGTATCTATACAGTTTTAGGACTTTACTTTTAATCGGCACCATATGGCCTTCAACTTGAGTAATTTGACTGTGTAGTTTAGTAGTGTGTGTGTATATATATATATATATATATATATATATATATGTGTGTGTGTATATATATATATATATATATATATATATATATATATATATATATATATACACACACACACACACAGCGGTACAAACAATAGTAGCTACTGTGCGAACCTTTTTTCAAAGTTCTTGTAGAGGCGAACTGATGAATCGCTCGTACTAAAAATTGTGGACAGTTTAAGTGAAGTACTACAATGTATCATAGATAAGGTTGTTATTACAGTCAGTGTGAGAATATAGTAACAGATGAATAAACATCCCAGATTTAACGGTACATTAAATCTTACAACATGATAAAACCGCTAAGCGATATGCGGGATACCTTTGCTGTTAGCTGTGGATAATGGTACTCGAGTAACTATTGACCAATTTGATTAGTCTGCTTAGCACCTGAGATTGACAGGTCAGTAATATCAACCTTAGTTGACTGCGAAACGTAAACCCTCGCTTGGAATAAACAAAATAGAATGCTTCTCAGGTGTTGCACACAAGCTGTCTGGAGCAGACACATTTTTTTATTTTTTTATTTTATAGAAACTATACAAAGGTGGGTCATGTAAAAAATGAAGTGCAAGGGGTAGAAATCAATAAACATTTTAAAATCTCTCTGTCTCTCTCTCTCTCTCTCTCTCTCTCTCTCTCTCTCTCTCTCTCTCTTGCGTTGATAAATTCATTTTTGTACTAACATTATAGGAGTGTAAAGTAATTTGTTCTCAATTGCGTTAACAAAACTTGGGTATCAGCTTGTGCAAAACTTTTGTTGAATAAGGATCACACTGTAAATTCAACATATGTTGCGAACATAATTTTCGAACATTATGCCAGTACGTGTACATGGCATTCGGGAAACTAATTTTCATGATAAAAATATGTTGTCTATAATTTATTCGCGAACATTGTAAGTGAATACATTACGATAACTAAATTTGCGAAAATTTAATAACAAAAAAAATATTTTGATTTGCAGTTCCGTGGAACCCTTGCCTCACCAACATAATTATTTCGGTATTGTTATTGTTGTGGAAATCGGTCCATATTTAAAATAACACATCTATTGTGCAACCCAGAATATGGTGGGCAATGAGTAAATTAAGTGTACATGTATTTTAACGAGTGTTAATTCAGAAATGAGTTGTAAACTACCGTTTTTTAATGAATCAACGAATAAATGAATGAATGAAGGAATGGGAAAATAGCAATTTCGACATTTCTTTCCTTAAATCACTAAGCTTAAAATTAAAAGACAAGAACCCGTTATTTAACCCAAAACTTATATACTGTTTTGACTTTCAGTATCTTTTCGTGACTACTGTTGCATGTGGATAGGTTTTCGATTGTACATGCATGACAGGTGGGAATCGTTCTTTTGATTATAAAATCAATCTCAGAAATTACTGTATAAAGAGAAAATATATATTTTTTAATGGTGATAGTGTATAAAGAGTAGAGAGAAAAGAAGAAAAAGAAAAAAAACTATTGCAGTGCTGCTGCTTGTAGTTGGGAGGGGCCCGGGTGGCCGAGAGGTCTAAGGCGCTCCCCTTTACAGATCACTTACATTTCACCTCTGTCCGCGTGGGTTTGAGTCTCGGGCTTGACCAGCGTGGGTATGTGAGAAAGCTTGCGAGTAGCTTCCCGTGGGTCGGTTGTTCTTCCCGGGTTTTCTCGGGTTCTTCTTGCCCCAAATATACTCGCCGCCATGTATAGCCTATCATGTGCTGGAAAATGGCGTTAAACCCATAACAACCAATAACAATGTAGTTGGGAGACAACGTTCATTGTTCATTTCCAACAATGACAATACTAAAACACAAAATACAGGGCTTTGCCATATGTAGCCATGATCCCAGTTTAATGGATGTCATATTCCGATAGAATTTGTCGTTTTGATTAACTTTTATGTTGATTGTATGAACCTTGATTTATAATTTTTTTTAAAAGAAAAGAAATGAAGAAAAGTAGAAACAGATCCTCCAACAGGGGTAATATACGGTAAATCAACGATATGTTGCTAGAGGCGCAGATGTTAGTTATCGCGAGCCGAACACGAGCAGAAAACAAAGGCCTTGAAAACTGCCCCTGTACAAAGGTGGCAACAGATGGAAAGATTTCTAATTCCGTCTACGGTTACCTCATGTAAACTGTACCAATAGCATAATAAACAACAATCAATGTATTATTGCGCTACACCGTTCCTCTGTAAACTTGGAGGGCCACCTGCTACAATGTGTTGCCTTTTACACCGCTTTCCCAACCATTTTGAATACATCTTTCTGTTAGAGCTGACGCAAGTGCAATTCATGGTAATTGATCGATAACGGGAACTCAAAGAAATTCCTAATTTATTAGACCCTCTTTGTCTGCTACACAGATACCACACACTCTTTATCAAACTTATTTGCCCTTTGTATGAAAACCTGTTTCCTTTCAAATCGAACCATGCAAAATACATGTATCATGACTGAAAGCACAAAAATCCACCGACGAAATTTGTTTTTCTCGTCATACGCTGGTCATGCGTCGGAGAGCCATCACATGCCAGCGGTACAAAAAAAGTTACATGTCTGATGTGATATAAGATACAGCATAAATAATTGACATAAACATGAAATATCAATTCAGTTTTTCCTCGAAGGTATAGGGGTAATGACAGAGAGAAATGTATTGGCAATTATCACTAACTTTATGAATAGTATATGCAAAAGAATTATGATAAACCCAGTTTATATCACATTAGTAACGAATAATCTATGTTAATGATATGTACAAGAAGTATACTAGAGTACCAAACATAGCCCTAACTAACAAATTTTACAATCCGATACTTAGTTTAAGTACAAACTTCCAGTTTTAATTGAATTTATCCCACTTAAAAGTTTTAAAAATAACTTTTTAATTTTATAAATAAAAGATATAAAAGCTTGAAAATGCTGAATATGTAAATGTCTATTTATTTTCCATTTAAATGTGTACTGGTTCGTAAACAATCAAAAAATATTCAAAGTCAAGTCTGCTTATCTCGAATCTATTCAAATGTATGTATTTTACAGGTTAAGAGAGTAAATGTACACACACATTCACACATTATATACATATATATATATATATATATATATATATATATATATATATATATATATATATATATATATATATATATAACTAATTGACCACAGATAAACTTGATTCCGAGCCATTTTTCTTTACATATTAGATCTTTTAAAGAATGAATTTAAAATAAAATTGTCTGCATCTAGAATCTTCTTCGGTCTGCCGAAAAAAAAGGATTCCCCCCCCCCCCATGCTCTTCTTGAGATAAAAGAGTTTTGCACACACACACAAAAATTTAAAAATGGAGGGGTACGTAATATTTTATCAGATAAATGTATCAGGTAGACATCTTCGCGCTTCTAGTTGTCTTTCGGGGAAAGTACTGATAAATGAAACTGTTTAGTTAAATATTATCAACAACAAAAAACAAAGACGTCATGGATAAGCTTGCTCCAAAACACGTAATGGATAGAACAAAGGTAACATATATAAATATACGATTCTGCGAAAGACCGTGTATCCCCTGCATTTAGTACTGTGATGTAATGTGATTTTCCGGAACGCCGCAAATTCCAAGTTTAATATAAAATATTTGCCTTGATGAAGCCGACACCGCAAAATTATAATGTAACAATTTCTTTCTCATCGCTGACACAAGCAAAACAAAATGAAACATGACCTTTTCGTGTTAAAAACAATTAGTCAAAATACAACTGTATACACTGATTACGTGCATATTAATAGATACACATCTGCTGGACTGTTTCCTAGCTTTCATCTTTTTATGTCAACATACATTCTGTACAGAACACATGGATATCTTGGGCTGTACTCACTTTACAAGGGATTGTTTTATCTGTATTCCTTACCTGACCTCAAAACGTTACGAGTACTCAGCTCTACAATTTCCTTTTCTAGAATTTGTCTATGTTATATGATGATTTTAATGCGAAAAAAACGCGTTTGCATCCGTTAGGTAGGAAACGTAATACGAGCCGTAACGAGTGAAAATGAAAATGGAAACTAAAATCCGTTATTATTTAGATAAATAGGCAACTTTTTAAATACCGTCTATACTCGCGTATAATTCAATATCAACTGCAAACTTTATATACCCAGATCTGCCGTCGCATAATGCGCCGGCAGATCTGGGTCTATGCAGTTTGTAGAGACTAATCAGTTTGCATTTGGACTGAGATTATACGCGAGTATATACGGTAAATATGTAATAGTAATATGGACCTGAATTTGATATGAAGAAAGGAGTAAGACATGGAGAAAGCCCAAGTCCCATCTTTTTTAATATTTTTTTTACTGACATAGATCAAATATTTGATCCATGTACATGTTAACCGGCTACTTTTACATGATTTTATTACTTTTACTTTACCTATCACTAAGTATGCAGATGACTTGTTGGTAATATCACTTCTGTTCTTTAGTCTTGTCTCGACTCTTTGATGAAGGCTGACAGTCAAAATAGAGAAACAAAAACAAACAAAATAAGGAAAACAAAGATAATGGTATTTATAGTAAAGGAGATAAAATTACACCAAACATAAATTCTACATCAATAAATTGTAGAGATAGTTGACCAATATAAATACCTGGGTATCATATTGCACTTCAATGGTAACTTGAAACACGCATCAGAATTTTGTTTTAACCAAAAAGCACTTAAAGTTTATTTCTCAGTACGATCTTAAGTTTCCATTACGGACTATGTATCACCATTACTCTCTATCAAATCGTTTGACTCCATAATAAGACCTATTCTTACACACTGTGCAGAGATTTGGATATAGGATTTTATACTGAGAAACTGAATTTTGACAATTATAGATTTTTAAAATTAAATGCATTTTGTAAACATATTTTAGGTGTAGATTAGTGGTAAAGAGCGGACTTTGTCTATTTCTTATCATTAATTTCATCACGTAACAAACATTAAAATATCTTAGCAGACAAAAACAGCTTTAATCCAATCACCTCCTGTTTGATGTATTTCAATGTGATAAACATCTGTCTGGAAAGTGGCAACAAGGCGTGGTTTTAAAAAATCAACAAATTGAGAAATTATATGCTGTTCACATTAATTCTGAAGATGTTGGCACTCATAATTTACAGAGAGAAAGAGGGAGATATTCTAGACTAATAAAACCCAGAAATGCTAGAACTTGCTATACTTTTCAAGTAACGGACGATGAGAAACATTTCCTGCTTTATTATATACCCACCCCACCCCCAATATCAATTTATCATGTTCAGCAAATTCGGATTTTCAGATGGAAACAACGCCTTGAACCCACAGCTAGAACACTTCATAGTGTACAATATTGGACAACCTTTGTAACCGTCGTAAAAAATATACTACTATAGGTATATGTAACTTCATTAAAGAAAACATACATTTTTTTATACCATTTAATTCCATGTAACTTCGAACTAAACATTACACATGCTCCGTTTAAACATCGTAATTATTCGAATTTACGTGTGCATCTGCTCAGAGGTAACTATTACATTACGAATGTCGACAACAAAGTATTATTAAAAATTATTTAGCGAGAATACATATAAGAATAAATCATATATATCAGTTGAGCCTAAAATGACTACCGTATATACTCGCGTATAATTTAATGCCTACTGCAAACTGCATAGACCCAGATCTGCCGGCGCATAATGCGCTGGCAGATCTGAGTCTGTGCAGTTTGTAAGGACTAATCAGTACAACAACCAACAGGACACTGATCTGCCAGCGCATTATGCGACGGCAGATCAGGGTCTATGTTGTTTGCATTTGGACCTAGATTTTACGCGAGTATATACGGTAAATACTGATTATGACCCAAGGGGAGGCTCTCTAAAATACTAGAAAAGCCCTCTCGTTGTGCTCCTCTTGTAGCAATATAGCAATATATGTATGTTGCTCTTGTAGCAATATAAGTAATGTTGCACTTCTAGAATACACACATATATATATATATATATATATATATATATATATATATATATATATATATATATATATATGTGTGTGTGTGTGTGTGTGTGTGTGTGTGTGATTTCCTTAAAATCAGCAGATCTAACCTGTACTCTCTGCATATATAATGCAAAAATTTGCATAACCCATGAATCATTACCTATGTTTTTCAAGTTAGGATTATGTTTGCAGGACTACATAATGTTGAAAAACTGATCTCACTATACATAAATGTCTTTTTTTTTCTTCATACGTCTTCTGTTTTCACTTTCCTGATTTTGTATTTGTCCAATGTCTGTTCATTTAGATGTTTTGTACAATACACAATTTAAATGAAATGAATTACAGTTGCGATCTGCTGCTTTTTGTCAAAGCTAATGTGGCAATAAATTAAGATAGCGTGATGTCTTCGTCGGGTGGACCGTAATGAAAGAGTAGGCGGGGGATATGATATCTAGATACGGCAGAATTACGCCACACGACGTCATCTAATGAGAGGACAGTTGGCCGCCCATTGTCTCACCCAGCCAGTCCACTGCTAGGGTGGCAAGATCAAACAATACCGATCAGCTACATGATCTATGCTTGGTCAACATCTGTTCATCTGCTACATCGGTTTCTGTTTTAAGCACTGAATATTGATTGCAGCCTGCAAATAAATAAAAGACAAAATTTTGTAGAAATTTAAAATTTCGACCGCGATTCGACAATTTTCTCCATTAAAGCAGAGAAGCAAAAGATCAAACTTCATAAATTCCGGTGTTTTTCAAAACCGATCACTTCTATTTAGGCATTATGGGATTGCGGACTTGATGCAAGATTTACTTACCTCAGAAATTGAAGAGCTTGAAAACATGCAAAACTACGCACCTCTGAAAGTGAAGATTTGATAACGGAAGTGCTCCAATAAGGATGGGAATTTTATGTTTAGCAAAAAAAAAAAAAACAACAACATGCTAACACATTTTTTACCAGGAATTTTGCTTAGTTTAAATTGTGATCAAGATATATATTAGATTGACCTTAGCAAGTAATGAAAATAAACAAAGTAATTGGGTCAAGTGTTTGTAACTATTTTGTTACTCTTAACATATAGATGTGTCCTTTGAGCTGGTCGACGTAGAGATAATATCCAAATTTGGATAATAAATCCCAGATAGCAGAGGTGCTTACTTAGCAGCGATGGTTCAGAGTGACAAAAGATTTGTTGAAAATAGGCTTCAATCTTCGAAACTTTAGCAGCATTTCTCTCAAACCTCGCTTATCATTGACAGTCAATGTCATTAACATAGTCATTTTTTCACAGAGAAAAGCTTTCGCGAGAAAGGTGATTTTTTTCTTCATAAATTACTTTTTGGTATAAAAAAAATATTCATGAAAAATTTACGTTTTTCATGAACACTGAACTTTTTCACGAAAAATTTAACTTCTTTTGTGAAACATTTACATCGACGAGAGAATAAACTGACATTTGTTTGAAAATAGCACTTTATCACAAAAAGTCGTTTTTTTGGGTCGCAAAAAGTCACCGTTTTTGTGAACGACTTTGCATCGACATGGAACTGCACTTGTTATGAAAAAAGTGAAATTCTTCCTGAAGATTCTTTTTTTTTTTCACAGAAAAGTTACATTTTTTCCTGATAAATGTGTAATATTCATGAAGAATGTAAATTTCTTCACAGAAAAAGTCTTTACACAAAGAAAGTTACTAATTCCACGAAAAAGAAACGTTAATTTTTCGTGAAAGAGGTGCAATGTTCATGAAGAATGCAACTTTCTTTTATACGAAGAAGGTATCCTTACATGTCGATGCAAGTAACAGTTGTCACGGAAATAGGTGATATATTTCGGGAAGAAAGGACTCATCGAAACATGTCTTTTGAGTAAAAAAAATCACTTCATTTTTATCATGTTCCGTCAGGATACACACTTTTCAGGTGACAAATGAGCTCACTTTTTAAAGAAGAATTTGACAGTATTTACTAGACAACTCTTCGTGAAAAATCACCTTTTTGTGAAAGCTTTTCTTCGTGAAAAATGACTACGTTAATGGCACGAACGGGGCTCTGATACTTACTATCCAAAATAAAATGATTAGTTGTGAAATTGTCACCAAAACAGACAACCATATTTATTTGCTTAAGTGTTCAAGAATATGTGAAACAGATAGATATAAAGATAGATAGATTAATCGGTTCTGTTGATAGGTCTATCCTCCATTTTATTTTGTACTCAAGACCTTGCATGATGATGACGACGACGATGGCGCTGATGAAAGAGTCTTATTCTTTGTTTATATAAATCTCGAATTTATACAGGTACACAGAGAGATACATATCATTCATATCCTTTGATAAATATATGTGGAAATATGAATATCCGACATATGAAAGAATTCAAAAGGCTGGTCTGTGTTTTCTTTCTTCAAACTTACACACTTTGTAAAAAGTTAGCTAAAGAGAGATTACTAAATTGCCCTGACGCCAAACTAAATTGAGTCCACAATGTCACTATAAAATTTCACGATAAGGAAAAATGGTGACATCGAATTTAAGGTGTATTTCTTCGCGAGTATATTTGTGTCCGATAAAGGGGCATTTCAGCAATATTCCTTTCACAGATGAGGATCTTATTTATTTATTTTATTTACTTATTTATTACAATGAAAACTTTATTCAACCGTCTATTTCTTCTTTCACGTTACGATGAGTTTATGTAAAGAAACAAATTTTATTATATTATGATGTACATGCATAAATCCTGATATCATTTTCTTTGCTTTCGCTTCAACTTGTACTGTAAGATCATGCAACATGAATTTGTTTTTATATTCTGTCGTTTATGTCTATATATTGCTATGTTGTTGTTGTTGTTCGTCCTTTGAGTTCGAAGATGAACATGACATCACTAATTGGAGATTTACGCTGCTCACGCTTCTGCACTGCCTCTGCAGTTCTACTCCGTTCAAAGTTTGTAGCTCCAGTATGGATGAGACTCCGCCAGGTGGAGCGATCCTATGTGAGATCTTCCTAAGATTCAGGGTCAATCAGGAGTGTACTGGGTAAGCAACTCGGCCCTGGACTTATCTGCCGGGACAGGCCCGGGGTTTTGCTCACACCAGTAAAACACCGGTAAAAACGGATATTTTTGCGGCGGCCCACTGGGATTTGTCCGGTATGCCCAATGGCCAGTACACCACTGGGTTCAATGTTGAAGTTTTTCAAGGATGACTATATGTTATATTGCTATATGTATATGTCCATAAATTATGTCTCTCCACTATCCATTGCTAAAAATATCATTGAAATTTGTATTTTTAGTTTTGCAAAAGGTTATATATATATATATAATACTTCGCTATAACATATTGATCAGGAGCAAACTTTCTTATTTTGATATTCTAAAAAAGATTCTTACAAAAAAATGAATATTGCGAAGTTCGAATGTATTTGAATTCACATCAACTCTAAGTGACGATCTCATAGGGAAAAAAACAGCATTGGAATAAATTACTTATATTGTTAACCTATATTTCATTTACAACAGTTTCGTTTTCTAGAGCAGCTGGCAACTTCTCACGACTACATTAATCACATCCAGTATACCAAATTGCTCAACTGTCAGCGATGGACAGTAAACCAACGCTGGAGGGAATCAACACTATCATGTAGTGTAAAAATGACAAAGAAGGAGGATTAAAATGTACACCTTACAATAGAGGTTCTTGCCTCCGGCGTAAGTTGTATTCTATACTCTCCGATGTTTTCATTTTAATGTTAAATAATTCTGCTGCTCCCTTCGGTGTCGGTTTACCCTCTGTCTTTGACAATTTAAGCGAAATGGTATGCAGGACCTGTAAATTACAAATACATTTTGGATAAATCTATATGTATGTGTTTTGGATAGATCTATATGCATGTGTTTGGGATAAATCTATGTGCATGTGTTTTGAATAAATCTATATGCACGTGCTTTGGATAAATCTATATGCACGTCTTTTTGACTTTGTGCGCAAGTCTATTCTTTGTCATAAATAGCAGCCTGGCCTGTCGATTTTCTTGAGCCGTGTTCTGACCTGTAGTCAAAGACAAACGTGACAATGACCGTAACAAAAGGCACGCGACTGCTTGCATCGTCAGCTGCAGGGGGCGGGGTCTATGCAAGGTCAGTACTCTTACCGGAGGATGGTGTAGGGGGAAATAGGTTTGTTTGGTTTTGTGGGTTTAAGGCTATTTTTCAGCACATGATGGGCTATACATGATGGTCAGTATATCTGGTGGGGAAGCTACTGGCAAGCTTTGTCACACACGAGATTCGAACCCTTGCAGACAGAGGTGAGATGTGAGTGATCTGTAAAGGCGAGCGCCTTAGACCGATCGGTCACCCGGGGCTCCGTAGGGGCAAATAAGAATTTTAAGCAATTTTGTATACAGAAAATTTTTATAAATTTAAAATAATTTTGCTGCACGAACTTCAAGAACCAGAAGATTTGTAAATTCATCGGAGAAATAAATGATTGTTAGTTTCTTCTGTCTTGGAAATCGCTTTTTGGACTGAGGCCTTCGCGGGTCTCATGCTGTATACCGTTGTCTACATTTCCTTACGAACTGGTTGTAAAGTTTGTGCGCCATCTACTTGTTGTTACATTCCATTTACGTTTCCTATCAACAAGTGAGAAGGAAAAAAAAGATCACGGATATTTTTATATGCAATCTGCCTCGACCTTGACTTATGCCTTGAAGTCTAGTGATAAATTACCATACTTTAAGCCTTTAATTTAAGTAGTATCCAGTCCGATTACGTATCAGTGTCGACCCTGTTGAAGCTAGACTAATTGTATCTTTTTTCTGAGGAGATTGGCATAATTATCTGACTTTGCAAAGGCCTATGGTCTCTCTACAGCCAATTGTGACCCATTTTCTCCGAGAGAGCATCCACTTATATACGACATGTTCTCTCTCTCTCTCTTTCTCTCTCTCTCTCTCTCTCTCTCTCTCTCTCTGATCAGAGTGATTTAATCAAGATCTTAAACTGACACCAGTTTTTTTTTATTTGATAATATTGATTAGTACCATAGGAACATATTCGATAGTTTCAGGCATTTTCGATATGTTTGATATGGCATAAGCATTTTCTATGTTTAAAAAAAAAAATGTTGATGCTTTTTTTTGTGAAAATCAGTAGCTATCAAATAACAAAGCAATAAATTTACATTAGTTGGCAGTAAGTCAGTACTGACCGTACACAAAAGACTATAAGTTGTAGAGTATGGTCATAATACTGTGTTGTACATTAGCATATTTTGTGCATTTTTCTTAGCATATCAGTATATTGTCACCTAAATACATACAACTGATAAAATACTTTTGTCCTTAATCTTACATTGTACCACGCAATACATTAACTATTGTGAATATGTGCTCCTCGTTCCACCCACAACATTTACGTGTAATAGCCGTTTTCAGAAGAAAGTATTAAACAACGTACAATAAACTAAACTACCTGAAGATGGTAATGAAGCTCCCGTGTTCTAAAATTGGACAATTTAAATGATCAAATGGCAGATATTGCATGCTATGATGTTTGAAATATTAAACACATATTATTTATTTAATATAATGGTAAAGGCGTGTTTATGTTAGCAAACTATGAATTATCGTATTTTAATATGTTGATATAAGAAAATGAACCATACTATCAAAGAGACAACCATTGTTGTAAATTAGTTTTTTTTATATTATTATTTTTATTAATCTAAGTTTGTATAATGCTCAAGAGTTTCGGATTCATTTTAAGACTCAGTATTCTTCCAGAACTGAGAAAGATCCTTGTCTAATTTAAGAAAGGTGCAACTATTTCAGTGACGTGTCGTACTTTTCACGTATATATATTGGTTACTAGGGCAAACTTTGTGAACGTCCTTCATGACATTTGAGAAACAAAATAGATATTTTTTTAGGGGAAAGAAATATTCTAGGTTACCCAACAACCACTCCTTCGTACTATGATTTTGTCGTGAACTTTGTATTTGTCCTTTGGAGCTCTAAGCTGTAAAGTGAAAACTAAATTTCCTCTGTGGTACTATATATCACAGCGTGGGAAAAAATATTAGCAAGTTTTGTATGATTCCGCCTGATGATTTAGGAAAAGACGGTATGATGGATGGGCGCACTGGAAAATGTATGTACAAACAGGCGCACAGATGGTCGGATGGACAGAAGTTTTCAAAATACCTTTATAACCTCACCAAGAAATAATCAATAATTATGATAAACAACAAAATAATTATTCCTTACATTCACAAAAGTATTAGATCCCAAGATAAGTTTAATGTTTTCTAAACAATTTGCCATGATTGTTTTGTGACTGAGCAAGAATGTTTGCTTGTCATTAGAAGAGTACTGTTATGTTTATGGTGGGTAGCGTGAGTAGCGTTAAATGTGTATATGTTAATGGCTACAGTATAAGTCTCAGAGTCACGATCAGCGGGGTTTTTTTCAGAATCATTTTTGATGCTGTTGATTCATTCTTTTGCTTTTTTCTTTTTTAGTTGTCATAAGTGCTAGATGCAACAAAGCAGATCAGGTTTAATCTGTTTTCAAAATACATACATACATACATACATACATACATACATACATACATACATACATACATACATACATACATACATACATACATACATACATACATACATACATACATACATACATACATACATACATACATACATAGATACATACATACATACATACGATTACCATAATCAAGGCCATAAAATAAATTATTTTAATGTCATTAAAAAGTTTAATACGTATAAATAATTTTATATATGTTGAAATCAGTATTGAAAAATGTTATACATGATCATTATGTTAGAATATGTAACAGATATTCTTCAAAATGAAGGTCTTACAATGAATGATTGCCGTAAGGACAGCAGGGTAATTACAGACTGTTGCCACCATCCCCACCACCTCACCCCATTTTCCCCTTTTTTCTAATCCGTAGTTAAGACAGAAATTCGCACTACAGGGAAATAAATCAGGAAATGAAAGATTGATAAAGCTATCGGTTCCATGGTATTTTCAACAATTCATTACCAAGCTTGGAATATTTTCAATCATCGGAGATAAAAAAATTTACTGAGGAAAATAAACAGTAGATGAGGACATTTGGAAGTTCAATTTCGATCACCAAAAAAAAATCATCACTTCTGGATTATTTGCCCGTCTATCCGCAACATGCAACAATAAAGAAAAATGTTAAAATTCCATATATTTGGTCAGCATGTGACAGAGACCGAATCTTCGCATTAATTGAATGAACGATCAAATTCATAGTATCCAAATATGGAACTGTGTTATTCGAGCAAACAGATGTGTGAGTTAACTAAGCATCCTTGAGATCTTGGTATGTAAGATCACAGATTTAAGCAACTCAGATTTTACAGAGACATATTCAAAATAACTCCTTTTGTGGGAAATCTAAAATGTTTTCCTGATCGGCGAGTGGTGATTTTCATCTCTCGACATATGGCAGTATCTAGCAACAAAGGTGAAAACTGGTCCAAACTCAACCCACCACGCGTTCCCAATATAAACATCAGACGAATGTGCGGTCCCCACGCTACCATAATGAAACGGATACGGATCAATAGCTATTTGAAGTCCCGTTATAGAAGTACACTTCTATTTCGGCAATACCAAAGTACTCAGGCACAGCGGAGTCTCACCAAAATTTAAATTACATTAATATTTTATTTCTTGGTTGGTTTATCCATTATGTTGTTACCCATATAGATCAAAGAAGCCTATAACCCGTTAAGAAGTGACATCTCACTAAAATACAGTTTTTCATTAGCTCTGCCGTTACTTTATTATTTTTGGAACCGGATTTGAGCAGTTCGTTTGCAAAGAAGCATTTAGATCTTTGTGTATGTGCTATACACGTACACATTACAGAAAGTGTGCATATAATCTTACATAGTGTTTTATAGAAGTGCATGTACATGATGAATGTATTGGGTAAATCTTTCCGTTGTCTCCCCACAAACGGACACCTTGCTGTGCAATGCATTGGTTAAACTAGTACAATGCACCATGTGCATTGTTGACTTTGCCATATACAACAACTTTGCAAGTCTTCAGTTCCCCGTCTGGAATTCCCTACTTTTCCTCCTCAATACCTACTGCATACATTTAATTTTGAAATATACCTTTCATCATAACATATTTATTCTTACTTTTAATTTCGAAATAAAACTTTGTTAAAACTCAAAACACTAACCTAGCAATTTGTGTTGCAACAAATAAGCAAACATTTTTCAAGTATGTTACAAAAACAAATGTACTGGTTACACTGAAGACAAAACAAGTTGTTGTTGTTGTTGTTGTTGCTGTTGTTGTTGTAAATATGAAAACTGCTTAGCATCAACAGTAAAATATGATACCGATACCAGTGTTTTACAGTATTCCGTCAAAGATACCGATACCAGCGTTTTACAGTATTCCGTCAAAGATACCGATACCAGCGTGTTACAGTATTCCGTCAAAGATACCGATACCAGCGTTTGACAGTATTCCGTCAAAGATACCGATACCAGCGTTTGACAGGATTCCGTCAAAGATAATCATACCAGTGTTTTACAGTATTCCGTCAAAGATAAATGTAAACAACGGTATAATAGGCATCCCATTCTTTGTCAACCTCATCTTTTCTTATATCAGATATTTCTTTGGAAAAGAGTGTGTTTGTTTTGGAATGAATTCTTAAAAGAAAAAAAAATACTGTCATACTATCCCTCAAGGTATAAATATACGGTACCTAATGTACTGTCAATCTATCCTTCAAGGTATAAATATACGGCGGTACCTAATGTACTGTCATACAATCCCTCAAGGTATAAATATACGGTACCTAATGTACTGTCAATCTATCCCTCAAGGTATAAATATACGGTACCTAATGTACTGTCATACTATCCCTCAAGGTATAAATATACGGTACCTAATGTACTGTCAATCTATCCCTCAAGGTATAAATATACGGTACCTAATGTACTGTCATACTATCCCTCAAGGTATAAACATACGGTACCTAATGTACTGTCATACTATCCCTCAAGGTATAAACATACGGTATCTAATGTACTATCATACTATCCCTCAAGGTATAAACATACGGTATCTAATGTACTGTCATACTATCCCTCAAGGTATAAATATACGGTACCTAATGTGCTGTCATACTATCCCTCAAGGTATAAATATACGGTACCTAATGTGCTGTCATACTATCCCTCAAGGTATAAACATACGGTACCTAATGTGCTGTCATACTATCCCTCAAGGTATAAACATACGGTACCTAATGTGCTGTCAATCTATCCCTCAAGGTATAAATATACGGTACCTAATGTGCTGTCATACTATCCCTCAAGGTATAAATATACGGCACCTAATGTGCTGTCATACTATCCCTCAAGGTATAAATATACGGCACCTAATGTGCTGTCATACTATCCCTCAAGGTATAAATATACGGTATATAATGTGCTGTCATACTATCCCTCAAGGTATAAATATACGGTACCTGATGTGCTGTCATACTATCCCTCAAGGTATAAATATACGGTACCTAATGTGCTGTCATACTATCCCTCAAGGTATAAATATACGGCACCTAATGTGCTGTCATACTATCCCTCAAGGTATAAATATACGGTACCTAATGTGCTGTCATACTATCCCTCAAGGTATAAATATACGGTATATAATGTGATGTCATACTATCCCTCAAGGTATAAATATACGGTACCTGATGTGCTGTCATACTATCCCTCAAGGTATAAATATACGGTACCTAATGTGCTGTCATACTATCCCTCAAGGTATAAATATACGGTATCTAATGTACTGTCATACTATTCCTCAAGGTATAAATATACGGCACCTAATGTGCTGTCATACTATCCCTCAAGGTATAAATATACGGTATCTAATGTACTGTCATACTATCCCTCAAGGTATAAATATACGGTACCTAATGTACTGTCAATCTATCCCTCAAGGTATAAATATACGGTACCTAATGTGCTGTCATACTATCCCTCAAGGTATAAATATACGGTACCTAATGTACTGTCATACTATCCCTCAAGGTATAAATATACGGTACCTAATGTGCATGACTATACTGGACTGAATGCTAATGGAAATCGTGTAAAATGTTAGCAACAGAATTAATGATCATGGAGATAATAATGACATTAGATCTGGTTTGAACAAACAAACTAATACAATAAGAAATACGGACTGAAAACAAGTTTAGTTACTGTGCTTTAAACAAATCAATTTTGGACCCGTGAAAAAAAATAAAAAAGACTATAGTACTGAATAATTTAGCCACATAAGTGTTACATGTAAGTCATCTGTGACTGCTGATGTTTCTTTATGTTAGTAAAATCTTCATGTTGATATAGTACGGTACTTTATACGCATTATATGCTTGCTTTCAATTTTTTGTTTTAGTTGAAGTCTTTTAGACATGCCCTACCACACACTAGTCTCGAACTTTTAACGAAAAACTTTGTTTCAATTAAGCAGATACAGGCACAGGCACCTATAACAATTTATATTAATATACAAATTTAAATTAATTACATATATATATATATATATATATATATATATATATATATATATATATATATATATATATATATATATATATGAGAGAGAGAGATAGAGAGAGAGAGCATTACAAATATACACCAAACAGAGCGGAATATATGTGTGAGAGAGAGAGAGAGAGAGAGAGAGAGAGAGAGAGAGAGAGAGAGAGAGAGAGAATTACAAATATACACCAAAACAGAGCGGAAAGTGCTGTCCCTGGATCATACAGGAGTATGCTTGATGACATTAAGAAGTTTTAAATACGAATAAATAATATTATCATACAGGTTAGAGAATTTTTAATTCGTTCTTTGCGGAGATTCTGCGGGTAACGGCACCCATCGGCTTGCCTTTAAGCACCAAACCCTATACCATCTCGACCATGCACACACACACACACACACACACACACACACACACACACATATATATATATATATATATATATATATATATATATATATATATATATATATAGTAATTCAGCTTCCTTTCACAAAAGGATGTATAAATATATGTAAAACGATTTCAGCGGATAAGGAATCGCTTCATATTACAATGTTTTGTGTATTACATAATGTAGGGTATGAATCAATTTGCATAACACATATCAATAACACATATATCAACATATGGACGGTCTTACCGTCCATTGCTGACATATTCTACTTTAGTTACGATGAAATGAAGAAATATACTAAGAGTTTAATACACAAATTCTGTTGAAACATATTTTTAAGGCAGAAACAAATCTTGTCCGATTTCGCGGCAGCTGATCCTGTGATGATAATTTTTCCCCGAATAATTTTCGAGATGAATTTGTACAGAACAAAGTGAGTTATTTCCATTTTAGGTCTAATTCGTATGGAACTAAATTTATCGATTAATATCGATCTACAATACACAGGATAACTTTATGTTTTCTATGTGACTACAATATAATTTAAATATGAAACTACACGTGTATAAAAAAAATAGAGTCATAGAGCCATAATAGAGTCAGAAGTCCCCGTACCGCCTATACTCGCTTTAAAATCGAGTCCAACTCCAGTAAGTCCGCATAATGAGCCGGCAGATCAGGGTCCATGTTATTTGTACTACTGATTACTCCTAACAAACTGCACAGACCCAGATCTGCCGGCACATTATGCGACGGTTGGACTGGTCTTATAAGCGAGTACAGACGGTACTTACATCATTCAAGACCTGCTGGCAAATATGCAGAACAAAGAAAAGGAAGATATCATTATATGAAAACAAAAGAATGAAAACTCTTTCCTCGGTCACATTTCACATGGATCCGTTCATCTCTGCAGATGATAATACAATTATATTCCAGTGCCTGATCAGAGAAAAAAAGTGATAGGGATGGTTGCAATAATACAATTCTCGTAATACCATCGGCTCAATCAATCCTCGTACATGGGACAAGCGAGAAGGAATGAGGGTGATACTTACTCCTACCATCTGGTGAATAATCTGACACTGGCAAGATCTGCAATCCGACATAATTTTGTATAATCCCATGTCAGTTCAAACAGTAACCTAACTCGTCTGTAATCCCAGATCCGACAGGAGGCTTGCAGCAGATGTATACATTGATATGTGTATCTCGTGCCAATAATTCATGCTACAGATGTCCAGTGACAGGCGTTTTGTTTGCTATTTTGTGTCTCTGTTGAGAACATATATGTTTCAGTTATTATTTTCTATTCATCTTCATGGTGCTTGATCCGTGTCCTGCAAATGCTGTGAAAGTTCTATGTCACTGTTTAACGGACCAGAAAAGTTTTTTCTTTGAAATAAGTAAAAAAACTTAAGAAATTGGGTTAATAAATGTTGTCTTTACGAGCAGGCGTTCTCCATATTGAGGTGTCCGATAATACAGGTTTCATTGTAATTCGGGAGTATGTCTTTCTTCCATATGTCTAAGTTTGTAAAAAAAACAAAACAACTATAGTATGTGCTAAAAGGCAATTGTCTCAGATATGCACCAATGGCATGCCCCCCCCCCCCCCCCCGTAACCACTCCCTTTCTTGAGCAGGCACACACATGGACACTGAAATGAGAACAAGTTTCTTTTTTTTTTTTTCTTCTTTTTTTTTGTGACAGCAGATATTTAAATAAAAGAAATATATTTTAGTGCGTGCAATTCATTTCATATAGCAGGCCTGCCGACGGAAATTCCGGGCCCTCTGGGAAGAGCAGTCATGGGCCACACAACTAGATTCATTTTTTTTTTATATAAAAACGTGTGTACAGTTTTGCATATAAAACCTGTAGTAATCTATCATAGCTTAGATTCTTGCAAGGAAAAAAATGTAATAGTTACTGTAAAGATTAATTTATTTTTTATAACTGAGTTGCCGGCGTGCCCCTAGAAATCGGCGGGCCCCTGGGCAATTGCCTCCTCCACCCACCCACCCCTCGGCGGGCCTGCATATAGGTGGTATATTTTCGCACCAACCCACGCGTATCGGATACGAGAACACTAAAATAAGAAAAATCCAAATTTTTAGCTCACAAACGCAACACACAAACCGAAAATGCTATGACAAAACTAAAATAGGAAAATCGATATTCAACAAAACCAAAATTAAAGGACTCGACAATCACTATCGCCGTTAAGACTAGAGGGATTATTTTACAAAATCTTTATTTACTAGCACAGCGGTCATGTGATCAAATGTCGTCTGCTAGTATACAAATTAAGCTTCATAATTTATTTTTTCAACGTTAGTAACTTAGGCTACTTGGGCCTAGGTGCAAAACGCAAGGCACAATGTTTTGGCCTTGGGTCTAATATAATGATATGGGTGTATGCAAATTGAACTCCTTAATTACTGTATAAAGGATGCAGTCAAGATACAGGAACTGGTATTTTATTCGTCGTTCGTCTGTCACTACGCTCCATCCAGCTCGCTCTGATCGCATACCAGTTGTGTAATTGTGATGACCGAGAGGAGGGCAGATCCCGATGACTGGGAGAAGCCGTTACATACCCGTGTTTGATTAAATTGTTAACTTTTGTAACTTCTTACACTGTAATTAAGGCAATAAACTTGCATACAGCCATATTCAGTGGCGGTGCGAGGGTTAGAGGCGCGCGGGGGCAATGTTCTTTAGTGGCGCCTCTACCGAGGCACCCGCGGACATTGTTCTTTAATGGCGCCCTTACCTTGCCACAGAGAACAGTTTTTAAGTCAGTTGCCAACCTCCATCCTCCCACCCCACCCCATCCCCATCTAAGCCTTCGTTACACTAAGGTGAGGTGAAATACTATGAAAATTGTATCTGGAAAAAGAATAAAAGCTCCCAACGGCGACCCCCCAGCCCCCCCCCCCCCCCATCCTGGCGCCCGGGGGCAATTGACCATCCAGACCCCCTCGCGCAGCCACTGGCTATATTGCTGTATTAGAATCTAGACCTATATGTTATTGCTGTATTAGAGTCTAGCCGTACATGTAATATGCGGTGTCCTGCATTAAACACTAATATTTCTAGATCTGCACCGTCTTCGTAAAGAGTGGTTCATGTGTGTGTGTGTGTGTGTGTGTGTGTGTGTGTGTGTGTGTGTGTGTGTGTGTGTTACCACCTTGGCACAGCTTCTTGTTCCATGTAAGAAAGAGAAGTACGACACACGACAAGAGAGGTACAAGAAGAAAGCTAAGGCGTTTAGAAAGGAATAAAATAGTGTTTTGAAACTTGGAATGTTGGACACATCTTTCATATCCAAGAATTCTTATGACACGACTTCTTTCTCAGCTCCATAAAACTGATAAGATGTCCAGCCCTTCATAACATCCACATAGATTTTTATAAGGCGCGTGGGGTGGGGTGGATTTTGTTAAAATATACTAAAGCGTCTCCTCCTTATCTTCAAATGCGGAAAATTTAGATACAAATTATTCCAGATCTTTGAGAGATACTGAAGGAAATCAATAGTATGCATGTCGCAGATTTTTGTTTCTTTTCTTTTTCAGTAGTGCCCAATACCAGGCGATGTGGCTCATCGTTTAGCGTTCTGGACTGCTACGCAGGAGTACCTGGTTCGAGCTCCAGACCAGGCCAGGTCGGCTGCCATGTTGTGTTCTTAGGTAAGACACCTTACTCGCATTGTCCAACAACAATTAACTAAAGCCACCAGGAAAAACACCGTAAAGCGAGCTTAGTCCACACAAACCAGACATGTTTTGTGCGAATTTGATGCACACCGGTAATTCCATAACCAAATTGAATATTTGCCTACAATAATGATTAAATAAAAGGCAACAAAGTTATATAACTGTCCTAAAGAACATGAAAATTAACAACACTTGCTGACACTTTCAAAGGGCGTGCCGGATGGGATTCTGCACCCTTGGTAGCGTTAAAAAGATTGGCAAATAGTGTCACCTGTTATTAGATACTTCAGGCTTATTACTCCTTGTGGCCACTGTTGGTATATGTCAGAATGAATCCCTGAGCAGAAAATAATCCAAAGAGAAAGTCTAAATTTTAGCAAAATCACAGTGATGGCACATTATTTTCTGATGATAGATATTGATGGATACAAATCAATGTTAAGAAAAATCTGGTTTTAAAAATTGCCTTCTCCCATTTAGTAGTTTCTTTATTTTATTCATCATTCCTAACATTGAAATAACACCTTTCTAGATACACACAGCAATTTTAAAAAAAACAAAAAAACAAAACAAATGAAAAACATTAAAATGGAAATAAATAAACCTGAAGTAGTTGGCGAGAAAAGATAAAAAAAAAGTAAACGGATGTGTGTTTGTTTGTGTGTTTTGTGGGTTTAACGCCATTTTTCAGCACATGGGAAACGGATGTATATATTGTAAGTTCTCCCGTAAAATATGTATTTAGCGCTTACTCTGTATTAATAAGGAAATTCCCAGGATATGTAAACACGTTACCGGAACTTGAGGTCAGTTTATTTATCATTAAAATTTCATGGGAGAACCTTTGCTAATTGTGATTTGTCGTCTGCTTGTTGAATAGCATTTCATTATTTATTTATTATTTATTTATTTCTATGCATCGACAAAACATAAATTTACAAGTTCGTTGTAGTTTTTCGGTAGAGCAATAGTAAAATAACGAAAAGCTACTACTCGTATGTAATCTTGTTAGGAAATCTACATCAGTCTGGGTACCAAATGTTCAAACTGACTCAATACAAAGACTGTACAGAAGATGTTGGGACAATTAGTACCGGAAACATCGATCTTCATCGTGTTTATCAGATTTGTCAAGAAATGTGGAAGTAATTAACCAGCCTTGTGGTTTGCGGTCGCTTTTAGACGTCCTCGCTTAGAACTGTCCTCCTGGATAATAACTTTTAGTCACGTCAGCTTGGTCTGAGAGAGAGAGAGAGAGAGTATACAAGAAGATTATTTTTAAGAATAAAATCTAACACGTTATTGTTTCTGTCATTCTAAACTAAATGACCGTGTGATTAATGTTAATACAAATTTAGTGTATATCACACACAAACACACACACACACACACACACTTGTAAATATGCGTAAATTATTTTTTAAGACTGTCAAGAATCATTGTGACTTTCATTTAAAACGTTATATGTTTGAATCAGATATACGTGTGTAATTTGTATTAAAATATACACGTTCATGCTCACGTTAACTTTTAGAGTAATAAAGAAAACGTTCATTTTTGTTAATTTTATTCTCTTTAACCCCCCTCCAAATTTTTTTTTTTTTTTTTTAACAAAACAACAACTTGTTGTTCTTAGTGTTCAAGACAAATCGGGAAAAAACTCCTTTACACTTTATTTATAGGACTTACAACTGGAATTGATAGGATAAGAATGAATTAGAAAACAAAAGTATACAATTCACAGAGGTTTATAAGAAAGCTGACTAACTGACTGACTTTCTGGCTGATTGAATCACTAATATGATTGATTGATTGATCGATCAATTGATTGATTTTATATCTTTTCGAATGTGACACCCTTACAAAACTTGCTTATTTAAAATAAAACCTACTTCAAGTATTTAAATCATAACAGCAGTACGTTCATGTCATGTTCGCTTCTCACTGTCCATATAAGGACTAATCACTTACAATCAACCAGGACTTTTTTTTTTATTCCTCCCCGATTTTAAAGTCGGAAGTTTGAAATATGGTTTTCGATAGATGCTGTACACGCTCTAATATTGATTGATTGAGTTCACCTGACGGGAGTTCAATTTTCTCGTTTCAAAATTTTAAATACCGAATAAAGGAATTAAAGATCGTATTAACTTACATTCCCCGTCGGCGCCTCAAGCAAGCAACAGCTGGTGCTTATTTCCAAGGTACGCCCTTTCCATTCACTTTGTGGCTGATTGACAAGATACTTCTCTCTACACGCGTCTGGCACACGACTTTGCTTTACGGGATTAATAGCGGTGTGTGCCTGCGAGGTGAAGATTGGGGAAATTTTAATTTCACAAGCGGTCCTTTGTTCAGCCACGCAGAATGTTACAGGCGTTCGGTGCGCTATTGTGAATAGACCGTTATAAAAACCGTTGGCTCTGATTGCCTTCTAATGCAGTGGGTCTGCCGGACTTGTATAGATGACCGTTACAGTTAGCGCTTCATCACCAGTAAGCTTTATTAATGTAATTTCGTTTTTTATAGAAACATGAAAAGAACTTATCCAAAACATTCCTAATACCATCAACATCAGCAGCAACTTAAACCATGGTTCAGCAAGAAGTCCCAGAATCGGTTCGACAGGGATGTGATGATTATTGGACCTGGAACAAAAAGCATAAAGCCAACGAAGTGCGATTGTACGGCAATCGATGTGAGACCGCTCATTTTCATCCAAACTGGGCCAATGGTACTGCAGCAGTCCGTGGAACAAAATGCCTCAACTATGGCAGACATTACTGGGAAATCAAAGTTTCACAACGGATTTTCGGGACCAGCATGATGTTTGGAGTGGGGACAAAAAGGGCCCGTCTTCACGTGGACGCTTTTGTAAACTTGTTAGGGGAGGATAACGAAAGTTGGGGACTTTCTCATAAAGGACTAATTTGGCACAATGCAAAATGCAGGCAATATTGCAAGCCATTCACGGAAAACGAATCCACAGTGATTGGGATGTTGTTTGACTGGAATAACGGAACACTCAGCTATTACAAGGATGGGGAAGATATGGGAGTGGCATTTGCGGGTCTAAACAGATGTCAGGATGGTCTCTATCCCATCGTGTGCTCCACGGCCGCCAAAACTGAAATGACGTTAGGAAAACGACGTAGATCTTTCTTGAATCTCCAAGACCGTTGCAGAGCGACCATTATTTCCAAAATCCGAAAGGAAAATGAAATTGACAGTCTCCCTCTACCTAACAGTATTCGAACATTCGTCAAGAATTTTTTGCATTGACAGTCTTTATGATTCATGTAAGAAGAACTTTAACTTGGTATATAGTACTGTGCTTGTTTCAGGTATTGATGTATATTTTGTATTTATTTTGTTTTTCATGCCTATTGACAAATAATGCTCAAGTCCTATTTATACGATGATGTATGAAGATAATTTGTAAACAAGTACGTGTATTTATGAGATATACACCTAATAACTTACGTTTATTTATGAGATAGACACTTGATAAAAAGTACGTGTATTTATGAGATAGACACCTAATAACAAGTACATGTATTTATGAGATAGACACCTAATAACAAGTACGTGTATTTATGAGATAGACACCTAATCGGGTGATATTTTTTCTTCAGTATATATTTCTGTTCGTATACATCTTCGACATCACATTTATCTCGAATAATTGGCTTTTTGATTAGTGCCTATATACACGTGGGTGCAATACAAGCTCTAATCCAGTCTGTGTTTTTTTTAATTATAAATTAAACTCATCAATTATTTAAACTAGGTTTATTTTGATAATAACAAAGGCTTTGTTTGAAAAGGGCGTATTGTTTCGCTCTATTTTTCAAAATCAATATTGCTCATTATATATTCAGTGTGGCAGTTCGCCGTTCGTTCGTTCGTAAGCTCGACGATCCATTATTAATTACCATGAGCTGCTGTGTGACGAGGCTACCGAAGCCAATATGGCCGCTATCGGCAATCAAAGTTAATCTCTCACAAGTTAGGTCAGCTGCCAACATGTTGCAAGCAGGTATTCATTTTATCTTGAGAAACATTATTTTAGTCAAAATTTAGGGCATATTTAATAATTTATGCGAGTTATAACCTCATCGTGATATCTAAAGAGCTAAATCGATACAAAAAGAAAAATACACGATAACTAAACCATGATACCATATTCATCTTTCTTGGTATTTGAAAAGTGTATATGAATCATAGTTATACAAATTTTAACAAGGCAATTGTCATTATAAGAGCAGGTATCGCCATGTAAGATAAGTTTAAGTCACATATTGGGTCTTGTAGTCTTTATACACATAGTTGCAACGAAGTTGAAAAACTAAACGTTGCAAGCAGGGAGGAATAATGTCTCATGAACAAGATGTGTAATTTACAATTTCCAAGAATTTATTTATTGGAATTGTGCAATTCATTTCAAATTTTGTTTTTCATTTTGAATATTCATATGTATATTTGGTGCAATGTATGCACTTGGATGAATGGTTGTATATACGAAATTGGATGAATGTATGTTTTGTATACAAGTAAATATGTGTAGTTCTTTTGAAAACGCGTGCAGACACGTTATATTAAATGCATAATAGTTTGCTGTACATTCTTAAGGATGTGCACATTCAATCACGGATGAGGAAATCTAGTCGTACGTTCGAACGTACAAGGATGTATATATTTCATATTATACTAACTTAAAATATTTATTCGGGTCTTAATTTCTCAGTTTGTACTTGTGGGTGTGTGTTTGTGAGAGAGAGAGAGAGAGAGAGAGAGAGAGAGAGAGAGAGAGAGAGAGAGAGAGAGAGAGAGAAAGAGAGATTCACAATTCAATACTTAATTTCATGTAAATCATAGCCTTCAATCTTCTAAAGTTGTTTGCTACACTAAGCATTTTGATAGACCGAGTTCCCTCCGTCTTGGAAATCGCTTTTTATTATTTGGCTATCACTATCCATTTGAGAGGAAACTGGGTCTAGGCATTTTGATTGGTAATTTTTATTTTGCCACCACCACAGTCATCTCAAGTAGTGCAATCCCAATTTTTTTAAACTGACTTTTTATATATTTGTTTAATATATATATTTTTAACAGCTAGTCAGTTACTTATAGCAAGTTCAATCCTGTTCTCTGCAGAAATCGTTTTCATGGAAGATTTGGTTCCACGAAGTACTACTCAGCCATGCATATTACTCTGTTAATTTTATTTCGGTCAAGTTTTATACTATTCTACATAAGCATGGTTTAGTATATTTATTGTCATTTGATCTCCACCAGTGTTTTGTGTTTTCACATTCATATTTTTTTTCTTCTATTTGATCTGTGTATTGTCTTTTTTTAACATGTACTTTAACTTATCTAGATAAATTATGAACAAATCAGGCCAATTGTGCAATATAGAAAAATGTATATATAGAGTAGCATATGCAGAAAATGGGAAAATTCTCACCTGTACATTTGTCATGTATTTATACATTTTTGTGATGTCTCCTTTGTAACGTGATTGAGTAAATTTGTGTATATGTGTGTGTATGTATTGTAACCAACACTGGTGACATGCATTGAATAAATGCTTGTATAAAATTGAAATATTTGTATGCATTGTGAAAAAGTTTGTCTGTTTAATAAATATTAAAAAGTTAATTAAATCATTTCTATCTAATGTTTTCTTTCGTACACCTCCAGCGGTGTGGTTACGGAGTTTCAATGAGTGTTACACTATTGACCTAATAACACTTACTTAATAATATTCCTACTTAGGACATACTATATGCACATAGTTCACTATAATACTTCACAATAATTCTACTAAGGCACATAGTTCACTATAATACTTCACAATAATTCTACTAAGACACATAGTTCACTATAATACTTCACAATATTCCTACTAAGGGCATATCACATGCACGTAGTTCGCTATAACACTTACTTCACAATATTTCTACTAACTCCATACTTCATGCACATAGTTCACTATAATACTTCACAATATTTCTACTAAGGCCATGCTACATGCACATAGTTCACTATAATACTTCACAATAATCCTACTAAGGCCATGTTACATGCACATAGTTCACTATAATATGTTACGACTCTAGGGGTAATGTAACAGAATAAAAGACACAAACAAGCTTTCAAGATTAAAACGCAAATCTTTAATTTCCTAAAATATTAAAAGAATTAAAATAATTCAACAAACAATCAAAGTGAAAGAATTAAAATAACTTACAGTATAGAATATCCTAAAAAGTCCTAAAATGTTTTAAAGTTCACTTCCTGATGTTAATCCGAATAATCCGGATGTAGTATTCCGAATGAAAAATAACCTGTACTGTGTTGAAGCTGACAAGTTCTGATAAAATCCAAAATAATCCTTGCAAGTCTGGAATCTCACAAGTTTTAGAATGATGTCCGATAATTCCAAGGAAGCTGTATAGTAATTCAGATGAATTACTAATTAAATAAATTCCACACTGAACTGAATAATTTCAATAACCTGTCTTCGATCAAGCAATTGTAAAGAATGATAATTCCCAAGATTATTCCCTATATATCTTTACTAAGTGCGCAGAATTAAAAGGGAATATCCTTTCTCCGTCTTTAATAATATGGTATTTCAAAATAACACAATTCTCTAAGAACCAATCAGGAACTAGGTTACGCGTCATTTACCCAAAGGTCTAGTGTACTAAAATCTTAAAGAGTAAACATAATATTGATTCAGAATGGAATGTGACCTTTCAATGTTGATTTCCAAAAATACAGAGCTAGGTCGACTTCATTTTCCCGCGCAATTGATCATGTGACCACTTATTGATCGAGCAGTAGTCGTATCTATACTGATATGCTAACCCCTATTCAGACTAAAACAGAAATCATAAATTAGCAAATTAAATCATTATAAAAAGGTAAAAAGGTATGATTCCGTAACAAATACTTCACAATAATCCTACTAAGGCCATGCTACATGCACATAGTTCACTATAATACTTCACAATATTTCTACTAAGGCCATGCTACATGCACATAGTTCACTATAATACTTCACAATATTTCTACTAAGGCCATGCTACATGCACATAGTTCACTATAATACTTCACAATATTTCTACTAAGGCCATGCTACATGCATATAGTTCACTATAATACTTCACAATATTTCTACTAAGGCCATACTACATGCACATAGTTCACTATAATACTTCACAATATTTCTACTAAGGCCATGCTACATGCACATAGGTCACTATAATACTTCACAATATTTCTACTAAGGCCATACTACATGCACATAGTTTACTATAATACTTCACAATATTTCTACTAAGGCCATGCTACATGCACATAGGTCACTCTAATACTTCACAATAATCCTACTAAGGCCATACTACATGCACATATGTCACTATAATACTTCACAATAATCCTACTAAGGCCATACTACATGCACATAGTTCAATTCAGGATCCGTACCATATAAACTATACAGATGAGTTTGAAACACTCTCAATCGATCGATCGGACAAACACGTAACCTGCACACGCACACGCAGGGGCGTATTATGCCGAGTACAACGAACGAATGGACGATTTTTATGAAGATTATATTGGAGATTACCTTTAACGCCAAATATGTTATCCTCTTAAAATAAAGACATTATTATACTTTTGACAAACTTATATTCCGTATACTTGTAATAAGCTACGCTACCCGTTTTTTGTCCTCATAACATATTTAATTGTTGTGTCCATTTTTTTATGAATATTTCGAGACGTCGATGTATTTATTTAAGGCTAATTCGCTTTGGGGAGAGAAAATGGACTCTATCAAAGTATATCCTCAGAACGTTACTAATTTCATTCTGATATAACTATATATTTAAGGCCTTGTTACTCATCGTCTTATCAGAATTAATCAAATGGATGTCGTTTTACTCTTTTTATTACACTAAGTTAAAGCTGATCATATGATACACTCAGCCGTTTTGACGGCATAGTCAATTTTTTCGAAGGTCTTTCGAGCTTTAGACGCCAAGCGCGACTTTAGGGGTGCCGCAGACTTTCACCTCTAGATGATTTTACCAAATATTTCTTGCAATTTTGCAACAGCTTAACTCTAAGTTTAATTTAGTTGTAATTTTGCAACAGCTTAACTCTAAGTTTATTTTAGTTGTAATTTTGCAACAGCTTAACTCTAAGTTTAATTTAGTTGCAATTTTGCAACAGCTTAACTCTAAGTTTAATTTAGTTGTAATTTTGCAACAGCTTAACTCTAAGTTTAATTTAGTTGTAATTTTGCAACAGCTTAACTCTAAGTTTAATTTAGTTGTAATTTTGCAACAGCTTAACTCTAAGTTTAATTTAGTTGTAATTTTGCAACAGCTTAACTCTAAGTTTAACTTAGTTGCAATTTTGCAACAGCTTAACTCTAAGTTTAATTTAGTTGTAATTTTGCAACAGCTTAACTCTAAGTTTAATTTAGTTAATTCTAATAAGTTGGTGATAATGACAATGATTTGGTTTGGTGAGGACTTGTAGATGCGCATGTGCAAGTCCCTAGTTTGATTTGGTTTAGTGTTTAACGGCACAGCAACAAATGAAATTTACTGAGTGTCGAGACAATTGGAATAAAGCGACTTGCCCAGAGGCACACCGCGGTAGCCGAGCTAAACTGATCCAATGGTATGATTCGAACCCGCACCCTTCTGGGTCACCGCAGCACCGATGATGACGATGATGATAATGATGGCGACAACGACAACAATGATGATAATCTGAAGAAGAGTAAGCACGCCGCCCCTTATAATAATAATAAGAAGAAGAAGAAGGAGAAGAAGATTATTATTGTTATTGTTCTTGTCGTCGTTGATGTTTTTATTGTTGTCGTTATTGCTATTGTTGTGTTTTCATAGTTGTTGTAAAACTATTGTTTTGAACTATTGTTTTTACGAAGCAATGCTCACAAAAAATTATTTGGATTGTTTACACAAATATGGGGGGGGGGGGCAAAGAACGATGCTGCTATTCTCCCATCTATTTGATCTTATGCAGTATTTCCGTTGGTTTTTGCCATATTTTAGATACAAACCATGTTAATTTTGTGTTCTTCTCTCAGTCAAGCTTAGAAGTTTGAGATATGATGGATGACTCTAATGTACCTTTTACCTTGATATGTCATAAGGGCTCACGAGTTGAGCTAACTTTCTGGTTGGTTTAAAAGTATGTCCCGTGACAATTCTTTTGCGCTGCATTTTATATAGCCACTACATTACGGGCCACGACATCACTGGACAGCTTTTGGAGATCTAATTACTGTAATTGCTTTACCCTAAAGAGTGACATTGAATAATATTCATGCTGTTGTTGCTCTTCTTCATCCGTTAAATGTTAACACTTTTGTGGACACCTGCAGCTGTTTTGTAGTTTTGACTGTGTCTCTAAAATTTGCTGACCCTGGACTCAGCATATTTGTGCTCGAAAGAATTTCTTTTGTACTGAAAGCGAAATTCGTCTTAATTTAATGAACTCATAATTTCCTTGTGAGTCAAAAGTTAATATTGTGACGCACAATTAAAAATGAACACATTTGAGATTACCGAGAAAACTTGCACCTTAGCTCTATTTAAATAAAACCACACCAAATTTAGGTCTATGTATTTTAAAAACAATTAGACTTGGAAAATTCGATTGAAAACATGTCAGCTTTAAACAGGTCTGATACGATTATGAAAATTCTGTTCATTACACAGTTGATCATAACAATTACCCGGTATTGAGAAGATAAAAAAAATGCACTCGTTTGGACTGAACAATAACCTACTTTTGTCTTGACTTACGGCGAATGTAAATGTTGATGCACGCGTATTTGCTTCCGGGGCACTCAGAAAGAAATGAGCGGAATGGATATTCATCGCGTGCAGCCACGAGAACAAATGGGTTGAACATTTATCTGCATCGTGTGTCTCTGTATTATGTGTACATGATGATCTAATGTCTTGTATACCTAAAATTAAATATTCATCTGTTGATATGCTTGTGAATACCAGTAGACACTATTATCACTCAAAGTCTAAGAATGTAGTTATGGATAAGACTTTAATGGAGCGATTGTTAAAGAGAGAAAAAAATAACGAGCTGAAACATAACAGCGTATGCTGATATTTGTAACAAAGTCTTGGAAAACCGAAACATTTGAACAGCATCTGTCATGCATGAGTGATGAAAACAAAAAATTACTACCATTATGTTCCGGCGATACCTTGCAGTTGAGTTTCATCATCTAATGTTTGAATTGTTGTAGATTTAAAAAATAGTATTTGAAAAGTATTGGCAATATAAGATGTGGTTTGAGATTAAGAAGTCGGGAAATATTTAGAGAACATCATCACCATCGTCATCATTGGCATTCCTCATAAATGAGTATTCACGCGCGTCTCTGTAAAATGTACTGCGTTTTCTAATTTCTGTGACCTCTTCACGAGGTCTGTGGAATCTTCTGAAGTTAAAAGTCGCCCAACGCCGGGAACTATATTACCCAGTTTAGGTTCGTCTTAACACTTTGTTCTTTGTTGTTTTTGTTTTTGTTTGTCCATGCAACGACTAATGAGTATAGAAGAAAGTATACATTGCAATATATTTAAACTGCTGGTAGTACCTATGTTACGTTCACGATCATTACAAAGACCGCAAACAAAATATTTATCAACTTTCACAAGAACAAAGCAATCTTTTTGCTAGTCTAAATCTTCACCAAATATTTACTAAGTCCAAAACATTCACATTACTTTTTTGAATTGACCTATTAAACATATTGTTGCAAAGTTGAGGTTAATACATGACCACTATGGTGTAAAGACATTTGTGCACGTGCTCTCCTGTACATTAATAGGTCATTTTTAAAAATGGATTTGAAATGTTTTTGACTTTATCAATTTAAAGTGAAGTTTTAGAATCGAACAAAGAAAATCAATTGTGTGTTCTAGTGGCAGTTCATTAAATAGTTTTTAGAGGATGCTAGAGCCATCTCTTTTTTTTTTAAATAAGATTTGGTTTTTTGCGGATGTGTGTTTTGGGGCTGTTTTTATTCTTTACGTAGAAGAGTACTTCCTTTGATGAGCTGTCTTTCTCATACTTATACAGAAAGATATAATATAGTAAATGAATACTGTACCCGTCACACACCTGTAAATTGAATAGTGCAGTCTACATATATTGAATGGTTCATGTCCCAAGGTTCAAAACAACCGGAATTCTCTCAGCTTTCGTCGCGGAATGTGACTATTGCGCATGCGCAATACTGCATCTAGTTATCTGAAGCCTTTCGTGCTTATTGAAAATAAAACTATTCCCAGTAACGGAAGTGGTATAAGTTCTTCTTTATTATTGGATCCTCCATTAAAATGATTGCCTTTATAGCAGCAGGTTTTCTATTTCTTTCAAGACATATTGAATGATCGTGCGAAGAACAGTGTGTACTGACATAACCCTTGTATCCACATCAGCCAGGAATTGGCGCTAAAATCCAGACTGCCGCTGAAGAAGTGGACGAAACCAAAACTATTTATTTACATTGAGATGACAAGGTTGCATGGCCAGATGCTACTGAAATTTTTACACTTGTTGCAAGGTACAGTCGTTTTCTTACCAACTTCTGTAGACAAAACACTTTAATTACCTGTATTATTCTGCCAAAATATAAAAGAATATTTTCAAATTTTATGATATAGCCTTTACACCCCTTCATCGGAAATAATCTGTTCTGTTCAACTCTACGAAGAATTCAGTTGTAAGTAACCCACTATACTTAGCTTTTCTTTTCAACATTGGTTTGCTGACTGTTACAACTTTTGTTTCATATCTTAGTATATTTTTCATACTTAATAAACATAATTATATTTCATCTTCAATTCTTATTATTATTATGCTTGTGTACATATCTTCAGTTCTATTCAGCTTCACTTCGTCACTGTGTTCCTTATGATATATATATATATATATATATATATATATATATAATATATATAATATAATATAATATATTATAATATAATATAACACTCACACTCACACACTTACAAGAAAACAAACTAAATTACTTCAATTTCAAAATACAGTTTGACCACCCCTTCTACCACAAAATGATGGTCTCAACACAGGTGGTCTCTCGTGACAGGTCATAACACTATGTAACCAATCAATCTTTGCATGAAGAACCTAGTTTCTCAAGACAGGCAATCTCTCATGGCAGTGGTCTTTCAAGACATGTGATCTCTCATGGCAGTGGTCTCTCAAGACAGATTATCTCTCATGGCAGTGGTCTCTTAAGACAGATGATCTCTCATGGCAGTGGTCTCTCAAAACATATGATTTCTCATGGCAGTTGTCTTTCAAGACAGATGATCTCTCATGGCAGTGGTCTCTCAAGACAGGATTTACTGTATCGTGCATTTTAACCTGAGTTATAACTGCAGCTATTCTTGCGTCCTCTCATGGTACTTTTCTAAAGTACTAATATTATTCTTGTACCTATTTGTTACTCGGTGTACATGCAGTCACGAACATATCACCATAAATCAAGCATGTCATTTTGAACGTGTATTTCTTATAGGTCAAACAACAAGACCTCAAATTCCACAGACCTCTAATTAACATCTCGTGAAGAGGTCACAGAAATTAGAAAACTTAGTACATTTTACAGAGACGCGCGAAAATATGAGGAACGAAAGCTCATGTTTCCTGCACGTATGTGAATTCCAGCAGCTATAGTGCATGGGGTTGCATAAATGCATAAATGCTAAAATAAACAAACTGAAATCTTTAAAAAAAAATCCCCCTTTTGGGACAAATTTTCCATAAAGTTCCCCCAAAATGGGCCAGAGGGAAAAATGTCAAACCTTATTGCGCATCTACGCTAATCACAAAGGAGTACAGAAGAGTAATGGATTTCAACGACTGGTAGTACCCAGATTACAGTATGGTAATTATCCCCACTCTTCAGCAAAGTGCGAGGATATCGCTATGTTCATCAGTATGTCCGTCTGTCCGTACGTGTCAAAGCTTGTCATCGCTTCTCGTCGCACACTTCTTGGAGGATTTTATTGTATGCTAGATATGTGATTGATGTAGATACGCAATACAGTTTTACTTTTTTCCTCTGGCCCCATTTTGAAGACATAGTTTGAACAAGAAGCCCAATCAAGCCCGAGCACGCTCAACTAGCTGACATTTGTATACAATTCAAATGCAAGAGCACTTAGCCAAAACATTGGATCAGTTGGATGATTTCTGTATAAATTTCTCCAGCACTGTTGATTGCACATGTCATGAAAACAATTGTATCAGGGTTTCACCAGTTTTTTTATACCTTCATCCATATTTAATGGCACAAACATCATTTGTCAAATACTGAAAGGCCACTGGGTTAAAATACTTTCTGCATGATTTGGTTAAATTCTGTTAAGCGGTTGGTTGAGATAAAATTATGTACATGTTGTTTTCTCTTCTATTTATAGTAATGGCTACCATATTTAATGGTGCATCAGCATACTTTCCATAAATTCTGATTAGCACTTTCTGAGAAGATGTCATTTAAAGGTTCTGTTTTTAATTTTTAGTAACGGTGGCCATATTAACGGCTGATCGACAATTAATGACAAACGAGTTCATCCGAAAAGTGTAAAATATAGTTGTTTTTCCACATTTTATCTACTGCTGTACTGTGTGGGGAGAACCCTGTAATTCTTCTTACATGCAGAGACTATACAGATTACAGAAAAGAACAACCAGGGTTATTTTAACATCTACATCATCTCTTTTCAACACTCTTTAATGGATACCAACTAAGGATTATATTATTTTTAAAAAAAAAAACTGTTCTTACTTTCAAGGTCTTAAACAATTTATCGCCAGAGTATCCTAATTTTTAAGATTGTAACATTAGCACAAGGAGTACACGCGGCCGAGTGAAAACTATGATTTATATATACCAAGAAAACTTTTGCTTTATGGAATAGTTTGCAGCATGAAACAAGCACCTAATATTTTAGCTTGTAGGAAATTTATACCTTGACAAATATTGTAATGAGCAATCCTAATTTTATGACCACATAACATATGTAAGTAGTAGCTGTGATACATCTTTGTGATAACAGTATGTTAACCCTATATAATTTGTATTAACTTCTGTTTTCTTTTTCTTTTTTCTTTTATGCAATAGATGTTAACCTTGTAGATTTTTACTAATTACGCGTATATTTGTTGTATATTCTTTTAATTGCAGGGCCATAATGTAAACTAGCTGTTAGCTTATTATGTCACCTTGGATAAATATAGAGGATATTATTATTATTGTTGCTGTTGTTATTATTATTATTATTATTATTATTATTATTATTATTATTAACCAAGGTCAAAGACAGATAAGCCATTATGGAGAATAATTTCTTAATTTGCGCAGAATTACTGGACTCAGAATTTTGAATGGCAGGTATGGGGCAGACAAAGGCATTGGAAAATATACATGTATTCAAGATAATTCGTCTACTACGATGGATTATGTTTTAGCTGATTAACCAATTTTTAATTACTTATCTTCCTTTGATGTTGATGATAGAATAGAGTCAATACATATGCCAATACAAGTCTGTATTACATACATCGACAGATATGATTACAAGGGCATATTCAATATGTAAGTACATATGGAACAAAGCAAAAGGACCACAATCTGTCGAGTCATTTACAACTTTATTTGCACAAAGATCAGAAAATATAACAAACAGTTGTTTATATGATCGTTTGAAGAAAGTACTGAACTTTTAAATACTGTAAATTATGACGAATAAAAGAAATAAAAGTAACAATTTGAAATCCTAGTCTTTGTTTTGATAGTGATTGTAAGTTTGCCACAAATACTGCTTTAAAGATGCTCCGATTGTTTCGGTTTAATAAAACAGTTAAATTTCTTGAAGAATAAAGTTTCATAGTGATGCTTTATAAAGCGATTTGCAGAAGTAAAAAAAAATGATATAAAACAGTTTTGGCGGTTACTCAATCGGCCGGCGCCTACTGTAAATACCAGCATCCCCTGTTCAGCTTGGTATACATATTTTTCTTAGCTTTTCAATATATACAAAGCTGAACATTTCCAAGATAATGAAAACATGACTATCCAGCATGAGCTCTTAGACAATGTAATACGAAAGGAAGAGGTGAGAATCGCACTATCAAACCTGAAAAACGAAAAAGAATAGGTGCTTTATCGATTTTTTTTTAAAAGTACACTAGTCATATTATTACCCAAATGCTTACACAGTTATTTATTAATTCATTTTATACTGGTTATTTTGCACAAAACTGGTTAATAACTCGAATTTTAAAAAAAGGTTATAGACGTAATCAATCCAAAAAGTTTATTGCCAGTTTTAAGCAAGGTATTTACAACTATTATGAATGGCCGATTACAAGACTGGGTTGCATAAAACGAACTTCTGGGAGAAGAGTAGCCTGGCTTCAGTTAAGGATACCAAGCAGTTGACGGTATGTTAATACAATACACTTTAATAAGCAAATATCTGAGGAAGGCACAAGGATGATTTATGCCGTTTTTAGATTTTGAAAAAGCTTTTGATAGAGTAGAGAGAAATCTTTTATACCATAAACTTTTAAATTATAATAGAAGTACGAAAATGTTAATGTTACAAATGATTAATAACCAGGAATTAGCTGCTATAGTGTTTTTGCTAATGTGACGTTTAGTTGTTTGTGGTAACAACAAGCTACTTTTTTCACAACCTAATTGGTTTAGTAAGCCTGCAATGTTTCCAGTTGTTCACAGTGAACAAGGGTCATATGAAATTTAACACATCACGTAAACAGCCAACATACTAACGACCTGGATGAAATTTAACACACTCAATGCATATTGTTGGAGGAAAGACATAGATTGGATATTCAACAACTGGAATTTATCTATCTATTTATTTATTTATTTATTTTTTTAAATTCTGGAAGAACACCGGGCCAAATCAGACAAAAGAATAAACAGAAGAAGCATACCAGCTAGTGGCACAAAATTAATAATCCAAAGAGAAAAATTAGTGTGTATGACAAACTACGAGACACAGAATCAAGTGCAAACAGAGATAATGATCTAGAACAAATTGGAAAATAAAACTATAAAATTCAAAGAGCTCTATAAGTATAAAAGGTTTGACTTACTGACCTACTAATAGATTGGTTGATTGACCAATTGGTTGATTGACTGATTGATTTGTTGGTTGATTGATTGTTACACCTCTCTTCGCTGTATCCTAATTTCAGAGTATTTTTCTAATGTGGCACCCTAACAAAACTTACTTATTTAAAATAAAACCCTGTTTCAAGTATTGCAATCACAACAGTAGTATGTTACTTCAAAAGATCAAGTAGAGCGTTTTGTTTCTCACTGTTCATATCTGGACTAATCACTTATAATCAACAATGACTTATTTGATTCCTCCCCGATTTTAAAGTCAGAAGTTTGAAATATAGTTTTCGATCGATGTTGTACATTCTCTAATATTGATCGAGTGAGTTCACCTTACAGTGAGTTCAATTTTCTCATTTCAAAACTTCAAATACAAAATAAAGGAATTAGAGATCGTATTAACTTTCATTCCCCATCGGCGCATCAAGCAGGCACAGCTGGTGCCTTATTTCTATGGTATGCCTTTTCCGTTCACCTTATCAGAACTGAACAATACTTTTATTTCAATTTAACGATCTTTGGCCACACGCAGGTGGCATTAAGACAGATGAATATATGAAATTTAAAACAAAATGAATAACCATATTAATTTGACATTTCAAATTTGGACAATTCAACTTTTCTTTAAAAAGCACGTCTTTTTATCTTTGGGCCTAAAAAGGAAAAATAAAATAATTATATAGATATAGAAACAGAAGTGCGGGGGAGAGGGGGGCATGAACATTCAGCAAAACAATTAGTCAAAATTTATTCACAATGATTCGAAAAAAAAAATTAGCTTTTGTAGCATATTTAGACTAGTGGTCTGCATTAACATTCCAAATTTTGAAATATTTGACCTCTTGTAAAAATGTGTCATAAAACAAGTTTAGATCTCCTGTTTTAAGAACAATCGCATTTTTGACAATACTACCATTTATCGCCAGTGTTCAATTACAAGAAATAGTATACTGTCCATCTGAGATTTCCAAATTGTTCCATCTTCCGGTTTCAGTTGCTAGCTTATGGTTACTTGCAATATAGTCCCTCTACGGAAAATGTACTAGATATTCTTTAAAACCAATTGATTCTTTTTTTTCTTTTGTTGTTGCTTGTGGATTAATGATAAAATTATAGTACCATAAATCGATTCAACCAACATCTTGGAGAATATCTGTTATATGTTTTTGGTCACTTGTATTCATAAATACCAGTTTCAGTTAAACTTCTTTATTTGGAAAAATAAACGCCTAAGCCCTGATAATAATCAGTAATTTCTATTTAATGTTCCCAATATAAAATATATACTTTGATGTATCTGTTGCCCCGAAAATAATTATTTTTGATGTACAAAACCTATATTTTGTCTTCAGTAATTGCAATAGTAACACAAATAACAAAAATGTTTCTTTGAATCGACATTTCGACATCTCCTGACACCAATATACCGTCGGGATTGAGTGATACAAATATTTGTAGAAATAATATTTATGTATTTTGGTCATTAATGTCTACAACCCGACCTTCATTTTGAACAATATTGTGATAATTGACAAATTTATTGTTTATAGTTGAGTATAGATGTAAGAAGTTTCCCTGAACAACTAAGGAACGAATCGGTCTATAACTTTTCCGATTAACAGTAACCTTTTTAGTTTATAAATTGGTCTAATAATACCTTCTAACCAAGGTTCGCGGAAGATTCCTGAATTTAAAACTAGATTAAAGAAAGCCATATAAATACACCAAACATATAAATAGTACTTTCAAATACTCGTTTTGAATCATATCGTTCGCTGCAGTCTTAGTATTTCGTAGACGCAGTCATGCCAATATGCAAATAATTGACTGATGCTTCTTTCTACAAACGCCTGACACACGACTTGGCTTTAAATAGCGGCACGTGCCTGTGAGGCGAGGATTGGGGAAATTTTAATTTTACTAGCGGTTCTTTGTTCAACCTTGTAGTAAGTGACTGGCGTTCTGTGCGCTATTTTGAATGGACCGTTATAAAAACCATTGGCTCTAATTTCTGTCTCACACAATGGGTCTGTCGACCCGGAATGGGTGGCCGTTACAGTTAGCGCTGACATATTTCTCCAGGTTGCGCACTGAATTCATCACCAGCTGTGAGGTGATATAAATGTAATTTCATTTATTATAAACGTCAAAAGAACTTATCTCGTGTTAAGATAAATCTGTGTACAGCTTGCGATTTGTACCTCGACCCACATAAGTGCTGTTAGATGTTGCACTGAGAAGCAGCGTTAAAGATCAATAAGTTCTCAACTATCAATAGTCAGCCTCAGCTGCGCTACAGCTGAAATCCCGAACATTCGTAATATCATCGTCAGCAGCTACGACATAAACCATGGTTCAGCGAGACGTCCCAGAACCGGTTCGTGAGGGATGTGATGATTATTGGACTTGGAACAAAAAAGATAAATCCCACGAAGTGCGGATAAACGGCAATCGATGTGAGACCGCTCATTTTCACCCAAACTGGTCCAATGGTACTGCAGCAGTCCGTGGAACAAGATGCCTCAACTATGGCAGACATTACTGGGAAATCAAAGTTTCACAACGGATTTTCGGAACCAGTATGATGTTTGGAGTGGGGACGAAAAGGGCCCGTCTTCATGTGGATGCTTTTGTAAACTTATTAGGGGAGGATAACGAAAGTTGGGGTCTATCCCATAAAGGACTTGTTTGGCACAACGGGAAATGCATGCAATATTGCAAGCCATTTAGGGAAAACGAATCCACTGTGATTGGGATGTTGTTGGATTGGAATAAGGGAACACTCAGCTATTACAAGGATGGGGAAGATATGGGAGTGGCATTTGCGGGTCTAAACAGATGTCAGGATGGTCTCTATCCCATCGTGTGCTCCACGGCCGCCAAAACTGAAATGACGTTAGGAAAACGACGTAGATCTTTCTTGAATCTCCAAGACCGTTGCAGGGCGACCATTATTTCCAAAATCCGACAGGAAAATGAAATTGACAGTCTCCCTCTACCTAACCGTATTCGAACATTCGTCAAGGATTTTTTGCATTGACATTCTCTGTGCTTCGTGGAAGAAGAGCTTTAACTTGGTATAGTACGGTGCTTCTTTCAGGTATTTTTTGTTATGTATATTTTGTAATTTTGTTATTGAGTGATGTTAACTTACAAATAATGCTCAAATCCTTTCTATAGGATGAAATATGCAGATATGGTGCCAACACGTATTTAAGAGACAGGCACCTGATCGGGTGATATTTTTTCAGTAAATAATACATATATCTTCAACATCACATTTTAGCTGATTATTGGTACTTTTTTCTGCTCCAATAACTAAGGCCTGTATGCGTGCAGGTGCAATACCCGCTGTAATCAAGTCTACTTTGTTTTGCTTTTCTATATTTGGTAAATATTAAAAACATCAGTTATTTAAACTACGCTAATATTTTTGTAATAACAAAGGCTTTGTTTAAAAAGACAGTATTGTTTCGATCTATTTTCTCAAAATCAATATTACTCATCATAAATTCAATATGGCGACGACAGTATGGCAGTTTGCCTTTGTTCGTTCGTGACAGCGACGATCGATTATTAATAATGATGAGCTGCTGTGTGACGAAGCTACCGCAGCCGATATGGCCTCTATCAAGATAATCGCTCATAAGCCAGGCCAACTGCTAGCAGGTTGAAATTAGAGATAGATTTTATCTTGCGACACATTCATTTAGTCAGTCACATTTAATAATTTATGTCAGTTGTGGCCTCTTTGTGAAATCTAAAGAGCTGCATCAATAACAAAAAGAAAAATACACGACAACTAAGCCATGATATCATATTTATCTTTGTTAAAACATTGAAAAGTGTATATGAATCAAAGTTATAAGAATTTGGACAAGGAAGTTGTTATTATAAGTGCAGGTATCACCATGTATGTGGAGTTAAAATTAAATTAAATATTAGGTCAAGTAGCATTATATATATATATATATATATATATATATATATATATATATATATATATATATATATAGAGAGAGAGAGAGAGAGAGAGAGAGAGAGAGAGAGAGAGAGAGAAGGAGATAGAGAGAAGGAGAGAGAGAGAGTGTGTGTTCTTACGAAGTTGAAAAGCTAAACATTTCAATTCATTTCAGGAAAGAATAATGTCTGATGAACAAATTGTATTATTTACAATTTCCAAGAAATTCTTTATTGGAATTGTGCAATTTATTTCAAATGATTTTTTTCGTTTTGAAAATTCTTGCGTATATTTTGTGTAATGTATTAATGTATGTATATACTTGGATGGATGGATGTATGGATGCTTGTACATAAGTATATGTGTAGTATTTTTAAAAATGTGTACAGACACGTTATACTTATCATGCATGATTTCTTGTACATTTTCAAAGATGTGCAAAATCAATCACGGATGAGGAAATCTAGTCGTACGTTCGAACGTACAAGATTGTATATATTTGTACATACTAACCTAAATTATTTATTCGAGTCTGCATTTTCTCAGTTTGTACTTGTGTGTGTGTGTTGTGTGTGTGTGTGAGAGAGAGAGAGAGAGAGAGAGAGAGAGAGAGAGAGAGAAAGAGAGAGAGAGAGAGTTTAAGTTGTATACATCATGAGTGTTTTTGGCATATAAACTATGTTTTTAAACACATCAGAAATGGAGTTGCTTCTATCTACCTTGTTGAGTTGATTTTCGGAAAGTTTTAAGACCAAAACTACAGTGTTGCAGAAACTCGCTTGTTCTATTCTTCTCTATTTTACTGACTAAACCAAACTTCTGGTGCGCCAAAAGCTCTCATCTCCTAACTTAAGAACACGTACAAATGTTTCAAGCCAAAACTTCGTCTCTCATGTTCTATATTCTACATTAGTTAACCAAGCGACACAGAAACTCACACTTTACAACTTATTGACTTCTATCCCGTCAAATATTTCTTTCCAAAGCTTTTTATTTACAATGGCATTATGACCTGTTGCTTATTGTTTCGTCGCCTGTACATTGACCTCTGTCATTGTCCCTTCAAGACAAGGTAGCGTGATGCCAGACGGGGGATCCATCAGTTTTAACAGTACACACTGAAGATGCATCACCTGTTTGTTTTGATGGAACAAATGACTTTTTATTTGTTTTTATCTGACTTTACATATTTAAACTAGGCTTCCCTGCATTTAGGTAAGCTATCTTAGCATATATATTTTTGTGATGCCTGTAATAATTTTGATCGAAGCAATACCATTCCAACACGTTTCCTTTATAACAGAAATATTTGTTTTATGAGCCATTATTATTTTTCTATTTTGAATCGTCACTTAATTCAAGTAGGCTATTGTAAATAGCCATATTGTAATGTGTTTACGTTGTCTTTAATAGGTGTACAGTTTAATTCATCCTTGAAAAATCCAGGAATTTTTTTGTTTACTAGCGGTATAGTAAATACAATATCCTTGCTTGTGTCGTAAAACTAGATGTGAAAAGTTTTCTGTCTCAACACGGATACATAACGAATCCATATATCGGTCATAAATAGAGGATCTCAAATGGGTAATGATTTAATATTGAATTTTTGAAACGAGTTGAATAATTTACAGCTTTTGCGAGCCTCAGCATTCTATCATCGTACTCGTTTTACAACTTGTTGTAGTAAAATGCATACATCAACCACTTTGATAGTTCTAACATTGTAAAACCGCCGTAAATAGGTTTACTGAGTTTTATCTTTTGATTTTAACCAAAACCAAATATTAATCTATTATAGTTTCCCTAGCGAATCAAAGATCTTTTTTTGACATTTTAAAGGTTAATTTTCATCTGCACATTTTACTGTTGTTCATTTCATCAAATTCTCCAAAGGTTTACCGAATGCACAGTTATACATTAACTTAAAGAAATCCTTCTCAAAATCGTGAGTAGCTTTTTGTCTCAAATTAGTATTGAGCTCGATGTAAGATTTTCGTCATGGTTATTGTTCAAACAAGACAACTCTGTGTATTTTCTTTCTGTTTTACTCATAACTGTATATAGAACTTTGTTTCTGTAATGACGTATTTCTTTTGGCATTTCAATGTACATAGTAGTTTAAGTACCACTGGTTTCGTTCTTTTCTTACTGTTCAATAAATAATTTTGAAGTTCAGCAAATCATACGTGCAATGTACGAGTTTTCCTGATGCTAACGGATAGTCCTTGATGCAGCCGTATAACTCTTTTGGTATCTCTAAATCTGTTAGTATTCATCATCTTTCCATGACACTGTTTGTCCATTTCTGATCTTAATGTGTTTGCCATGTTGCCCATCTGAAGTTTTTTTTTATTGACACATGAACTTCATAAAGATTGACAGCATCTATATACTTAATGAAGGACATTGATTTGGACTCATCATATTCTCTGTCATTTTTAATTTTGCCTTATCATTCATATAGTATTCATGATTTTCTCTGTGTAATGGATGTGGTATCATGCTAACTCCTCGCATTCCATTCTCGGTCTTCAGGAATATGTCACAGTCTGTTAGTTGCTAAACCAGGACCACTGTTTAGTGAGCAAGATTGAGTTTATAGCTTTTGATACTTACATTTTTGAACTTCTCTAAGTAAACCATACATCATGAAAATATCTTTCTTTAAATAACAATAATGAAGATCACGGGGTGTTTTCAGGTTGATATGATTACAACCTGAATATAGTGATAATCGTCTTGGGATATATTCGAGTTATTTAGAGACGAATAAAACGTATTGACGGGATAGCACTGAAAATCGAGTTATTTAGAGACGAATAAAACGTATTGACGGGATAGCACTGAAAATCGAGTTATTTAGAGACGAATAAAACGTATTGACGGGATAGCACTGAAAATCGAGTTATTTAGAGACGAATAAAACGTATTGACGGGATAGCACTGAAAATCGAGCACATTGAATTTTTTTTTAACCATGAACACATATTACAAATATTTTACCTTTTTGGAAACCAACGTTTTATTCCATTTTTCTGTTGCTAAGTTTGCACATCATTTAAATCTCATCCATCCGTCTTGCCTTTCCTCAATTCGTGTGCAAATCTTTTTTCGTGTCACTTTCTACACAAATTTTAATGATTTTACAAAATAGTTTATCTGTATATGCCTATGGGTCTGCAGCTACCATTTATTTGTAAACAAATGTCTTCAAAATTCAACAGATTAGGAACTTAAAGTAACGATAAATTAAGATGTTTCAGTGACTTTCATCCAGGTTCTATTAGTGATTTTTCGTCTAGATTAGTGAAGTTCAGATAGTATCTATAAGTAACTTTTCGTGACCTACAGTTAGTGCCTATTAATAACTTTAGTGACATACTTTTGCCCTAACTTAAATAGGTCGTAATGCCTAAACAGTGCCTAACAGTGTCCCTATTGCTCTCACTCATCAAAGAGCACATGGAATCTTATTGCAACATATCAAAGGGCACATGGAATCTTATTACAACATATCAAAGGGCACATGGAATCTTATTACAACATGTCAAAAGCAAACATCCTATCCTAACGAGACGGACGAATTCAACTCATTTAAAACAACAAAGCATGCACTTACACAAGCAGTTGAAAGACAAAAGGAAAACATACAATAGCTAGAGCTGAAAAAAACATAATAGAAGAAAGTCTTGCCAAAGCATATAAACACTTAACAACTAAAGAAGTATAAAATCTTGTATCAAACGAATTAAAGCTTCAAAGAGAAAACGTAGACAATTTTTTTAGCAAGCTACAGGTTATAGAAGTAAGTTGCAATAATTTAATTATGTTACAAGACAAAGTCTTAGAAGAAATGGAAGACATCATGGAACAAATAAACTAAATGGAAGAGGAATAGGAAGACAAAGATTTTGCTGAGAACATTGTCTATTTAAATTATTCCATTATTTGCTAGTCTTAGTTACATCATATATATAAAAAAGATATGGCCAAAGCAACCAACTGTTCACCACGTTGTGCTAAGCATAGGCTCTGCCTTTGCACAACCGAATGCAGCACAAAGTACTGTTACAAAAAAGGAACGTAATCCGACTGTTCAACCTAGCAATAACTATTGCATCTCTGAATTGTTGTAACGTCTATTCTCGTGCTTTATGTGTTCTTGTGTTTCTGTAGCCTTTTCCGCAATAAGTGCAACGTTTAATATTGCAAAAAAGTCGATAATGAACTGTATTTTGTGTTTTTCTATTGGCTAAAACAAGAATTTAACTCTTTAACAGTTTTGGTTGTGTGGTATTTTGTTATGTTATCAACTGGAATTAATGATTTATTAACCAAAGAATTACAGTAAACGTCTATATATTACTATGTGCAATCATCGATTAAAGCTATTGATGACATTTATTTATGTACAAAATGCGGAACTATTTTTATATACTTTTCATTGAGTTTATTACACCTTTCTATATATTTTTTATCATTATGAAGAACTTTTCATGTATAATTGTCTGGGTTACTTGGTGTACTAATGTAGTATTGAGAATACGAGTGTCTGGGTCACTAGAGTTTTGGTTGGTAAAATTTCAATGTGTTATTAAGTTTGGACTTGAGAGTTTATGCCGCACTTGAGGTTTGGTTTGAAGATAACAAGGTAGCAGCAGATGATGTGTTAATTTTCTTTAAAAAAATAATAAAAAATAATAATAATAAACAAAAACAACAACAACAACAACAACAAAAACCATTGTAAGTGCGCCAGAACTCTCATGTTTTATACTACTAGTATACACTGTTCAACATTTAATTACATGTCAATCACAGCCTTCAATCTTATAAAGTAGTTTGCTCAACTAAGCATTTTGATAGACGGAGTTTCCTCTGCCTTGGAAATAGCTTTTTTTATTATTTGGCTATCACCGTCCATTCCCAAGATAGTAATAGCCCAATAATAAAAAGCTATTTCCAAGAAAGAGGATACTAGGTCTAGGCATTTTGATTGTTACATTTGTTTTTGTTTTTCTATTATCACAGTCATCTCAAGTAGTGCAATCTAATTTATGTTTATTGACTTTTTCACTTTTTTTATTTATTTATTTATCTTTTTTTTTTCATTTTTAAAAACTAATCAGTCACTTATAGTAGGACCCTGTTGTCTGAATAAAGAGATTTTATCACAGTTTCTTATTCTTATAATAAAACATTCATATAATAAAACATTCTTATAATAAAACATTTTTATAATAAAACATTCTTATAATACAGTTCCAACAAAACCAAGCATGGACGACTAGTTCAGCTGTGTTCTAAATCTTAATACAGTTTATTTTAAAAATATAAAATAAAGTTGTTGAATAGTTGACAGTGCTTGTTCATCCACAGGAAATTATTTGGATAAAAAGATGACACAAGTTTAAAACTTGCGATCTGCGTTCTTTGTTTTTTTTTTTAAACACGCATTTGGAATTATGTAAAGCACGAACTTCAAATGGACGATTCTAAAAATTGCGTAGTATTTTGAGATGTTCCACTAGTATAGAGGTTCGAAATTCATCCAAGAAAAAACTGAGTAAAAACAAGTATATTTAGCTAACTATGATTGTATTACATAGCCCTCACAGTGTGCAGTGTAGTCAAATATACTGTCTGCAGTGTAGTCAAATATAATGTCTGCAGTATAGTTAAATATATTGTCTGCAGTGTAGTCAAATATAATGTCTGCATTGTAGTCAAATATAATGTCTGCATTGTAGTCAAATATAATGTCTGCAGTGTAGTCAAATATAATGTCTGCATTGTAGTCAAATATAATGTCTGCAGTGTAGTCAAAAATAATGTCTGCAGTGTAGTCAAATATAATGTCTGCATTGTAGTCAAATATAATGTCTGCAGTGTAGTTAAATATATTGTCTGCAGTGTAGTCAAATATAATATCTGCAGTGTAGTCAAATATAATGTCTGCAGTGTAGTCAAATATACTGTCTGCAGTGTAGTCAAATATATTGTCAAAGCCTTTGGTTATGGTGTATCAAAGAATATAGTTGATCTGGCTTATCTATTTTCGACCTGGCCTGGCCAAGTTTCGGAAATCGGCGAAAACTGCATTCAGATGCAGGATGATTATTTGTTTATTTGTTCGTGTACATTTTAAGAAATGCATTTTAAAGTCGGTCCCACCAAAATTTGGTCCACAACAAAGGTAAATATTGCTTTTTTATTTACAGATCCTTCTCATGTACAATACGTGCTTTACTGTATTTCAATGGTTAAACTTGCTTTGATTACACGAAATACTACTCAGCTTTGCATATTTATTTTTTAATCTTATTTTAGTTGAATTTTATACTGTTCTATATTAGTATGATTGTATTGTTACATTTATTGCGATTTGATCTCCACCAATGTTTTGTGTTTACACATTTACATTTTTTTTCTATTTGATCTGAGTGTTGTGGCTTTTTTTTTTACATGTACTTAACTTATCTAGATAAATTATGAACAAATCAGGCCAATTGTGCAATATAGAAAAATGTATATATAGAGTAGCATATGCAGAAAATGGGAAAATTCTCATCTGTACATTTGTCATGTATTTATACATTTTTGTGATGTCTCCTTTTTAACGTGATTGAGTAAATTTGTGTATATGTGTGTGTATGCATTTTAACCAACACTCATAAACATGCATTGAATAAGTGGTTGTTTTGATTTGAAGTAATTGTATGCAGATGAAGAATTTTCTATGGATGTTTTATTTATATTTAACAAATACATTAAATAATTTTTTTATATCTTATGTTTTCTTTCGTAAACCTCCAACTTTATGACAAACCTTTAAAAATGTTAAGTACATCCTGTTTTGGTGTGAGATTCTAATCATCGTTTTGCCTCAAATAAGTGTTACACTATTAACACCAACTTCACAATATTCCAATTAAGGCCATACTACATGCACATAGTTCACAATATTCCCACTAAGGCAATACTACATTCACATAGTTCACAGTATTCCCACTAAGGCCATACTACATGCACATAGTTCACAATATTCCCACTAAGGCAATACTACATGCACATAGTTCACAGTATTCCCACTAAGGCCATACTACATGCACATAGTTCACAGTATTCCCACTAAGGCAATACTACATGCACATAGTTCACAGTATTCCTACTAAGGCCATAATACATGCACATAGTTCACAAATATTCCCACTAAGGCCATACTACATGCACATAGTTCACAATATTCCCACTAAGGCAATACTACATGCACATAGTTCACAATATTCCCACTAAGGCAATACTATATGCACATTGTTCACAATATTCCCACTAAGGCAATACTACATGCACATAGTTCACAATATTCCTACTAAGGCCATACTGTATGAACATAGTTCACTATAACACTTCACAGTATTCCTACTAAGGCCATACTATATGCACATAGTTCACAGTATTCCCACTAAGGCAATACTACATGCACATAGTTCACAGTATTCCTACTAAGGTCATACTATATGCACATAGTTCACAATATTCCCACTAAGGCCATACTACATGCACATAGTTCACAGTATTCCCACTAAGGCAATACTACATGCACATAGTTCACAATATTCCCACTAAGGCAATACTACATGCACATAGTTCACAATATTCCCACTAAGGCAATACTACATGCACATAGTTCAAAATTTTTCCTACTAAGGCCATACTGTATGAATATAGTTCACTATAACACTTCACAGTATTCCTACTAAGGCAATACTACATGCACATAGTTCACAATATTCCCACTAAGGCAATACTACATGCACATAGTTCACAATATTCCCACTAAGGCCATACTACATGCACATAGTTCACAGTATTCCCACTAAGGCAATACTACATGCACATAGTTCACAAAATTCCCACTAAGGCAATACTACATGCACATAGTTCACAATATTCCCACTAAGGCCATACTACATGCACATAGTTCACAATATTCCCACTAAGGCCATACTACATGCACATAGTTCACAATATTCCCACTAAGGCAATACTACATGCACATAGTTCACAATATTCCTACTATGGCAATACTACATGCACATAGTTCACAGTATTCCTTCAAAGGTCATACTACATGCACATAGTTCACTATAACACTTTACAGTATTCCCACTAAAGTCATACTACATGCACATAGTTCACAGTATTAATTCTAAGGTCATACTACATGCACATAGTTCACAGTATTCCTACTACGGCCATACTATATGCACATAGTTCACTATAACACTTCACAGTATTCCCACTAAGGTCATACTACATGCACATAGTTCACAGTATTCCCACTAAGGCCATAAAATATGCACATAGTTCACTATAACACTTCACATTATTCCCACTAAGGCCATACAATATGCACATAGTTCACAGTATTCCTACTAAGGCCATACTATATGCACATAGTTCACTATAACACTTCACAGTATTCCCACTAAGGCAATACTATATGCACATAGTTCACAGTATTCCCACTAAGACCATACTATATGCACATAGTTCACAGTATTCCTACTAAGGCCATACTATATGCACATAGTTCACTATAACACTTCACTTTATTCCTACTAAGGTCATACTACATGCACATAGTTCACTTTATTCCTACTAAGGCCATACCACATGCACATAGTTCACTATATTCCTACTAAGCCGTACCACATGCACATAGTTCACAATCTTGCTACTAAAGTCATACTACATGCACATAGTTCACTATAATACTTCACAATAATCATACTAAGGCCATACTATATGCACATAAGTCAATATAATACTTCACAATATTCCTACTAATGCCATACCACGTGCACATTACTCACTTGTTTTTACTGTAAGAACAATTCAGGATCCGTAAAATTTAAGAAATTCGATTAACTATGGGCAAACTATGCAATCTGTAGAAGAGTTTAACTCTCTCTCTCTCTCTCTCTCTCTCTCTCTCTCTCTCTCTCTCTCTCTCTCTCTCTCTCTCTCTCTCTCTCTCTCTCTCTTGCACACACAAACACACAACCTGCACATGCTAGCGTAGGGGGTGTATTTTGCTGAGTACAGCTAAGGAACGGTCGTTCATAAGTTTTGGCAAACTTTTATTCTGCATACTTGTAATAAGCTAAGCTGCCCGTTTTTCTTCTCAAAACAAATTTCATTGTTGTGTCAATTTTTATCGATATTTATCGAGAGGTCGATATTATTATTTTAAGCTAATTTGTTTTGGGAGTTTACTCTATAATAGAATATCTTCAGAACGTTACTAATTTAATTCTCACATAACTACACTTTAAAGGCACTGTTGCTCCTCGCCTTATCAGAATTAATTAAATGGACATTGTTTTACTCTTTTTATTACACTAAGTTAAAGTTGATCATATGATGCAATTAAGCCGTTAACACGGCATGGTCAATATTTTCCAAGCTGTTAGCTTCAGACGCCAAGCGACTATAAGTGCAACAGAATCAGGGTGGAACTGGCCCACAGGGAAAATCCTGGGGCTTCCGAGACCTGAAATTGTCAGCGATTTTCGGCTCTGTGTGTGGGTGGGTGGAGGGGGGGGGGGGAGAGGCTCCAGTATGACCCTAGACAGAATTTCACCTCCACGTTCTACAAAATGTAGCTTTGTAATTTTGCTTCTGGTTTACTTCTAAGTTTAATATAGCTAATTCTAATACGATGATGATGATGATGATTTGGTTTGGTTTGGTTTATAGTATTGTACGGCACAGCAACAAATGAAGTTGATTTGGTGCTGGGGCAATTAGTTGCCTTGCCCAGGAAGTCACCACCGTGGCAGAGCTGAGCAAATCTTATGGTAGGATTCGAAACCGCACCTTTCTGGTTGTGAGTCCGGCACGATAACCACTGAGCCACTGCAAGTCCGACGATGATGATGATGTTGGTGATGATGACGGAGACGACGACGATAGTAATCTGATGAAGACTGCAATGCCGCTCTTCTTCTTCTTCTTCTTCTTCTTCTTCTTCTTCTTCTTCTAATAATAATAATAATAATAATAATATTATTATTATTATTATTATTAGTAGTAGTAGTAGTATTAGTAGTATTATTATTAGTAGTAGTATTATTATTATGTTATCGTTATTAGAAGAGAAGAGCGGCATTTATTATTATTATTATGGTTAACTTCTAATAATAATAATAATAATAATAATACTTTTATTATTATTATTATTATTATTATTATTATTGTCGTTGCTGTTTAATAGTTGTTATCACTACTGATGTGGTGTTGTCACAGTTGTTGTAAAACTATTGCTTTTTAATATTTTTTAAATACTCACAAAAATCATTATTTGGTTCGTTTCCTCAAAATAAATTTGAAGAAAACCAAAGAAACATGCTGCTAATAAACTTGCCCCATCTGCTTGATTTTTTTCTCTCGGTATTTCCGTTAGTTTTTGCCATATGTTTAGATAGAAATTATGGCATTTTGAGCTCCTTTCAGTCAAGCGTAGAAGTTTTGAGATATAAGGATGACTCTAATGCACCGTTTACCTTGATTGCCATAAGAGCACCATAGTTCAGCTCTTTTTCTGATTGGTTTTAATTAGCACGTGACTATTAATACGTCCCGCATTTGTGCAACCACTGCATTATGGGTGCAGCTTTTGGAGCTCTAATTACTGTAATTGCTTTACCCCAAAGAGTGCCATCGAATTTAATTGTTTCTTCTTCATTTTCTTCTTCCGTTAGATGTGAAGGCCTCTGGACGACTCAACAATTTGCCGACACTGGACTCAGCATCTTCGTGCTTGACTGAATTTATCTTATTTTGAAAAGCAAATTTGTTTTAATTTGCTGATCCCATGATTTCATTGTGAGTCAAGGGGTCAATATCGTGAAGCTAGGTTAAAAATATTGCCGTTTAGGTTACCGAAGAAATTAACAAGCATCCAAACTTTAATTTTGCAGTACTTATTGGCCGTGTCTCTCATTCCGCGGACATAATTCTCTGAATGAATAATGCTTTTAGTGTATTACTTTTGCCATATGTGCATTACTGTATTATTTTCATGTTTTATTATGAGTGTATAGCAAAAAATAAACAGGTATACACACACACACACACACACACACAAACACACACACACACACAAACAACAAAACGCTTTAATATTTTTGATTGCACTATTATCATTCGAACCTTTCTTGGTTTGAGGGCTAAAATAGATAAATTTTTAATACCTTTGTAACAAATATCAGAATTCAAAAAATACAAAAGGGGGGTGGGGGTTGTGGTGGTGTGGAATAGAGGCTGTAAATCACCTTCCATATAATGATTTGAAAGAGAATATTTGTATATGGATGAATTATATAAACGGACATGTTTGAACCCAGGAAAGTAGACTGAAATAATTACATTGTGCATTTTATGAAGTTGTATCTACTCATTCAGCTATTATTTTTGGATTTATGGTGATCGGATATCATTCCCACACTTTTTTTTATTTAGCGATCCTTACTTGGGGAAAAAATATTTAAGTAAGTGTAGCGCAAGAAATTGCACACTAACCTATATATTCGTGCTTTCGGTTTGCTTTGACCATTAACTTTGTAAAAAATATTAATTTGTAAAAAGTTAAATTCTCCAAGATTTCACAATCGATCATTCCTCAAACTAGTGGAAGATCGATATCATTTTGTGTATATTCTGCATACCATCATGGGATTATATATATATATATATATATATATATATATATATATATATATATATATATATATATATATATATATATATATATATATATAGAGAGAGAGAGAGAGAGAGAGAGAGAGAGAGAGAGAGAGAAAAAAAAATTGTTTTGACTTTGATGAGCAATTATAATATTATAGTGCATGTAGTTGATAATTTATCATATACTGCTTACATAAATATGTAATTTCTGTTTAGAGAAACTCAGATCTCTGAATGTGAATGATTTATTTATATTATGATTTTATAGGCTTAAGTTGTATTGTGATTTCTGTCATAGTTTTTGTTTAATATTAAGGAAATCTCAAAATATGTCATAGTATAAATTACAAAATAAATGATAAAGAATTTTTTAAAATATCTATGAAGGAAATGTTATATGGACCACCATGGCGCTGAATTCTATGCATTTATGCATATCCTGTCATGTCATGTGTACCTTCAGTAACTTAGCTAGTCTTCGAAACGTATAGAAGCTTACTTCGGTAAAAAAAAAAAATAGTCTGAAGTAAACATTTTTTTTTTTTTTGGAGGGTGGGGGGTTATAAATAAAAAAGGGTGGAGACAGCTTTCGGACTACTACGCCACTGACAGTAATTAGGAAAAATTAAAAGCCGACATCGACAGAATTCTAACCTGTATTGTCTTGATCCCTACTCAGGCGCCTAAGCTTGTCCAGTTTGGACACGGGGATCTTTTTATAATGATGTTGGCGCACTCTATCTGACACAAAGAAATAAACCTCACAAGAGAGTACTTCTCTACCATGATTTTAAGGCGATGTCAACGGTTGAGTGCAAGAGTATCGTGTGCATTCAGGGGTGCGTTTTGGTGCTTGTGACCAGAAATATGGTTCGGCCTAAGTCATCCCTCAGATACTTTGGTGAGTAGGCAAGAAATTTAAACAAGTATGGAGCAGGATTTAAACCAAAGAAACTCAGTGAAATTGATGACCTTAAAGCTGAATTTCCACTGACCGGTAAATAGAATGACACAAAGCGCATTTACACTTTGGACCATGTCCGAACCAGTCTGCTGAATTCTTTGAAATAGGGATTGCTCTCAGTTCATTGGGCAGGCTGTTGCAAGACTCGGAGGGCATCACACTTAAACGAAAGCTAAGATTACCTTGCGGTCTTTACCCTTGGTATTGTTGCTAAATTTTGGTGTCTGAGATAATACTTAAAAAATTATAATGTGACCAGATTAATCGAGTAATTAAGACTTTTCTCTTGAAATATCTGCTAATATGTAGAGTAAAAATATTTGCTTTCGTAGTGTAACGAACTGAAGGGCAGAATTTTGCGGAAATCATAGCATGTGGGCTGGACGTCTTACTTAGGAGTTACGTGATTTTGTATCTTTGAATTGGCTTCAAAGGTATTTAATCCTTGTATAGCAGGGCTATTGCTGAAGGGCATAGTCAGGCCGGATACCCCGTGGCGCGCTAAGAAGGTGTGAAGAAACCTGGACCCAGGCGGAAAGAAAATCAAACGATAGGCGTGTCGACCAATTAGGGATGAGAGAAGCTAAATTTACCGGTGGGAGGGGCTAATCTTTTAGGCGGGAAAATACGTCATTCTTATTCGTAAACGCACAGAGAAACGTTAGTGCGCTGCTAATTCTAGAAGGGTAGAAACGTGTTGTCTGAAGTAGAGCGGAAAGCTTATGTTGAGGAGGGAATTCTAGCTACAAGCCACTCCAAGACTTAACTCGTAAAAGAAGGGAATTTGAACTGGGTAAAACAAGCTTCTAAAAGGTAAGACGGTATCTTGGCCGAGTCTTTGTGCTTGATTTGTGTAGATAGTTGAATTTGTTAGAATATTGAATCATAACGTATAGTTTAATTTATTAGAGAATTGAATTATGACATGTACCTACATTTATCAGAATGTAGAGTGAGAACTATGCGAAATTAGACTGAGTTGGATTTATGTGCATATGTATTTATATGGATATAATTCTTAGGACACGTGCAATATGAATGATTACTTATTAACGATGGGTAGATCGCTGTGTCAGAACATATCAACATTTAGATGATGTGTGCGTGTGTTACAAAAATGCATTGAGTAATACTATTCGTACGTAGAGCGTAGGGAGCAAGGGTGTACGTCCCTAATATTTCTTCAGGAAGCTCCCAGGGTGCTCGTGAGAGTCGGCGCTGAGAGATTCACAGGGTGTACGTAGTGACGGCACCGAGAGAATAAGAAGGAAGGAGTAGGGAGGAGGACAGAAGGGAGAAATGCCGAAGGAAGCCGAGTAAACTCCCAGAGTAAAGGGGCATTTGGTTAACCCGGCCAATTATTGTGTCAAGATATTATTGAACTGAAGCTTACGTCCAAGTTATTATTGAAAATTTGAAATTGAAGATTTATGTCCAGGAAATTATTTGAATTGATTCTTATATTTGATAAAATTGTTATCTATTCAACCTTGAGTTGTTATATGTATTTAGAGAGTCGGCATTGCTGACTGTGGGCTCGGGAGTCGTTAAATTTTAATGCACACCTTCTGCAGTATTATTTATAATACTGTAGCGGGGTTGTGACACGTCGCAAAGAGTCATATGAGCTATTAAAATCACACACATTTTAATGACTATATATACAAAAGTCTCTGTGCTCACTTGACCTTGAATAGTAATTCATTGTGACGTACTTTTGCCAACAGCAGTACCCTTAAAGGAGAAGGTACTATTTAGCAATAACTGGAAATGACTGATCAGCGGTCACGTATAATGCGGTAAGATGTATCTACTATCTACACACCTAAGAATGTATGGCGAATTTTGCCAAAGCAATTATGATCGCTGGATATATCTAACTATACTATATTTTAAAATTCTATTTTGCTCACGTGTCGCCTCTAATTTAAGTTGCTAACATTATTAATAACAAGTTCCATACATTTGTTTTGAGTCGACTCATTAAACCCTATAGAGTGTCCGATCTATCTATAGATGTAAATCTGTGTCTGACTTTAGAAGGATGCCCAAGGAGCAGATCGATATATCTGAAGCAAATTGTTATTTTCTTTTTAGATCACACATTTTGTTTTAAAATTGCTGTTAGCACGATTCCACCGATCCCCCAACCCTCTTAACTGCGCATGCACAGGAAGCGGAAAGTGATCATGCTATAGTCGATCATTCGGAACTACCTCTGCTATTTCTGCGAGACAAAAATATGCATCGAATGTATGTTGGCGCGATAATTTACAGAACAATTATACAGTTTGTTCGCCAGAAATTTCTTCGCAAACAAAGAAACCCTATCCATTCAAACCTCTTCGGCTATTTCTACGATTGGATTGACTGTAGGATTGATTGAGTAGATACGAATGAAAAAAATAGTTCGATCAGTCATAGCTTCTCCGTCAATCCTTGTTTCGCAAATAGCCGAAGTGGTCCGATTAGCAGCTATAGACACACATCCGAGGTATGATCTGTAGGATGATCTCAAAGTTGCGAATGCTCATCGGTACATTCTCGGATTTTTCCGTCAACTGAAGGAAGAAAAACTTTCTTTCTTCCCATACCACACAATGAATTGAAGCCTTCGAATATTTTGGAAAGCTGATGATTTTAATCGTGCTAGAATAGAATCTCTAAGTTAAGTGAAACCTAATTGATAGTTATTAGGGCACCGCTCGACGAAGTTGGCGGAGCTCTAAAGTAACCACCTTGTCAATCCGTATGAATTTAGTTTCCGCAAGATAAATTCCCTGGGAATTATTGGATTTTAACACAATTTGGTATCATGCCAAGAAATCCCTGCCCAAAATTCGGTATAAGCTAAAGATCAAAATATATATCAGCACCAGACCACTTCCCTTACTACTGCATAAAAACAAAAACAAAAACAAAAAAACTTCGCAACTACTGCACACACACACACACACACACACACACACACACACACACTGATTCACTATTGTAACCGGACAGAGGGGTTTATCATTTAAATTTCTTCGTTTTCAGCTTAGTGCGCACACTCACACACACACACGCACACACACCAATAATCAGATCAAAAAGAATATGATGTCGACATTCAGAACTATGCACAGACACACAAGTCTGAAAATATTATGTTTAAAATGCGGACGACTAATGAAGGCTAAGAATTTGCTGGTTGTCGTTTTTGCTCTTTCTTGATTGGAATTAGCACAAACTTTCTGAACAATCAAGATAGGGTGCTTCGCGGATTTTATAGAATTAAATGTCCTTCAAGCGGAGTCCTGGCAAAAGCTACGTTAACCAACAGTCTTAGACCGGTTAGGCACAGGATAATCTTGGTCAGCGAGAAAAAAAAATCGAAATAGTGTCAGTGCACATACAGAATCTATGTAGAAGTTGAAGAAACTGATTAAAGTCTCTGAATATTAAAAAAGAAAAATTCCACTCTGATTTTACAGTTAATGGCCCGATCTCGAAATATTAAATACGATAGCCAATTTCCCCCACCCCTAACCCCTTTCGAGAATGGTACTCTTATTAATTAAAATTTATCGTAATAGTCCTGTAAAACCCTACAATAAAGGATGTAGGTACTGTTCTAATATGATAAAACCTACCGGTAACTTTAGCCAAATATAAACGCTCACAGATATCTCGTCATCTGAGAGAAGAATATTGCAATTAATGTTAGGGAACTGGCTACTAGAATTTTAGACTCTTACACCCGACGGGATTTATCAGCTTTATATTGATGAAACCTCAAAAGAGTACGATTTCCACTATTCCATATTATCATTTAGAACCGTTATGCCCCCATGATTGCCTGTCCTCCTTCTCGTCGTTCCCGCGGCTACTTTACCAAAGATTGTTGGATTTCAACCAAATTTGCCATGCAGATATGTATTAGTGAGACATTTTATGAAATCGATTTCCAGAGTTCTTTGTCACCATTTTCAGGAGTCATGTACCCTGATTGACTGTCCTCCTGACTTCGGTTTCCGCAGTATTACTTTACCAAGGATTGTTGGATTTCAAGCAAATCTGGTACGCAGCTTTATCTTGATAAGACCATATTGACAGACCTCGAGCGAGTTGGATTTCCAGAATTCCGTAACTTTATTTAGAGGAGTTATGACCCCTGATTTTCCATCCTCCTAACTCTGGTTTCTGCAGCATAACTTTACTAAGGATTCTTTGATTGCAACCAAATTTAGCATGCACCTTTATATCAATAAAGCCTTAAATTAGCTTCATTTCTAGTGTCCCACAACATACCTGACAGGGGTTATGCCCCTTATTGCCTCCTCCCCGCCTCCGCCTCCCCCCCCCCCCAGCCCCCGAGTCTGGTTTCTGCAGCAATACTTTACCACGAAATGTTAATTTAAACAAAAGTTTGCATATAGCTTTATATTTATGTGTCATTGAACGAGTTTAATTTTCAGCGTTTCATATCATTTGAACAAATATGGACCCTGATTGTCCGTCTTCCTGACTTTGGTTTCTGCAACGTTACTTTACCAAGTATTATTGGATTTCAAGCAAATTTGGCATGCACCTTTATCTTGACGAGCGAATGAGTTGGATTTCTAGCATTTCATGTCATCATTTGGAAGATTTATGGCCTCTGAATGTCCATCTTCTCCTAACTTTGGTTTCCCAACACAAGTTCCTCTGTTTAATGCCCTGTCGAGCAAATTCTAGTGAGCGGATCTCTTTGCAATGCACTAATCGTCAATAACTCTAGTTTATGTTCTATTTCTAACATGCTATTATTTGTACATAGTGGCAATAAAAAAACCCACCAAAGATATGAATTTGAGAGAGAGAGAGAGAGAAACAACCTATGTCAAGATGGAAGCAATGAAAAACATATCCAAAGAAAGCAAATTTACACCTGCAATGATAATTATATTTGCTATATTAGACATTATTTCCGATAGTTTCGAAATATAAGGCATCATCGCTATTAACAACCCCCCAAACCAAACAGAATAACACACATACCCCCCCCCCCCACTTTAACAAATATTAGCAATATTCTCCACTGAGTTTACATTTTTTGAGATTGCATTAATATACTGTTTAGAAGATATGTATTGACGGACGGACATACAAATGTACAACATGGACGATTACTATAGGCTCCCGTATCTCGACGCAAAACTCTGACAAAGTTCTCGGTGTCACAGAAATGGGATCTTGACAATAAATATAAACAGAATGAAATTTCCATAACTAAAATGACGATTTCTCATTTTACTCTTTATTCCCGCACCATAGCATGAGCCTCTCGTTGTGAAAATGTAACTATTTTATTTCAGTGATTGCATTGCCGTTATATTAGAATAGCAACGGGAATTAACCACAAGTTTTCACAACTTGTCTTATAGGTTCCTCTGCCTTACAAGTATTATACATATGCGTCTAAGTGCAAAAGATGACACAAAGCATGTAATGATAAAAATACCATACAAAAGACCAAAAAAAAAAAAAAAAAAAAAAAAAAAGGAACAACATATCACAATACTGAAACAATTGTTAAGCGACAAAATGGACACATAGGAAGAGAAAGGAGAAGAACAGGAGGAAAAATCAATAGTTGACAGAGTGGGGAAAAAAAAAAGAAATAGAAAAAAAAAAAAAAAAAATGACTTGAGTACGCAGTAAACAAAAGAAAAACTCACCAGTCGAATCTATGAGTTTCCTGGATATAAATTTAAGTTCTTGCAGGATAAATTCATTATCAGTGGGAGAATAATCAGTGTTACCATTTAAAAGCTTTTGAGGTAGTGACAGAAAGAAACCTTCTAATAGATTGAAACAATTTAATTCTCTGTTATATGTATATGGAACAGTCAAAGAAAAAGTGTGCTGAAGTTTCAAACTAGAATCCACATGAACAAGTGGAATCTTGTGCTAGGTTCACTCAGTATAGATCAGCTTTGAAACTACCACAATTGTATCTCAATTCGGTTAAAACAGTATTAAACTTCCTGTGACCTCGAGTAATATGTTGGAGTGCCTTCCAGCACTGGGTCGAATATGTTTTTGGAACAGGGATTTAGGGCATTTGACAGGGTGGGAATTCCAACATTTAATTGTACACGGAGAGTAAGAAGATGACAAGACATTAAGCCAGGACGGCATTGAAGTTATTTGATGTCTATCACGAAGAGAGTGATTTGATACTTTCTCTACAAGGGGAAAAACACTTTCCAACAAATATGGTGGAACCATACCATTCTCTATTTTATATAACACAAATAATTTGCAAACATTTCTTCTTGTTTTTAAAGTTTCCCATCCCGTCTCAAAGTAAAGAGCATTTCTATCAACATAGATTGGCAAGCCTGTAACTATTTTGGCACTTTCGAGTTGAACTTTTTCTAGTGTACATGAGTCAAAATCAGAGAGATTATCCCACAATTTACAAGCGTATTCAAGGATTATGCTAATGAATGTTAAATAAATATTGTTTTGAGTTGGTTTTGATATAGTATATTTAACCCTTTCAAAGCATGATCAGTTGCTTGTTGGCAGTACTAATAAGATTTTTTTTATGCCATGTCCATTTACAATTTGATCGTAGGGTTATGCCAAGATGTTTGTGGCAATCAATCAGGTTGATATTGATTTCATGCATCGTTAAATTATCAGTAAAATCATTATTACGAAAAGAAAGCAATTTTTTTAAAGATTAAGTTCACTCACCAGTTTGATGACCATTGTTGCAAATGACTTAAGTCCGGATTCATTGTATGTTGTATATGGAATACTACGTTTCTACTCTAAGACAAAGATGAGTCATGTTTTATATGGAATACTAAGCTTCTACTGTAAGACAAAGATGAATCATGAGCAAATAAATCAGACTTGTAAAGTTGTCTGCTATGTTATTAATATATATCAAAAACAGGATAAGTCCGAAAACTGAACCCCGAGGAACACCAGCAATGTAGAATTTAGTAGTGAAAGTCGATTGTTAATGCAAACACGTTTTTTTCTTTCCTTCATCTGACTGAAAGATAGTTAATGAACCAACTTAGTAGTGTGCTTCTTATTCCAATTAGCTCATGAAAAGTAAAATGGGATACAACTACACACACACACACACACACACACACACACACACACATATATATATATATATATATATATATATATATATATATATATATATATATATATATATATATATATATATGAAAAAGTGAAGTTAATAGGTCCACCTGAAGGGCATCCATGATGACTATGCGAAAGCGCTTGAAAGAAGATTAGAGAGACATAACTGATATCCTGTTAAATTTATATATATATATATATATATATATATATATATATATATATATATATATATATATATATATATATTATATATATATATATAGTAGGTGATTGTAAACATATTTAAACAATTAAACACATACACATTTATTTCCAAGATTGTACCTTGAAAACTCAATAGAGACACGGTCAGTAGTTTGACGGATCACATCTCAGACTTTATGAAATTAGGTATAACAGTAGCTATTTTCCACTGAGATGGAAAAGAACCCAAACAAAGAGACTGTTGACATAAATGATGCAATGGGATTGAAATATCGTCGGCAATACTTTTAAAGCACTTAATTGCATATGTGATCAGGTTCTGCAGCTTTATTTGTAACTAAGAAGATATAACAGGGATAATTGCTTGTCCTGTAATATTAGTATCCTCTAACACAATATTACTTCTGTTTGGAAAAAAGGAAGCCGAGTATTAGAATCGTCAAGTGATGGTACTGATGATAAAAAAATCATTGCAAACTATTTCTCGTAGTTGGAGAAATAAAATTTATTACTTGAGTAATTACGTGAGTAAAGTAAATAAAGGCATGCAGTAACGTTTTCCTATGTCTCATTTGAAAATCTTTGTACACAAGTGTGGCAAATTAGCTAATCGTTTTTTTATATATCCTATCCTACACGGACTTTGACGAATAATTGCCACTTAAATGTCTTGTATGTAGTCACAACTTTTTTTTTAACCTGTCTGTACTAGAGCATGGCGATCGAGACCCAAATGTGGGTCCTGTGTTAAATAGGGTCAAAAGATTCGAGGTGTCTATGGGAAGTTTAATATAGGCGCCATGTTGAAATGTATGTTTTGTAACAGTGTAGCATGAGGCGACGGTCTGCACTCGAACGGAAATACCGTATGACGTCAGGTGAGTCTGTCTGTTGTGTAACAGTGTTGCGTGTGTCTGCCCTCTAAACGAGATGCTGCAGGGGCGTTCTGTGTTAAATAGGGTCGGAAAATTAATTTGGGAAAATTAATGGTCGAAAGTTTATAGGCACAAAGGGTCGAAAGTTTATAGAGACAAACGGGAAATTAACATGAGGCCGCCATGTTGAAGGTATGTTTTTTTTTTTTTTTAACAGTGTAGCATGAGGCGACGGACTGCTCTCTAACTGAAATACTATATGACGACGTACGTTTCACATGATGAGTCTGTCTGTTTGGGACATGTTGGTTCTATTTTAGGGGGAAATGTAATGGGTTAGAGTTTGTCGACAGTGAAAATGGTAGTTTGTCTACACGCTAAATGAAATGCAGTATTTTGTTTTGCTTCATAACAAAACTAACTTTTTTTTTATCTCCCCTTACCATCCTGTGATTCCACTTATAAAGTTAAAAGTTGTACGCCATTCTAATATCCCCATCCCTTTCTACCCTCCTTTTTAAAAAACAAAACTACCATCCTCATAATCCTTACATATCAATACTTAATTATTTACTATCCACCACCTAGTTGTTCAATACTCAGCACACAGTTACCTACTATTCACAAACCAATTGTCTACTATCAACACCCAGGGATCTATCGTCCACAACCAATTATCTACTATCAACATCCAATAATCTACTATTCACCAACCAGTTATCTACTATCCACCAGTCAGTTATCTACTACTAACACCTCGTTATCTACTATTCACCACCCAGTGATCTACTATCCAACATCTAGTTTTGTAATATCCAGAGCCCATTTATCTACTCTTCACCAACCAGTGATCTACTATCCTCCCAACCAATGATATACTATTAACACAAAGTTATCTATTATCCAGCATCTACTATTTAAACCAATTATCTACAATCCATAGCCTAGTTATCTAATATCAACACCCAGCATCAAGTTACCTACTATCCACAAACCAATCATATATCCCTTCTAAATAAAACTAACAACCCTAATCCTAACCCCGCTAACCCTGACCCTTATAATCCCTCTTATAAATAAAGTAAAAATCTCTATTTCTATCTATAATGTCAATACCTTGCTATTTTAAACAAAACTATCACCCCATTCACACAAGGTAGGATGTAAAAGCACAAAAATAAAAAAATGAAAAATGAAATCACTTATCAATAAAAAAAATATCTTCTCTATCTCCCCTTATTGATCCAGGATACCTCCTACAAAGTTAAAATCTCTACCCCTTCTATAATATCCCCACCCAACTGACCCCACACCTTTAGATGTAAAAGAGGCAGTATAAAATACAATTCAAATCCCTTATCAATAAAACTAACTCCATTATCTCCCTTACCACCATATAAGCCGTATTATAAAGTAAAAATCTCTACCACCATCTATAATGTCCCTGCCCTCACATAATATCATATTTTGAAACAAAACTATAATCCCATGCACACAGGGTAGGATTTTAAAAAGGGGTATCAATAAAAATAATTAATCTCCTCCCCACCCCTACCCCCTTCAAGCCCTCTTATAAATAACGTACAAAATCTATGTTGCCATCTATAATATTATTTACCGCGTCTACTCTCCTAGGATCACCCTTATAAAGTTAAAATCTCTACCTCCTTTTATAATATCCCCTAACCCTCCTTTTTTAAAAACAAACCATCATCCTCATAGTCCTTACATATCAACACTCACTCATCTAATGGCCCCACACCCCACACCGTTAGATATGAGTACTATGATATATATATATATATATATATATATATATATATATATATATATATATATATATATATATATATATATATATATATATATATATATATATATATATATATCTTAGGCAAATCAAACACAATTAATCTACCGTCATGAAACGATCATACCATTCCAAGGAAACCATAAGTTCAGGCTAGCGATTTTAAAAAAAACATGAGTGATCATGAGGCAATTCCATCTACATCCACAGGAGTGAAATTGAATTACAACCACACATTATAATATTTCTATTTTTCCAAAGCATACATCTAAAGTTCTCACAAAATATTACATCCAAACACTCCTGGTTTTTTTTTTTTTTTTTTTTTACACAACGTTAGCATAATTGTCATTGATCACAAATCGTACGATAGGTCGTGCATTAGTTTTTTGTAAAGTGACTAGCAGTCAGACGCAGAAAAACATCTCTCTCTCTCTCTCTCTCGCTCTCTCTCTCTCTCTCTCTCTATCATAGTACTCATGCGTGAGAATACACTCATGCAATTTCAATCTGTGAAAATGAAAGAGCCACAACAAATGACCCTTCTGGTCAGAGATTTGCAAAGAGTCATTCGAAGGTACACTTCCAACAAGACTTCAGATTACTCCTCACGAGATAAAAGTCAAGATACTTGTTATACCTGTCAAGAGAAAGGACATTGTAATCCAGAATGTCCAGAACGTCAAAGATAAGAAACATGAAAGACTGGAGTAAAGAGAGACAAAGGTAAAGATAACTATTATCATTGTCAAGAGAAAAGACATTGGTCTACAGAGTGTCCCAAGAAAGTAGAAAAAGAGAAAAATGAGGACATTTCACAATTCAGAAGAAGAAGAAACAGAAGAAGAACCCATTCATGCAAAGAAATTCCAAGCAAAATACGCAGAAGAAACAGCAGATGAACCCATGCTGGTGAAGAAATTCAAAAACGAAAGACAGTAAGAAAAGAAAAAATGGACTTTTGTGATGTGTTTTTGAAATTTGATTGTAATGTTATTTAAAGGAAATATATACCCCCCCCCCCAAAAAAAAAAAAATAATAATAATTGCGTTGGTTTGTTGTTTAAGTAGTGATAAGATATTCCAACACACACACAAACACACACACACACACAATGAGAGTGATCCAAACGTCCGTTGCTCACCCCTATAGTGTTACCTTTCTGTTGATAATATATAATTGGTTGGTAGAGAGCAGATCAGTGGTTGGTGGATAGTAGATAACTGGACTCTGGATATTAGATAACTAGGTGTTGGATAGTGGATCACTGGTTGGTGAATAGTAGATAACGGGGTGTTGGTGGTAGATAACTGGCTGGTGGATAGTAGATAAATGGTTTGTGCATAGTAGATCGCTGAGTATTGGTAGTAGATAACGGTTTGGTGGATAGCAGATCATTAGGTACTGAATAGCAGATAATTGGTTTGTGGAGAGTAGTTAACTGGGTTTTGGATAGTATATATCACTCAAATAGCACCTGGTCTTACTGCTTCTTTGTTATGCAATTATGATAATAGATAACTGGGTGGTGAATAGTAGATACTTGGGTGCAGGATAGTAGATAATTGGTTTTGGACAATAGATCCCTGGTGTTGATATAGTAGACAATTGGTTTCTGAATAGTAGGTAGCTGAGTGCTGGGTATTAAACAACTAGGTGGTGGATAGTAAGTAATTAAGTATTGATATGTAAGGATTATGAGAATGGTGGTGGGTTTTCTTTTTTAAATGAGGGTAGGTAATGAATGGAACATTATAGAATGGGATAGAGCTTTTGACTTTATAAGTGGAATCGTACGGTGGTAAGGGAAGATAAAAAAAAGTTAGTTTTCTTATGAAGCAAAACATAATACGGCATTTCATTTAGCGTGTAGACAAACTACCATTTTCACTGTAGACATACTCTAACCCATTACATTTCCCCCGAAAAAAAGAACCAACATGTCCCAAACAGACAGACTCATCATGTGAAACGTACGTCGTCATATAGTATTTCAGTTAAAGAGCAGTCCGTCGCCTCATTCTACACAGTTAAAAAAAAAAACAACAACAACAACAACAAAACAACATACCTTCAACATGGCGGCCTCATGTTAATTTCCCGTTTGTCCCTATTAACGTTCGACTCTTTTTAACACAGGACTCCCATAGAGCATTTCGTTTAGAGGGCACACACACTCACATCCCGCTCCAAACACACGCAACAGACAGACTTACCTGGCGTCATACGGTATTTCGTCTCATGCTACACTGTTACAAAACAAACCTTTCAAAATGGCGCATATGTTAAATTTCCCGTAGACACCTAGAATCTTTTGACCCTATTTAACACAGGGGCCCCGTTTGGGTCTCGATCGTAATGTTCTACTACTCCTGTCGGCATACATTTTTCCATTCATTTTACAAAATAGCAGAACACATGTTCTTAGGTGTTCAAAAATGTTGTCTTGGTACGGAATTCATTTAAAATAAAAATACTAGCATGGAGAGGAAAGGTAGCAGCCATCTATATTAAGTATCTATACGTGAAAGAATCTTGTTCCAAAAACTATGCATTTTGCAGCAGGCTCGTCATACAATTTCAGTAGCTTTTGTCATCAAAGTAAGATTTTTTCTGCAATGGGCTGGCATTGGGCTGGCAGTTTCAGTTATAAATGTTTTTCTTTCTGAATGTTGTTAATTTGTAGATGTGCAGATTTGATTAACTTCGAAGTTCTATTAATCTCTTCTACGCAAGCTGTACCAGAGTTTTATCATTTTATTTTATCCATTCTAACCACTATTTTGTTATTAAACTAAAGTCGGAAAAAAAACTTTAACTTTAATTTACATCACGCTACATCATATTTTAGTCTATGTATTTTGAAAACAATTAGACATGGAAAGTTCGTTGGAAAACATGTCAGCTTTTAATAGGTCGGATACAATTACGAGCATTCTATTCATTACACAATTGTAGAGTCCATTATAGCAATGACTGGGTATTGAGAAGATCAAAAAATGTACTCATTTGGACTGAACAGTAACCTACATTTTGTCTCGACTTAGGCCAATGTCAATGTTGATACACGCGTATCATCCGGGAGCACTCAGAAAGAAATTAATGGAGTTTATATGCATCACGTGCAGAGTATGAAAACAAATGGGTGGAACATTTATCTATATAGTGCGAGTGATCTGTGTATTGTGTTCACACCAGTTAGGAGAATGTACATCATGATCTAATGTTTTGTACACCTGAAGTTCAATATTCATCTGTTCATATGCGTGTGAACACATGTAACAACAATATCGTTTGTTTGCAATAATATACAGGCTTTTTGGTTTTTCTTTTTCAATTGCGCCGGAGCAACAATGCATGAACCAACATGTACATTTTTCCCAAGTGGGGACAAATTTAATTTCACATGTCTTTTCATTTTACACACTAGAAGTTCGCTACAGTGACTTTACAATTGTGTAATTAACATAATAACCACACCTTTTGATCATGTATGGAAACTTAGGTCATTTTCTTTTCGACTTTTTTATTTCAGATTGCGATAAAAATATCTTAACAGTCTCTATGAAGCGGCTATCTGTTTCATACATACATACATACATACATACATACATACATACATACATACATACATACATACATACATACATACATACATACATACATACATACTGAGAAAACAAAAATTTGATTAACCAATCAAGGCTCCACAAGGGATAATCCAATGGGAGATCATATCTCCGGACTGGAAAGATACTGATTAGAGAATATAAATCGGACAAAGTAAATAACTATGTATTACCTCTTTTGTTAAATCCATCTTGCAGATAAGTGCATACATTTAATATTATATTATTAGCTTCAGATGACATAATCCATATACATTTTTGAAATGAATGAATGTGTTTGAGCTTGAAATGAGCACAAATAACATAAAAAATACAAAAGAGACTGTCTCTTTGTATAGAATAATATATATACTCAGTAAGGAAATGAATTTTATCTTCAGTTCCAGCAGCAGGGCAGTGTTTGTTCACATAACCTCGCAGACACCAGCGTTTTATGACGTGTAAATGCACCAGTCTCAATTCTTAGTATATGTGTGCATATACGAAATTTTTGCTAAAATGCGTTGTTGTTTTTTTTTATAAAAATTGGTTTGCCCCCACCCCCCACCCCCTAGTAAGTTTTCTTTACCGTTAGATTGTTAAAATTATGCCCTGGAAACGCTTACAATGCTGGGGATTTCGGTGGCTTGGGCCCCTGGGTCCATACCTGAGATTCCATCACACAGACTACTTGTGTAAACGCTCTCCCTAGACCATTTTCCTGGATTCGCCCCTTGATATGATTACAAACAAATATTTGTCTTAAATTGGAAATAAGAGTGGAGTTTACCCTCTCTAAGAACTATTTGGTCCTTTTTTAAAACCAGGTAACGGTATGTAATAATTTTATTGTACTAAAATGTTTTACTTAACTTGTTTGCTGAATTTGTTTACAGTTGGCACAATCTGCAAATAGATTAATAGTATTTAAAAATGATAACTATGACGTAAACCATGTATATGTGTCATTTTTATGTAATAACTTGGAACAGGTATGTGCATCTTTTAACAAGTTAAGAGAAGGCGAGTTACATACATACATGTACTAAAAATTAAAGATCTGATCTGATTTTATATTTTTAAAAATTTTTTTTTGTCTGATTGAACAATTGAAGAAAAAAAAGTTATGCTTGTCGGTCCAACATTATTTTGAGCTGATGCTTTGAATTTTTTGTTTTACACGCTGATGTAAAATTATGAACTTTCAGCTATTATCGTATCCCCAAATTCTTGTAAATAGCATTGTCCACCATCAATACAAGTATCGGAAGGGAAGCAACCCTTGCGAAACAGGAAGTAGGCTGTACAATGGCAACTCTTGTTTCTTAATTTTCTACATTATATACTTTGGGCGTTAAACAACCACACCCAAAGTATAACAATGTAGTCATTGATAAGATTTGAATTGGACAATGGTTAAAGAGAGAAGAATGGACGATTTGAAACTTAAAAAGGTACGATGTTATTAGTGACAAACTCTTGGAATACCGATATATTGATTTGAACAGCATCTGTCCTGTGTCAGTGATGAAAACAGTAGGTTCCAACGTCCACCGTTATTTTGCAGTTGACTTTTATCGTATATTGTTTAAATTGTTGTAAGTGAATCAGTATTTTGAAAGTATTGGCAATATGAGATGTGATTTGAGATTAAGAAGTCGGGAAAGATTTGGGAAACCTCATTATAATTAGACCAGCAAATTGTACTCTGCCACTTCTTTTATTTATCTGACATTACTGGTCGTTGTCCGTCACGGCAAGTGATATAAGATAAATTAAAAAGAAGTGTCTGAGAACTACTTGTTGCTGTACACCACCACATCTTTATTGGAGTATTTTTTTCTCGTGTCTCTAAAATGTACTAAGTATTCCAACTTCTATACCTCATCAAGATATGTTAATTAGAGGTATATACAAATTTTCGAAGTGGAAACGTACCCAAAGCAAGGCACCGTATGCCCATGTTATGGTTCGTTATAACACTTTTGTTCATTGGAAATGTTACTTTAAATGAGCACAGTGGAAACAATACATTGTAATGACTTTCAACAGCAAGTAGTACCTAGATTACTGGAAGGTAAGACCTTGTTCTTGATCTTGATTGTTTGGGTGGTATATCATAATGACATTTTTTCACTGCTAAGACATTAGAGATAAGAAATTGTATTTAATGTTGAATATTACAACAAATAACATTAGCTTAAAGGAGCTATTACTCCGACAAACAACTAAAAGCTGATACAGATAGAGCCACAGGAGTATGTTAGACGTGAAGATGCTTACACATAAAGCAAAGATATATTGCCAGACAGTGATACATAGCATATATATTTAAATGAACAATATTTAAACAGACATGAAAGCACTACTTTAAGATCCATATAATAATAACGTGCACATAGAATACCTACAATACATGGATAATTACATACATACATACATACATACATACATACATACATACATACATACATACATACATACATACATACATACATACATACATACATACATACATACATACATACATACATACATACATACATACATACATACATACATACATACATACATACATACATACATACATACATACATACATACATACATACATACATACATACATACATACATACATACATACATACATACATACATACATACATACATACATACATACATACATACATACATACATACATACATACATACATACATACATACATACATACATACATACATACATACATACATACATACATACATACATACATACATACATACATACATACATACATACATACATACATACATACATACATACATACATACATACATACATACATACATACATACATACATACATACATACATACATACATACATACATACATACATACATACATACATACATACATACATACATACATACATACATACATACATACATACATACATACATACATACATACATACATACATACATACATACATACATACATACATACATACATACATACATACATACATACATACATACATACATACATACACATACATACATACATACATACATACATACATACATACATACATACATACATACATACATACATACATACATACATACATACATACATACATACATACATACATACATACATACATACATACATACATACATACATACATACATACATACATACATACATACATACATACATACATACATACATACATACATACATACATACATACATACATACATACATACATACATACATACATACATACATACATACATACATACATTACAAATGGTTAAAAACTTTTAATAAACTGCCACTAGAACAAACCATCTTTATTACTACCTGCTGTTTAAAGTCAGTGCAATGTGTAGTTTCTTCTATCACATCTATATTCATTTGAAATCACAGGACCAAAATAAATGAAGTTAACAAATTCTTTTGATAAACTTGAACTGTATTATACAGGTTTTCATTGGCCTCTTATGGAACATTTCTCTGGTATTGATTGGGTGAAAAAATGCCAAATTGCATTACTGTTATTCCTTGCATTTTTGCCAGTCAAAGAAAATGCACCACTGTAGCCAGGAATACCCTAATTACTGTTTAAAAGGAGATGACCTTGAGGTTTTGACAGTGTGCTAGTTGCAGTTGCCCTCACTTTGCACCTTCTTTGTATTGAATTTGATACGCATTTCCAATATGTCCAAAGGTTTTTGGTTATAATTTTTTTCAGGGTGGCTTGCGAAGCTCCCACAACTCTCACATAGAGACCCGACGTCCACTGAAGACTCCCATTTTGACTCCACCTGACTTCAACATAGAGCCAGAGAGGCTGCAAGACGACTATGTGGAATATGAAACACAGGTTCATCTGTCACCATGAATTGCTACATCTGAATCATCTTGGCTCCAGGGGTCTTGGCAGTTCTTTTGTTAAAAGATGAATGCATTTAAAAATAATGGTCCTCCACCCCACTCCCTTTCCCCAATTATAATAAGACATAATTTTCACCCCAAATACATTAGTATAAAATTAATAAGCATGTGCCAAGGAAATATCAAGATCTCATCCTGATCCCATTCCATGATCAGGATAATATTATAGCACTGATGCAATTAGAGCTGGCCTGGTTCTATCAGTACATTACTGATAAGATGCTTTACCACAACTTGAGAGCTTTGCTGCTGAGGATGAGGTAGTATTCTCCCCCTGGGCAATTTACCATCACCGTCCTGATGAGCTGTTAGTTGTTGTTGTTAGTAGTTGTTGTTGTAATTGTTGCTATTTTGTGGAACATGTAACAAGTAAAATTTCGTGAATGAAAATTGCAGCTTATCCATGAGTTGCTTACATAGTATTCTCTGAGCAAGGAAACAAAATAGGTCAATAATCTACCTATCCATTTATAATAATAATAATAATAATAATAGTGAGGACTTTGAGGTAGTATTCTCCCCCTGGGCAATTTACCATCACCGTCCTGATGAGCTGTTAGTTCAGCTTGCAATACTTTAAAACCCACTGATATGCAATGCACCAGTGCTGATATGTTTTTATGTTTTCCTCTATCCTTTAAAAATGAATGTGTTAAATAACCATTCTGTGTCCCAATTTCAAGCCCTATCACTCAAATGACAACGACACCTGTTCTTACTGCTTCTTGGTTATGTAATTAGGATAATCCAAGATAATTACTGACTTACTTAGCCATTATCTATTGTATCTGGCTTGGCCTGACTGCCCTGCCTGTGCAACCTTTGATGCTGGTGTAGTGTTTACACCGACAGTCATGTGATCAGCCAGTGATGATGGAGTCCACTGGTAGTGTGATATTTCAGTCATTTCCATAACAAGCTAAAAAAGTGTCACATATATTACTTTTCAAGATAGTCACATTCAGAATGCTCATTCTGAAAAGGAGCTGAGTACCATTAAAAAAAAAACAACATAAAAGTAGCCACATGTTAACCTGGCTAAGAAGATCAGCTGCAATAGCGGGATTTCTCCCATAATGACAAAAAAAACCCCAATAAGATCATAAGAAATGAAAGACAGGTTTCAACACTGTATGGAAGAGTTCCTATTGTTGGGAGAGAATTATTGGATTTGATGGTATTAAAGTCTTCCATATTGCTAAATTTTGGTTTAGATCAGCTTTGTTACCAATGGGTGAGATGGGAGGACAGTGGAGGGGGGGGAGGGGCAGGTTTTTGTGTAGTCACATAAAATTCATAGGGCACTAGTGCAATATATTGTCTTGTTTTTATAGTATTAGTAGTCATAGTAGTTGTTGTTGTAATTGTTGCTATTTTGTGGAACATGTAACAAGTAAAATTTCGTGAATGAAAATTGCAGCTTATCCATGAGTTGCTTACATAGTATTCTCTGAGCAAGGAAACAAAATAGGTCAATAATCTACCTATCCATTTATAATAATAATAATAATAGTGAGGACTTTGTACAGCACCTAATCTTCAGTAGCTCTAAACGCTTTACAATATTAGATAACACATAAAAACATATAAAGACATGATTACAAAAACACACATAAAAACATATATAAAGACAAGATTAGAAAAAGAAACACCATGAAATTAGAAAACAAAATGTTCTGAAAATAATTAAGGTAATGAAACATTATTAAGTCTTTAAGTCTGTTCTTGCAGTCAAAATAGGTGAGTTTTAAGAGCACTCTTGAATGATATCACAGCGTCCTTGTGTCCAAGTTCAATGAGCAATTTGTTCCACATAGCGGGGCCCTGGTATGCAAAAGAACGTTGTCCATATGACTTCATTTTGACAGTAGGAATAATGAGAATACAAGTGTCGGAAGAGGAGTGAAAGTATCTTGCTAGGGTGTACACCTGGGTTAGGTCAGATAGGTAAATGTAGCACAGGGAACAAACTTTGTGCTTGATTCTGGATCGAATGGGTAGCCAGTGTAGTGTACGGAGCAGGGGGAAGGTGTGCTTGGTTCTTGGTACTCTAAGGATGATCTGTGCAGCTGTGTTTTGAACTTTTTGAAGTTTCTGTAGGAGATACTGAGAAGAAACAAGATAGAAGTGAATTGCAATAGTCCAGTCTTGAAAGTACTAAGGAACACACTTGTGTTTTAGTGTGTTTTAGCTGATTCGTCTCAGCTCCAGATATGCAGCCTTGCATATGTTCATTACATGTTGGTGTAATGAGAGAGTACTGTCGAGAGTAACACCTAGGTTTCATACTGACTATGTGAATTTAATGTTGGTGTTGCTGATACTTATTGTTTGAGGTAAAGGATGTGAATGAGAAAGTCTTTGCATTGTGATCAGAATGACTTCAATTTCATCATCATTCATCTGCAGCTTGTTACATGTCATCCATGACTTCACATCAGAAAAGCCTCTCTCTACACCTTGGATGGTAGCATCAACTTCAGTTGGGTGGCTATATTTGTATATTTGGGTGTCATCAGCATACAATTGGTGAGACACCGGATGACGATCTATGACACTTGAGAGCAACTGACTGTATAGAATGAAGAGAACGGGTCCAAGAACAGAAACTATCTATTTTATACATGTATATGTCTGTCTTTGGTCTTCTAACTATATCTGCATTCTAACCCTTCCTTTTCCTATATATCTATGTATCTTTTTGGATAACTTTAATTAGCAACATATGGTTTTAAGGTGCAAACAAAGATAAAAAGAAAAAAAAGTTATATATTTGTTAAAGAAATATAATGTGATTTCCTTAAAACATCCTGTATTTTATTTTACCATATTTTTTTACTTTAATTGTGAAATTTTGTTATCATATATTGGAGCAAGCTAAAATCCCTCAAGGGCAAGTTTAATTTTCCAGTCAGCTTGCCCTAGGCCCTAGGCAAGCTGACTTTTATAACATTTATAAGCCCTGGTAAATATATGTACTTTGTTTATATTTCATTGATATTTATTTTTTTACTCTTAAGATGATAATGAGTGCTTTTGAAAACGTGTTTTGAAGCTACCACACACTTACCCCGATGCTATAAAGTATTCCTGGGGATACCCCTGTGTGGTTTTATAAGTGGGTGATACCAAATGTTTCCTTTGCATGATAATTTTATTGCTGCATTGTGCTGAAAATTGCTATTATAGGCATATTCTGAAATGGGTGACCCTAGCAAAATATAACATTTTCAAGGCTTACCCACCAAAAATACCAATATTGTTTTCACCGACCCCACCCCTGATACAAGTTGAAATTCAGAACCTCAAAATAAAAACAAAATTAAAATGCCCCCCCCCCATAGTATCCCATGAAGATTCCTATGTAAAAATTACAACTTTTGTTATTTAATATGAAATAGTGTGTATGTACACACTTATCATGCACAGAGACAAAGTTATTTTAGATAGGCGGTTACCAGGTTTAGTGGAAGAGGCGGTTGTCAGGTTTAGCAGAAGAGGTGGTTACCAGTTTAAACAGAAGAGGTGATTACCAGGTTTAGTGGAAATGGAACATGCCTTACATATATACTCATGACAGTTTGTCTATAGAAACCTCATCCAGTGCAACATTTCCTTGACAATGACAATTTGTCTAAAGATGCCTCGTAAAGTGCAACATTTTCTCAACAATAACAATGTCTAAAGACGCTTCATCAGGTGCAACATTTTCTCATTGATAATTTGTCTGAATACTCTTCATCAAGTGCAACATTTTCTCAACAGTGACAATTTGATGACACTTCACCAATTGCAACATTTTCTCAACAACAATAATTTGTCTTAAGACACTTTGTCAAGTGCAACATTTTCTCAACAGTGACAGTTTGTCTGAAGACACTTCATTAAGTGCAACATTTTCTCAACAGTGACAATTCGTCTAAAGACACCTCATCAAGTGCAACATTTTCTCAACAATGACAATTTGTCTAAAGACACCTCATCAAGTGGAACATTTGTTTGACAATGACAAATATGTTGAAAGACACCTCATCAAGTGCAACATTTCCTCAACAATTACATTTTTGTATGCATATTTATCAAAGAATTGTAGTTGTACAACTGTGAAAGATTCTTGAATTTGATAGGTTGCCTTGAAAACGCCTTGAAGTTTAAAAAATTTGGTTTTATCCTTGAAAAGTCCTTGAAATTGTTGAAAACCCCTTGAAATGTGCCCAAAACTCCTTGAAGTTATTTGAGGGAATATAAGACATTAAAACTGAGTATTTTTAAATTTTTAAATTCAGAATATTTATTACTTATGTATTTTAAAAATAAAGAAATAAATAAAATGCAATAAATTGGATGGATCAAAATATATATGACACATGTAGAGATACCAGATGGAGAAGCATCCATTTGCTGTATTGGCATGCATACATAATAAGAAAATGTTATCTCTCTAAAAAAAAAAAAATAACCCTTGACACCTTTTGGAAGTCAGTGAAAACTCCTTTAAACAACCTGGAAAAAAAGCTTATGGGGCTGTATGAACCATGAGGATGTTTGTAAAAACAGCTGTTTTATCACTGTGTTGAATTTTTTTAAATAAATTAAACTCCCCATCACTGATTCCATCTTTGTTTTTCAAAATATGCCTCCATTATGTATACATCTAAATCTATGGTTCAAAAACATAGATATATATAGGAGGGGTATTTAAAAAGTTTTGAATATTATTGTGTTGTACAACAAAGTTCTTTATTAGTGGACAGTACTCCAGTGCATCCCCTCAAAGTACTCCCCACGCACCTGTACACACTTTCTCAATCTGATTATCCAATTATTAAATGCCATTTTGATACATCAAGATGTATCCACATAAAAACAAAAATGACTGTAGCCAACTGTACTTGACAAACTGACCACATTACTGAAGTATAAGCACAGTACAAAAAACTTGAACATCAAGGAGTTTTTTTTCTTGTCTTTTCCATTATGTTGCATCTTTTGAGATGGAATCGCATATGCCATTTTTGTGCACAACAATCAGATCAGTTATAAACAAGATAAAAAAGAGTACAGCTGTATATGTATTTTTTTATTAAAAAAATGGTAATACAAATTAATTGCATAATGCACCAGCAGATCTGGGTCTATGCAGTTTGTAAGGACTAATCAGTGGAACAAACAACATAGACCCTGATATGTCGGCGCATTATGCGACGTCAGATCAGGGTCTGTGTTGTTTGCATTTGGACCCAGCTTATACACGAGTATATGTGGTACTTAGATACATTCAAAATCCAAAGAGGGTGGAATAAAACAGTATTGAAATAAAAGGAAACTTAATAATGTTAACACTGAGATTAATCTAGGGTATGGTTGGAAATACAGATGGATATACGAATAGACAGACATGCACACAGATGCCAAAGTGATGGCTCTGTTGAGCTTTTGTCAAGGCAGGCTCAACAATAATGCATATTTTATGCCATATTGGTAAAGTGAGAAAGGGACAATCACAAATGATATCACTTGACTCTGACTGCACAATAGTCAATATGAAAATGAATTATAGCCAAAAAAAATTTATTTTCTTGGTAACAGTCAAAACCAAAAATATTTAATTTAATTATTTGTATTAATGCATTTTTTTAAACCTTGGTAAAAGTGAAACACCAAAGCTTGTTTGCTTTTGTGCATTTTTAGCATATCTGTACATTTTTCCCTATGCATTTTAATTACTATGTTGATCTCGTCTATAAATGCTGATGTGTAAATGTGTCTCTGTGAATTATGAGGGGTATTTAAAAAGTTATGAATATTTTGTTAAAATGTATTTGTTTCTTTGAACCTGTCAGTAAATTTAACACCTATTGATAGACAAAACAACGTTCTTTAAAATGATCTGCAGCTGCATGTGAAGTGTGCCGAACTCCTGCAGATACATGCATGTGATGTAACATAGGTAAATGACAGAGAAGAACAATTATGCTACTGGGCAAAAAGCGTAATGTAAAAACTGGGTGTCCATAGGGTACTCTCCCACTGATATCAAGGCCAACTTAGATAAAGTATATGGATGTAATTCTATGTCATATCCTAAAATTGTGAGGGGGCATTCATTGTTTTAAAGATGGTCACAAATCTGGAAACCGTTGTCAGCATTTGGTGAGTGAGAAGTGCCTGCTGTAAAGGGGAAAATGGAAAAAGATGCTCAATACACAGTGGAAGGTATTTCTATTATGATGGGTATTAATTCGTCAGCTGTTTTTAATATATTGAAGAATCACATCCTTTGTTGATGGCTGATCAAAAACAGACTTGGGTTGAAATCACCAAACAGCTACTCACCAAATATGAAAAGAGTAACCAGGGACATTTGAATGAGATTGTCACAGGTGAAAAAACATGGATTTACTTTTTCAGACCCAACTCAAGAGAAAATAACAAAGTTTGGATTGGAGGAAACAAGCAGAGACCACAAATCACTGTACATAGTTTGACTGTCAAGAGAGTTTTATATGCATTATTTTTCAATGCAAAAAGCCTGGTTATCCTGGTACCTGTGCTTGACTATGTTTGCATCAATGGACAAGTCTTGCCAAAAGTTGTGGAACACTAATGAACCACCAGTCCATGCACCAGTACCCAGGGTATCCAGCTACTCCATGACAATGCACCAGCACATAAATCTGCCATCATGACAGACTTTCTGAAGGAGCACAGCAACCAAGCTTTGCCACATCCTCCATACAATCCTGATGGCTCCAAGTGACTTTTGGCTGAATTCCATTATCAAAAATTTACTGTGCTTGACTATGCTAGCATCAATGGACAAGTCTTGCCAAAAGTTGTAAAACACTAATGAACCACCAGTCCATGCACCAGTACCCAGGGTATCCAGCTACTCCATGACAATGCACCAGCACATAAATCTGCCATCGTGACAGACTTTCTGAAGGAGCACAGCAACCAAGCTTTGCCACATCCTCCATACAATCCTGATGGCTCCAAGTGACTTTTGGCTGAATTCCATTATCAAAAATTTACTGTGCTTGACTATGCTAGCGTCAATGGACAAGTCTTGCCAAAAGTTGTGGAACACTAATGAACCACCAGTCCATGCACCAGTACCCAGGGTATCCAGCTACTCCATGACAATGCACCAGCACATAAATCTGCCATCGTGACAGACTTTCTGAAGGAGCACAGCAACCAAGCTTTGCCACATCCTCCATACAATCCTGATGGCTCCAAGTGACTTTTGGCTGAATTCCATTATCAAAAATTTACTGAGGGACAGATGATTTGAAAGTCACCATACAATTGGAAGTGCAGTTTTCCAGTGTATGAACAACATACCAAAAAGTGATGTGTACAACACCACTTTAACAAAAGGAAGTCAATGTGACCTACATTTTGTGCTTCTTTGACATAAGGTTTTTCTTTACCTTAGTTTCTTATGTGCTGTTGCTTATGGAGTCATGCAACTTAGTTCTTTGATACATCTTGTTGGGGTAAACTACCAAATTGCCAAAAGCTAGTCAGATTGACCTATATTTCAAGCTTCAGTGAATTTAAGTTTTACATTTGGTCAGTTTTTGGGTACTATTGGCCACTGAGTCATGGAAATTGATATGACTGTGTTAGGAGGTCACTATGACCTATACTTCATTTCAGAGCACTGTGCGTGTGTGTGGGGTCTTTCACTGCAATTTTGTTTCCAAGTATAGATCATTATTTTTCAAACCTGTGGATGATAATTACAAGTTCAGTTCTAATGTATGAATTATATCAGGATCATTCATGCTTGTGACCTATTGCACTTTAAATGAGTCCCAACTGTTGTAATATTTCCTGTTATTTTCTATCCATCTTCCATCACCTGGTTTGCTTTATCTTGTGGGTTTTTTCAGTCATTAGTATTGACCCAACACATTCCTCTTATGTTCTTTTTGAACAAGGAAGATTCCTGTGTACTGCATTGTAATTAGCATGGATCATCAAATAAAATCAGTATTTTTATTGTTGTGACAATTACCACCATATGAATTAATTTTATTATCTACCGTATATACTCGCATATAAGCTAATACCAACTGCAAATTGCATAGACCCAGATCTACCGTCGCATAATGTGCCTGCAGATCTGGGTCTATGCAGTTTGTAAGGACTAATCAGTAGAACAAACAACATAGACCCTGATCTGCTGGCACATTATGCGACGGCAGATCAGGGTCTATGTTGTTTGCATTTGGATCCTGCTTATATGCGAGTATAGATGGTAGTATATACTAAACATTTCACTATAAAAAAAAAATGGTTGAAAAATGGTGTAGTTATCGCCAGTTGAATTTTTATGTGATATATAGTGACTGTCAGCTAGGTGAAAAACCTCAAACTGGACTGTCCAACAAGAATTCAGCATGCCTGTTACTATGATACTTTTACAAGTGGTAGTATTGCATCAGCAAAAGTTAGAGTTGGACTGACGTTTGGTAATATGTTCATTTGCTAGATGGTCAAGGTCATGGGAGATAAATGATTTTTAACATGAGTGAGAACTAACTGCAGATTTGCAGAGTGTTATCCAAAGAGCAAGCATCATGTAAAAATCTTGACCACCAGAAATATCAGGGATATATTTTTACTGTAAATTCTACTTAATGCATTTCCTTATAGGATTGTATGATGGTTGCTTTTTTTTCATACAGTACCTCGGCTGTATTCCTGATGTTCCCATGGAGGTTGACATCACAAACAGAACTGAGGTCCTGAGGATTATAGATAGAGGACATGTGAGTACTGATGTTCAAAGCTGCAAAAACATGAAAATGAAAGCTTTTTTACTTGTAATTTGTTTCTTTCATTAATTCTGTCAAATTAAACATACTACTGCTGGTAGTCTCATTAATTTCACCTTCATTTTTCTGCTGCTTTGATGGAATTAATTCAGAATTTTAGCACTTTTATAAGCGTTGGGTTAATGGGAACATTTTCATTGAAACAGTGTAAATTAGTTCAACAATACTAGAGTTTGCAGAATCTTGCATCTTTGGTTGGAATTTCTTGTGTAGTGTGCAAAACTCTATCCCAGATTTGCTAATTATTGTGCATGAATAAAACATTTAACATTCACTTAAAGCATATCTGTCTCTTTTATGATTGACCATATATACTCACTTATAAGTTGAGTCCAGCTGCAAACTGCACAAACCCAGATCTGCCATTGCATTATGCACTGGCAGATCTGGGACTATTCAGTTTTTTAGGTGCATTATGCAACAGCATATCAGGGTCTATCTTGTTTGCAGTTGGACTTGACTTATAAGCGAGTACATATGGTATTTAGTTTAATAAACATCTATAAGACTACCATATTTATCCAAAGATAAGCCCATGGTCCATTGTTAAAAAATTTTTAAAAATATTTTCTAATGATATCTTTGATACAAAGCCCACCCACTATCATTTTGAAAAATTTAAAAGGCAATAATAGTAACATTAAAAGTTAGATATATGAAGACATGTGTCTTCACATACTCTAGACATGTCTAAAACATGTCTAAAAGGAATTAGGAAATTATTTGATCTTTGGTATGACCCTGAGAACTATTTTCCTTTCAGAAGAAGTACTTGTTGCCTAGTGAAGTGGATGTCATATTCAGTATCTGTAAACAGAACATCAAGATTAGTCGACGCGATGGCAGCGAGGTGTGTGTAGTTCTTAAAATACTTTGTTCTTTCAAAGAAAAAGTGGGGATTTTTTGACAATTCATCTGTATCAATATCTGTATGTTTATGTAGTGTTGCCATTCTCAGGATGAGATTTTTTTTCTTTCCAAGCACTCGTCGCTGGGACAAGTGAGTTGACATTGTTACTCATCCCTGTCCTAATGGTACTCAGCACAGTACACTTCTGTATTTCACTGCTTACACTCTTACTAAAGAACCACAGGTACCTGACACAAGCTTGATACAAAAATGGGTTAAAATCAGGAAAATATTATATTCTAGTACACGAACTCTTAGATGAATATATAATAAGAAACAAAAGTTTGTAACTCGAGAAATTGCAGTTGCACAACAACGCCTTCTATTTCTTAATAGTATTTGCACTTACAGTAACTCCTTTCAGTAATCTATTTGTGATTTTAATGTGGAGAAATTTTAATTTTCAATTAGCTGTCACACATCTTAATGAGTTAGACATGAGTGGAGTTAAGTGACAAAGAATGTCAAAATGTTGTGATTTTCGTCTGGTTAGACAACGTTTACACTTGCCCCAGATCACCAGTATTTTCAAGCCTGTGCAGCATTATTAATGTATTTTCATGCCAAAGCAAAGACACCAGCAGATATTTCTGTAAGTATGTAATTACTTTTCACAAGAAAAATGTCAGTAACTTGCATTTGAAAGAAGAATTCCAACCATCTCAATTTCCAGCAACTTTTGTACTAAGTAATTTTAGTCAAGCCTCCATTCTAAAAAGCTATGCAAGGGTGCCATAAAAGAGAAGATTGCTGATTGGCCAAAAGAATTTGAAGGTTTCTAGGTTATGTCCAATTAATTTTCGAACAATCAGGTGTTGTCTCAACATATGTGCTTTAGTAATAAATTACAATGGCATGCATTGTGTGAAAGTTGGTGCGAATCTGGAAATACTTATTTAAAGTGTAAGTTAGCAACACTTTTCTTGTGAAAAGTAATTACATTCATATAGAAATATCGGTTGATGTCTTCGCTTTGACATGACAGTGTATCAGTAAAGCTCAGACTTGAAAATACTGGTGACCTGAGGTAAATGTAAGACTGTCAGACCAGACGAAAATCATAATATTGATATTCTCTGTCTCTTAACTTCTCAGAGGTTTGACTCATAAAGATTTGTAATAGCTCATTAAAAGAGAAAATTTTCCACATCAAAATGATGCCTGAATTAGTGAAAAATGTAAATGTGAACACCATTAAGAAATCGAGGGATAGGTGTGAAACTGCAACATAATATTTTCATAAATTTTGCCCATTTTAGTATCAAGCTTGCATCGGGTACCTGTTTAAAAAAAAAAGGTTGGCATCCTATGCGACATGTTCTAGACAACAAGGGGGGCAAATCAGGCAAAAGTAATCTATCATTGATGTACACTAGATTTGAGCAGTGTTCAGCTTCAGAGCTTGTTAAGGGTATCAAATATGCTCAGGTTTATTCTCAAGGTACGAATCTGCATCTGCTTGGTCCAAGGACAAGCAAATACTAAAGTTTTACTTGGCCCCAGGGATGATTTCAACAATAAAATTTTGGGGCCTCCATCCCTAGAATTGGGAATTTTTCATCGCGAAACAAGTACTTTTGGGAGTTTCTAACACATAGGCTTTTGGTTTCTAATCTCCTAACCCTCGATGCTCATAATATTTTTGCAATTTATTTTTAGTTGTCCCTTTATAGCAGATTAGAAAATTAATGTTATAAACCAAACTTAATTAGATAATTTTGTTTTTGTTTTGTATAGAAGTTGCATTTTTAAATAGTAGCAATAGTAAAAGTTTCTGTTGTTGTGTTCTTGGTATAAAAACACAGCTTGAAATGTTTAATGCTCAGTTCCTTTTTTTTTTGACAAGTGCCTCATTTTTATCTCAGTGTCAAAGTTGCATTGAAATTCATGAGATATATCAATTTTATTTTATTTTCTTGCTTGCAGGAACAGCTGCTACGAGTTCCTATAAATGAAATAGCAGCTATTTGCTATATCAAAGATGATGGAATACATGTATTGGCTGCTAAACATGGTGAGTTGTTGTAGGAAATGCTACCAGTCAATAGCCATTTGACTTGAGTTGTATTTTATATACACCTACAATAAGGCAAAGTGTAAAATGCTGTGATGTCAATCTATCTGTCTGCTACCAATTCTATTTCCACACAACAACTCAACTTGTCTGCCATCTACAGTTACAAAACTTTGTGGATGGCTTGCATTTGGGGTAAGGAAGATCGCAGTGACTGAAAGAAGAAAAATGGTTTCAGCTCAATAACTTGAATTCTCTACCATCTGCAGTTGCCAAACTTTGTGGATGGCTTGCATTTGCATTAGGAAGAACCCTATTAAGTTTGGGTCCAAAGTTTAAGGTCACTGTGACTGAAAAATGAAAAATGGTTTATGTACAAAAACTCGAGTTCTTCACTCTCTACAGTTACCAAACTTTGTGGATGACTTGCATTTGGAGTAAGGAAGAACGCTGTCAACTTCGGGGTCAAAAGCTCATTGGCTGTATGATTGAAAAAAGTAAAATGATTTCACACAATAACATTAGCTCTACATCAAATACATGGACCAAACTTTGTGGATGGCTTGCACTTGGGGTAAGGAAGAAGCCTATTGATTTGAGGGTGAAAAGATCAAAGGAAAAGGTCACTGACTGAAAAAAGAAAATTGGTTTCTGCGCAAAAATTTCAGTCATTGGCTATGTACCTTCACCAAAGTTAGTGGACGACTTACATATTGGGCAAGAAATAAATTTTTTGATTTTGGGGTCAAAAAAGGTCAGATGTCAAGGTCACTGTGACTGAAAGGAGAAAAATGGTTCTTGCACAATAATTTTAGTTCTAGACCATGTACCTTAACCAAATTTGTGGAGTGCATGCAGTTAAAGTAAGGAAGAAGCCTATTGAATTTGGGGTCAAAGGTCAGGGACCATGCACCTAAAAGAAAAATGGTTTTTGCAGAATAACTTTTGTTCTAGAGTAAGTTCCTTGACAAAACTCTGTGGATGGCTTGCACTTACAGTAATGAAGAAACCTATATATTCTAGGACAGTGGTTCTCAAACTTTTGTTGTTTGTGAACCACTTGACTGTTAAAGACAATGTTTCATATGGAATATGAACGGAGCTCACAGACCACTGGTGGACCACAGTTTGAGAACCTCTGTTCTTGGACATACAGGTCAGAGGTCATGGTCATGTTAAGTCTAATAAAAAATAAGGGTTTCTACACATTAAGTGCAGTGTATAAGTGTTTAAGGTTCTATTTTTTAAAACTGTTTTACTCATAATTTTGTTTAGAGGTGCCTTTTGTAAATACCATTTTAATATCAGTAATATGTTACCTGTTGCTATTGCATAATTTACCTTTCTGTGATGGAAATTACCCTCATCCATATAATAAAACTCAATCCTCCCACTAGATGGAACCTCATGGGCCTGTCTAACTCATTTGTCATTGGGGGATGATATGAAAGCCATGTTTTGGCTGTCACACACTACCTTCTTCTCCTTCTACCTTTCTTCTTTGACACACCAGAGCAAAGGCATATTTTCTTTAGGGCCCATAGACGTGGCACAAAGAGTGGTTCAAGCAGATACCAACTTACATTAATGGACATTCCTACCATAAGGGTGAATATATCCTTTTTTATACCGTTTTTTTGAGGCCATCAGCCCCCTTCCACACTGGCAAAATTCAGCAACACAATTGTGATAGGTATCATAATACTGATATTAAAATGTTGTTGTGTTTGGTGGGGGGGTAAACTCATTTTAATGATGTAATACTTACTTGTTGCTATTGCCAGATTCCCTCCTCCTACCCTGCCCTAATGTCCCACAAGTAGTCTGTGTCCCTAAAAAGGAGGATGACTACTGTGCATAGGCCTATGACATTGGAAGCATACTGGTCTGTGTTAAGTCCAGTTCTAAACTTTCAAAAAGGATGGGAGGATGGAGTTTTTATGTATGGGTGAGGGTAATTTCCATCCCAGAAAGGTAAGCAACACAGTAGTGAGAGGTAAGCATTACATCATTAAAATTGATTTACCATCCCCCCCACACACACACCCACACACCCACACCCACACAGACACACACAAACTACATTTTTCATGGGCTACCAATTTGTATGAATTTTGTGTTTGCTACAACCCATGAATTTAAATACCCAGCATAAAATGTCTGTACCATAAATATGGTCATTTCTTTCAGAGTCATTGCCTCATATTTAAGCCTCAATATAATTGTTTGCTAAAACCACAAAAATTGATGCCCACAAAAATAAATAAATTCATGGTATATGATTTCTCTGAAATGTGCTTTTTGTGAAGCAAAACATAGCAATCACTTTGGTGTCCATGTGCATGTCTGTATGCACATCTGTCTATACATGAATCTGTCCATCCATCCATCCTTCCACATCCTAGATGAGCCTTAAAGTTCAAGTTTTTGCTTTCCTTTTATTTTATTTTGAATATAGCTTGGGGGCAGACTTGACATGTAGGCTATGGCTGCCTTCATGTATTTTTTTATAGTTACTTTACAACTAAGAGAATTCATACTTTACAGGGTTTTTTTTGTTGCATTTTACCTTTGTAGGTTAGATGGAACTAGTTTGAAAGTTTCAAGCAGCTATTTGGCATAACCATCTTTGTTTTATTCATTAATCTGTCAGCCAGACATCTTCTGTTAAAATCAACATTTTATTAATTTTTCATGTTGTAATATCCCTAGGGTCCCAGATTAATATTCAAAAAATAGTTATCCTGCTTCCCTTTTTATTACAAGACAAATATGAAACCCAGTGGTCAAATTTGTTTTATTTGGTTTCTGTTAAAAAACATTAGCTGCTAAGGGTTATTGTTTCCTCTTCTTTTTGCAGGTACACAGGAGAATTGCAGTTTAGCTGTTCTTCACTGTAAAAGTCAGGTAATGCTATTATATTATCTTTATTTGTGCTTTAGGTCTGTTGATATCAGCTTATTATTGCTTTTATCTAATTTCATTTATTCTCTTCATTATCATCTTCATTCATTTTATGGTAATTAGGCCATCTTTTTGTACTGAAATCTATTTCTCACAAGATTGGTAATTAACACTTTTCAGTTCTTGTTGTCAACTTTTCAGACCTTTAAGAAAGTATGTAAAAAAGTAAATAAATAAATAAAAAAGTGAGGTAAATAACTTAATTAACCGAAGTGGAGAAAATACTATTTATTTGTAATTGTCTATTTGTAGTTCATATTTATTTACACATGCTGTAATCTAAGATTCTTTCGCAGCATCATTTAAAATCTTGTTTGGCTACAGTTATAAATGTCAGTAGTTATATTCTTGTGAAGCCATTTACATCGATCGGTCTTGCTTGTTTACATAAAGAATCTTATCTGAGTACCCAGTTGGTATGAAATTTGTGAAATGAATGGTTTTTATTTTTTTGAGACCAAAGCATTGAAATTATTTAACAAGCATAATAAAGTTTATACAAAACAAGTACAAAACATAAGATTCTGTTTATCATTTAAAAAAATAAACAGATTTCATGATTAGTTTGTGAGATTCTGTCTTTTCTTGCAGGATGTTGCAGAGGCAATCTGTGCACTAGTAGCACAGTGTTTTCACCTGGTGTACACGGATGTAATGATAGCTCTGATAGAGACAACCATAGACATGGCCTACAAGGAGGTCAGCGGTTCACTCAGTTCCTCAGGTAATAAATATACATATGATGCCTAGTGTAGAGTCAATACCTGTTTGTATACAAACAAGAGCATATGTCCTGATTTAGCGGCATGTACACATAAATATATGCATACTGTCTATACTCGCTCATAAGTCAAGTCCAACTGCAAACTGCACAGACCCAGATCTGCTATTGCATAATGCGCTGGCAGATCGGGTCTATGCAGTTTGTTAGGAGTAATCAGTAAAACAAACAACATAGACCCTGATCTGCTGGTGCATTATATGATAGCAGATCAGGGTCTATTTTGTTTGCATTTGGACTCGACTTATAAGCAAGTACGGATGGTAGTAATCTTTAGCTCAATGTTACAAAAAGCATGTAACTAATAATTATTTCCTTGCACATAACATACAGTCAAACCTGTGCATAGCAACTACTTGGGACAATCTAGAAGTGGTCTTTATAAACAGGTGGTCTCTATGTACAGGTAAATTTAAGTTTATATGTATAAAAGGACCTATATGACCGAGCCTCTGTACACAAATGGTCCTTATATGCAGGTGGTTGCTTTAGCAAGTTTGACTCCATAGAAGTATGTTATTTTTAGCCTTCATTGAATGGAAAGGGCAAAAGGAAAGGGCTCATGATAAATAATACATATGCCATAACATTTATAAATATCTGTACCATATATACTCATGTATAAGTCAGATCCAACTGCAAACTGTATAGACCCAGATCTGTCATCAGATAAAGCACCGGCAGATCTGGGTCTTTGCAGTTTATTAGGAGTAATCAGTTGAACAAACAACATAGACCCAGATCTGCCATCACATTATGCAATGGCAGATCAGGGTATATGTTTGCAGTTGGACTAGACTTGTAAGTAGTAACAAGTTTGCCAAGTAGTAGTAAAAACATATATAGGGACATTGGTCTACCTCTTGTAAAGTCGCCCCTTCTACACTGAAAACATTACCAAAGATGCTTTTCTTGTGTGATAGATTTCTTGATAACCCGGGACCCTGAGTATTTTAAATTTCATGCACTGAAATTGCATACAACATGTACAAATTTAAAACAAAATGAACAAAATGAAATGTCAACAAATAAAAGCAACATACGTGGCCTTAAACTGGGTTTCATGGAAGTCAATACCATGGTTAATCGATGTTTGACGACAGACAGAAGTCAGAGTTTCGGGTCAGTTAGGTCGACATGGTCTCTGTTGATATTTTGATGATTGCATCCCCACCTTTCAACTGGCAAGTTACAATTTGCCATAATACACCATATTATGGCGAGTTACAATTTGCCATAATACACCATCTTGCAAACAGTAAACACTTGTATTTACCACAATAATGATGTACATCGCTAATAAGAAGAAAAAAAAATGAACAGATTTGATACAATTACAAATTTACAATTTAATATCACATTGATCAAGCATTGCAATCGCCATGATGCCATGAAAATAGACAAGTAATCTTGCTAATTACCTAACTCTTGATGTTTGCATTGATGAAGTTGGTAATCAGTTTGATGTTATATATCAGACACAGTGCATGGTTTTGATATAGATAGACCCAGAGGTAGCAAAATATGGAAATGAATCCATTAATTAATCAATCAATTATGGAATTGTGTAAGCAAAAATACTAAAACCAGTTTTAATATCAGTAATACAATACCTTTCACTATTGTGTGTCGCTTACCCTTTTCTGATATGTAAAACCTTCATCCATGCCAGATGTACCATCCTCCCATTCTGGAAAGTTCTAGCACATATACATCATAGACCCAGTCTGACTCCACATCATAAGCCCACTCTGCACCATCATTGCTAAGTAAATGCCTCTGCTATCTGGCGATTTACTGTCCAGTTTTGGATATTACTCCTGTGCAGACCAGCTCAGTCCAGCTCAGACCAGCTCAGTCCAGCTCAGTGTACACATGTATGCTAAGAGCCTACCAAATAGTTCCAAACACTTGGCCTCTTTATTTTGTTTGTTGTGATGGCTTGCCAAGGTCAGTCTAATATATGTCTTGAATGTAACTTTAACTAAATCAAATTTTTCGTAAAAATGTGTTAACATATGCTTTTGCAAAATGAAAAACTGCCCATACTCATTGGAACACTTCCGTTGTCAAATCTTCAGTTTCGGAGGTGCGTAGTTTTTGCACATTGTCAAGCACTTCAGTTTTGAAAGTAAGTATATATTGCATGTAGTCTGCTATCCCGTAATTCCTAAATGGAAGTGATTGGCTTTGAAAAGCACCAGAATTTATGAAGTTTTGTTATATTCCCATGTGCAGTAGTGCTCTTCATTCTTTTCTGGACAACATGTTGAGTCAAGATGGAAAAATTGTTGCTCTAGGAAAAAATACACACCATTGATGATTGTTGCTGTTCAGTACCTTAGGATATTGATTCCTCATATTTAGCAAACATTACTCGTAGTCAAAACAGTTCTTTTTGATAGCTTGGTGTTTATTTTAAGTCTTTGTTTGAACACATGAGCCACCTACCCACCGTAGGTTTGAGTAATTCTTTGTATAGAATTTCAGCTGGCCATGACCTCATAATTTTATTCTTTTCCTGTTTAGTCAGATAATTCTTCTTTAAATTGTTATGTTTGAGAAGACAATATTTCAGTCTCTCAGTTGCTTAGTAGAGATTGCATGCTTCTATTAATAGTAATATTAATAATTAATAATTTTCTAGATGATGATATTTTTCTCCAGGTTATACCTTTAAAAAAAACCAAAAAAACCCAACAAACGTTTGAAGTATTGTTTTGTTTGATAAGTAGTAAAGATAATAAAGCTGACAACGGAGTAAGCACAACCACATTGTTACTCATCATCTACATTTATCATATTAGAATTTTGTTTTTTCTTCAGATAAATTTTTCTTTCAGAACAATGTCGCAGTCTGTTGGGAAGTGTAGGCATAAGAAAGCTCCTTTGGATACTCACACAACCTGTTTTGTCATGCACACAATGTGTATGCATGGATGGATTTCAAGTTTGTTGTCTTTGGCCAGATCATATTTGGGAACTGGCAAAAGATGAAGAATTTATAAATGGAGGAAGGTCATTCTTCCTCCTTTTCTTTACCCTCCCCCACTGAATCCATAAGATCTCAGTGTGGGAGACCTATATCTTTAGATAGTAAGCATTCTGTTGCTGAGATTGAGTGCTGCACCCCCACCACCATTAAGAGAGGGAGGAGCAGCACCTTCCCAGAGAGGGTGGCTGTGCCTCCCCTTGAGAAAGAATCAGCTCCCTCTCAAAGTGAGGTTGGGATCAAGTGCACACCCATCCTCACAAATACAAGAAAGAGGGCAGTACCTTCCCACCTTCTGAGAGTATGCCCACTCGGAAGAGATCAGTGGCATTTATTAAAGGGCACCATCTCAAAGCTGGGATTGAGTGTGTCCTCTTCAGTGCAGGAGAGAGGGGCCAGCACCTTCCCAAGCATGAGCAAGTGCTCTTCCTGCAAAGGATAGGGCAACATCTTCTCATGGAGAGTGATTGTGCCCCTCCTTTGGGGGCTGGCCAACATCCTCTTATGGCAACTGGCAGTTCACACAGTCCTGATATGGATATACAGCATTCTAGTTCCCTTAGTTCTGGGGAGCATTACTCCCCCAGATATCAGTCACTATTTGAATTGGAACACCGGTCACTGGTCATTGATTGTAGCTGTTAGATGACCGGACTCAAGACATCAGTCACCGGCCACCATTTATCAAACACTGACCACCGGTTAATACATGCAGATTCACAGTATGAGTTGGGGAAACTGTCAACATCTTCTAATACACTACCTATTAATCCTGCCAGCATTTATACACTCTACTTAGAATGGGGGTCGGATTGACATCCCCTCTCGTTCCTTCTACTCCCTATGAGATGTGGAGTTTCCCTTTTCAGGGAAGTGATTCTCATCACCATCTTACAGCACCATAGATGACCAATTCATGGCCTCCTAGCAGTGAGGCATCACAGAAGTTAACACCCCTATTAACCAGTCTTACCCTCAACAGGAAGATTCTTGTGCAGCTAATCCTGCCTCCTTTCAAGTGTGAGAGCAGATGATGACACCATGTCCATTTTGGCCGAGTTTAACGAGTCCACCAAGGACCATGAGGAGAGGATCCATACTCCCCATTTTAGGTCACTTGCCTCCTCCCACTCAGTTTACCAAGTGGGGGAATAGGAAGAGGACTGGTCCTTTGATAAGGAAGTGAATGAAATCTACTGCCTCCTTACCCCCAATTTATGTCTTAAACTCATAGGTTCAGGGGATACTAAGGTCCTCTCCAGTTTGGAAAGGCTTTTGGAGCTGTTTCAAGGCCAGATTTGCTATTGCTCCCTCATTCTACCATGATCAGGGAGCTCTCACAAATGTTTGCCAAAGGTCAGGAATTTGCCAGGCAACATAAAGGGTGGACAGTTCCTCCTTCTAGTCTCAACATCTAGTTATAAGGTACACTCCCCCACCTGGCCCATCAACCCCCTGCCCCTCCTTGGATGCCAGAGTTTTGCAAGTGGGGATTTTGATTGGGTCAGGGGCCTGCCTTTCTGCTAAGACATAAGAGGCATTGGAGTTGAAGGTGAGGGCAATTGTTACCATGGTCTTGCATTGAGTTACTCCACCTTCACAGGGGTGTTGCACTGGATACTTAAGAGGTCTTGCTAGATCATAGCAAAAACCTGCTTAGGGCTTCTCCTCTGGACACAGAAACCCTATTCAGCGGTCTTATCCCTTCTGTTGCTTCCCAGGATCTGAGGGATCATCAACATCAGTCCGTCACTTTGGCTCCTGATCCATCAAAACTGACCAGGAAGTGATATAGTCCAGACCAGCCTTTTGTGCAGTCTCAGTTTCAGAAAGGGATGCAACCACAACTGTCCAGTAAGCAATGCTTTTTCAAGCCTCCTCAACCTTCGTCCATGAGGTGGAGAGGCTGGAAAGGCAGACCGATGTGTCCTGCAGGGTCCTCCCAATTCCCAAGCCCGGGGTGGGTGGGGAGGTGGGGCAGTCATAGGGACTCTATACCTCTCCTGCAGTGCATTCCTCTTCCTTCAACACCAGTAGGCACCCGATTAGCCTTCTTTTCAAAGGTCTGGTCAAGCATCACAGGAGTTTGATGGGTCCTTTCTTTCGTAAAGGAGGGCTTTTGGCTTCAATTCACGGAACTCCCTCCTCTTTCAAGGACCCCCATTCTATTTCATCAGTCACACATCTCCAAATTAAAGGAAGAGGTGCACACCCTTTTGCAGAAGGGTGCAGTCAAGAGGGTACAAAAACTTCCAGTCTCCAGTCTTTTACTTCTGGCTTTTTCTGGTACCCAAAAAGGGCAGAAAGCTTTTACTAATGATTTTTCTTTTCCCTCTAAACAAACTTCTGCAAGAAGAATGATTCAAAATGGAGACTGCAGCAACAGTCTGGAACACAATCAGGCACAGCAACTGGGCATTCTCCATTGACCTTTGGATGTACACTTTCACATCCCCATCTTTCCTCCACACATTTGTGCATCAAACATGAGGTTTTCCAATTTCAAACCCTGTTGTTCAGCCTAGCCTCAGCACCCAGGGCTTTTTACCAGAGTGATGGGAGTAGTGGCTGACCACTTCTGGTCTCAGGGGATCACCCTGCTACAGTATTTCGACAACTGGCTGCTACACAATAGTAGCAAACAGTCCGTCTTGCAACATTTGTCACGCTGTTGGTCCACAGTGTTATGGCTAGAATTTGTACTGTACCTAGGGAAATCAAAGCTCATTCCTTCTCATGATTTCATTTACATAGAAATGAACTTCTTCCCCTACCTAGGGTGATTTTATGTACCTCCAGAAAGTACAGACATAATCCTTGCTCGTTTGAGGACTCTTCATGGCAAGACTTTGTTATAGGCCCGACTTTACTTTCCGTCCTGGGAACCTTGCACTCTGTGTTGGACCTGGTTCCCCTACAGAAACTTCACCTACATCCTCTCCAGTTTCTCCTTCTGGTGATCTGGAAACCACAGAAGGATTCTCTGTCAGCCAGAACTTCTCCAGGGTCAGATTTTCAGTACCATCTGAACTGGTGGTTCAATCAAGACAGGTACCTGAATGGAGTTCCACTACATGCCCCTGAACCCCACTCATATCTGTATACCAATGCATCAAATTCCAGTTGGGGCACTCATCTAGAGCCAGGCATACTTCTGCAAGGTCTTTGGTTTCTGGAAGAAGTTCTTTTTCACATAAACAATTTGGAAATGAGGATGGTGTTTTTAACCCTGCACTGGTGCATAGACCAAATCAGACTGTGTGATGATCTCCTAAGACAACACATCGGTGGTTGCATATCACAGATGACAAGGAAGCACTCATGCTTCTTCTCTTTGCTTGGAGGTCTGCTATCCTCTATGCTGGGCAGAGTCAGAGAGTATTATCCTCCAGGTTTGCCATATTTCTGGCAAGAAAAATATTCTTGCAGACAGTTTGTCCAGGATAGGCAAGGTAGTTCTCATGGAGTGGTCTCTGCATCAGGCAGTAGCAGAGTCCCTATTCAGTCTGTGGAGGAGTCCTCTGGTGGACTTGTTCGCTACAAAACTGAACAACTGATGTTCTTCAATAGTCATGGTCCCCTATTATGTCTCCAAAGTCAGATTTTCAGTACCATCTGAACTGGTGGTTCATGCAAGACAGGTACTTGAATGGAGTTCCACTACATGCCCCTGAACCACACTCATATCTTTATACCAATGCATCAAATTCCCAGATCGTTACCTCAGTGGAAGAACCTACTGTTGCACCACAGTGGTTCTCTTCTTCACAACAGCCCTCAGATTCTCTGCCTTCACACTTGGTTCATCTTAAACGATCCATCTGCCAGGCAAAGTTTTTGAGCAAGGTTGCTGATTGCATTGTCCAGGTCAGGAGATGGTCTACATATAAGGTCTATGATGCAGATTGGAGAATCTTCTGTGATTGGTGCACTAGGAAGCGCTAGCTGTCCCTCTCTTACTGCAGTTGCAGATTTTTTACTCTTCCTCATGCTTGGTCTCCACAGTCAAGGGTTATAGGGCACCCATTTCAAGCATGCCGCAATTTTCCAAGGGTCCAGCCATTGGCTCAGTAGCTTATATTGTGGATCCCATAAAGTATTTTGAGCTGCAGGGACCAGTGTCTCACTCACTTATGCCAGTGTGGAATCTCTCGTGTGTTTTGTTGGCCTTATCTAAACCCCCTTATGAACCGTTGGGTGAGACTTCATTCAAGAATCTTATACTTAAAACTGTCTTTCTGCTCACTTTAGCTTCTGTGAGGAGAAGAAGCAAACTCCATGCTTTCTCTGTTAGCCAGGTTTTCTAGCCAAAGACCAACAACCTTCAGTACTTCCATCTCCTGTAGAGTTAGGGCACTTATGTTCTATTTGGCATCATCTTTAGGTGGATTACACTCACTATCAAGTGAGTTTATCGGTCCCTCACTGAGAGTGATCTGTCATTCATGAGAATCAAAGCCCATGATATTAAATCTATCACTACCTCATGGGCATATTTAAATCACTCACCATTGAAGGACATTATGAAGGCTGCATTTTGGTGATAGCATACAACCTTCTCCTTTTACCTTCGGTACTTAATATACCAAAGAATATTTTTTCCCTGGGTCTAATAGTTGCAGCACAAGCAGTGACCCAGACTGCTGCTGTCTAACAGCAGTCAATTTGTTCTACTGTAAAGTAAGTAATTTAATTTTTACTCATTTGGAGGCTATCAGCCTCCCTCCTAACTGACAAATTCAGCTACACAATAGTGACAGGTATGGTATTATTGATATTAAAATGTAGTTTTTTGGGGGTGTAAAACTAACTTAATTTATGTAATACTTACCTGTCACTATTGTCAGATGCCCTCCAACCCCACTCTGATGTTCTTCAATAGTCATGGTCCTAGAAAAGAGTGAAGAGTGGTACTGCATATGGGCCTATTATGTGGAGTGACACTGGGTCTATGTACATATTCTAGAACTTTCTAGAATGGGAGTCCAGTACATCTGGCATGGATGAGGGTTTTCCATATCAGAAAAATGTAAGCTATACAATAGTGACAGGTAGTTATATTCTCCCCCTCTACATGAAATATTACACCTGAGCAAGAAGGTGATGAGAAAGAGAAAGTAATAATAATGGAAACTTATTTCCTAAGAATATTTGCACTTAATAAAGGAAAGTGTCGTGTAATACCTAAATAATTAAGTGCATTTTTCATGTAACTTTTTATTCATTTTACATTGAGATGGCATAACACATGCATTTTATTTTATTCATTAGGACAAGTAGAGGCATGTTGCTGGTAAAATAGACACTAATGGTAATTTCTTAACATTTTTGTAAAAATATAAGCAGGATGAGGCATTTTGAAAATATTTTTAATATATGCCCTCTTAATTATCAAATTTGGAAAGTTGTCACATTATTATGATGACTGTTTTTCTAATTTTTTCACTCAATATCTGAAGGTTCATCCTCAGATTTCCAGATTTTGCCCTCGGATATTTACAACCAAGGGTATTTCACCCCCAGTTCTGAGATCCTCCTGAGAACCCTGTGTGAGAGGGACATAATATTGGAAGATGTCCTCTCCTTACAGGTGGCCTTTCTAGAGGGACAACCACTGTAATGAGTTTATTCAAATAACAAAATGACTTTATAATTGCACTGATTTCAGATTCAACACCTATTATTCCACCAGATTCCGGGCCTTCTTTGTAAGTATAGCAGAGTTCTCCACATCAATTTTTTTATGCATGGTGGTAGATGTGCAAAAAAATCAAGTGTATGTGATTTCAAAATGAGCATTAAATATGGTCCCTAATTAACCCAAAAATTATAATGAATTCTACATATTTGACAAAAGAGAATAAATCAATTTTTTTTTTTAATATTGATTAATTGGGGCTTATTGAGCTGGAGATCATATATTATTGATATATAAATTAGGCTAAGAAAACATTAACTGTGTTTATGGTAATGTGACCTACTCTAAATTTTACAGCTGACCTTTTGAGTCCATAATTATTTTGATTGCACTGTGCTGAGATTGCAAGTTATAGAGGGTGAAAATTATGACTCAGTTTTGTAACGCTGTACACAGTGTAAAAGAGTTGGTAACCAGTCTGTCACGTTCAAATATGGCAAACTTAGGAGCTCCAGCTAGTCCAAGTTTCCTCTGACCTTTCTCACCCCATGTTAGATATTTGGACAGTTATGTTGGGCAGGAGGTCAGAGTGCATCCACTATCAGAAACATGGAATTTGCTGAAACCATATGGTAGAAGCACAGGGTAGTTGCTTTACATGAGAATGCCTAAAATCGATAAGCAGAATATTTATCTTCTCAGACATACCAGTTAAAACATAATTTGTATCTTTATTAAGTTGACACATGAGCCAATATCTAGTATTTATGAACAGATGCTAATATTGATCACCATTACTTATTCACATGATCTTTGTCAATTTTCAGTGAAGTTTTAGAAACTAACAAAAAGTATATTGCATTTTCTAGTGGTAGTTTATTAAATATTTTTATCTGTTCACAATTAACATAATGTAATCTAATTACTGCTGTCAGTTAGACTTCATTACAATGCATAGTTTCTGCTGTACTCATTTTAAGTCATATGGCCAACATGCATGGTGTAACGAACAAAGTGTTTTGATGAATTGTTAAAATAAATGAATCACTATATTACAGTTCTTATACAATCCTGTTGTAAAATGTCTGGGTTTAGTGCACATCGTTGTGGAGTTTTATGTAGATCTTCTTTAATATTGTCTCCTTAAATTTTACTTTGATACAAATCTAGTCTTAGAATTAAATAGTTGGAACAAAGTATTTTAATATTTCACTGTTTTTCAAATCTTTTTATTGATTTTAAATTAATATTTTGATACAAAAATAAACAGTAAACAGAAAAGTGCAAAAGTCAAATACACATTCTAAGCAAGAAATTGAAATGAAACATTTAGTACATGAATATTATATGCAGACAGTGTGATAAAGGGAGTTACAGTTCATATACAGTGTGATAAAGTGAGTTACAGTTCATATACAGTGTGATAAAGCGAGTTACAGTTCATATACAGTGTGATAAAGTGAGTTACAGTTCATATACAGTGTGATAAAGGGAGTTACAGTTTATATACAGTGTGATAAAGGGAGTTACAGTTTATATACAGTGTGATAAAGGGAGTTACAGTTCATATACAGTGTGATAAAGGGAGTTACAGTTCATATACAGTGTGATAAAGGGAGTTACAGTTCATATACACTGTGATAAAGGGAGTTACAGTTCATATACAGTGTGATAAAGGGAGTTACAGTTCATATACATAAAAAAATAGAATCACAATGAAAGCAAGTACAAGTAAATAATACATTTTAAGTGTATGTAATCTACATATGTGTTAATACAAGACATAACTGAGAGTGGAGATAGTATTTATAATTTTCATGTGTCTAATATTTTATATGCCTTACCGGTGATAAATAAAATAAATTGTGGTATGATAACTTATAAGTTTATAGGCAGCATTAATTACCCGGAAATACACCAATTGAACAACACTCTGTTAAAAGAAAAAAGAAAAAAAATCCATACCTACTGACCATGTATTTGTAGATGATGCAATAGGAAACAGTTATTTGTTTTCTTGATCTTATTAGTATTGTTTGCTTGTTATCAATACTTGACAAGTTATTGTTTGCTTGTTATCAGTACTTGACAAGTTATTGTTTGCTTGTTATCAATACATTCAAGTGAAATTAAGAAAATTCCTGTTGTGCTTTTCATTATTTTAGATTGCTCACTTAAAGAAATATCACAAAAATTTAATCCATGGAGCAGCAATGTAGCAAATTGATATCTCCTGAAGTCCATTTGCCTTGCCACTCTATCTTCGCTATGCATTGCAGCCCTTTCTGGAACATCTTATTTTAGCTAAATTAAATTACACATTTAGACTGTATTGTTTTGGATTTATCCTTGATACCACCAATTCTTCTGTCCTTCTTTCATAAGTAAGCAATTCTGAACTTATTTCTCATCCTATTTCTTCTCTTGCAACTGAAGCTTGCCTGCCATAATAAATGTGTATTCCTTTTCGAATGCTATGGAACTGCCAAAAGTTAAAACTTTTTGTCCTTTTGAAAATACAGACAAGTCTTTACTGTAATGATTAGCATGATATGAATCTTCATCCATTTGTTACAGAATTTTGACCAATTCCCATCAGTTTTTTTCTATATTTAAAATACTAAAAAATGTTCACAGCACTTTTAAGTATTAGACACTTTCAGTCAGTGCTGTCCAAGGCATGGAGCACTGAGTTTTCTTAACTATTTCAGTATTGGCACTTATTTTTAGAAACCCCAATTTAAGCTAGCTTCATAAATTAGAAACTGCTATGCTTGCAAATTTTGCAGATCTCTTGTAAAAGTGTTTATTATTAGTTCTACTGGTCATATACCAGAAGAGCTTAAGGGATGGTATTTCATCTGTCGTATTTCCAATGTCTGACCTTTAGCACAATTTTGTTATTTCTACTCCTCCAAAACTATATGGAGGATTGCCATGAAACTTAACACGCATGTTCATCCCATGGTCTAGTTGGTTCTAAATAAAAATAGTGCCACTTGAACATTCAATATGGCTGCCGCAGCAGCCATCTTGAAAATCTTGTTATTGCTACTCCTCCTGAACAGAAAGTCATATTGACATGGGTTTTGATCACAAGACTTCTTATCATGTCTAGTTGGTTCTAATTGAAAATAGTGCCTTTCTGATATCTAATATGGCCACCACAGTGGTCATCTTGAAAATCTTATCATTACTCCTTGCGAATGGATGGTCATATCAACATAGGATCTTCACTAAAGACTTCTTCAATGTCTAGTTGGTCCTAAATGAAAATGGTGTCAATCTGATGTTCAACATGGCCACTATAGCAGCCATCTTGAAAATCTTGCTATCACTACTCCCTCCAAGTGGAAGGTCATATCAATATGGGATTTTCACTGAAAGACTTCTTATGATATCTAGTTGGTCCTAAATGAAAATGATGCTGATCTGATGTGCAATATGTGCGCTACATCAACCATCTTGAAAATCTTGTTATCACTACTCTGCCTGAAAAAAAATGTCATATTGACATGGGATTTTCACCAGAAGACTTCATATGATGTCTAGTTGATTGTAAATGAAAATGGTGCCACTCACATCCAATATGGCTGCCACTGTGGCCATCTTATGAATCTTGTTATTGCTACTCCACCTGAAAGGATGGTCATATCAACATAGGATTTTTACCAAAAGAATTCTTATAATGTCTAGTTGATCCTAAATTAAAATATTGCCAGTCAGACTTCCAATATGGCCACTAGAATGGACATGTGGAAAATCTTGTTACCACTACTTCTCCTGAATGAATGATCATATCAGCATGGTGTTTTCACTGAAAGACGTCTTATGATGTCTAGTTGATCGTAAATGAAAATGGTGCCAATCTGACCTCCAATATGGCCACCACAATGGCCATCTTGAAAATCTTATTATGGCAACTTCTTAAAGATGGCTGGTCATATCAACATTGTGCTTTCACCAGAAGACTTTTAATGATGTCTGGTTGGTCCTAAATGGAAATGGTGTGCATCTGATATCCAATATGGCCACCATGGCAGCCATGTTGAAAATCTTGATATTTTTACTCCTCTAAAATTGAAAGTCAAATCAACACGGGGTTTTCACCATAAGAATTCTTATAAATCCTTGTTGGTCCAAAATATAGATGGTGTTGATCTGATGTCCAATATGTCCATCACTGAGAGCATATGGTTACTGTTATTAAAATGGGTAATTCCTGTTATTGGCTTAACGTACCATATTGTCAACCAGTTGTGTTAAATGCATATAAAAATGGTGATAATAAAAAACAAAAGTTTTAAACTTAAATTTACAAACTGTAAAATACACAGAAGCAAGATCATACTTATAATTCAACTTAAGCCTTAACATTTTTAGATTTTTCCTTTACTTTTCTGACATTTTGAATTTTATTTGCAGTCAATTTGCAGCTGTCAGACTATACATTCTATTAACAAGGTCACATTTATACCAAAAACAACTTGCATTTCTTTCTTATACCTTTGCAAACCCTGTATCAGCAATGCTAAATACTACACCATATTGCTTCTATTTTATATCTGGTATTTCTTTTAATTTCTACTTTTGATAAGTATGTGTTTAACAAAGAAGCACTTGTGGCTTCTATTTCCTTCAAAAATAAACATTTATGTTTAATTTCCAGTCATTCAACTAATGATAGAGCTTCTAGCACGGTTAGTAAGACGAGCAACGAGAGTGGTCAAGCTGAGATCATATTAAGGGATTACATGAAAGAGGTAAGTCTTCTGTTACATCTTATTGCTGTAAACAAATAAATTTTCATGGGCACATATTTTTGGCAGAATTACTGAGGAGTAAATTAGGAAGAAGTTTATCAATATTAATAGCAATATAGTTCATGGGGGATGGAACACGGTATTTGTTCGGATAAATCAGTCAGATAATCATTGCTATACTGTGCTTTATTGTTGAACCCACCTTGCTGGAAACTCACTTTGGCATCTGTGTGAGTGTCCATATTATGGCCTGTCTGTACAACTTTTGACCCTATATTTCAAGGATTTGATATTTTTTTAACAATATTTTGTATTTTATATACCTTTAAAAAATTTAACATATTGACCTTTTATCTTTTAGTACTACATGTTTGCATTTATTTGGAAGGGTTTATCTTCATAAAGAGTTTTTGCAGTTCTTTATCTTTACATTTCTAGAACATTACTTTTAATTGACACTCTATAGCCATTATTGTGCTGACATACCATTAAACCCAATACATGTACACCATCCATCCATTCATACCCTAGATTAAGGTCAGTGTTAAAGTTTTTTACTTTCTAGCTAAATAAAAGACAGACTCTGGGGGGTGGGGTGCTCTTATTATAATGGAAGATTATTTTGAAGCCTGAATGTGTTCTAAATCATATAATTGTTAGAAAATAAAATTTTCTTATATAAATTTGGCAATTAAATTAAATATGTGAAAATACTAGGTAAGTCAGAATGTGTTACAAAAAAAAGTACATGCTATGTACATGATGCTGACAAGTAATTTGTTGAAGTTCCTATGTTGAAAATATGCTAAATTCTTGTTGGAGTTTGCTCTTTATTTAGAAGCCCCTGCTAAAGGACTGTATTAGAAATTTGCAAAGCATTGTGGGTAAAAAAAATGGAAGACAAATTGATTCCATTTTCAGGGTTCATACTAGAGTGTGCCCTTGCACTAATGGGCCATATTTTTCATCTTGGGCACATGAAAGTTCCCTTTACGGCACCCAATAGAGCCTAACAATGACCCAAGAAAGTAAAGATAAAAGAACATTACGTTTGACTAGATTGAATCAAGTGCATCACAAGTTTACTGAATGGAGCACACCAACTGCCAAAGAATCATTAAATTATCAATTTCATTGGCTGACAGAAATGTCTTATTGATTTTGATTTGGCTGGGCACCAATTGAGAGCACATGGTGGAGCATAAATAGAAAATGTAAAGAAGAGAATGATTTTCAGCAAAACTAGTGCTGCATTTATTTCCAAAGACATGTACATTACATTATGTCCTAAACATGGTAATTTTAGCAGACAAGGAATTGCAGAAAAGAGTGCTATAGTTTGACTCTACAATGATTGATTCAAAGCATATAATGCGAGAAAAAAAAAAAAATTATTGCAGAAATTAATATATTGATGATGCAAGTCAATGTGGTAATGATATGTGTTTGGATTTCTTCAATAATAAAGAACATGTAAGGGTATTTATTACTCTTGCTTTTTTTTTTTTTAAATGACCCCACTTTTCGATCTGGTAGGGGCCATTGGGCCCCACTTCCTTCATTTATGGAATACTGCATTTTTGTTCACTCCAATATGCATCACATTCCTGCTAATATCCTTAGTTGTCAGGCTGATATCTGCCCTGTCAAGTTTTGAAGACACACTATTAAAAGAATAGCAAATAGTTTTGAAAGCTGTAATGAAAGGAATTGGAAGAAGAAATGTGCCTCAACCATGGCACCTGAAATGGTAATGGCGTGGGCATATTCATTCAGGCCCAGACCAGTCATTAGGCCTGTTTAAAACAGCTTCAGCCATCATTATCAGAAATATGTCTTAGCATTGGCATGTGTGCACTTCTTTGTGCTTTTGTGCATGCCTGTGTGCAAGCATGTGAGAGAGAAAACTTGAAAATGTCCAGCCTACAAGCTTAAATGAATTGGTTTAATTAAATTTATAGTTTGAAAGAAATGGCTAAAATGGCTAATCCAGACAACTATATTTTGATACATCCAGTATACCATACAGGTACCATTTTTCTTGAAAAGAGTTTGACCAAAACCAACCATGTCTTTGCATAAATCCATACTTGTTGCTAGACTTAAAACATTAAAGAAAATTATTAATATAAGTGATGATGGCCACATAAGAAATTGTAATTAATTGAACTTCAGTTTAGATTCATAGTCATTTTCAACCCAAAATATAAATGATGCCTCACTAGGTATTGTGAGCGGAATCCTGATGACACAACATTAGATATATAGATCCAGTCCCAGTGTACTGATCCTGGGGTACTCTTCAGCGATTCTGACTTTAAACAAATTTATACATTTTTGCAAAATGATGGTGAGAAATGTCATCTCTCTCTCTCTTTCTCTCTTTCTCTCTCTCTCTCTCGCTCGCTCGCTCAATCTCTTTCTCTCTGCTTATGCTTGATCCAGCATGATGTCAGCTTGATATTATGTCCTTTATTATTGGGGAAAACAAATTATGGTCTTTTTTGTGTTTTTTAGTAATTCAGTAATGTTTTGGTAATCATAATAAAACCCATAAACAATATATTGGTTGTAAGGTTTAAAATGCCAGTTACCACTGTCCTTCATAGTTGATGCAAAATAAAAATGGCATCATTTTGTCTTCCAATTTATTTTACCTATGGTGCTTTACGAATTTCTAAAAATGTCCATAGATTCCTCCTTGTGACTCGGACACCTCATCCTGCATTAAAGGAGCACATCTTGACTATTCTGTTCCTTCAGTATACTTTTTATAATGCAACCTCTTTACTGCAAAAGAAGTGACCTCATGGGAGTGACCTCATGGCAGAAGACCATAATAAAGATGAAAATTATTTTACAGTATTGTGATTTATGAATAAAATCTAAATGTGTTATAATTCCATCAAGTAACTGTTTCTTTCATTTTTTCATTATATCAGCCTGTAATGGAAATGTTTGAAGAGTTTTCATTGTTATGACCTAGTAAAAATGCATGAAAACCCAGCTTTGGAGGGTGTATGGTGATAACTGATATTTGAACTATGCTATAACCTACTCATTAATGGAAGATTCCATATAATGACTTTGAATAGTATATAAATTGGCATGTTGCACATACTCATTAATGGAAGATTCCCTAAATATGACTTTGAATAGTATATAAATTGGCATGTTGCACATACTCATTAATGGAAGATTCCATAAATATGACTTTGAATAGTATATAAATTGGCATGTTGCACATACTCATTAATGGAAGATTCCATATAATGACTTTGAATAGTATATAAATTGGCATGTTGCACATACTCATTAATGGAAGATTCCATATAATGACTTTGAATAGTATATAAATTGGCATGTTGCACATACTCATTAATGGAAGATTCCCTAAATATGACTTTGAATAGTATATAAATTGGCATGTTGCACATACTCATTAATGGAAGATTCCATATAATGACTTTGAATAGTATATAAATTGGCATGTTGCACATACTCATTAATGGAAGATTCCATATAATGACTTTGAATAGTATATAAATTGGCATGTTGCACATACTCATTAATGGAAGATTCCATAAATATGACTTTGAATAGTATATAAACTGGCATGCTGTACATACTTTGCAAAATATGTGGAATGAAAATTCCACATATGCTTCAGAAGATCCAACCCATCATTTGAGAATGGTACCCCTTATATACAACAAATTGCAGTGAGAATGGTACCCCTTATATACAACAAATTGCAGATATGATATTGTGCCAGTCGCACAAAGAACACACATACCTGACTCGTGTTTACCTTCTGAAGGGTGAACCTTGGTCAGAGTGGATATCCTGCCAGTGTCAGCTGTCAGTGGAGCATGTTTTTGACGAGTGCATCTCCTTTCATCCCATGTGACAGAAGTTTTTGGTGTAAGCTCAGTTAAAATACTGTATGGTGATGTACCAGCAGAGAAAATATTGGACTCTTTGACCCTGTATTTTAAGGATTTTATATTTGTTACCATTATATTCAATTTTATATACTGTTTACAGAATTTTTACAAAGTTACCTTTTATTTTTCTATCTTGTTGTACTACTACATGTTGACATTTATTTGGAAAGGTTTAGTCATACATACATACATACATACATACATACATACATACATACATACATACATACATACATACATACATACATACATACATACATACATACATACATACATACATACATACATACATACATACATACGCACTTGACCCAGGGTTCTCTGGGCAGGATTCAAAAACCTGCAGCCTTCTGGTCACAAGTCTGGCATGCTAACCACTGAGCAACTCAGCTACTTTGATAGCCAGAGAAATGCATCAGTTGACACAGGGTTGTCTGGGCAGGATTCAAACCCTGACCCTTCTGGTCACAAGTCCAGCATGCTACCACTGAGCCACTCAGCTACTGTGATAGCCAGAGAAGTGCATCAGTTGACCCAGGGTTTTCTGGGCAGGATTAAAACCTGCACCCTTCTGGTCACAAGTCCAGCATGCTACCACTGAGCCACTCAGCTACTTTGATAGCCAGAGAAGTGCATCAGTTGACCCAAGGTTGTCTGGGCAGGATTCAAACCTGCACCCTTCTGGTCACAAGTCCAGCATGCTACCACTGAGTCACTCAGCTACTTTGATAGCAAGAGAAGTGCATCAATTGACCCAGGATTGTCTGGGCAGGATTCAAACCTGCACCCTTCTGGTCACAAGTCCAGCATGCTACGACTGAGCCATACAGCTACTTTGATAGCCAGAGAAGTGCATCAGTTGACCCAGGATTGTCTGGGCAGGATTCAAACCCGCACCCTTCTGGTCACAAGTCCGGCATACTAACTACCAAGCCACTGCAGATCCTTTGATAGTTGGAAAATTTCCACACATTTGTTAAGTTCCACAGAATAGATACATTAAATGGACTATTAAAAAAAATGCTGTGACATGCAGTTTTGCTGCAGATGTTTAGTTGAAACTGATATTTTTTTGTGTTACAGCTGCAGAAGAAGTTGAAAGCAGATGAGCTGGCCCAGTTTTCAACGCTTCTGAAAATGTGGAACTTTTCAAATTTTTCTGCCTCACCTCGCCTTCCATTTCAAGAGTTTTGTGAAAAACTGTACAATCTATATGGTCCTGAGAGAAAGTATTTGTTAGCAAGTATGTATTTGTAAATAATGTTATGTTAACACATTTCATTTTTTAACATTTTAATTTAATTTACACACCCTTATTATGGGACAGAAGCTGCTTCAAAAAACCATTGCACTGATAAACTTAAAAAAACTGAAAAAAAAGAGGATTGATGGAAGGTGTCAGTTTGGACAGTGTTATAATGTTTGAAAGGCAGATACTCTCAGAACTTTGGATGCTTTTGATGTTAGAAGGTTCTGCATATTATGGAGTTATATGTATTCAGTCTTAGCTGACATGCATCTAAAAATCAGCACTTAAAAATTTTAATATTAAAAGAATTTTCCTTGATTACAGTATTCCTTACTTTCCAAGTTTGAGGAATAAAGATCTTTTTTACACATAAATTCAGATGCTAAGAAAATTAATTCAAGTACCATAAATGACATAATACCTACACATACTGTAATAAGTGCAAATCCAACTTTTTGGTTAAAAGTCGCACAAAATTTACCCCCACTGAGTAAGTATTTCTCAATTCCAGCATGCTTGATGGGAAATGGCTAAAACCCCACCTAGAACATCATCATTATCTCGGAACTTACCACTGTACATGTCTAATGTCATGTTATCATGTAACATAATGGGCAAAAAGAAATGAATCTTACATATGCTTTATTCAGCATGACCATATTGTGTGAGAGACAAAAAGAGCCCCCAACAAGGACAAAGGGAACTAATTCTTCTAGTATGTACTTGCATGTGATGTTTACCATATATATTTGCTTAGAGCCGATACCAACTGCAAACTGCATAGAGCCAGATCTGCCGTCGCATAATGCGCCGGCAGATCTGGGTTTATGCAGTTTGTAAGGACTAAACAGTAGAACAAACAACTTAGATCCTGATCTGCCAGTGCATTATGAAGGCAAATCAGGGTCTATGTTGTTTGCATTTGGACCCGGATTATATGCGAGTATACACGGTACATTGTTTATAACAGTGGTTCCCAACCTGGGGGCTACGGGGTTATTCCAAATGGTCCACGAATTCAAATAGTATTGCTCCTCGAGCCAGCTCTTGCTTTCCTCTGTTATCCTGGCTGCTGCGAGCAAGGCATGTTCAAATTTAGCGTGCCAAGCTGCTAAATGTTTATCCCCGCCACAGCCTAAAAGTACAAATATTAGCATGTGGGGGCCGTGCAATTTTTGAGGTTAAAAAGGGGTCCTCATACTCAAAAAGGTTGGGAACCACTGGTTTATAATATCATCAGTGTTTGCTTATTATGACGAGCTTAAACCTCACAAATGTATCCAAATAGTAATTTCTTAAGCACATAGTGCAAAAATTATGTCAGATATGGTAATATCAGAAGATTAGCTCAATGAACAGTTATACTACATGGGTACCGTATATACTCACATATAAGCCGCTGCCAACTGCAAACTGCATAGACCCAGATCTGCCATCGCATAATGCGCTGGCAGATCTGGGTCTATGCAGTTTGTAAGGACTAATCAGTAGAACAAACAACATAGATCCTGATCTGCTGGCGCATTATAAGATGGCAGATCAGGGTCTATGTTGATTGCATTTGGACTTGGATTATACACGAGTATATACGTCACTATGCCCGGGTGGTGAGGTATAGCTTTTTTTGTGCAGTTTGTACAGTGGCACTGTTATTAATCCTTAAAGTTTACTGACAGATGTTTTGAATACTGATACACATCTGTTATATAATGGATTCAGTTTGGATTTCTTGGCAAAGATGGAGGGAAGCATCAGTTTGTTGCACTTTAAAATAGAATTTGGAGATAATGATCATGTATTTAAAAATTTGGTGATATAGTGGTATTACTATTGCAGATTTAATTTACTACATTGTTTTAGTGAGTTTTTTGTGTGGATTACAAACAAGAAAACAATACCCTGGTTTGGATGGACTCTGTCCATTTTAAGTTATTTTGCTTAAAAGGTTTTTTGTTGCATTTTCTCATTTGCTAACACAAGGTTGTGTTGGAACCAGTAGAATGAATATTTCAAGGAGTTAAACCAAAATTAATAAACCTAAATATCTTAAATAAAACTGAGGACTCGACTGTAATATATTTGAATAAATCTTGTATACATTGTTGAAAATAAATTTTATGTTGCCCTACCAAGCAGAGTCATGATGTCATAATGGAATTAAAATTACAGTTCACTTTAGATTGGAATGTTGCACATTTTTTTCATGTTTTTTCAACAGATAGCATGTCACATTCAGAAGACATCCATTAGTGAACAATGTCATTGTCTTTTCCAGGGTTTTTCCCCTTTATACCAGAGAAGGATTGTGCTTTTTTTGAGAAGTTCCTGACGAAGCACAATATCAGTTTCTCAGAGAATGACCATGGGACTCTCAACAGTATACATGGCATGCCTCGATTCTACAGGTATTTTTACATCCCCCAGCAAAATATTAAATACTTGGTCCAGTCTTTGACGTAAATAGGGATAGAAATAGACTATACAATAGTTGGTTTTGGAATGGTTCATGGAAGTGCACAAAGGTCAATTTTATAAATCTTGTAAGTTGGCTTGTGAGACTTGGTGAGGACAGGTTGGACGGTGGGTGGAATTAAATAATTCATTTACATAGCACTTTTTCAGATGCTCACAAATTTTGCCAATTTAAGTTAGGGAAAAGTAATTGAATAAGTGATGAAAATTCTTATATTGAATAGATTTTTTAATAATTTAATGACATGGATTTCAGAACTGTTAACAGAGTCTCCATACACAAGTGTTCAGCACTGAAATATGTTAATTTCTATCCACAGCCGTTCCATCAGTGATGTATCAATATCAAGTAACCTGGCTAATGGTAATGACCTGGATGCAGTAGGACCAGAGGAGTTTGAGGATATGATGGATGCGATAAAAAATAAGTTTGAGCAAATTGATGTCAGTGTTGGGGACCCCACTCAAACTTATTTACCATTACAGTGAAATGTGTCCAGTCTCATTCATTTCTACTAATCTCATTACAAGCATCTGACATCCAACTATCAGACAAAAAAGTCACATTGTGAATGATTTTAAAGAAGTTGCTCCTACATATGATGTTAATACAGTCATCAGATTAATGGAAGTCCAAATAAAAGAACCAGGCTGTGTTGTCTTGGTCTGCCATGGAATATGTCAGTGTTCTAATTCTGGTATTCTATGTGGATATGACATCTGGAACCTTACTAAAAGTGTGGGAAATGGTCGGAGCCAGACTTTGGAATATCTGTGCTGTTCAAATACAACAGAGATGTGGAACTTCTACAGATGACTGCAAATAAGTTTATAGGAATAGAGGATTGAAGTCAGTTATTCCTCTGAATCTGCCACTCAAAAACTCCAGTCCAAGAAATCTCTTATCTTGAATTTTAGAATGTCTCATTGTTTATTTTAGTTATGTTTCCCTTACTGAAAAAATTCTTTTTGCCACATTACCATTTTAAAAGATAAAATATGTCTGTATTCTCGTATGTGACAAATATAGACAAATTTTTTCAATGCGAATCAAAGCATATATCTTTTTTCCCCCTAAATTGCAATAGTCAGATCTTAAAAACAACTATAGTATTCTCCCTCCACCGCAACTTTGTGTACCCCCCTTGCAATTTTAAAAGTGAAAAGCAAGAAGGATATACAAATTTTACAAAACTTAGTCATTTCATTCATTAATTTATAATTTCTAAACTGATTGTTGCCAGGTGGTCCCGAACACTGCCATCTTGTTCGCATTTCAAACCAAATGCAAGTTTTCAGTGTAAACAATGAGCCTGGTCACTGTCCTTGTCCAGTTCCTGGAAAAGTCCATTTTCAGTGATGGGGTGAGGTTCCTTGGACCACAAATACATAGAAGGTAAAAACTCATCTGCACCCAATATTTGCAATGTCTAGTTTTAATATTTCTAAAAAAAAGTGAAGAAAATAAAAAGGGCAAGTGGTTGAACTCTTATGTACACGGGTTCAAAGCGATGTAACTTGCAAAGTTATGGAAACTTATGGAATTATTACGAGCTTATTAAAGATGATGAACTACATCACTCCTGTTGTCTGACAAAATAGCCTTGCCCAAGCAAATATGGTTACCATGTTAGTAAAGAAACTCCCATATGGTTTGAAACAAAAACAGTATGATAGTGTTAGCGTATGATAGTGTTAGAGTATGATAGTGTTAGAGACCCCTGGTGACAATCAGGTTAGAAATTGTAAATTAATGGATGAAATGATTTTGTTTTGTGCATTTTTATATCATTGAGGCTTTTCATTTTTAAAATTGGGGGTGGGGGGAAAAGTGTGTTTGTGTGTTGGTAGGCAAATACTTTAAATGGTGTCTTTCTGGGCAAAACCTCACATACTTTACACTACTTAAATAAAGAAATAGTTAATTGAAATTTTTTTCTTTTTCTTTTATACTCCTGAGTAGGTGGAACTTTTTATATTTTGTACCTAATATTTATTTTTATATGCATGCCTTTTGGCGTAGCATATGATATGCTATAACCCTGTCTCTCTGTCTGTCCTTCTGTGTGTCCATCTGTATCTCCGTCCATTAACTTTTCCTTTTGCATATGATAACTTTATTTCTACAGTAGCTACCTTCACCAAGCTTTACAGGTAGGTTTTTCTTGACAAAAGAAAGAAGCCTATTAAAGGTCAAGTTCACTGTGACTGAAAGAAGAAAAATGGTTTCAGCACGACAACATTAGTTCTACATTACAGACTTGGGCCAAACTTTGTGGATAGCTTGTGCCTGGGGTAGGGAAATGCATTTTGATATTGGGGTCAAAAGGTCAAAGGTTAAGGCCACTGTGCCTGAAACAATGCAAATTGTTCTGCACAATAACATCAGTTATACACCACAGACCTAGACCAAACTTTGTGGATGGCTTGCATTTGGGTTAAGGAAGAAGCTTATTGATTTTTGAGGTCAAAGGTCAAGGTCACTCTAACTGAAGGAAGAAAGACGGGTTTTGCATGAACACTTTAGTTCTAGACCACATACCTTGACCAAAGTTTGTATAGGGCTTGCACTTAAGGTAGGAAAGAGGCCTATTGATTTTTGGTTCAAATGGTCAAAGGTCACAGCAACAGGGTTGCATCTAGGATTCGAGATCATGAAAATCCCCACAAAATTTAAGATTTCCCACAAAATTAAAAATTTTATGGAGGCAAAATTGCACACAAAAAAAAGAATTGTGCGCTTTTTTTTGTGAAGAATGTGCTATTTTTATATATGTTTTCTTTTAATGTAAATATCCCAGTTCTCACTTTCATCAGATATGTTGTCCGTGTGTAGTTGTGAAATATGTCACGTATTTCCTGTGTGTCACATGCTCAATTCTGATTGGTTACTAAGAAAGGTCAGGAGAGCATGTTTGATGCAGTAGGAACATCCTTGGCCTTTTCTGTCAAATCGAGAAAGACCTATTTCACGACCTGACGGAAATGGTCGATCGATATTTGATGATGAGGCTAGCTTGGCAGGACAATGCATTAAATAGCAAAACTAGTTAAAACTCAGACACTTTTTCATTATTTTATCAGTAATACTTTCAATAATAGTCAGAGTGCAGATTTTTCTGTCAATAGGTACAGTGACAGTGAACAAACAAATCCTAGTATCAGATGATGCTCAAGATGGCGGCACTGAAACTGAGGTGTCCTTCCAACGTCAAGAAAAAAAAAAAATCTTTCAATTCTGACTGGAAAAAAAAATCGACCATGATTGGAAACGAATGAAATAATTGAGATGATCTGCAATTGGTGTGTAAAAACTGGCAAAGAAAATTCCTTCACACTTGGAATAGCTAATTTCAGGACATCAACCCCTGACAGACATGTTAAATTCACCTCATAAACGGGTGACTCAGAATTTGAAACGAAGTGAAAATCTTAAAACTACATGCATGACATTTATCAAGTGACACACAGTAAATACGTGACACTTTTTTAAGATATAAGAAAGGACAGAAGAGTGACATGATTTGCAGCGCATAGTTTGATTCTTTAATGGTTCGTGTGTAGAGAAAATACTGTTCTTAGAAAACACAAGATTTTGGTTTCAGTTTTAAGTGTTATACTGCAATATATAGAACACATGATATGTATTCAGTGTTGTACGATAATATACAGAACTCATGCTATGCATTAAGTGTTATACTGTAATATACAGAACACAATATGCATTTAATGTTGTACTGTAATATTCAGAACACGTATGTATTTAATGTTATACTGTAATATTCAAAACACATTGTATGCATTTAATACACTCGTTATACTTGCTATTTTACATCATAATGGTTGGACCCCTTTGTCATTACGTTGGCCCCTCCCCCCTTTTTTAGATTCAGTGGGGGCAAGTGCCCACATTTGCCAAATCCTAGATGCAACCCTGCATCCAGGTTTTGCAGAATAACTTTTCTTCTAGAGTAAGTTCCTTGTTCAAACATTGTAGATGGCTTGCATTTAGGGTAATAAAGAAACTTATAGACTGTGGGGTGTAAAGGTCAGAGGTCATGGTCATGGTAAATCTAATAAAGAAATAATGGTTTCTGCACAGTAAGTTTTGTTCAAGACTTTACCTTGACCAAAAGTCCAGGTCATTGAGACATGTTGGTTAATAATCTCAAGATTCAACCATGCCCAAGCTAGTGCCTACATAGAGAACTATTTAACATGGAGCTAGCATATAATGTGCTGTTCACAGCACTCTTGTTATAATAATTATTGGAATTTTTATAGCAATTAATTCAATTTAATCATCATCATGATTATGAAGATGACACTTTAAGTTGTTGTTGTTACTTGATAATGCTAATATTTACTAATTTGATTTCTAGTTACAAAACATTTCATCAAATTACACCAGAGTTGTAAAACTAAAACAGTATTTAGTCAAGGTTTATCAGGCTGGTTTATTCACAGAGGTCAAATATTACTTTTCAAAATTATTCAATAAAAGCTACTTGTCCCGATACTTTCAAATCTTTTCCAAATCAGTCAAAAGTATTTTCCTACAAATGTTTCACTGCAAAGCCATGTTTTAAAGAGAATGGCTGTATTTGTATAATGATAGTATTCTTTATAATAATAATAGAAATAACATTTTTGAAATGGATGCTTAAAGATTATGCCATCGAATGGCTGGCTTCGTAAAATAAATTTTATAACCAAACATTTTTAAATGAAATATTTTATATCATTAGTTAATTGATTGAAAATAATTTCAAAATAAGAGATAATTTCAAAATTAAGTAAAGGTTTGAATTTATAAGACTATAATACCAAACAGCTGATAAGAGAACTTTAGCATATAAGCTATTGTTCTTTATTTTAAAATCTATTCCTATATAAAATTGGACCATATATCAAATTTTAAAATATTTGACATGAAAATTATTCACATTGTAATGAGAAGATACTGGAGATTACAATTTCTAAAGTGAATAGACCATATATCTTGACAATAATTAAAATTCTGTGTAAATATTGTTATGCAGTATTGTGAAATTCAAATAGAATGCAGTTTTTAAAAAGGGAAAGGAAATCAAATTGAACAAATATTATTAATGACAGCAAAAATTAACTGTACTTCAGATATTGAAAACAAGAAATTTTCTTCCAATTATTTGAAAAAATTATATATAAAAAAAGTGGTGTTTGGGATTTTCAAATTATGTTGGGGTAGTATTAGAGGTAATCCGAATGATATTGGACTGGCTTTTCCTGAGTTGCCATCTAATTGGGAGATAACTGACTAATGAAAGCCATTATGCAATAATGTATCATGATGTTTAGTTGCGTATGAAGTACTGTAGTTACATGTACTGTTGTAATTTCGATTAAACTGTTTAAGGTTTGAGTGGATCATACCTATATAGTATAAGGCAAATCTTACATTTTAAACGAGAATGCAAACTTAGTTGCTAGGGCAGATATGATGTGTTGTTAAGTTGCTTCATTTAGTACCATGTAAAGTGAATTGACCATTGATGAAAACATCCTTATATAGTCACATCTCGTTACAATGATCAGCTGGGTTGCAAGCAATTTCATTGTTATATTATATCACATTATATCACAAATAGATCAGGGCTATAAGAATCAAGCCTGAAAATCATAAAATTCAGAGTTTGAGTTTAAGTTTCCATCATCAGCCAATCAAAAACAACATTTCAATAGTAACATCATTTTTGATTGGTTAAAACAAATTGTCCAGCTCAAACTCAAGCTCAGTAGTTGTGTGATTTCCAGGCCAGGTCTAAAATGAGAGGTGTTCTCCTATAAAAGTGGTCTTTGAAGCTTGGTTTTACTGTAATCTTGATTTTTGTATGACATAAAATATTTTTTTCAGTGGTACAGTAAAACACGATTATCAGCTCTTCTTGTAGGTCACAAGAGAGGTATGGATTATCAGGAGGTTGGATAATTGAGTATGTTTTCATGTATATTATTAATGGGGGGGGGGCATGGTGTTGGTTCAGATGAGTCAACAGTTTAGAAAATGAAGGCTTGTATGTATTTGTATGTATGATGTCTATCTGTAATAGCTTTCTGACTCACTGGCATTATTGATGTCATGATATTAGTAGTACCAAAGGGTAACCTACACTTGAAGAAAAAGTATACATACTGTAAATGTATAGAATTTTCTTAGTGACAACTCTGAGAAGATAATGAACGCAATCGATATATTTATTGATGCAGTTTATTTTTTTAAATTAGATCATTTTTCCCCAAGGACAAAAAACTTGGCAGAGAAAATAGTAATGTATCTGTGTATGTTGGGATTATTTCAGAAAGTTTATAGCAGCTGTGAATGTAGACATTGCATCATTTGAAAAGGAGAAGGTATCTTGTTTTCTTTCTCACTTTAGCATATACCAAAGAAAGAAACTTGAGGTAGAGAAGATTGTGATGTGTCTGTGTATGCTGTTTTTTTCCCAAAAGTACATAGCAGCTATGAATGCAGACAATGCATCATTTGGTATTAACACTGAGATCTAAAACCAACAGCTTTTAGAAGCCATCACAATACCATTGATTATTTAACATATCATTGATTATTATTCCCATGCTTTAGTAGGGGATATTGTGATATCCTTAATCATCTATCAGTCTGTGCATCTGTCTATTACTACACATACTAAACTGCTGGGTAGAAATTTCATGAAAAACTTATAGTTTTGTTGCCCATGGGGAAACCATCTGCAGGAGGGGTGTCATCCTTAGCTGCCCCTGTGGTCCCTGGGAGAGGGTCAAAGGTTAGATATAAAAAAATTTGTATTACAATTGCATTTTCAAATATTTTTTGATCAAACTTTATATGTGGAGTCAAAGCAGGAAGACAAATTGCCATGCTTTTCTTTTGCATAGTCCAACCACCCCCACCTGTACTCTGCCCAATTTTCCAGCAGGTATTATTACCCCTACATGTGATGGATTTGGTATTATTACCCCTACGTGTGATGGATTTGGTATTATTACCCCTACAGGTGATGGATTTGGTATTATTACCCCTATGTGTGATGGGTTTGGTGTTATTACCCCTACATGTGATGGATTTGGCATTATTACCCCTATGTGTGATGGATTTTTTATTATGAACCTTATATGTGACAGGTTTGTATTATGATCCCTGAGACACAATCAGGGAATGGGGTGGGTTTGGGGGTGAGTATGGCTGGGGGTGGTTGGAATATGCAATAAAAAGTAGAGGGATTGGTCTTCCTTTTGTCAGAAAAATGGGGGTGAATATGGGTGGGGGTGGTTGGAATATGCAATAAAAAGTGGAAGGATTTGTCTTTATCAGGGGAATGGGGGTGAGGATGGGTGGGGTGGTTGGAATATGGAATAAAAAGTGGAGGAATTTGTCTTCCTCTGTCAGGGGAATAGGGGTGAGTATGTATGGGGGTGGTTGGAATATGTAATAAAAAGTGGAGGGTTTATCTTCCTTTGTAAAGGGAATGGGGGTGAGTATGGGTGGGGGTGGTTGGAATATGAATTAAAAAGTGGGGGGATTTGTGATGGCAAGCCGATTTAGTTGCTCTTGTTTTATTGCTGAGATAAGTGGGTTTTTTTCGGGCATATTTTTATTTCTCATCTTTGAAAGGAAGAATCGCATAGATGTCACCATCTGTCTGTTAGAAAATTGAAAACAGACAAAATTCTTTTTTCTCATGTTTTGGCAGTAATATGAAAGCTGAAAACTTTAACCTATTGATCTACTGTATATACTCTCTTATAAGTTGGATCCAACTGCAAACTGCATAGACCCAGATCTGCTGTTGCATAATGTGCTGGCAGATCAGGGTCTATGCAGTTTGTTATGAGTAATTAGTAAAACAAGCAACATAGACCCTGATCTGTCAGCGCATTTCATGATGGCAGATCAGGGTCTGTGTTGTTTGCAGTTATACCCAACAAATCAAATCAGTAATTGTTCTTCAGCCTTGTAACCTGTGATACTTTCCAATATCAGTTGCACCTACATGAATCATGCATTTTATGCCATAGAAATATTTACCCATGGCTTGAAATTGCTTCTGTCCTTTTGTCTACAAACAAAATGAATCCCTATAATTTTGTGTTGAATGAGTCAGTATGTCTAAAGGATACTTGAGAACAAAAATTCTCTTTGGTTTTAATAAAAAAAAAAAAATCAATTCCTATTTAAAAAATATTTCAGCATTTGTCCAGAAAAATCTCTGACACTATGAATACATATAACAAATTGAACTGGATCACAAACTGTAGAGATTTTAAATATAATACTTTTGTTGGGAATTTTTTTTTTATTACATGTTAATACTGGTGGAAATAGCCACGGTTCATTTGCTTTTGTAAGTGAGCCTAACATAACATGTATAGGTAAGGACATTGGGTTAAGAATAGGAGAAAGCATTACATGTATAGGTATGGACATTTGGTTAAGAATAGGAGAAAGCATCACATGTATAGGTATGGACATTGGGTTAAGAAGAGGAGAAAGCATCACATGTATAGGTATGGACATTGGGTTAAGAATAGGAGAAAGCATCACATGTATAGGTATGGACATTGGGTTAAGAATAGGAGAAAGCATCACATGTATAGGTATGTACATTGGGTTAAGAATAGGAGAAAGCATCACATGTATAGATATGGACATTGGGTTAAGAATAGGAGAAAGCATCACATGTATAGGTATGGACATTGGGTTAAGAATAGGAGAAAGCATCACATGTGTGTTTTTGTACAGATGTTTCAGAGATGCGCTTTACAATTTAAATAAAAAATATATGCTTTTATTGTTCACACAGCTGTGTTAATATGAGTGTTTTCTGTACACAAAATGTAAATGATTTTTCTATCATCATGTTACCTTAAGCCTTCAGAAAATTTTCTGTCTAATAAATATGCATATAGAGACAAAAATGTATATTTGTAATTTCAAGCTTTTCATGTGGAAGGATACGATAGCCTTTCCTTTTGGTGAAGGAAGACAGGCAACTATTGGAAAGGTTTTTTTTATGCCCACTAAAAGGCGGAGTGTATAATGTTATGACATCTGTCCATCCAATACCTGTTTCATTTTCACACAATAACTTTTATTTTGCACCATGTACTTTTACCAAACATTGTGGATGGGTTATACTTCAGGCAAGAAAGACACCTGTTGATGTTCAGTTCACTAGATAAAAATGGTCAACATTACAGTGATCAAAAATATAAAACTTCTTTTTGCACCAATAACTTAAGTTCTACACCACATGTCTTAACCAAACTTCATATTGTTTGCACTTGAAGCAATCAAGACACTTATAGATCTTGGAGTCAGTATGTCAAATGTCAACGTCATAGTAGCTGCAAATAGAAAATTAGTTATCAATTTTGAGGTCACTAGTCAAGCTTCAGTGACTGCAAATAGAAAATTAGTTTCCAGATAGTAACTTTAGTTCTGCACCAAATACTTCCCTAAACTTACCATATTGCATGTGCTTTAGACAAGAAAGACAATTATTGATTTATTTTCTTAAATTTGTTAAGAATACAAAAAAGAAAGAAAGAAAAATGGAATTTTCACAATAACTTAAGATCTACAATAACAACCTTGACCAAATGTGGTTGTAGTGAAGAGAGGAAAGACATATATTGCTTGTTTGGATCAAAAGGTCATAGCTGAAGGTCACTATGACAGGTATAAAACACTAATGGGTTCCACACACAAAAAATCTTAAATCATTTAAACTGTAAAAATATAATGTAGAAAGTATTGAGATTGGCGTATTTATACAAGTACAAAGTTTTATATCATCGATTGATGATTATTTCTTTAAAACCAGTTTAACTCAGACAAATGCTATTTAAGCTACACAATGTATGGTAATATACCTACTGTAGAGGGGAAATCCCTTGACAGAAAGGGAAGTAACTTCTGAAATACACAAGTTAGGAATTCCCAATATACATGACATCAGATGTTGGGCGAGTATATAATATACCGTTTACATTATTCTTGTTCTGATTTACAGTGAGCAGGAGGTCAGGTAAGTAATGGGAGTATTTTAAAACTTGGAATTATATAGACTTCAGTCTAAACGACATCATACAATGCTTGTTCTACCTTGCATTCTTTTGTGGTATGATAAATAAAATGTAAGGAAAAGAATATTATGAATTTCCTTCAGATGATCAAATTTACTAAAATCTTTATTTTGTTGTATTTCCCTTGCAAATATTTATTTTGATATACTTCCCTTGCTGCCATTCATTTTCATACTAATTGTATGTAAAACTTTCTCTTGATTTCAAACCAAGTGGTTAATCTTGATTTCAAGCGTAATGGTTAATCTTGATTTCAAACCAAGTGGTTAATCATTATTTCAAGCCAAATGGTTAATCTTGATTTCAAACCAAGTGGTTAATCTTGATTTCAAGCCTAATGGTTAATCTGATCAAAATTGTTTTGCTGTTCCTTAATGCATATTGTTTTACAATTAAATGTTGCAGCTTTTGTGACTTCCATAAAGCATCCATAGGTTGAAGCTCATTTATAAAACTGAAAATATATTCTCTCTTTTTTATGCTCGGCTGAGAGGTCAATTCTGATAAAGTTTTATCTTACTATTCCCTTTTGACCTAACCGACTGATCCGGTAGATACTCATACAACTGTTGAGTTTTCTTTGCATCCTTGTGTACCTATTACATGCAGCCTACATGCACTAATTGAAATCACTCTGATAAGTTCTCAGAACCAAAACGAAATCGACCAGGGTTGTATGACAAAGAAGCACCCAAATGAAGCGGGGACGTTTGTCTCTATCCCAGGCAACCTCCACTCATTTTTGCATGGAGGAGAGAAACAGCAACAACGTCAGTTTTGATTAGCAGGGTCAGTAAGAGCAAACTTTATACTTGCCAGGAAAATATTGACATATGACAACAATCTATCTGTCTGCCTAACCTAGGACCCTATATTCCCAATATTTAGAAGGGAGCCGTGGTGGCTCAGTAGTTATCGTGCCAGACTCACGACCGAAAGAGTGCGGGTTCGAATCCAACTATTGACCAGCCTGGGTCAGCTACTGTGGTGTGTCCTTGGGCAAGGTACTTTACTCCAATTGCCTCGGCACTAAATAACCTAGAGTACACAAGAGGACACTGCCTTTCAATGGGACACATTGTGATTTTTTTCAGATAAATTTTAGATTTCCTGATAATTTCATATCAATTAAATTTAATGTCTAATAAGGCACGGGTCCTCATTATTCTTATGATTATATTGTTTGATTGTTTGCTCCTTGCTCAATATTCGTTTTCAATCGCGAAAATGGTCACAAGCAGATATATTGGCGTGTGTATTTGGCATTGATGTAATCGACAGCGGTTATGTACGCTTGCTAATTATATGCCCATTACAAATGAAAAAATTGTCAGATCAATTAAAGATTTTATGGTAAATCCTTGTAATTACATGTCAGTATTTTAAAATGCCCAGGAACAATAAAAATGACCCAGGAGTGTTTTTGATACAGTTTTGTTACCTATTTGATGGTATTTGTTGCGGTGTATAAAACTAACTTAATTCATTGAGCATTTTAGAAAAAATTGGGCCCTTTTCCCTCTTCCATAAAGAGAAAAGTAAGCTATACATATTTTATCAGTTTAGTGGAGAATCTTGAAAATAATTACAGTATATTTTAGTAGTAAATACAAAGTCAGATTTAAGATAGCACATATGAAGTAGCTGTTTTAGAATGTAGTATTATAGGAATAGCAAAAATTTACACCAATCTAAAATAAATAGTATGCATGAAACAATTGAAAATCGTTGCAAATAGCTTAAAATAAACGTGCTCAAGGGCGATCCAGAAGCATCGAGGGAGGGAGGCATAAACAAGTAAGCGAGGGGTCTGTGGGACAGAACCCGCAATAGGAGCCCAGAGGGCGAATCTCCTGCATTTTAAATGTTTTCAGGGCATAATTTTAACTAACTGTAAGGAAAACTTGCACTATGAGACGTTGGGTGGGGGAGGGGGGAGTGGGCCGCAGGCTTCAACCCAGTTTCCCTAATCCGCATCTGGTGCCTATTTTAGACGATCGTACTGTTGGCTTGTTAATAACACCCGAAGACAAGTTGCTTTCATTCCATTTAAAATGACCGGCAAAGAGCAGTATTAAATACATCTTTGCTACGATATTGACAGTCCAGCTGCTTACACAAATAACAACCTATTATAGGAAAAAACATAAATAAAAAAACAAACGCTGATCTGAAAGAAATTAATTGAACAATCAATTACACATTACACAAGCAAGCGAAAAACAAATTGACACAGCACGGTATATGTTTGTAACGTGGATGGCTGGTGGCAGGCAGACAGTGTTGATATGCAAACATAGGAACAAAACAACAGTTGATACAAATACATTTTGACAGTGATAGATATTTTCTCAAACAAAAAATGCTAAGGCTGAACCAAATTAAAACAAAAAAGGGAGATGACATGCACGATGCTATTATATAAACACTCGAAGAGAGAAAGCGTGAAAAGATACAATTGTATGAAAGAAAAGAGTTTTACAACAGGAAAGTTAAGGATTTGCTGGAAATGGAAAACATTTAATACTTTTCAACTTACTCAAACAGAAAATCATATCTAGTGGAAAGGTTTAACGGAACCTTAAGGACTAAAATGTGGAAATAATTTACTCAAAATGAAACTAAAAAATTACTTTTAATCAAATTTAATTGAGGGATGCATAAACACTCATCATAGATCAATTAACATGACTCGGGTTGAAGCAAGCAAGGAAGAAAACATCAAATGCATGGATAAACCTATTTGGTTACTTTACAATTGATATTTTCTAACACTTAAATTTAAAATTGGTGAAGCAGAATTTTAAAATACAAAACGACGTTTGAACAGGCACGCTATCTTGACTTTAAGGAGTAAATATAGTAAATATTTAAAATCAGGCAAGTTATTTTAGGTGATCCAGTCTTTTACAAACCGGACGACTTAAATGGAGAGGATATAGAGGACATGTACGAACAACAGTCATCTTTATATGACAAACAAGACGACATATGCATCGTTTAAAAGATCAAGAAGACCAAAATAATGTACTGTATAATGTATGTACTCGTGAAATGAAAAGGATATGATGACTTGTTTAAAGTATTGTTGTGTTGACCTAACTTAAGCTATATAACACAGAAATGTTTAATATACCAATGATATGGGAACGCATTTGCTGCACCAATTAGACAGATGCAAACTAAGACAAGAACATGTAGGTCTACATAGTCGATTTTATTTACTTCCTGTATTGTGTAATTGACTGGTTCATGCGGAAAACATCTGTTTTATTGGTTGATTCAGCTTATTGAAAATAATTTTTGAAGATAGACTGAGCGTTTATTGGAATTTTAAAATTTCTTTTTGAACCGATGCAGTTAAGAATGATTATCGGTTATCGTATTGGCGTGTAATATCGATCTATATCGGCTTATCCAATACACTACCTTTCCTCTAACAAGCAACCAACGGTTTCTACACAGTGTTAATATATATTGAAAGCTCTTGTAAAAACACAGCAAAAACGTTCAGACCAATGAAATGTTATATCGCAATTTTAAAGACTTATGATCTCTGCGATGATTTCAGAAGAAATCTAAGAAAAAACATGTACAACTTCTACGTACTAACCTATCTAATTAACAATCAACTTACTTAGGAAATTACCTTTTTAAAAGAAAGTTTTTGCTGAGATTATATCTTAAGCGTTTTTATCAAGGTTTAGAACTATTTAATAATTTAAAATCTTAAAATAATACTAAGCAAGTTAAATCGTCTACCAAGTTTTATACACTTTATGAGGACTTGTCAGACAATCGTAACTGAAAGATTAGGGGGAAGTGGTAAAGAAAATTGACAGTTACCGCAAATAAAGCTAAATAAACATAGTAAATCACTTGCAAAGGAATTTTTAATAACGGGTCAGTCTTCTATTTCAAACACATTCTCTTTCATTGCCGACTCTGAATATATATAAACGATTGTAAATTAAATACTCAGTAGTTACAGTTTATATATATATATATATATATATATATATATATATATATATATATATATATATATATATATATATATATATATATATATATAAACTTGGTATCAATCCTATGCTACAGCGTATGTTGCATGATCGAAAGATTCGAAATTTTCAAGATACCATCAGTACTAGAAAAAATTTCAAAAATATTTCTTAAGGCATACGCATACAAACTAAAACACTGCATGTCAAATTCAATATGTAATCCAAAATGTTATCGAGAAAGTAAAATATACTCAAAATCCCGATACTCTAGACATGGATGGTACCTATGACGCGGAGTGGACATTTGGAGACGAGCTAAGTATTTACTCATGATTATTATGTGCTTTTTTTATTTGTGATGAAAACCATTCAATACTGGTTAACATTTATCAAAGACTAAGAAAAGGTGACTGGAATAGACGATCATAGGTTAAAAAATCAGAGAACTGAGCGTTCTTTTGAATCTTCTTGTACAAATGTATGCCACATAATTCAAGTGTTTTGTGCACGAGAGCTACACGTACGAAAGCGGAAAACTTTGTCCATGAAAAGTTTTCCATAACATACTAATTATATAACAGATACCAAATTTCCGTTATGGGTGGAGATACCAAATTGAATAATGAAGGTAGACTTATTACGGTTAAAGTGACTGATTTGTGTTTACGACTTATGCGAGGGCAAATATTTTTAAAATTTAATCTCAAATATCAACTATATAATGCAAATTAAGAAAAATCTTTCGACAGGTTCATTGATGTCCAATGCAATACCAAGTAATTTACATTTTTTCTTGGACTCCACCTGGGCATGTATTTCCAACCATGATATGAAACAGTATGTTTTTGAAATAATTACCTAGTCAGTGAAAATCCAAAATTAAGGCAAATGTAGGCAAAGTCGGAAACTGTAAAGTTATAAATTAATGTTGTTCTTTCTTTCATGAATCTACGACTGATATGGAATCGGTTCTTCGTAAGGTCGAGCTTGATATTTATTACTCATGCATAGCGTGGATTTGCCTGCCGTATCATAGTTTCCATTTCGTAGCACGACGGGCGACATGTTCGCGCTTTTCTTTCATACCAGCTGTAGTATGCACCGTGCATCAAACCCGGTAAAGGATTCAAAAACTTTGCATTAACATATATGGTTTACTCGGTCAATAACATATATGGTTTACTCGGTCAATAACATATATGGTTTACTCGGTCAATAACATATATGGTTTACTCGGTCAATAACAAAACCAAGATGCAACAACTTGGCCTTGATTTATTCACAACAGAAAGCTCGAGAACCGACTAGAACTCATGATCAGCAACATACTAATTTCAAAGTAACATAATTCAATTGTCTTCTTGTGACCAACATGGAAGAGTTTTTTTTTATACCATGTCCAATATAAATCTTGGTCTCCTCCGAGAAGGAAATTAAAAGGCCTGTTGTCCCATGCCATAACAGCCACGAAAGGTAAAGTTGTCTACTATTGAATTTTTTAAAATATAAATTCTAGAATAAGTTATGTCAATCATAATACCAATATCATCAGGTACTCTAGTTGAAACTTACCGTGTAAACCCGCGTATAAGTTTTGTTTAAATGCAAACAACATAAACCTTGATCTGCCGTCGCATAATGCGCCGGCAGATCATGGTCTATGTTGTTTGTTCTACTGATTAGTCCTTACAAACTGCATAGACCCAGATCTACAGGCGCATTATGCGACGGCATATCTGGGTCTATGCAGTTTGCAGTTGGTGTACAGCAATTTATTTGACATCCATTGCACAAAAAATTCATATTTATCAACTTATACAACTTTTAAAGATGAAAATGCGAGAGGATTGACCATGTCATACTCTTTTATAGTGTACTGTGTAGGACACTACGCTTTAAAGCATCTAATTGATACTACTCATTTAATAACAAAAATTTGAAACATGGCGTGTGGATGACCTTTGAACTCTTTCAGTTTGGTGATTTTTGTATCGATATCTCATCCTTGCTTCGTTATAGTCTCATATGTTTTCCAGATTTTTTCAAAGTTCCTTGCTATTTATTTTCACGATTCTTGCATGTACTTCTTGCAATATTGTGATATGAACATTTTATTTAGAGCCCAGAAGCTGTTAGGGCACAAATGAAGGACGTAGAACAGTACGATTTACGCAAGGACAAATGGAAGGTTGTTGAAATGACAAGTCTTTTTTTTTTTATTCAAAGCCTATGGATTCCTTCCCCTGATGAAAAGCGAAGAACAAGGAAAGAAACTTTGATATAGCTTTTTATGAATAGTATCCAGTGAAGAAGATTTAGTTTCAACTGATATAGTGAGGTGGATAAAAAGAATCTGATTTAAAAACAATTTGATCTAAATTGTGTTTTGAAGGTAAATGCATGGTAACAACAAAAAAAAAAAGACATACAAGAAAAATAAGACATACACTATATCCATGTATGGTGAAGTTACATGTCAACTAGATGAAGTATGTATGACTGCTAAGAGACAGATATATAGATTGATAAAATGGGAATAAGTAGAGCCTTTGATTGATTGATTGACTATTTTACAATTAATATACATGCACCACAAGGAAGTAATTTCTAATTTGTAGAAATGTGGACTGTCCCAGTCTCCAAAGCCCTAACGCCGTTGTACTGCCATCTCTAAGACATGTTTCTATAAAGCTGACTCTTTCACATTCTCGTTTGTCAGTATGCACGTAAAGGCAATAAATTTCACTTGTTTTTATAACAAAAGGGTAAACTCTCACTTCAAGTGAACGTCATTCAATAACGCTTCAAATTCGATTGCACTCTATATTTCGTCTTGCTGTTAGTTATGTACCACGTATCATTTATCTGTAGGTCGTTCTCTTTTCCATCATATGCCCACTTGATGTTTTTATTTACGCGAAGCGCTCACGTTTCTTAATTTTAACATTAATATATATATTTCTAGCAATGCCCAAATCTGTCAAGTTTCATATGGAAATTTTTGCTCTTTGAAACGTATGAACCAGACAGAGTGAATAAACTGATGGAAACAAAGGAGATGGACGTTATGAATATGGAGAAACCGACGACTGCCGGTCCGTGAACGACAGTTTATAATGATCGAAGCATGCAATTACGTTCACATCTTTGTATGTATTTATTACAGCATTATCTGAAAGATTCGTATACGACACTATGTGGCCATTAACCCACAATGGAGGATGCTGTCGTGGCAACCTGCAGTGCGACGAGAACAAACTGGTCCGATGTCGTGGCGGCCCGTCCAGTCTCGGCAATCGGGTTAATAGAGATGTAGTCTGACTCGGAGTGCTACGAGACAAATGTAATAAACAGAAGAAAAGAAATTATAATACTCTGCTACATAAAAGACAGTTCTCCAATTACCACCTCACTACGTAAAACACACACACACACACACACACACACACACACACACACACACACACACACACTGGAGTGTTAAATGGAGGTTATGTCAAGGGCCAAGAGCCTTCAATGTTGAAACTGGACCTGGGCCTTACATCTGAATATTCGACCAGACGGCTTTTAAAATCGAGCATCCTTCCACAGACATCGAATTGACAATTTCCAAATTGCAGTGTTTCAACGAATCTTTTCTTTTGCTCTGTTTGCTGAGACGAACGGAGAGTCTGTTTTTGGCAAGAACACGTATTAAATGAGTATTTTGGAATCTTTGGAAAACATTTTCATAATGCCATCGGCCAATAAAGTTCTATAAATATTTAGTGAACATATTAAAAAAGTAACCATGATCATTTTTAGTACACATAAACTACACTCTGGAGACGATTTGAAAACGTGTACCTGCGCTTTGGCAATGAAAGCAACCAAGCTGTTGCCATTGACAGCGTTAGCAGCGACTGCAATAGCCCCGTTGTGACCTATTGTCTTTTGAAAATGATGCCAGATCAAGCGCCTGTTGAATTCTTTGGGAATACCTAAAAAGAAAGAAAGAAAGTAAGAAAAAAAAGAGCGCAGGGACACACACACACACACACACACACACACACACACACATATATATATATATATATATATATATATATATATATATATATATATATATATATATATATATGAAATAAAATAAAATATAATATAATTATATTGCATTAGTTTATTCCGAATCACAGTATGACATCGATTAGGGCCAATACGACAGGTTTACATATTATGAATCGAAGATATTAGGAGTCACGGTAGCTTGGTAGAGCGTTTGACTCTCTGTACATGGGTCATGGGTTCAATACCCGCCCAGGCCAGTCCAGGTTGGCTTCATCGGTGTGTTTTAGCTCCCGTTTCTTCGGCACGATATAGTCAATAATGTGTTAAAAGTACCGTTAAGGCCACAAAATGAAACAAAAGTGAATCAAAGATAGCGAATTTGAGGCTTTCATGTTGTTTTATCAAAAGCGTCAAGCGACGGTCGTGAGGACTGGTTAAGACGGTTGCTTGTACTAAAGAGAAATAGATTCCTAGCCATTCCCTCCTACTTACACGCCAAATCCACACCTTTTCCATGTTAAGATAAAAGGGCATGTATGAGTACTGGTTAGTAAAGTCGAGCATAATTGTCTCCAATTTTTGCACGCTTCTTTGTGGCTACATGCTATATGCGATACATGATTGTTTATTGTCTCGTTGTTTGATAATCGGCATAATTGGCTGTTAGACTTATTATTTTGTTGTTTTCTGGCTCATCCTACTATAACATATGGCATAAATTTGCCCAAGTCTTTATCGTGAACTTGTAAATTACATACCCAACAGTACAGCGTCACCTCCTCCATATACCCCCACATGCTGGCCATTGATGGTAATGTTGTCTCTATTCTCTATGGACGAAGTACACGACTGGGCCACAAACACTTGTCCATTTGCCCCAACAGCAATATCAATTCCAGATATCGAATTCCCGTTATTATTGCTGAGCCTGCGATGAAAAATTTTGCGAAATTTTATCACATACAAGCCATATAAACAAAGAAATATGGTTGGCCGTTTTATGTCATGCGTGGAAAAAGCAAATATTAAAGTGTAGCAAATATTTAAAATCTTGAAGAGATAACAAAATTATCAGTGCTACATGAGCTCCTACATTGTTCGTGTTTTCACAACACATGCAAAAGCGATTTTAAGTGTAGAAGATTTATATAAGAAAATAAAATTGAAATAAGCATGAATGAACACTGAAAAAAACGTAAATGAACTCTTAATGCGGTGTGTATTACAAAAAACATAAATGAACTCTTAATGAGGTGTGTATTACAAAAAAAAAAAAAGAATTATAAACCAAAAGAAGCACAATGCCATATCAAGGTTTTTTTTCGTGGACGTAATATTTTGCAATTTCGTTCAAAAGGAGCAATTTAAACTTTTGGCGAATGCTATTTTAGCGATTACAAAATATTGGGATATTTTAAAATACATGTATAGGGTAATGAATTTGAGAGGAATTATTTTTGCGATCTCATTCGGAGACCGCTAAATGACTAAAATTTATCAACCCCCAAATCGGCAAAATTTCTCAACCCCTGAAAATACCGGTTATACGGTAATCAGTAAAAAAAAAAAACAGTGATGAAACAAAAGTCTCCTGGTTTCATTAATTTTATAACAGCCAGTATTCTAACCAGATATGTGTATATATCAAATCTTTGCATCAGACCCGCAAAAACTCTTTGGTACGAAGCTGGGTTTTGGTGTGAAACCTTTTCACACAACAAAAGACTGCAATAACTCAGTGATTTAGTTCAATGGAAATAATTTCCGAAGTCTTAAGGGTAGATACAAGTTTGAGGAGTGTTGGAGGTTGTACATATTTTGAGAAGTGTTAGATATTTGACATATCTGGAGTAGTGTTGTAGAGTAGACGTAGTTTAAGGAGTGTCAGAAGTTGGAAATATTTTGAGGGTATCAGAGGCTGGCCATGGCTTGAGGAGTGTCAGAGGATAGCCCTAGGTTAAAGAATGTACAAGTTTTGATATGGATTGAGTGCTGTCAGAGATTGCGAAGAAGCTTGAGGGGTGTGAGACGTTTGACACAGTTGGACGTGTTCTAGCTCTGAGCTAGGAGACATCTTCAGGTGTGTCGGATAGTGGACTTAGTTAAAGAAGTGTCATTAGATGGGCATAGTTTGAGTAGTGTTAGAGGATGAGCGTAGAGTGAGGAGTGTTAAAGGATGAACATAGTTTGAGGAATGTCGGAGGGTGGACATAATTTGAGAAGTGTATGAAATTGGACATTTCTAACGGTTGGTAGATACTAGATATCGGACTAAGTTGAAGTATTGTTGTAGTCACATAAATGATGTTGCTGACGTAGTCTGTAAAAGCTACGTGAATGCGCTCTCATTTCTTAATTATCTGGAAATATGATTGCCAGGAAAGAAATGCTAATATAATTCCAAAATATATACATATATCGCCAGTAAACATATCCTGGAAAATCTAAATATTCGAAATATGTACAAAACCATTGCTTTGCATCTGTATAAGTTAATCAAATCTTTCTACTGCTTTTTGACACTTCGTTTACGTTGGAAACACTTTAGAGAATGTTGAACTTCTCCAGCAAATCCAAATGGGATGATTGTTCGGCACATTCACGAGGTAAATACATGGTAGAAATGATATAAAAAACAATGACTAATGGGATTTTTAAACAATTTCTTTTCAAGGAGCGACCAAGTAGTATATCAATCGATGTCGTACCTTGCAACGAAGAATTCTCCTTCCTCTACCGAGCCGTCTTTGGGATTGATACGTGCCAAAAAGTTGATGGAATGCGCCCCATGCATACCCCACGTGTCTGTGTACATGTCATAATGTGGCTTCTGAGAGTCAGGCATTACTGCTAGCCTGAAAGTTTTAATAGAAAAATTATATTACTGGCGACGTATACTCTGGTAAACACACGAATGCACAAGCATGTACCTCATAACAATTTATGCATTAAGTCATGTAATATCGCGTAGTCCAACTTTCGAACAGCGTACACTGCTATCACGTAGGTATTGTCCCTTTTCCTTTGTATGGGTATTTTCAGAATAAAAGCATTTGACGACGTTCCTTAAAAATCTAGAGATTCGGAGAAAATAGAAAATCCACCGAGAATAATTGTGTGATTGCTTCGTTGTGATTTGAGATATCTTAGTTTTCTTTAAATGTCTTTTGTAAAGAAAAAGAAAAAAAAAAAAAAAAAAAGCGACAATTTCTTCATCCACGAAAAACGAAAAAATATATTTCTAGCTTAAAAGATAGATGAGGAATATTTTCAAATTTCCGTATCATTGTTATAGTTAATGCAACGTTAAAAATGTATGAAATAATTTCAGTGAGAGCTACATCGGAAGCACATTTAGTTATGGTGCTAATCAAGGGATATATTTTTGTTAGGATACATAACCCCCCTTCAAATCACATCAAATGCTTAATACGTTATGCTCAGATGAATATAAGGTTATTTCAGTACCCCTGTAAACTTTCATTATTATTTCTGATGGCAAGTGGATCGTATCTAAATATGCTATTTCCGCCATCAGTGTAGCCAGACATGTACAATTTGTTGTCTACGTCATCATAATAGAGATGCTGAGCCCGGCTATCCGCCATATTGTCGGTCACATAGTCCTCGTTCCCTGTAAGAGTAAGATATATTTAGTTTAACTCTGCAGTTTCATAAATTGCATGGCGATAATTTTGTTATTTAATGGATATTCAATTTTGGAATATAACAAATCTACGATGGCGAGCGAGCTCTTATGTTAACCCATATCAATTCACAAACCATTGTGTATGCTTTGAAAAATGTATTTAACCGAAAGTTTTCCCAAGCACTCCCTAGGTGACGCTCTAGTTTCTATTAGAATGCCACTGCCAGCACAAGCGGATATCTGCAACTTCCTTGTTGAAACGTCTGTTCTTGTTTTACCTCATTATTCAAAGATTTAAAAAAAAAAAAAAAAAAAATAAATAAATAACCCGGAGCTCACACAGTCTGTGCAGTTTGGAAATTTGTCGTGAAATCGGAACAGAGTTGAGCGTTGGAAAAAAGCCAAAGACTACTAACGAAATAGGCTGATTCCGATTTCCGATTTGTTATCTTTCACGAAGCAATATTATATAACATGCTACAAGTCAGTCATAAGGTTTGGATTAAACAAATAAGTATTTTGGGCATACAAAAATAGACTAAATTGAAACAAATTAATAAAACAAATAAAAGCAAAATATAACGCAGTGCACAAGCTAAGAACGCTCATGCGTTGCATTGCGACACATTTTCATAGTGTTACACGCGATGTCAGTCAGCTTAGATATGACGTCAAGAGAATCCAGTCAGCTTAGATATGACGTCAAGAGAATCCAGTCAGCTTAGATATGACGTCAAGAGAATCCAGTCAGCTTAGATATGACGTCAAGAGAATCCAGTCAGCTTAGATATGACGTCAAGAGAATCCAGTCAGCTTACACTTTTCCTATTTTATACTGTGTTTGAGCTGTGAATGTGACACATAAAGGATCGTACACGGGAGTATCTTTCACATGAAATTTATAGGACGAGTTGTATAATTTATATTTTTATCAGAGTTAAAGAAGACGCTGATACATGATTACAAAGTTATCCAACCAACTGTACTCAAACTAATATGTGCTCTGAAAAACAGAGATAAATAGGTTATTCAAGATAGAAATCTGAGACTTTACATGTAGCTAAATTTAATATGAAAAACATACACAGAGATGTCTTATTTAATCAACAAAAATGTTTACAATCCCACGTAGAACTGAAGAAAAAAAATCCCACATAGAACTGAAGAAAAAAAATCCCACATAGAACTGAAGAAAAAAAAAATCCCACATAGAACTTAAGAGGAAAAAATCTCACATTGAATTGAAGAAATAAAATCCCAGATAGAACTGACGAAACAAATCCCACATAGAACTGAAGAAAACAAATCATAAAAAAGCTAACAATGATTTCGAGAAAGACGTTTTGAAATTGATCAATAACGCTGTATTCGGTAAACAAATGGAACATCTCAGAAATAGAACAACCGTGAAAAAATGTACCGATGTAAATAAAATTTCAAAATGCCAGAAATATTTATAATTTGCCAGGAGAACACATATTGACGATTACTTAGTAGTAAGTTAGTTTGAAAAAGAAGAAAATAAAATGAACAAAACCAATTTAGAGTGGATTTACAGTGTTAAAGTTAAGCATTTGCTTGATATATGAATTATATTACAATAAAATGTAAACATATACAGTGATAGAATGAGACTGCCCGTGACTCATAGATTTGTTGTGAATAAATGTTGAGACAAAGCACTTTTACAATAACATTGAAGACAGCGTCAAGTTATATGACACTAGTGACCATCCAAAGATAACATATCTGGTTTACCACAAACGAATAAGAAAGGTCCTGGACTTTTCGAAATGACTTAAACGCTGTAACTATTACAGGCTTTTATGGGCTAAAGTAAGAACTTTATCAATTTATAAACGGCAAATACGAAAATTAAGTTTGTAAAGGAATAAAGCAAATGTGCGATTAAAACAATTTTAAAATTCCAAATTTAGAAAGATTGCTTATTTAACGACAGTGAAAATTGCCAGGAAAAAAATGTACTCGGGTCATACAATCATGAGGTATTCACCAGCAAAATGCATAATGTAACATTGTTTGTGCATGACAAGCGTTTTTTTTTTTTTTTTTTTGCTTCAAAACCACATAAACCTATAGATATAAACTGAAGTACTAGTCAAAATGGAAGTTACAACATATGTAGAAAAGTCACTTGACGAATATAACAAAAATCAAAACTATTGTAGGGAGCTCCAGAGACAAGAAAGGAAAGAGTATCGCAAAGCAAACAAAAACAGAGAAAAACAATACAGAAGACAATGCTATACAAATTATAGTGAAATTGAGATACAAACTGTCAGAGACTACCAATAGAAAAACAAAAGGTCAGCGTGTCCGCTGCTGTATTGCTTGAAAATATTAGTAGACGTTTGGCTCTGACCCTTGAGCGTCTACTTTCCTTTTTTTAAATGTTTACATAGCAATAAATAAGACTCTGTACCCCTGTAAAAAGAATCCTGAACATCTACATTCTATTTTCTGTTCTCATCAATCTGTTTTTCTTGATCTGAAATGTTGTTAGCTCTTTCAGTACCACTCAACTTGTTCTCTCCGTGTCTTGATATCTTTAAATTATTATTCCCCAAATTATTACTAACTTGAGTATCATGACGACTGTGCATAAACCGACAAGAAGCTGCATTAGTTGATATAACAGTTTTGCGTAAATTTGTGATATGGTTATTATTAAGGTTTAAGTAACTCCTAATTATTTGTCCCGTGTAAAATCGTTTTCTCTTTTTTTTTTTTTGTTTCAATATTTAAAGATAAACCGAACTCGCTTGAACATCCAAGAGATATTCTGTCATGGTATTATTTATCTGGGCTGAAAAAAAGTTACAGACATACTGTGAAAAGTTTGCACTTTCTATCTTCATCTTTGATGCTGATATTCCATCTGTTAATTGTACCCATCTGTAATTGCTTGCAATGATTATTGACATTGTATAAAACAATGTCTCCTTTAAACGTAAAATTTTTTTTACAAAAAATTAAAAAATGAGTCATTTTCGGTGTTATTGATCTGATCCAGGAAAATATATGAAGATTTAGGTTTCAAAAGTCCACACACTGTATCAGATTCAGTACATGTGTGTATAGATCTCTGCCGATTCAATCCTGACAGTTTTGAGCTGTATTTGGTTATGTACACCGTGTCATTATTACTCGGAGTGACAAGAATTTTAGAGTTGTGTTTCAATCATTCAACATCAATACTTTCTTCGTTAGCACAAGTTGCAATCATTTCTTTTATGGCTTTTCAATGTACATTCCAAGACTGTAAAAATCATAAGTATTTTAAAACAGTCCTTGTTCCTTTTTGACATTAATGTAGTAAAAACTATTGTTCTCAGTCGGTTGGAAATATTGTGATAACCTTCAACAAAATCTAGTCTTTATAATGAAATGGAAAGTTTATCAATTAACAATTGGATTGATATAATAGATTTCTTTATCAATTAGACCATCGCCATATGTGAGGTCTTTCTTCGAAAGATCGTCGATTGTAATGAGCTCTCCATTTGTAATGGCATTTAAACAGCCAATAATTGTTAAATTTGTGTCCTTGCTCAGAGAGCGTTCTTCCTTCAGAACACTTCACCAGCGGTGATGGTTTTATGCCTTCTTTGTTGTTATCGTTGTAGATATTCTGTTCGCTGTAAGTAGTTGTTGCATTGACAAAAGTTGACCACAGCAAATGCATATATGTATGTATGTATGTATGTATGTATGTATGTATGTATGTATGTATGTATGTATGTATGTATGTATGTATGTATGTATGTATGTATGTATGTATGTATGTATGTATGTATGTATGTATGTATGTATGTATGTATGTATGTATTGTTACGACCCTATGGTATGAACAAACGTAACATAAAGAAAGTGAAGCCAACAATGTTTGTAAAAATCAACAAACAATTTGTTCTAAATAATTAATGTGAAAATCAAAATACACTTACAGATCGTGTATTATAATCCAAATAATCCAACAATTATTAGTGTCCAAATCACAAGTCCTGTATATATAGAAACTATAAAATGTTCTAACTGAATGAATGTTCCAAGTTAATGAATATTCCAAATGAATCTTCGTCATGAACGAATGTTCCGAAAGAATGATGGTTCCGAATGAATTAGTCTATAATGTTCCGATAGATGATGGTTCCGAATGGATGAGTCTGTAATGTTCCGATGTATCAACGATAATGTCAGATCATCTTTAAGAATATTCAGAGGCATCTGAGAAAGTAATAAATATAACTCCAGGTAGCCCTGATGAATGGTCCGATAAATAATTCCTTTCGAATTATCTATACAGCATGGCATTACAGCAGCATTACAGGATTCCAGCTCGGCTATTTTTTCAAACGATCTGATGATTCCAAAGCTGATCATAAAAAAGCAGTTCTTTTCAACTCAAGATCTAAAATGGAATGGAATTAATTCATATTTCCAGGTCTTTTATGCATCTTGCAAATGGCACATTTCTCAACAGGAAACGTGTCATATTACGAATTAGAATGCAATACTAAATGCGTCTATTTCATGGAAAATTACTCCAGGTACAGTAAACAGCTCTGACCTTAAACAAAAGGTCAGTAAACATGTTGTTATTTGATTAATAGTACAACTAAACCCAACTTAAATATGACTCTCTATTTGACACAATTTTAAAGTAGAGTCATAGGCCAAAAGTTTAAGCACATTATAGATTCCATATACATAATTCCGTAACAGTATCTATGTATTATGTATGTATGCATGTATGTATATGGGGTTAACGGCATTTCAGTACAATCCTGGTTATGTAGCACTTAGTAAGTTTAGGCATCCACCCAAAGGCATACACAAAAAAAAGGGGGGGGGGGGGAAATGGTAAAATCGTTAAAATTCAAAGTCAAATTGTTTATCTCAATCTAACTCTTTAAAAAAGTTCAAGGAGTTCTAAGCATGAAATCATCACTTGATGTATACCAGGTCAAGAAAAGATTACCAATTAAATAAGACAATCTTTTTCTGCATGGGCTTTTAAAATTTCGAGAAATTCAAAGTCCATTGCTGTCAATCTATCAACTACTTTGAAAATTGCTGGACCAGTAGTACTTGAATATTTCACAAAAAGTTTTAAATAACTACTAGACCATCCAGATTATAAAGACAATTGCTAGTGCAACACACCAACCTACTCGTATAGGTATATCGATATTCTCTGACACGATAAGACCAGGGGGATATTATCTTACAAAAATCAGTATTTACTGGCGTAGCCTACTATCATACTCTCTGCAATTTTACTAAACGAAAAGGAAATCATAAAATCACCAAACCTAACTAAAGCAAATCATCATGCAGAGCATGTGTAACGAAGGCATTATTACTGGCGCAGTTGTTTTGCCTTGAGTGTTATGCAGCGAACACCAAATGTCATTATACAGGTAAAGCCTATATCCATTTCTACAGTATCAGTAACTGACACCACTTCGTCTAGGCGTATAGTGTGGGATAACAGTTCTAAAAATGTGCGGTTCAAGTCTTTGCTGAGGTGCAATTTTTATATATAATTGGGACCCACCTCGTTGTCTATAAAGGCTACTAAATGCTACAAAACAGACCAAAATTAAAACAAAATTTTGCGATAACAATATATAAACTCCGCGATTAGGAAACAGTTTAAAATGTGCGCACAAAATACAACGTCTTTTTTGAGAAATTTATATTTAAATGCATGAACCGCTCTAGAAAGTTAGAAAGACTCGAGCTAGGAGCTGGTCTTGTGTGGGGTTTATGCATAAGAGCTGCGTGCCGCAATTGTAAAACAGAAAGAAAGGGAGGTTGATACAATTTAGCTAATGTTGCAATGTGAACGCAAATGTAGCACCTTAGAGAGTCAGAAAGACTCTAAGGAATGGCTGGTGTAATGTACAGCTTACGCATAAAGAGCCAGGTGACACGATGGCAACAAAACAAGAAAAGGTCCTAACATTATTGATAATTTACGGAGCACAAATTCTGTTGAGGGCATAGATAAAAAGATGCAGTAAGAAACTGGCCTCCCCTGGTAAGTGGTACAGTTCCAATACAACCACCCCCACAGGCAGAATTTATAAACAACGAGTTTATCAAAATGAAGACTTCTATATCAAACAAGTGACAAAACAACTGCAATCCCCTTTATTACATTTTCTAACTTCATACTTAGAGAGTCATGTAGGAAAAATATCATTGAATAGATTTTATGCGGGTAGTAACCAAGATTTGTATGAATTTTTCAACCAACATTGAACCATATTAAAAGAAAATTATCATTCGAAAAATTCTGCAATTTTATTCTGTGAAAGCTGAATTAGACTTAACGATAAGACGTATGCAACAACCCATTCAAGAAGGTGAACAAGCTGAATATTGACCACTGAACAAGTTTAAAATATATAGAACAGAGGAAAATAATAATGTCATTGAAAGTTTATTCGAAATGTTGCATAGCAAATGGAAAGCGAACGTGCAGGATGGATGTTTTACAGGATTGAACATTTAACATTGCAGGTACATTGATATCAACTGTCCAGAGAAAACTCATACAAAGAATTAACTCAATGGTTAGAAACAAAAGAAATTTGTATCAATGTGAAACATAAAGAATGAAGGTGTTTCTTTCATTCTGTGGCATCTGTATTAAAAATACTAAGTGTTCATGTAGATAGACCAACAAAATACAATTTAAATGGATACAGCAATTGCTTTGATAGATGTCCTGTAAAAAGAGAGGACATTTGGAAACTTGAACATTAATTTTATATATCCGTAAATATGCATGAAATATTGGAATGGAGAGACAGTAGAAGAAGGCTCAGATGTGCAAGGCACGGGCACACAGGTCGTATCTAGTTGTATTTTATCCTGATTGCGAATAGTTATGTATTTATCGTACGTTGCGTTTTATTGTGCTAGAATAAAGGTTGTGCTACGCACACGCCATTTTGTTATATGTTTAATACAAGTTTTGCTTCCTTTGATACAACATATTAAATACAATAGAGATACTAATACCCATCACAATTGGAATAAATATATATTCGTATGTTACCTGTTCATCAGAAGTTGATAGAAATCATTCAGTATTGCTTGTCATGGTTTCAAGTTTTACCTTATCTTCTGGATACATAAGTTTATCCGGGTAATAAGATGCATCAGAATGAGAAGATACATATTGAGCAAAAGCATAATCCACGTTGTTCAAGTACTGAGTCGTCAAACCTTGTTCTCTAAATCTTTCATTCATGTAATCAAGGGTCGTGGCTCTGTTTTCGTTGAACTCTGCAGTTCCTCTCTGTACGTCTTCAAGAACATGATGATGATTAATTATATCCTTTTCAGATTCATCAAGCTCAAATAAATTTAGCAGAAGATTCTTTCCTGAATACTCTAGACCGTAAGCAACTGCTCCTTCAATAATTACTCGTGCTGCTCGATATATTGCGCTCGAAACAACGCAATAAAGACTTGCCGAAGGCACACTTTTTCAATACACTTTATTATTTATTTAAAAAAAATCATTACAAATTTTAATACTACTGCCAGTCTTTATTTTACATCCTGAGGAAATGTCTGCTTCTTTGTGTTTTGATCTAGTTATTTAAACATCGTTCTCTTCTAGGTAGTATGTACGTGATTCTTTTTCAGATTCTTTTTAAAAGATCTCATGAGTGAGCAATACGTTGGTTATGTAACTCTGATCCAATGTAAAAATTAAATGGAAAAGTCAAAAACTCTTGTACGCTCAATATACGAATTGATAAATACTGTGTATAGGGTTCAATTTTTAAAATATTTTTAAATGACATATTGTTGTGAAGCATCTATTGTGTGTAAATTGGACTCACTACAACATGCCGGAGCATAATCAAATCCCAAACTGCCAACTAATGATTAGAGTTTAGTTTCAGACTCAAAAATGTACAAAAACCCTAACTTTGTTGTGTAACTCATAGTAGTACAGTGGAGCGTATATAACTCTTTAGCAGTGCAAACTACATATCTTAAATCCACACCTAAACAAATAACATCGGGATACTTCTTACTTGGTAGCGAGTGTATTTGATTTGTCTGATCCTGAGCAAGAAAGTAAATGCTTTCATTGGTCAAACACTAGATACGTGCTAGAAAATGAAAACTGATCAAAACTTTCCAAGATGCCTTCAAGGAAACAGACACAAAAAACAATGAAAAATAAGTTGAATCTTCCAGAGGAAAATGGTTAATGTGATTGATGTGAAAATCACCAAACGTGTTGAGACAAAATTTTTAAAATCTAGTTCAACAGAGAAGAAACCCTTGGGTATCTAGTTGTATAAAGGAATTAAATACTGAGAATTTATCAACTCGACTTCTTGAACCTACTTCCTGTATAACAGATGAATGTTGGGATAGGTAAAATAGACTTATGGATACTGTAGAAAAGACACAGCCTCTGTAAAGTTTAACGACACAACCAAAATATAAAATATAGAACTCACTATTGTACAAAGACAGCCAATACAAGTTCCTGAAGATATTGAGATGCAAATAAAAGACACAGGTGAACCGTTTGACGAAGAGGTAAGAGAAGCTGTGACTCTAATTGACAAATACTACGAAAGAATTCAAAGTGGAGAATTTCCACATTCAGTAAAAAGATCATTTAGTACAAAAGAAGAAAGAGAAGAAAGGTTGTAAATTCGAAAATAGAATTGATGTAAAAATGTATGAAAAACAGATGGAAGAGGTTTGTTTGTTTGTTTGTCTGTTTGTTTGTTTGTTTTTTTTTAAAAGAGACAAACAAAGAAACAGAGTTAAACAAAAAAGCTGTATTGAAAGAACAGATGGCAAGTGTTGACAGTAAAAATGCGCTTAGTTGGATATCTAACACAGCTGGAGACAAAGTACGGAAAAAATCGATTCAGAGATTTTTTTAATAGAAAAATTGCTTTTAGGTGAAAGGCTAAAACAACTGTCCTAAAGAAAAGAATGTAACAACAGCTGCAATAACCACTGCAAATTGTATGATTATATTAACTGTTGACCTATCAATCACTGCAAATTGTATGATTATATTAACTGTTGACCTATCAATAGCAAATTTGGTAAAAGGTTTTAGTAAGTGGTAGGGGAACAAGTGGCTATAGATCTTCATTTTGAGGAAAAAATAATTCGTTGATTAACAAAATTAAGAAAAGGCTGTTATGTTTTCTCTCTTTAACCCAAAAGGAAGCAGAAATATTACCTGGAATGTATTAGCAATATAATAAACTGACCGTTAAAAACAGATGAACAGGTTCTTTCTTTCCTTTTTAAACATGTTATTTGACATGTTTTGACATTAGTGGATTTGCTATTTTCATATTTTATTAAAGATGTAAACAAAGCAAACGAGCAGTATTATAACTTTGCAATGCTCACCGGCGTAGGCGAGATGTTTTATTTAAACATCATCACTGTAGGTAAATCGTGCTCTGCACATGTGTGACGAAGGCACAATTCCTAAACTGTTTCAAAAAGTAAACTATCGCAGCTCTATCAGCCTTTAGTATCAATATCAATGATTGTTTGTTAAGTTCATGATACATTGTTTACCGACATTTCTAACTTGCCATGTGTTATTGGAATGTCTGAGTATAGGATCGCATTTGCCATATGTTATTGGAATGTCTGAGTATCGGATCGCATTTGTCATGTGTTATTGGAATGTCTGAGTATGGCATCGCACTTGCCGTGTGTTATTGGAATGTTTGAGTATCGGATCGCATTTGCAGATGAGTTATTGGAATGTCTGAGTATCGCATAGCATTTGCAGATGTGCTATGCAAAGACTCAGCCATCCTGACGGTAGGAACATCGTCATCATAATTCTTCTTTTCTACATATGTTTTACTCACGTTGTCTCCCTTTTTGTGGCACTTGGTAATATAAAGATTAATTTGACAACAGCATAGTCCAACTTCAGTTTTGAAACTGTTAGATTTATTTAAAAAAAGTATAAAAAAAAACAAAACTCTCGCTACAATTTTTCTGTCGCTACCATTCTCTCCAAAAATATACAACTCCGTTCTCTTTTGAGTTGCATATTAAATAGTGTCATGTATTACTCTTGTAGGACATTGTCTACATTGTGGCCGCCTGATCACGTTTTCCATGTTTACCATTGTATTGCTTACTGGTGATGTTTTTGGGTGTATTTTCTTTTTTTTCCTCCGGTTTTATAAGCAACACAATTTCGCATGCCGTTCATGTTTCAACACCTTCATGCTCTAGTCACGTCTGTTGATCTGCGATGAGTGTTATTGCATCCTTCAATCAGCCTTGGTGAAACGTCAACCCATTTTCTGGTTTTATTTTGAGTTAATACTTACACATTCTAGTTTAAAGATTCTGTTAAAGCTTTCCTATACGGATGCTTCTTTGCCTAATTTGAACAGTATCACAACTTTCCTGTTGTAAAACTCTTTGCCTTCATAAAACTGTATCTTTACAGGATTTCTCTCTTTAAATATTTATTTTAAAGCATCGTGTATGTCATATCGCTTTTTCGTTTTTATTTTTTCAGCCCAAGACTATTTCCACAAAATATATATCACTGTCAAAATGTATGTATAACTATTGCTGCCTTTGACATATACTTGCATGTCAACAATGTCGAAATCACCCGAGATATGTATTTTTTTATGCGCGGGCTTCGCCCTAGTGAAAACAGATGGTGCAATTTTATATTTCATTATGGTCCATAAATATATTTATATCTAATACTGGATATCACGCCGACATTCAAGCTGTGGATGACGACCCGTACAGGCTGTTAGAACTTGTTGTGTTATAGTAGTGAAAGAAATAGAGTTCAAATTTTAAAATTTTAAAATATTTGGCATTATTAACTGACTGAATTTACAAGAACAGCTAACACATTCATCCAGATGTCAACCTGTGCAAATACATCACACTGATGAAAGGATATGTTCAAAAATTGCAAACGTATATCCAAGAGATTACAACATCAAGCCATCGATCAAAAATATGTATTATCTATCTGTCTGTTTTTCTGATAGACTAACGGACTGGCTGAGTGTAGGTATGTTGGTAATTGGATGGGTAGATGAAATTGGAAGTTAAATAGGTAGAATAATTTACCTGAGACACAGTAGTCAGTCCAGACTTTGGTTTGCAAGTCGTAACTATAGGCAAGAATACATGGAACCTGCACGGGAACATGATGGGGACGTGATTGAAAAAACATGGCATACACTATCTGCAAAAAATATAACGAAAACGGTTAAGCAGTTTAAGCTTTACATTCTCTGAAAGTGTTAATATACAGCCGAGTACCTAGTGGTCAGCTGTCAAGGAAGAAAAAGAAAGCGAGAGAATATACGCATATGAATCTTGAATATTAAATGAAAAAAAAAAACACAGATAACTGGATGGAGAAATTGTCTTTTCTGTTTTTGTTTTGGTTGACGTTTACATAGGACTAAAAATCTGACGTTATTTGTTGTTTTCTATGTAGTAGTAGTAGTTGTTGTAGTCAGAGTTTCCTCTGAGCTTTCCAAAAAAAAAAAACTACTGGCGATTTAAAGAGGCCAGATCCGCGGTTGCGCAGTGGTTAGCGTGCTGGACTCGCGACCGAAATAGCGCGAGTTCAAATCCTACTATCAGATCAAAAGGGGTCAGATACGGTGGTGTGTTCTTGGGCAAAGCACTTTACTCAAATTGTCTTAGCACTAAATAACCTAAACAGGTATGTTGGGGTATGAGGTTAGATCGCATTCTCTATCGAAAACATGGACTACGCCGAAACCATGCGGTAGTGGTATAAGGTGGTCGCTTTCAACTGTGTATAGCGATTACCCCACGCGCAACCGCGTAGTTCGGCAAATTCCATGGTTTGCGATAGGGAATACGCTCTGACCTCGCACTCCAACATAATTGTCCAAATATCTAAAACGGGGTGAGAGAGGTGAAAGGAAACTCAGACTTATGGTAGTATTAGTAGTAGTAGTATTAGTAGTAGTATTAGTAGTATTAGTAGTAGTAGTATTAGTAGTATTAGTAGTACTAGTAGTATTAGTAGTAGTAGTATTAGTAGTAGTATTAGTAGTATTAGTAGTAGTAGTAGTAGTAGTAGTAGTAGTAGTAGTATTAGTAGTAGTAGTAGTAGTAGTAGTATTAGTAGTAGTAGTATTAGTAGTAGTAGTAGTAGTAGTAGTAGTATTAGTAGTAGTAGTAGTAGTAGTAGTATTAGTAGTAGTAGTATTAGTAGTAGTAGTAGTAGTATTAGTAGTAGTAGTATTAGTAGTAGTAGTAG